>CM035408.1:90105904-90335904 GCA_020310875.1 Ceratopteris richardii | reverse complement strand
TAATGATAGGTTATACGATAGGTTTCGAGTAGATATGACCATCTGTACAGAGCTTGAAAGTTGACTGAATAGTATCGTGAGGGATTCCTTAGGCATGAATGAATTCTTATTTCTTTCATAGATGTTTTGGAACATGGTTTCTTTTCATAGGAGATAATTTCCCTCATATTTATCTTCATTTAGGATCATAAAAAGCATGTCAAATCTTAATTTTTTTAATAGAAAATGAAGTAGAAGAAAGGAAGAGGTTGCTGTTCATAGCTACTCTATTAGGATGCATTAGATGTTGAAACTCTTCATTGATTGATTTTGGTTGAATGAGTTCATGGATTGAATAAAGAGTGAATATTCAATTTTACATGGAAGTTCATTAATGCATTTATTATTATTCTTCTTCATTGAAATTTAGTTGTATAGATTAAAAGATACAATTAGTATTACAACTAGTTGTTTATAAGAGAATGAGTGGATGTATGCATTGAAAAAATAAAAGGGGAAAATATGATTTTAGTAATCTATGGACATCAATTTGCATGCACTCACCAAATAACTTGTCCTAATAATCAATATATATACATATAGTTCTAATGATTTAAGCATTTAGAATTTTCTATGTGTGTTTTATTAGAATTAGAACCAATGCATAATTTGCTTGTTGTAAATAAATAAATTTATGATGAATGATTTGTTGCACATGAATTTTTTTTATTACTCATGAAACCATATTTATGCATATCACTTCATTATATGGTTTTATTATAGGTGAGTTAGCTCAAATGCATAGCAAAAAAAAAAAAAAACATTGAAAGTATCTTTAATTTGTTCTTTGAGCAATTTGAAATGGTACTGCTACATGTTGTGATAATCATAAAGTCATGTAGGAAGCTCCAATTTCCATGAAACTTTGTATGATGGTACCTGATATAGTTGTTAACCTACTCACCAGTTTTTATGTTTTTTGGAGTTATTTTAGTAGGTTAAAGGATTCCAACACTTCAAAGCTGTTGTTTCTTTGAACACCCTTTGGAATGTTGACAGGGGTGTCTTGTCAGAGTCATATCTCTTTGTGGAAATATCCATTTGGAGAGTTTTTTATTGGGTTTTAAAGATTACCTATTCTAGTTTTCGTCCTCCAAATTTCATTACATTTGGATTTATGAGTTAAGAGAAAAGTGAAATTCTCTCTAGTCATTGTGCAGGGAATTCTCTCTGGCAATTTTTTGCAGGGTGTGCAGAAAATTTTTTGGTATAGGTTTGCAGAGTTTTGGTCATAAATTTATGATCATAGATCCAATTCATTTGATTCACTTGGAGGTGAAAGCTAACTTTCAGGGCTATGTCTATACCAAAAATAATTATTTTTGGATATATTTAAGTATTTCTAATGGTCTGGTCTTTTTGCAGGTACTGCACTTTTTGACATAAAAAGTTAGAGGAAGTTATCAAAGACTTTAAATTGTAACTTTTAGAGAAGAAGCACTTGGATTTAACATGTAATAGATTGATAATTTGTATAGGATCATTTATTAACATTTTTGGAAATTTATTAGTTTGTATAGCTTATACTTGGCGCTTATTGCCGGATGTATTTTAGGAATTTGCCGTTGTTTGTATTGTCATCATGTAGACTTGTATAGGACTTGGATTTTTTTGTGTGATCAATGTATGGGATTGAGAGAGGATCTAGAGTACACCTTGTAATTCATGTTTTACACGAGCGACCTATCAATTAGGAATATCATTAGTTTGGTATTACCTTTTTGCATTCACAAGACTTATTAGTTGTTCTATGTTTTTCTTTTTAGAATGAATCCCGATGAGGTTGTAACTCCCATGGAAGAGGTCGAGCTTGAGCGACCTTATACTACAGAGATTACGAATCTCAATGCTAAAGCTAGAGGCATGGAGGATACCCTTCAGAAGATCCTCCAAGCAATTAACAAACCAGAGGTGCCACCCATCGACACATCTATGGAGGTGGAAGTTCCATCTGCTGAACCATCTAGTTCACAAATACCGTTGACAGATGTGGGGGCTTCTTCTGGTAGAGATGTTAGATGGCAAGTGAAAGATTTAAATCCACCAAAGTACCACAGACAAGTTAGTGCCAGAACGGCAGATGCGGTGGAGCAATGGATAAGTAAGTGGGAAGAGTGTTTTCGGCTTTGTAATATTGAGGATGAAAAACAGAAAATACAGCATGCCACTTACAGTTTGATGGATGTTGCTCATCGATGGTGGAGGCAAATAGAGCAAGACAAGATAGAACTGGCCACTTGGGCAGACTTTAAAGTTAATTCTCCCTCCTTTCCCAATGGTTTCTTCGAAAGCTCCTAAAGATTTTTCTGCACCATTTTCAAATAGAGCTTGGTCATTGATGTGATTAGTGCTTCTATCAACATAGTGTCACTTCCCCAATCATGTACAACCTTATTGTGTCTTAGCCAAGGTCTCCCTATAAGAAGAGGGAATCCACCCTTAACCTTTGGTAATGCAATGATTACAAAATTCAACAGGATTACAAAGCCTTGAAGTTCAACTAGCACCTTCTCTACTATATCTAACGGGCCAATCTTACTTTGGCGAGCTAGGGCGACACTGAAGCGGGCAAGTTTGGAGGGTTTGAGCTTAAGAAGAACCATGGTATAAACTGGCATGAGATTTATGATTGATCCTTCATCTACAATTACTCTTGCTAAACTATTTCCTCGATACATATAATTAATTTAAGAGTCTTGTAGTTTGTGAGAGAGGTTGAAGAAATGGGTTCAAAGGTATATGAAAATGATTAGAAATAGAAGGGGTGTTTGTCAAATACTTGTAGTAAAAGTAGGGCTTCGGTTACTAATGGCGACAACCACTTCACTTTGGAAACTAGGACTCATACCTATTTGTGTTTTGCAAAATTTTAATCGCCATCAAAGGCTCGTGTTGTGCATTATTGGTACGTAGTTGTTGCAAATCCTTCTTGGATTATAGGTATGCTTTTTCTATAGGATGTTCCATGAATTTGTTACATTCTTCCTTTTTACTGACTTCAACAAGAGAGGAAGTCTACTTGGCACTTTCTGGTCGCTTTTTTGGTATGGATTACTTTACTTGGTATTTCTAGAAGCATTAGGCTTCCTTGCCTCTTTTGGGAAGGAGGATCTATTGCATTTCCTTAATTGTTACTTTCTGGTCGCTTTTCCGGTATGGATTGCTTTACTTGGTGTTTCTCAAAGCATTAGTCTTCCTTGCCTCTTTTGGGAAGGAGGATCCATAGCATTTCCTTTTGGCACTTTCTGGTCGCTTTTCTGGTATGCATTGCTTTACTTGGTGTTTCTCGAAGCATTAGTCTTCCTTTCCTCTTTTGGGAAGGAGGATCCATTCCGTTTCCTTAGTCATTGCTTTCTATTTTTGGACCCTAGTCATGACCCCTAGTAGTTCCTCTAGTTAGACCACGTGAGTGCTAGGAGAGTGCTTAGTGGTAACTTGGATCATGATTCATATCCAAAGGGAAAGAACTCCCTGGATTACTCGTGGAAGGGATCATCTTCGGATAGTGTTTTGTATAGTGATCCTTTGAATCCGACCAATGCTTGGAGGGAGCCGCATCTTTTGGCAATGAACATTTGGCTGGAAGTGTCCATATTCATTGCAATGGAAACAAATGATGGGCCTTAACGAGTGGTTCAAAGAAGGTCTTCCCCGAGGATTTCCTTGAATAGAAGCTTGTTTTGCATAAAAAGTGGAAACAAATGAAGTGAGTGGCTGTCAAAAGAGAGAAGATTGGGCCGCCCCCATACATTGTACATTTCGGGTTGGCCCTCTATTAAGTTAGAAACTCCTATCTTTTAGGAAGTAACAGTCCTTCGGTTCGTGCCCACCTTTCCTGCAAAATTGACATGTAATTCTCCTAGGACACTCTTTTGTTGTGTGCCCTTGACTAGCATAGACTCTAGAGTGAGCACCATAAGCTTGAATGTACCTCCTTCAAGGCCTGAATCTCTTCCATATCCTATCTTAATTATGTCAAATCATCGAGGCCTTTTCTCTTCGTACCGTTCTTCTCTGCCAAGGCCTTGTGTAGATTGAGAGCCTTTAACTCTCAACGCAATAGAATCTTCATTTGAAAAAGAGCTTGTTGGAAGTGAGGTACGACCAAATAATAATCATAGGTATTTTCCAAGATCTTTCGAACACTTCGAAATTGCCTCCAAATCTGCATATACTCCTCCAAATAGACCTCCAAGATGAAATGCTAGCTTTATGGATGAAGAGCTCTAAGAGTAGACCAAGATTGATTGATTATAGAGCCAATAAGACATGCGATAAAGCACTTATAAAAAAGCTAAAAACTGAAGTGAAAAGCACAACTAAAAAGCTCCATATACGATTTTTGCACCAATCGATAGGCATGATTTATGCTTTTCATGAGTTTTGAACTTATTTTTGTGCTTTAATTAAGGTTGATTAGATCTTGGCCCTTGATTGGCTTGCTTTTTGACAATTAAGTATGAGTCATTGGTTTTAAAAATACGAAAAATCACTTTTATGATCAGAAATTAGGGTTTGATTTTTCAAAGGGTTTCAAGCGTAAGATGGTTTAATGTTATATATCAATAGAAATTCAAAGCTCTCAATGAGTATTTTAAGAATATCCAATAAAAATGTTTGACCATCTTTGACCCAAAATTGACTAAGTACCAAATTAGGGTTTGCTGCAATAAGTCCATTCTGACATTGTTTTCCAACACAGCCTTGGCCTTGATATGTCCCAAAATGGGTTTGCACTTCTTGTATTCTCGTTGTTGCTAATTCGAACTCTCTAAGAGTGGCATCAGGCTAGAGAAGTTCCGAAAGCTTTTTGTCATGAAGTCCTCGAGAGGGCATGCTCTACCCATTTCTTGATCATGAAATCTCTTGGAGCATCGGCTAACCTAGCCACCAAAGATCGTGCCCTTTTCATAAGCTCGGAAAATGTTTCTCTTGCATGTAAGGTCAATTTTCTTACTCATTCAGTGCTTTCTTAGTAGTATTACTTGATCGGAATGCTTCTCTGAATCCTATCTTTAGAGCTTCCCATGTTTGGAAGTGATCTTCTTTGTATTGAGTGTACCACTTGATTGTTAACCCTTCAAGAGTGTAAGCGAATAGGACCAAGAATGGAGGCTTGCCGAGAGAATAAGAAAAGGCTAAGTATATGCCCAACGGAAGGGAAAAGGAGTTAGGGGAAAAGAAGTGGTTATTGGATTCCCAAAAGCCATGTCTGAAGAGTGCTAGACCACATTATGCTAGACAAAAAGAAATACTTAAAGAGTGCCAAACCAAACGTTACACGAGATTAAACACTTACGACTTGTAGGAACAAACCATAAGCACATTAGCATCAATGGTACAATGGCTTCTTTAGACTCACTGACAAGAGGCTATATCAACTGAGTAAGTATCAGAGACCGCAAGAGATATAACAAGCACCTATTGAGGAGTCCAACCAAGGTTACCCTCTTGCCAACGCCTATTGGCAGGGACTTTTTGCAAGGGGCAAGGAGATGCTAATGGAATACAAGTGACTCAAGTGCCAAGGTGTCCTCAACAAAGCCTCAATAGCACTTGGTTTACAATAGTGTTGGGATACCTTGTCACTCTAGATGAGACCCCTTTTATAGCCTAAGGAGCGATGGAGTCTTTGGAGAAGATCCAGAGATTATTTCTGATTGGAGCCATTGGGGCCGTCATGCTCAGAGGAGGTGTGGCGGCCAAAGGCCCACGTTGTTACTTACACCCAAGCTGGTTATGGACACTTAGAGGTGGTATTGGCCCGGAAATTCATTCTCTTGTTTTATGGAGGCCAAGGGGCCCATCATAGTTCTCTTGAGTCTCCCAAGTAGTCTGACAGTTTTAGAAGACAGAGTCTAGTTGCCAAGAGGTGGTGCCTTGGAGCTAAGGTGGAAGTGGTTACTGGTAATCGCCTAAGTGAGGGCAAGAGGTGGTCGCCTAGCAGAGGGCAAGACTGGTCCTCCAATTGCTTGGAAGGGGTGGTTGCCTAGTTGTAGACCTTTTTATAGAAGAGGTGGTCACCAAATGCAGTGGAAGAGGTGGTGGTCCATTTGCAGTAGAAGGGGTGGTGGTCTAGGAGAGGTGGTAGCCGTGAAGTGGTTGCCCAAGGAGAGGTCATAGCCTCGAGGTGGAAGAGGTGGTCGCCCTACTCAGCGAGGAGGTGGTGGTTCAACTCAGGGAGGTGGTGGTCCAAGCCTTAGGACAGGTGATGGTGGCCCAACTCTTGAGCATAGGTGGTGGCCATGTGAGTGGTCATCTGATGCGTTGTACCTATACTTGTATAGTCTTCGTGTATGGTTTGTTCATCTCAAAAAAATTGTCTCTATAGGGGACCTTCTTAGTACATTTTTGGAATCTAATTTTTGAAAGTGGATATGGAGTTCTCACACCATGTTGTGGATGGAGAGTTATGTTCTCAAAGCAGTATTTGGGGTAATCATATCATGTCATAATTTTCAATCCAAGGGGATATCTGAAGTGAAAGTGATAACAAAGAGAGGAAACTTTTATGGGTTATTATGGGCTTGTAAAAGAATTTCATTGGGATTTATTAAATGATAAGATACACAAGCTATTGTGTATTTGCATCTTCTTACAGTCGCTGATGTGACCTACAGGTACTGCTGTGACCCAGATTGTGCATGTGAAGGTGTTCAAGGATTGGTGCTCCCGAGCTGTGAGTCTTTGCAGAAAATGGCAGAATCATTTTCTCCCATAGCTTGTTCTGCAAATTCATCACAGTGCCCACCTTCTGGAGCTGCCGCTGGTTGCAATAATGGACCAAATTACTACGACTGTTATCCGAAGGAGTGCACCTATGATTCTTGCTCTGATAAAATAAATCAGCAACTTTGCCAGCTAGAATGTGATATTTGCTACAGAGTATCTTATAGATTGGAATTTCAAGACAGGCACAAAAAGCACTGGAATGCTACTCTCAGTCCCTATTTTGGCTCCAATAGCAATGGTGCCAATTCTTTCAAGGCAGGCCACCCAATCAATTCAACCATTATTGCCTATTACAAACCATCAAACCCCAGTATTGTCCTCTCTACCATTGATTTTCGTGCTTTTAATTGGGAAATTTTAGCGATCTTTGCTTTACCTCTGTTTATAACAACTGCCATGCTAACTCAGTATGCAGTTACAGAATTTTTGAAGAAGTGTTCGCCCACATTGGTTCATATTGATACTCAATTAAATATGGCCTTGTGGATAGGAATTATATGGCCCTTTATCATACTTCTACCGATCTTGATGAAGGGATATGTTAAACCAACTGGAAAGACAGCACTCAAGGTGCTGATTCCTCTGATAACTGCATTTGGATGGCTTCCACTTGTGTTTTATAGGCTTCGAAAACTGGAATGGTCAAAGGTAGGTAGTACTGGGCTTGCTTTTACCTTTCTACTCTTACCGCTTGGAGTCTTGCTGCCTTGTACGCTTGTACTTGTCCACTCAAGTACTGCCTCAATGAGCTTTGTGATAGTGGTAGGTGCCCTGCTTCTTGTTCTCACAGCCTTTTTGACTGCCTCTTGGAGACAAATCCTTACATTCGGCATATATTGGTGAAGATGATGTGCCATAAGAGAATACATCAAACAATTTTCACTACTCGTTCAACATGGCTTTAACATGAGAAGTAAATCATATTGTACAAAGGATAATGGCAGGCTTTCAGTTATAGCAAGCAGACTTATTTACAACTCTTGAGTTGAACATATTGTGTATATTCATAAATTACTAGTTTTTTACACGTGCAGATGTGGACTGAAAACAGTGAATGTTTTGTTTGTTATTTACTGTCACAATCAAATTTAGAGGGTGTTATGCTTGGAGTTCGACATGAGTTCTCATATATTTTTCCAAGTAGAAACAAAGGGTAATATTCCAGAGGCTATGCTGTAAAGAGAGCCATAATGCCAGTCTCCAAGATAATTTATGTTTGTACTATATTCAGAAATTACTCATTTTTCCACATGCAGATGTGGACTGAGAATAGTGCTATTTTTTTTCTCATTTATTTGCACAATTAATGTGTGAGGGTATTATGCGTGGAGTACAATATGAGCATATATTTTTCAAGCAGATCAAAAGAGGAATATTTCAGAGGTTATTGCATAGAGACATGAAGCCATAAGGCTACTCTCCAAGTTTAATTCTTCTGATAGCTGCACTTGGATGATTCCCCCTTGTGTTTAACAGGCTTCAATAACTGGAATGGTCAAAGATAGGTAGCAATGTGCTTGCTTTTACTTTCTTCTCTTACCACTTGGAGTCTTGTTGCCTCACGTAAAAGTACTTGTCACTCAAGTACTACTGAATAAGCATGAGATAGTGGTAGGTACCTTGATTCTAGTTCTCAGAGTCTTTTACTGCCTCTTGGAGGAAAATCCTTACATTCTGCATATAGTGATGAAGATGACGTGGCATTCAAAAAATATTATGTATGTTCATAAAACTTGCTAATTTTTTTCCACATTGGGATGTGGACTGAAAATGCTGAATATTTTGTTTCTGATACATTTTCACGATCAACATAAGAGGAGATTATTCCTGGAGTTCCACATGAAATCTCATATATTTGTTCAAACAGGTCAAAAGGGGAATATTCGAAAGGCTATGGCATAAAGAGAGGAGGCCATAAGGCCAGTATCCAAGATAATTCATGCTTGTACTTCAGTTGTATAATGGAATCAGATGCGAGGCTTTCATATATTCCAAGCAAACTGTTTATAACTGCTGAATCAACCAACTTGTGCATGTTCAGAAATTAGAAATTTTTCTCATGTGCAGATGTGGACTGAAAATAGTGAATATTTTGTTTCTGTTTTATTTTCACAATAGACTTTTGACGGCATTATGCTTGGAGCTCAACATGAATTGTCATATATATGCTTGGTCCAAATGGGAATATTCTATAGGCTATCTCCCATAGAGACGTGGCCTATTAGGCTTATCTCCAAGATAATTCGTCTGGTAATTGCATTTGGAAGGTTTCCACTTATGTTTTATAGGCTTTTTTATATGGGAACCACCTCATAGGGCATGATACACATGGGCTCTCACATGAGTGCCGTGCGGCACTCATGTGAGGAACCACATAGTGGTTCCAGCTAGAGGAAAATAAGGAAGAGTAGACACAATATGGATATGTGGTGTTATTAGCGGAAAGAAGAAATCAAAGTCAGAAGGGAGGTGCCATACAAGAAGAAGTCAAAGTCAAAAGGGAGGTGATAAATTATTTTGCTGTTGGATTGAATGGAGATCTCTTGGAAGTGAAGCCAAGTAATAAAAAGACTCAAGGGAAGGAGTGTTAGGCAAAAGAGGTGTAGACACACAATTTTTAAAGATGTTGAGCCTATACAAGAAGACTACACGGTAGAGGGCACTGGATGACCACCACCTGTTGGAATTGTGGTAGGCCCGAACAATAATCACATGTTTAGTCCAAGATCTTTCCAACTCATACCTTAGCACATTACACACATCAAAATGACAATATAGAGAGATGAGAAGACAATTATAAAAGTGCAGCGGCTCCTCTTTCGGCTGCCAGCACCGTCTCCCCTTCCCTCTCCGTTCTTGCCCTCCTTGTGCCCCCCCCCCCCCCCACCCCTCTTTCCACTCCAGCCCACTCTTCCCTTCTCCGGCCACATTGCCTCAACACCCTCCTAGCTGCTCCTTCCTCTCCTCCCCCCTCTCCTCGCCTCCCTTCATCCCCCCCCCCCCCCCCTTCTTGTGGTCTTGATCTTTTCTCACTCTTCTCTATTTGTGAGAAGGATGTGTGGCTGAAGTTACCCCGTAGGCCCCTCCCTTCCCTCTCATGTCTTCTCTTTGCGTGTGACAAACATGAATGGCCCCGGAGTCAGCCCCACATAGGGGCTCACATGAAGCCCCCTTGCCCGCCTCCACTTCGTCGCTCATTCGACTCTCCCTTACTGATGAGGGTACACTGAGCTTAGCCTTGAGTGACTCCATGCTTCCTCTGTCATTTGCAAGATCATCCAATCGCACCCCAGTCATGGCGAACTTAGGGACCTTCTTTAGAGAAGCTTGCTTCGTGAGGTTGGCAAGTTAGTTGATATTCATATCCTGGGTCGCAGCTTTTATTAGGTGGAGCTCGGGCCTCTAGAGATGGTTTTCTCGGATGATCGCTTTATGCTCGATAGTGATTAGAGCTGGCCGAGTGTACATCTGTCCTTGGACACATGGGTTTGATCTAGCGGAAGCCTCTTAATCAACTTTCATTTCCAGGGAAGCACGTGGATTTCCTATAATGGCATGCTTTCCTGGCATTCGCCGTGAGTATCTTCCCTTGTTACTTCAGATTCAAGAATCTCTTGGCACCTTTTTGGAGGCCCCGAAGTGTGCAGCCTCAATTGTGGGAAGGCAATGGGCCTTTCGTTAGTGAGGATCCTCATCTGTTACCTTGCACAGTTACCGTAAGAGATTGAGCTTCCTCTTCTTTCAGGGGAGTGGCTGATTTGGATGAGAAGACAATTATAAAAGTGTAGCGGCTCCACTTTCGGCCGCCAACACTGGCTTCCCTTCCCTCCCCCTTCCTGCCCTCCTTGCTTTGCCTCCCTTCCTCTCCCCCCTCTTGTGGTCTTGATCTTTTCCCACTCTTCTATGTTTGTGAGAAGGATGTGTGACTGATGTTACCACGTAGGCCCCTCCCTTCCCTCTTGTGTCTTCTCTTTGCATGCGACAGCCTGACAGGCATGACTGGCTGCAGAGTCAGCCCCATAGAGGGACTCATATCCACTCCGTCACCCATTCGACTCTCCCTTATTGATGAGGGTAGAGAGACCTTACCCTTGAGAGACTCCACGCTTCCTCACTCATTCGCAAGTTAAGCGGATCGCGCCCCAATCGTGACGAACTCAGGGACCTTCTTCAGAGAAGCTTGCTTGTCGAGGTTGGCAAGTTAGCTGATATTCAGACCCTCCGTCGAAGCTTTTATTAGATGGAGCTTGTGCCTCCGGAGACCGTTTCTTAGATGATCACTTTATCCTCGATAGTGATTAGAGCTAGCTAAGCATATGTTTCTCCTTGGACACATGGCTTTGATCTAGCGAAAGCTTCTTCATCAGCTTTCATTCCTAAGGAAGCACGTGGATTTCCTATGACGGCTTGCTTCCTGGCCTTCTCTACGAGTATCTTCCCTTGTTACCTCATATTAGAGAATCTCTTGGCACCTTTTTGGAGGTCCCATAGTGTGGTCAAGGTTGTGGCCCTTCCATCATTGAGGATCCTCATCTCTTACCCTGCATAGTTATCATCAGAGATTGAGCTTCCGCTTCTTTCACGTGAGTAGTTGATGCATAGGGTCGAGTACTTGGGCCTTCCGAATTAGTGTTTTGCTTGTCGCAAGGTTGGTCACCTTGCAAAGGCATGCCCCTCGAGGATCAGACATCTAACCCATAAGCACTCTCGGCAAGAGCCACAACGGCCCCTTGCACAAGAGTCTCATCATCCCTCCCCCTCTCTGGCTCCACCAAGATCTTCGCCTCTGGATGAGGGTGGGTTTCAACACCATCCCGATGTGCCGGCTGCTATATCGGATCCTTCTTTGTTTGCCATGGGTTGGTGGCAGCCTAGACGATGGTAGCAAATGGGACGAAGCACTGTCTAATGGCTCAATAGGTTTTTGCTCCCATGGGGAACCATTTGAGTGCACTCCAAGAGGATCTACTTGTGGCTCCTAGCATGGAGTTGGAGAAGGATCCCCCCACTTTTGTTCCCACTCCCTTGATGTCCTCTCTTGGGCCCTCTACCTCCGTGGCCCCATCGTCAGCCTAGAACTACATGTCCCTTCTCTCGATGGTCTCTCAACAAGGATTTCTTGGTGAGCAAGATGGCCCACTTGATGGGTACGTTGCCCTTGACTATTATTCCCCCTTGGCTTGTGAGTTTTGATTACCACTTGTGGGGGGAGTGCTTCAGGTATGAGTTCTCACAATTCCTTCGTGCAGAGGAGGACAGGGTCTCTTCCCCTATTCGGGACCATGTTGTGGCTCTTGTGTCCCATAGCCAAACTTCCTTGGATTCTACAATCGCCTTCTATTTTCCTATGTATAGGGCCTTGCAGCTTGATCGGTCTCTTGGGGAGGCATTACGCTTATTCGTGCTTAGGTTATTGAGTTCTCCCATCACCTCGGGGAGCTTGATGATACTAACCTTTTCATCAACGCATGGGACACCGCTGAGTTTCTCTTCATTCCTGGTCCCCAAGAGAGTAAAGCTCATTTTATATGTGATTGTGGACACTCATACTGCACCTTGTTATATTTATATACATGAGGAGGAGCTTGGCCAAGAGAAGGCAGGGGCTTAAGGTGAGTCCACTTGGCTGAACCTTTGTAGGGTTCTCCGTGAGCAGTTGGCTTCTTATCAAGGACGTTTGGACTCGGATTACTCCTCGTTCAAACCAACCTCGAAGATGGCTCACTTCATTGCTACAACAGCTGCTTGGTTCGCCCTGTCTCCATGAGGGTTCATTCATGGAATGTTCAAGGATTGCGTGGGCTGCAATTTTTGCATTATAGAGCTCGCCTTCAGGAGGAGCTCCACTAGTGCTTGCTTGGTGCGCGCATTGACATTCCAATGCTCCAAGAACACCATCTCTCCTTGGCTCATACGCGGCGATGTAGGCAGCTTTTGCAAAGACATGATGAGGTCCTTTGGTCCATTGGCTTCGAACCCAATGGATCTCATGGTGGTGTTTGTAGTTCGATTGGGGAGTCCTTGCATTCCCCGATCATGGATAGAGCAGAGATTATCCATGGCAAGGCCATTTGGTTGATCTTGCACGAAGGGATTGTTAGACTCAAGAAATGATAGGCAAGAGATGGTTGAACCAAACCCTAAGAGGGAGGATTAGGAAGTAATCCTCAACCAAACCCTAAGAGAGAGATGGTTGAACCAAACCCTAAGAGGGAGGATTAGGAAGTAATCCTCTTGCAGTTCTTCTATTGGACTTTGAGAAAGCCTATAATTGGGTTGAAGGGGCTTTTCTTGTGGACACTATGCTTTGTATGGGCATTTTTGCTAGGGGGATCAAGGGTGTTGCTTCCCTCTATCGCATAGTGGAAAGCAACATTTTAGCAACGACAAAGACAACATGTTAGCAACAGGTTAGCAACGGGTTAGCAATGAGGGCAACATTTGGAGCTATGTGTTGCGATAAATTATTTTATTTTTCAAAACTTATATATATATATATATATATATATATATATATATATATATATATATATATATATATATATATATATATATATATATATATATATATATATATATATATATATATATTTATGTGTGTGTGTGTGTTAGGTATTTTGGGTCGTATGATATATAATAAGGTGAGATATGACTATATATATATTGTTGATGTATAAAACATTACAAGAAATGAATTAATGTGACACTAGACAACCTCTATGGTCATCATTAACTCAATGCTTCTCCAAACTTTGAAAAGTGATAGCCAAAACTGAGAACTTTACTTCTTCAGAAATGTCTGATCACTGAAATGACATACCTTCACTCTTTTGCTTATTTCTCTTAGCACAAATATTATTTAGCCAAAATTTTTCTGGTGCATGAAAGTAAAAGAGAAGAGCTTTTCAAGAAGCTATTACTTGCTAAAAACGCTTCACTACACACCAAGTTATGGCCTTCACAAGATGACTATGTATAACTATCAAAATAGGAAATTTTGCCTGTTTTAGTAAAAGTGCTTGTCTAAATATAAAAGTTTTCAAACTTAGCATCGACTTGCAACAAGAATTCAATGCTATGCATCGAATTGGTGTGTTTTCAGCCACTTTTTCAACACTTGAAATACCCTCGTAAACACGAGGTATGAAAAAAACCACTTTTATGTGGGGAATTCGATGCTAGGCATCAGCTTCACACTGAAACTCGATGCCAGGCATCGACTTGCTTCAGAAACCTCATATTTTCAAGAAGATTTAGCAGTAGATAAAACTAAGAGAATAAAACAAGAACTTATCAGGACAAACTCGATGCCAGACATCGAGTTGCTTGGAAAACTTGAAGTTTTGAACTCATTATCACAATAGACAAAGCATAGAGATGGAGGAAAGAGTCTCATACACAGAACTTCTGTATTTCTTCTAATATCTATGGAAACTCAAAAACTTTACAGGTGCTTTCTCTCTCAGAGAAGCCCAACTATTTCTTAATCATACAAAATTTCTCTTTCTCTATTCTCTATCTCTCTCTCTCTCACTACGTGTGTTGATACAAACTAACTTATATAGATTTTCTCAATCTCGTGATTTTTGAAAACTCTAGAACTAAGGTTAAAACTAACTATATAATTATAGTACATGTATGAAATTGTGCCTTCACATAGGCATGTGCTTTTCTTCTTAAACTTGACCTTCAAATTTGTGTCCAATTTGTGATTGGTTCTCCAACAGCTCCTCCTCAATCACTAATTGACATTCTCTGTTTCTTCATATCTTATTCTTTTCTTTTACTCCTGCCATACTTTTGAATCTACTGGTCTTCACACCATCCAAGCTCTTTGTCATTATATCTACTATCTGATCCTTTGTAGAAATGTACTCCACTTCAATTTCTTTCTCCATTACCTTTTCTCTCAAGAAATGATACTGTATTTCTATATGTTTTGTTCTTGCATGAAATACTGGATTTGTTGCCCAGTCTGAGTCACTATAGGCTCTCAAATTCAAATATGAAGTAAAAAGATAATATAATCCTTCCTTTATGGTTCCTTTGACATATCTGAGAACTCTTTGACCTGCAATCCAATGTGGATCCTTTGGACAATGCATGAATTATGACAAAACTCCCACTGCATAACTAAGATAAAGTCTTGTTAGTGTAGCATAAATCAAACTACCCACAAGAGATAGCTACTTCCTTACATCTTTATATTCTACACCATCATATTTACTGAGCTTGGGATTAACTTCAAGTGGAGTTGAAGCTTCTCTGCAATTTTCCATACGAAACTTTTTCAACAGGTTCAGAAGATACCTTTCTTGTGATACATATATGCCATGATCTGTATAAGTGACTTCCATTCCAAGAAAGTATGATAACTTTCCTAGATCACTGATCTTGAACTCTTTCTCAAGTAATCTCTTTACCTCCTTGATTCCTTCATCTGAAGTACCTGTGATTATAATGTCATCTACATAAATACAAATGTAGATGGTACCTTCCTCTGTTATTTTGATGAGTAGACTTGGATCTGCTTTTGAACTTTGATATCCAAGATCATTGAGATACTTCACCAATCTATAGCCCATGCTCTTGGAGCTTGCTTCAATCCATAGAATGCTCTTCTCAATTTGCACACAAAATTTGGATACCTGGAATCTATAAACCCTTGAGGTTGTTCCATGTAGACCTCATCTAATATGTATCCATTCAAGAATGCATTCTTTATATCCAGTTGACTTAGAGTCCATCCTTTTGAAACTGCAATAACAATGATTGTCCTTATAGTTGACATCTTAGCTAGAGGAATGAATGTCTCATCATAATCTATGGTATAAGTTTGGGCATAGCCTTTCACCACCACTCTAGCTTTGTATCTAGCTATACTTCCATCTGCAAGCTTCGTCACTTTATAAATCCATTTATTTCCAATTACCTTCTTACCATTTGGTTTAGAAACAAGTTCCCAAGTCTTGTTCTCCTCTAGTGCATTGAATTCTTCCTTCATTGCTTCTTCCCATGGCTTCTTACTTTTTGCTTCATCATAGTTTTGAGGTTCTTCATCATCTTTGACCATATATGCATAGTTATTTTGAGTTTTGTAAGAAGTATCATAAGAATACCTTTCTGGTTGGCTTCTTGTTCTACTTGACCTCCTTGGTTCACATTCTTCCTATGTGTTTGGATACACCTCTTCATCAAATATAGGATCATCTTCATTTCTTCTTATTAATCCACTTCTGGATGTACTTGCTTGCATATACTCTTCAGCTCCATTCACCTCCACACTTGATTTTCCTTTCTCACATCTTCTTACCTCTTCTTCAAATTCTTCAACTGTATGACTTTGATCTGCATACCAACTTTTTTGTTCATCAAATGTAACATCTTTGGAAACCAAAAATTGTTTTGTTAGAGGATTCCACAACCTGTAACCCATTTGCTTTTCATCATAACCAATGAACACATATTTTTCTACCTTTGTTTCAAGTTTATGTCTAAGTTGTGATGGCAGATAAGCATATGCAAATCGATCCAAACACTGTACAATGATTTAGTGTTGGTTTCTTACCCCACCAAGCTTCATATGGAGTCATTCCATTTAGATTTGTACATGGTAATCTATTCACAAGATATGTAGCTATATTTATAGCCTCAGCCCAAAGATAATTTGTACAATTCTTCTCCTTCAGCATAGCTCTAGCAATCTCAACCAAAGTCCTATTTCTTCTTTCTACTACACCATTTTGTTGTGGTGTATATCTGTAGGTTATTTCTCTCTTAATACCTGCATTCTAAAGATAATCATTGGACTCTTGGGAGAAGTATTCTCCCCCTCCATCAGACCTCAGTCTCTTAAGCTTTGGGCCTGTGTCTCTCTCTGCATATGCATGAAAATGCTCGAAAGCTCCAAACACTTCTGATCTTTCCTTCAAAACATACAGAGTTATCCATCTTGTAGCATCATCAATGAAAAGAACATAATACCTTTAGCCATTGATAGATCCTTCTTTTGTTGGTCCCCATACATCTGTATGAATGAGCTCTAGTACTCCATCATGCTTGAATCCTTTCTTCTGAAATGGTAACCTGTGTGCTTTTTCCATCTGACGTGCTTCACATTTATAAATCATATGTTGATTATGCACATTTGGTAATCCTAATACAAAGTGATTTGCAACCATAGCTTTAATTCCTCTTTCATTGAAATGACCTAATCTCTTATGCCAGAGATCAAGTTCTGTAATCACTCCTTCACCATGTGTGAGCAAAGCTTGACCAATGTTCCCTTGCACTCTTAAAGTATAGAGTCTACCTTCTTTCTTACCACAAACAATCTGATTATATCCATTTTTTGGATCTTCAACAAATACTCCTTCATTTGTAAACCTGACTTGAAAAGCTTTTTCAACTATCTGTCCCACACTAATCAAGTTTCTAGGTATTGTGGGAACATACGAAACATTGGTTAACAAATCTGCTCCACTCTTGCATTTCACTTTTCCAATTGAATGTACACTATGTTTTGTATTATCACCTGTTTGAACTGTATGACTAGAAGTGCGTTTTTCCAATTCTAAAATCAATTCTATGTTTCGTGACAAATGATTACAACATCCAGAGTCAATGTAAAATACCTTTAGATCTTCTTGATCTGATGTGCTAATTGAATTCATCATCAATGATATATGACTTTCATTCTGTGTGTCATTTGCATAATTGTAGTAGGTGGTGTTGTAAGATTGATTTTGTCCCCAACTTCTTCCTCCACCTCTACTGTAACCTCCTCTTTGATTTTGTCTACCTCTCTGAGAATAACTTTGATATCTTCCACCTCTACCTCTGCTATTGTTATTCTAATTCTGATTTGATCCTTGCTGATTATGCCAATAGTCATGAGCCAAATGATTACTCAATCCACAGATCCAACAAGCCTTCTTATTGTTATTTTGATTACCTCTTCCTCTTCTAAAACCTCTTGCTCTTCGTGTGCCAGTGCTTCTACCTCTTGTATAATAAACTTGAGAACTCGATTCCTCCTCATCCTTTGCTTTAACTTTATCTCCTTTCTTCTTGTTCTTTGTGTACATTGCATAATTTTGTCCTTTATTTCCATCTCCCTTCAAATCTTGCTCAAATGTGAGCATCAAACCAAACAATTGATTCAAATCTAGAACATAATGATTAGAAAGTTCTGTTGACAAGACAAAAGGTTTCCAACTTTCATCTCCTCTCAAACCTGCAAGCAATTGAGCAATCAATATGTGATCTTCAACATCTTCGTCTATGGATCCAAGACTATCTGCTAGATCCTTCATCTTAGTGACATTATCACTAACACTTTGACTTGGCTTCTTCTTGAATGTAGTAAACTTTGACCATAGACTTGCTTTCCTTGCTATGGTAGTACTTTGGAAATGTATTCCAATGCATTCCATATATCTTCAATTGATTCCAATCCTCTGATGTGTGGTAGCAAATGATCTCAAATTGTACTATAGATGTAGGCCTTTGCACTTGCATCCTTCTTCTCCCAATGATTTAAAGCATCCGGTTCCTCTTTCTTTGGTCGGGCTTTCATCTTCAAATACTGGTTTCTCTTGCTCACATGTTATTTACACCATGAGATCCTTACTCATAAGTAAGGCTTCCATTTTCATTACCCATGCATGATAATTATTTGTGTCTAGTTTGTCAATAGAGATATGATCTGCCATAACTCTTTCCGTCTGCTTCAACCTGTGAGTTTAAAGGATAAAGAATAATACTTTTTGGAGTTCCTTGTGTATGAATATACTTTTTAAGTAACCTTTTGATGCCTTGTGTCTTTGAATGCTTCAAACTTTCAAACTTTAATGAAAAACTTTCCAAAACTTCTCGTACCTTTGATGCCTTCTACTTTTTAGAACCTTTTTGCTATGATACCACTTGTTGATGTATGAAACATCACAAGAAATGAATTAATGTGACACTAGACAATCTCTATGGTCATCATTAACTCAATGCTTCTCCAAACTTTGAAAAGTGATAGACAAAACTAAGAACTTTACTTCTTCTGAAATTTCTAGTCACTCAAATGACATAACTTCCCTCTTTTGCTTATTTCTCTTAGCACAAATACTAGTTAGCCAAGATTTTTTGGTGGATGAAAGTAGAAGAGAAGGACTTTCCAACAAGCTATTATTTGCTAAAAACGCTTCACTACACACCAAGTTATGGCCTTCACAAGATGATTATGTATAACGGTCAAACTAGGAAATTTTGCGTGTTTTAGTAAAAGTGTCTGCCTAAGTATAAAAGTTTTCAACTTGCCATCGCGTGCAACAAGAATTCGATGCAAGGCATCAAATTGGTGTGTTTTTAGCCACTTTTTCAGCACCTGAAATACCCCTGTGAACACGAGGTATGATGAAAACCATTTTTATGTGGGAATTCGATCAAAAGCATTGACTTCACACTGAAACTTGATGGGAGTCATTGACTTGCTTCAGAAAACTCATATTTTCAAGAAGATTTAGCAGTAGATAAAACTCAGAGAATAAAACAAGAACTTGTTAGGACAAAGTCGATGCCAAGTATCAAGTTGCTTGGAAAACTTGAAGTTTTGACACAATAGACAAAGCATGGAGATGGAGGAAAGAGTCTCATACATAGAACTTCTATATTTTTTCTGATAACTATGGAAACTCAAAAACTTTACAAGTGCTTTCTCTCTTAGAGAAGCCCGACTATTTCGCAATCATACAAAATTTCTCTTTCTCTATTCTCTATCTCTCTCTCACCATGTCTATTGATACAAACTAACTTATATAAATTTTCTCAATCTCGTGAGTTTTGAAAACTCTAGAACTAAAGTTAAAACTAACTTTATAATTATAGTACATGTGTGAAATTGTCCTTCACATAGGCATGTGCTTTTCCTCCTTAGATTTTTACCTTCAACTTTATGTCCAATTTGTGATTGGTTCTCCAACACACACACACACACACACACACACACACACACACACACACATATATATATATATATATATATATATATACATACATACATACATACATACATACATACATACATACATACATACATACATACATACATACATACATACATACATACATACATACATACATACATACATACATACATACATACATACATACATACATACATACATACATACATACATACATACATACATACATACATACATACATACATACATACATACATACATACATACATACATACATACATACATACATACATACATACATACATACATACATACATACATACATACATACATGCATGCATGCATGCATGCATGCATGCATGCATACATACATATATACATACATACATACATACATACATACATACATACAAACATACATATACACACACACACACACAAAGAATCACTATGACAAATCATATGAGTTATTGCATAAATCATAAGTGGAAAATGATAAATATGAAGTCACAAGTCAATCACAATAGCCATAGTGGAAAGCAATATTGCCTATCGTTTCCAAAATATCAATCTATTTCAAGATGGTAAGGCTCAAAATCATATATAAATGTATCTCAGCTCTTTTAAAGCTTTTTGTGTCTTCCTCATTCTCCACATTTTTTGAAGATTTGGAATAAACTTATAGATAATTTTTTATCCCTCTTAAGAGAAATATATTTTTTGGTATTCTTTGGATTAAAAAAAAAATGAATGCAAAGCAATGTGTTGCGAACATAGCAACGTTGCAAAGTTGCAGACCGTTTGCAATGCGTTGCGATGCAACTATGCTCTATTGTTTGGCCCATAGTCAAATTCTTTTGGCCGTGGGTCAACGCGGAGAGATTTAGCATTTTGAGATCAGTCAGGCAAGGTTGCTCCTTCGCTCCTACTTTGTTTCCCTTCTTTGTTGAGGCCATAGTGCTTTCTTGCCTGCTCAGGATATAAGGTTAAAAGGTATTAGACTTCTTGTTAGGGAAGAGATTTTGTAGGATGTTGAGTTTATTGATGACACCACTATCTACGTACAGGGCCATGAGGCCAATATGACCAGGTTTTAGTATGCTTTTGATAGATTTTGTGATGCTTCTAATGCCAAGACCAAGTGGCACAAGTCTTGTGGTTTTTGGATAGGCTCGGATGATGTTCCTAAGGGATCCACCCTGGCACTATGGTTTGGTGGATCCCCCCTAGCATTGTGGTGGCTAACTAGGTTCTCCTTGCTACAATGTGGTATTTCACCTCCTGTTGGATTTTTTCAAGCTCCTGTATTAGCTAGAATCAACAGATAATAAGGAACTTTTTATGGTTTGGAGGGGATGGCAGCCTTGGTTTGTAGCCTTTTGGGCATTTTTTTTAAAGTAATGAAAGGATCTTTTTGTGGAAAAAAAAAGTGTAGCAACATAATGTTTCGACACACTAGTAATGCAAAATGTCAATACACCATGTGTGTATGACACAAAAATCTAAATATAGACTGAGTCAAAGGGTTCTAGTTACAAAAAGTAATGTGTGAGTGTCTAAAAAGTTTTATGTGAGTGTCTAAGAGGTATTATGTGAATGAATATGTGCAAAAAGAAGGATATAAACTGTCCAAATAAGTTTTATAGCAAGCCCTAATCTGAAATTAGGTCTTCTCTGATGTAGAACATCAATATTGGTCACTTCTCGCAATGAGGTGGTAGGTGAACACGTTATTGTCTGATGATCTTTTGTTCTTATTAAAAATCCCCTTGTTGCATTCTACTTTAAAATGCTTAGGTTTCTTGCAAGAATGATATATACCTTTCTTTGAGATAGATTTAGTGGAAGTAGAATTCTCTTTAGGAGTGGTAGAAGTATTGGAAATGCATATGGTAGAAGAAGTTGTAAGGAGATGGTATGATGGGTTTCGGAGATGAGCTGGTGCTACACAAAACCTTCTCTACAGTTGACAATCTAACTTCAGGGATGCTTAATAGACTTCTTTCACTTCACAATGAAGCACTTGGAACCATCGATTCCTTTAGGACCTGATTCTCAAATGTTTGCATCAATACAAATAACTTGCATATGCAAGAAATGTGAAGAACCTTCTATTTTGGGAACAAAAGGTCTTAGTATTATGCTCAAAGCTCACAACCTAGTATGAAATGACCAGAGAGCTTTTGCACACATCTAATTGGAGTGTATAGATAATTAAAACAAGTTATTTCATCAATGTAGCTATACATACATTGAGAAATGAATCTAACAAGTCAGGAGGGTCATCTTGACTTTTTAGGATCCAGAAGATGTGCAAGCATAGTCACCTTCTATGCTTTATATCTCGAGATCCACTCAACCAAACTTGATGCAACTTGATATGCACATAGTAGACACTTCAATCTAACATCTAACTATGCCAA
The DNA here is from genome assembly GCA_020310875.1 of Ceratopteris richardii. Classification (NCBI taxonomy): domain Eukaryota; kingdom Viridiplantae; phylum Streptophyta; class Polypodiopsida; order Polypodiales; family Pteridaceae; genus Ceratopteris; species Ceratopteris richardii. The sequence continues at coordinate 90,313,736 of CM035408.1, read as the reverse complement.
GCTAAATTATAGAAAATGAGTGAGTACACAGAGAAACTGATTCCACAAAATCACTCTAATGAAGAAGATGCAATAGTAGACAATAGACAAAAGTGTACTTGAAGAAATATCTCAAAATGTATATGCCGATGGACATATGATACAAGAGAAGTGTAGTGGACTACTCATACATGAAGTGACTGCAATGAATGCTCACTAATGTCTCTCAGTATAGCTTCACCATCACGCGACTAAAAGTATGTGTATTTATATACATGCGAAGAGTTTGAATTTGAATTTTCCCTCACCTAAAAGTGATCCTAAACTTTAGGATGATTTGAATTGAGTCTTTCTAGCACATGAATCATGGGATTGGCTTGGTATCTTTACGAGATTCCTTCTCCTTTTCTTCCTTTACTTTTATCCAAGATAAATACAATGAATTTGACTAGCATAAGTTCACATGTATGACTTCAAGTGAGAGGACAAGTAGTATGTGTAGTCCTTAGGCTTTATCAATGCACTTAGGCTTGTTAAATATACCAACAACTCCCCCTCAAGCCTAAGATGCTTGAGTCTTAATCCTTCATGATCTCCTGTAATCCAATCATTGATTAGAATCTATTCAACTTGCTTCCATCTAATGCCTTTGTCATCATATCCGCACATTGTTGATGTGTTGAGACATATTGTTGGAACATCAAGCTTAGACTATGCTTGAGGTAGATTTGATCTATGTTGAAAAAGCTATGGTTTGGATTATGCCAAAGTATCCATTGACACGTTCTTTTACCTATGCTCATTTGTTGTATTTTTTTAAAAGATTTTGTATGGATCATTTACCATTGTAAAACCCTAGAGTTTTACACATGTAAAAGGAGAAAAAAGTGCTAAACTTTCATAAGTTTGAGGTGGTTGAGTTTCAATCAATGAATCAATCAATGAACTAAAAGTAGATCAAACTAGATCTTCACTTTTCCTAGATTGTAGGAAAGTGATTATTCTCTTCAACAACCTTTATCACCTTCATTTGAATTCAAAATCCACTTTTAGAACTTGTGGAGCACTTCAAGTCACTATATAAAGACTTGCAATCACTTGTACATTACATGCAAGCAATATACATACACTATGGCCATCATTGTCTTGCTTCTTTATTTTTTTTGAATAATCATCTTCAACAATAGTAAGCTTGTAGAGGCTGCTGGTCTCTCTACAAAGCTCCAAATTGAGTGACTGAGCAGACATTGGAGAAGTATTAGCATCTAGCTTATTTATATAAATTTTAAAGGCATTTGGTTGAGTCAATTGGGAGAAATGGTAGGTTTTGTGTTTCACGGTCTATCTCTGCGCATTCTTGAAAAATAGGAGGTACCACTGTTGAGTGTCAAGTTCATTCCAAAAGCATATTTTAATTATTTCTTGTACTCTTGTGCATTCTATTCACTCATCCCTGTGTATCATGCCTCCAAAAGGATGTTTTCAAATTGTAATCAAGTTGGTTGCTATGAGCATTTGAAGTTGATTATCTCATCCAAAGATAGCAAATTTTTTGAGCTAGTCAATGCGCAAACCTATCTGTTTTATATTGACTCTTTCTCCTTGATGATCGAAAGTACTTAGTGCATTTTATTGCACTTATCACATGCCTATAAGTTGTATTTGAGTCTCCATAAGCTCAAGGGATGGTCTTGCACCAGTTGGCTAGACAAAACTTTGTCGTTTTACAACTCACTTTTCTACCTCCTACAAGCTTCTCCAAGTTCTTTCAGTGGTATGAAAGCTAGATCAAGAAGGAGGACAACTTTCCCTCAATGATTGAGAAGCTTGATCGACACAACTATGTGGCTTGACAAATCAAAATGAAGGCTTATTTTCAAGGTAGAAATCTCTATGAAATCGTAGCAAGTGATGAAGGCTCTCCCTATTCCAAGATCCAAAGGAGGACCTATGCAAGAGGAGATAGATAAGCTCACACTTTGGTATGCAAATGATGCTCAAGCAATGTACATACTAAAATCTATCTCTGAATTTCTATTTCTCCATATTAGAGGATGCAAGACATCTCAAGAGACTTGGGATGTGCTAGAGACTTTCTTTTCTAGTAGTATCAAAGTAAGAAAGAATCATCTTTGGAACGCGTTCAACCAAATGAAGAAGAAACCTAAAAAAACTATCATAGAGTTTGTTACCAAGGTCAAGGAGGTTGGGGATCAATTAACATCCATTGGAGAGCTCATTGAAGAAGAGGCCATCATGAAACAAAAATCTCAATGGGATTCGAAGCGATAAGCAATGGCAATCCTTCACCACGGCTTATGATCTCATCATGGATGTGAAAACTCCTGATTCAACATCTTTCTTGGACAACCATTCAATCAAGAGGCCAACAATAGCACAAAGGAAGGTTACTCCTATCATGGTAATTCAATGAGTGCTCTATATGCAGATAAGAAGGATAAGAAGCTGAAAGGCACGAAGAAGGAAGAAGATGAAGAGGAGACTTCCCAAGCCAACTTCCCAAGCAAGAACATGTGGAAAGGAGCACGAAAGGGCCAAAGCATGACAAAGCCAAAGGTCAGAATGTTCAACCTTGTGCCATCTGTGATAAGACCAACCACACCACTCAGAATTGATGGTTCAATGGGAAGACCTAGAAAGGAAGTGGAAGAGGTGGATATTGAAGCAATAGAGGTAGAGGTGGACACAACTTCAACAATAACAATAGAAGCCATAATAGAAGGGCTACAACAATTATTCTAAAGATCAAGCACATGAAGATTCATTGCTTCTAATGAATTTAAGTCACAAAGAAGGTAAAGAAGATGAGCATTTATTCTACATAGATTCCGGATGTTCAAATCATGTTTCAGGAAACATTGCTCTTCTATCTAATTTGGAAAGTCCAAAGCATAGAAAATGAAGTTAACACAAAGGATGACAAGAAGCATAAAGTGGAGAAGATTGGTAATATCAAAGCTTCCAATGCCAGGACAAACATTCTGAGTAAGGTTCTCTATGAACCCACTATCACTGAAAACCTAATAAGTGTAGGCCAAATAGTTGAAAAAGGCTTGCAAGTTAAGTTCACCCAACATGGAGATTTTGTGGAAGATCCATGTCAATGCTTCAAGAATTTAGTGAGCGGTAAGAAGCATGGTAGGCTCTTTACTTTTGAAGTAGGAGAAACTAGGAACATAGCTCTATTCACTTTTGGATCTCAAACCCTAAGTGAGCTTGAAGTGTGGCATAAGTGACTTGCTCATGTGAACAAAAGAACCTTGGATATATACATAGGTCAAAGAGTTTTAGGACTGCAAAACATATCAATGCAACACGTGATCAACATATGTGATACATGTCAGATTGGGAAGGCACAAAGACAACAATTCAACCACAAAGGCTACATCCACAACAACTTATTGGACTTAGTATATACAAATATATGAGGACCAAGGCAAGAACCTTCATTGGCAAGATCAAGGTATTATGTCTCATTTATTGATGACCATAGTAGAGATGGTGTGTTTGAAGCACACATGTCTTGGTATGATGAAGATAAACCAAAGATAACTCTACCATATGATCTTGATTCTGATTCTCAAAAATCAGGAAGTAAGCATGATACATAGGTTCAAGATCCAAGAAGTGATACAGATGATGAAAAAGATGAAAGGGAAAAGGATTTCAAACTATGGAAGTCAAGAGGCAAAGCAAAGATGCAAGAGTGTAGAGAATGCTCTAAGCAAGTTCCTAGACGATCAACAAGAGAGAAGAAGCAACTAGAAAGGTATAGATATGATTTGATATTTGTTACAAAGCATTCAATCTAGTTAGAAACGGACTCAATTTCAAAAGAACCCTGAACCTATGAGGAGGCAAAGGGAAAACCTAATTGGGAAAAGGCCATGAAAGAAGAAATAGATGCATTGAAGGAGATGAATACTTGGGATTTGGTTCCAATGTCATCCAATCAAAAGGTAATTGGTTGCAGATGGGTATATAAAGTTAAAAGAAACTCAGATGGATCAACTTGTAGGTACAAGGCAAGATGAGTTGCCAAAGGATGCTCACAAACACGTGGTATAGACTATGAGGAAATAATTTCACTAGTTGCAAAGATGACTAAAATCAAAACATTGATGAGTGCAACTACTGCAAGAAATTGGAGACTCCTCCAACTTGATGTAAAAAATGTATTTCTAAATGGTTGGATAAGTGAAGAGGTATACATGTCACAACCTCTAGTTCTAGAAAACCGTAATCATGCATCCTATGTTTGCAGACTTAAGAAAGCATTGTATGGATTGAAACAAGCTCCTAGAGCTTGGAATTATAGGTTGGTTACATACCTTCAAGATCAAGGGTTGAGACCTAGCAACTCAGATCCTTCTCTATTCATCAAAAGGGATCAAAATGATGTTATCTATCTATGTATATATGTAGATGATATTATTGTGACAAATGATGATCTGAATGGCATTCAAAGGATCAAGAGACACATGCAAGAGGAGTTCAAAATCAGTGACTTAGGTGAGCTCATATATTTCCTAGGTATGCAAGTGATTTATAAAGATGAAGGGATCTATCTAATTTAGAGAAGATATATTTCAAGATCTACTTCTCAAGTTCAAAATGGAGAACACAAAGCTTGCAGGTACACCTTTGGAGATGAATCATAAACTTAGTGTTTATGAAGGTGAGAAAATTGAAGACATTAAAGGATATCAAAGCTTGGTTGGTAGCTTGATATATGCTACTCATACACGGGAAGACATCTCATATATGTTGAGATATCAAGCTCAACATGTGATGATCTAGGATGACACATATCACTTTTTCATTTCTTTGACATGTATAGTGGTCATGTCGATATATGTTAGGGATACTTCATTGAGCTTTACTAGATTTATCTAGCGAGAGTGTTTGCACATTTGATTCTTTCTAGCTCATGCATTCGCAAACATTAGGATTTTCCTTATGTGCTGTTCTTTATATATTGCAGTTGTTGTATTATTGTTTTAGGTCATTCTTGTACATTCCTTTTATGTAATAGAAGAAGAAGATCATTCTTCCTTGCCTCAATCTATGTGTGTGCTCCTCTTTGAGTGTGAGAGTGTGTGTGTGTGCTCTCTTCCTTATGTCCTTCCTCCTGACATGGTATCAAAGCCAGTGTGGTTGTAGAGAGCTCGTGGAGAGGATAGACGATGAAGAGTAGGTGAGAAGGCATGGAGAAAGCGTGATTCACAAAGGACCTCCCCACAAAAACTAGCGTAGTTTGCAAAACTATCAATTGCGTCCTATTTGGCAACACTCATATATTCCAGATCCAGAATTTCAAGTGATTCGGTGTACTATTGATACACAAAAACTATGTTTTTTGGAGATCGAACTGGCACATCATAGTGCGATAGCATTCAAGTAGAAGTATTGCTTGCAGTGCTTTTATAGTGTTGTGATTTGCCGTAGAAATGGCAAACACAGATGGAATGAGTTAGCTTATGAGTGATAAGCTGGACAAGAACAACTTCCATGCTTGGAGATTCAAAATGATGAATTTCTTGATGGGAAAAGGCTATTGGAAGTACATGAAAGGAGAGAATGAAAATGATCCATAGTTACCAGAGAGGAATCAAACTACAAAATAGTTAAGAGCATATGAGGAATGGAATCAAGGGCACGAAGGGTGATGCATTGACTATCTGTTAGCATATAGGATAGCATGATTGGACACGTATAGGATGCCAAGACTTCGAAAGAGGCTTGGAACAATTTGGTCACTTTGTATGAGACCAATACAAAAGCACAAAAATTGCAACTCAAGAATGAGCTGCATACATTGGAGAAAAAGAGCATGTCAATAAGTGAATATACCTAGAAAATCAAAAGCCCATGTGAGTCACTTGCATCTACTGGTGTGAATGTAGATGATGATGATGATAAGGTGGAAGTATGCCTTTGTGGTTTAGGAGCTATATATAAGCAGTTCAAAGCGTCTATACAAACCAAGGAAAATATTCTGAATTTTGTTGATGTGGTGTCCATGTTGATTATTGAAGAAAAGAATCTTGGTGAGGACTAAAAGTCCCAAGGAAAATCTAGTTTTGAGCAAGTATTCTACTATGGTAGAGGAAGAGGCAGAGGTAGGGGTTTTGAAAGTGGAAGAGGAAACAATAATCAAGACCAAGGTCAACATGAGAATCATGCAAGAGGTAGAGGACAATTTTGAGGCAAAGGGAGATAAAGAGGCTGCAAAAATTTCCAAAGAAATGATTCAGGTAATGATAGTAAAGGATGTTGGAATTGTGGTAAACATGGACACTTTGAATGTGATTGCAGGTTGAAGAATCAAAATAATAGAAGGTAACAAAACAACTATGCATCCACAAGTGCTGATGGTTCTGAGAAGCTATTCATGTTCCAATGTCATATGATGAATACGATGTCCGTTGCTATTTCAAAATAGAATGATAATTTTTGGTATGCTGATTTAGGTTATATGTAGAAGAGTATAAAAAGGATGGACGATTAATTGCCAAAGGAAACAAAGTGGGTAGGATGTTCACCTTAAATGTGAAAATTCCTGAGATGAATGCAGCCATGTTTGCAAAAGGTGCAGGAGTTATTGATGATATAGAGATCAGGCATATACAAATTGGGCATGCAAGTGGCTAAAATTGATGCAATCAAAGGAGATTGTCAATGGACTAACAAATTTCAAAGTTGTGGAAATGCAAAAGGTATGTGCAACATGTCAAATTTGGTAACAGTCAAGAGCATCATTTTTGCATGACAAGCATGTTAGTGAGAACGTACTAGAAATAGTACATACAGATGTTTGGGGTCCATCAAAGACCACATCTATGGGTGGTTGTAGGTTTTATGTTACTTTCATTGATGACCATACACGAAAAGCATGGGTATATTTCATGAAAGAGAAGAGTGAGGTGTTCACTCACTTCCAGAATTTTAAGGTTATGGTGGAAAAGCAGACAAGCAAGTATATTCAGACATTAAGGTCTGATGGAGGAGGTGAATACATGTCAAATGAGTTGAGCAACTTTCTTAAAAGTCATGGAATTCAACGTCAGTTTTCATGTAGCTACACACCTTAACGTAATGGCATCGCTAAGTGCAAAAATAGACATAGTGCAGAAATAGGAAGAGCCTTGATGGATGAGAAGAATATGCCTCATTGTTATTGGGAAGAAGTTGCACATACTAATGTATACATCATGAATAGAACTCCAACTGCTCCTGTACATCAAGTTACACCTGAAGAGAAGTTTACAGGTAAAAGGCCATACTTATCACATATGAAAGTTTTTGTTGTATTGCATATGTGCATATTCTAGATGATGTGAGAACGAAGCTTGATTCAAAAGTAGAAAAATATATCTTCATTGGATATTCCCTTGAGAAAAAGGGATATAAACATTATAACCCACTCACACATGTGAAGGTGAGCAGAGATGTGGTATTTGATGAAATGTCAAAGAAAGGATTGAATCCTGGACCAAATGACAATGAAAATGCTGAAAAATCAAGTGCAAAATCTCAAGTTCTGAGTGGACCGGTGTGGAGGTGATCCCAATCCGGGTGCTGGATCGGGTCCGATCGCAGCACACAGAGTGTATGAAGCTAGTGAGTGTTGGAAGGTCTTTGTGATCAAAATGTGAAGGTGAAGATGAAGTTGGGTTTGGAGAGGAGAGATGTCATGATTTGATTATGAGAAGGGGGAACATATGGATGTATGCATGATGAAAACAAAAAGAAAACCATACACATGAAGCAATTTTTGAAAGGAAAAATGGTCCAAGAATGGAGCTTTTTATACTTTCAAAAATTAATTCATATGCGTGGGTTCTTGTGGATGTATGCATGATGAGAACAAAACAAAAACCACACATGATTCAATTTTTGAAAGGAAGAATGGTCCAAGAATGGAGCTTCTTATACACTTTCAAAACATAATCATATGCATGGGTTTTTGTGGGTGGTATGAATGCATGTGCGTCATGATGTATAAATGAATAGAAATTGTTTCCTCAATCTCAATGGATGATCCTCACTAGTTCAACACATGACTGCGGAGCCTTCTCACACATAGAAAGAGATAGAAGGAGACATGTAAAAACATATAAGAGACTAAGAGACAAGAGACAAGAGACATGAATATTGTTATGACATACATATACATGAATGTTGTGAAACGTCAAGCTAAGCATTCTACTGGTCAAAGATGGTCCGCACAACCCTCTCACCATGATAGTACAACCGAATGTCACATGTAATAGGATAGGTTCCACTTCATTGACCCTATGTCTTTCTAGGATCGTAATGTGTTTCTAAAGAAGTGTAAGACTCATAAAACCAACTCTAACTCACTCACATGCTCCACTGAGGGTGAGCAAAGAAAGAGAAATTGGGTTTATGAGCCTATCCTAGAGTTGGTCTAAATTAAAATTGAATCTAGGAAATATGCTCTTACTAGCCCACCTTGGAACCTCACACGCTCAACTGAGGGTGATTGTCTCAAGGAAACCATGTGCTAGCAAGGGCCCTATGGATGCCTAACAATGATGCTCTATGGGTTTGGAGGGGTGTTTTTATAGTTTTTTGAATGAATTTGGGCCCTTGGATCTAGAGAAATCAACTATGAACCCTAAGATTAGTTTCTTTTGATTTAAACCATTGGATTTATCAAATGTATGGTTAGAATTGGTTCTTTATATGATAGATAGAGCAAAGGGGGGAAAATTAGGTGCATTCATTCTCCACCATTGGATCTGGGGCTGATCTGGACCATCCGATCAGTGCTGAAATCAATTTGGATAAGATAAGCTGCTATTTTTGGGTGAACTTTGCATTATTGATCTTTGACCATTAAAAAAAGGCTTATCCAATAAAAAAAACTCGTGGATCCTCCTTGCTTTATGCTTTAGTGCATCTCCATCATTGAATGTGAGCTCATCCTGATCGTACAACATGGTTCAATCATTATTTTCCATGTAGCAGCCCTTCAAGCCTTCAATGTTCTTATTCTAGGAAACTGTGGTGACCTTGAAAACTAGATTTTGTGCTCTTTGACCCTTCAAATATCCTTTGATGAAGATGGAAATTTGTAGGGCTATGTTTTGAAAGGTCTCCTTTAGGAATATGCAAAAAAACCTCCTCTCTCAATCTACAAATATGTAGCCACATATGATCTTTATACATCTCAAACCATATGGCTAACAAAAATTCCTATACAAGATTTTGTAGGGTCTAAGTGGAAAAATTATAGTTTTTACAAAATGCACATGGCATATCAATGTGCTAGAAAATTCATTTACATGTGAAAATTCAGGCTATAGACTACCTTTGATAGGCTTTACAAGTATATGAAGTTTCATGTGATTTGGAGACATTGAAATTTTTGCCCTAATTTCCAAAATTTGACCAACTTTGACTGCTACCCTAGATTTGGTTGATTTCTTCCAAAGTTTGCATGTGGACTCCCTTTGACATCCTTGATGCATTTTGGAATTCTTAGGGAATTCTGGCTACCTTCAATGAATGTGTTTATTGTAGGCCTTCATGAATGAGAGAGAAGAGAAAATCTCGATGACATTTGCCCCCACTAAACCTGCGATTCCTTCGGAAGTGCCGCTATAGTACCTCTGAAAAATAAAAAGTTCCATGCATCAAATTCTTTTATAAGAAACATGGAAGAAAAAATTGATCATATGCATGAATGAGTAGGCAACATGAAATGAAGCAAAATTTGCATGAAAGAAAGAATTGAAACAAACCACACGAATATGCATGAACAAAGAGGCAACATATATGCAAATGAATAGGCAACATTGACAACATGTAAAGAAAGAAAACAAACAAGCATAAATATGAAGTGGAAGTGGATGTATTGAGTCGTTTTAGGCATCAATTCCTCTCATCTTGAGGAAAATTTTGTACCTTTTTCATAAAGCAATCTACCTTAAATATGATTATAAACAAAGATTTAAGATTTTCAAGAGACATCCTTCATCTTTAGCTTATTTTAGATCAACTCCTTTCCTACATAAATATGAATATGCTCTTTCTCTAATAACATGCAAGGAAATCTAACTAAACTCCACTAATGCATAAATCTGCCTATATAGCCCATGATTTATTCTACTATGCCTCCTTAGCTTCCTTTGGCTTGCTCTGTCTCTCTCTGTCTCTCTCTCTCTCTCCCTTTTTTTTGATGATGATTCGGCGACTTTATGGTTATTTTCACTTTTTTGGGGTGGAAGAAAGTGTAAACTTCTTGGTAACATGTAGCTTTTTTCTTATGACGAGGAAAAATTAAACCCCGATACAATGTACAACCATTTTTTATGACGGAGAAAAATTGTTTAAACTCCAATACAAGTGCTATGAGGTGGACTAAGGATGTAGAAACATGTAGTAGTAAGAGCTAGGACGTCAACAATTATGCTTTCAATATAGGATACATATGCATGTTTATAAATGAAAGTCATGTCAGCAAAATAAACCTCCAAATCTACTTTCCATAAACCTAGATTATAACCCATTTCTTAGTAGATAAATTACTACTTAAGATACAATTTTACACAAGTAGAGAAATCATCATTTGCCTTTTGACTCAAGTGATGTGGTGCAATGCAATGCAAAGATTGAAAAGAAACATGCATGAAGTGAAATTGGAAACAAGCAAGAATGAGGAAAAAGTGGAATGAACTTGACAAAGCAACATGAACTTGAAAAAGAAATGACATTTTTATTTTTATTTTTTTTAATTTATTTATTAATTTTTATTTTTATCGTGGATACTCTTGTTTATGAATTGGCCTCATTGTTGTCATCTTCTTCAATGTCCTCATCCAAAATATGCTCAACATTGTCACGTTTCTTGAATAGCTTTATCCTTTTACCTGCAATCAAAGTTTTTGATGCAACGCCATTTAATTCACAAAGAGCATACGCACCATTGTTGTTGACTTTTGATACAATGTTGGCCCAAACCATTGTTGAGTGAGTTTTTTGCATGCATGGTATTGAGAGTCAAATGTACTATCATAAATAAGCACCCAATCTCCTACTTCAATTGGCTTAGGATGCAATTGATGAGTTTTATCAAAAGTATGCTTATTCTTCATTCTATATTCTCTTAATTTTTTAACGACATCATCAAGTCTTAATTTTACCTTGTTTTAACTGTTTAATGTGCAAACTAAAACAATCATCAGTAGACATGTCTTCAGACCAAGGAAAATTTGACCATGCAGAAATATGAGACTGAATTGGAAACAACGGTTTTTGACAATACATGAGTTCAGGAGGCATATACCCAGTAGTATGTGTGCACGTTACTCTATCTGTCCAAAGTGCAAAAGATAAGAATCTAGGCCATTTTTTAATAACACCGTTACATGGTTTAGATATGGCTTTCACAATAGGTGGATGCCCTCTCTCTATTTTACCATTGGCCTCTGGATTATATGCAATAGTGAGACACAAACGAATACCGTGATGTTCAAAGAGTTCTTTAGCTTCTCTTGCAAACATTGTAAGTGGTCTTGGATCGTAGTGCACATCTCTCTACATGATTAGTTAAGTCCTCTCTTGCAAGTACAATGTAACACATTTTGTCAATACCTTTAGGCATAGTTACAAGATCTACTACCCACTTGTAGTGAATACAGGGTGGATAAGTAGGATGCAACGGATCTCTATGTTTGATTGAACAATGAAGTTGACAAGTAGAACATGTAGAAACATAGCTACTAATGTCAACATACATCCTAGGCCAATAATAGGCACTTCTAATTTTTTTCATATGTTCCAAAACATCCTTTATGACCCGCCCATAATGTCTCATGCATTTCCTTCATTACTTGCAATTGAAGGCCTCGCTTTCCTAGGACTCATTGTGGATTCTTAACCTTACCCTTAGCATGTCTCCAAAGATAACTGTTACGTAGGAAAAAATTATAAGCTCGTTTCCTAATGTTACAGAATCTATTCATAGTCCAGCTAGGTAATGGTTGTAGTGTACTCAGATACTTTCCTACATCTCTCCATTCATCTTCGTACTCAGACTCATGAAATTGCTCATACTCGTATATATGTGGAACATACTCAACTAAGTTTACATTCTTTATTAGACCACATTCAAGATCTTCATCAAATCTAGCTCTTGATAACATATCAGCAACTGAATTTGACTTACCTGAAATATGAACTAACTGAGGATTTATGAACCTAATATACGAGATCCATCTAAGCATGGCTATATAAGGAGATGAACAATTGGCTATCATTCCAATGAAAGGCAAACAACCAGTCTCAACTTTGACATTTGCACCTATGAAATATTCTTTGTATGCTTTAAAAGTTGTTACCATACCCCATAGTTCTCGTTTGATCTGTGGATACTTTCGTTGTGTTTCATGTAAAAATTTTAGCCCGAAACCTAATTGCATATCTATTTCCTTCACTATCATCTTGACTCATGACCCAATCTATACCAATAAGACTAGTATCAACAGTCAATGTAATAGGTTTGTTAACACAATAGTCTACATGCTTAAGGATGGGAGCTTCAAGCAATAATTTCTTCAATTTACGCATAGCTTGTGTGTGTTTGTCAGTCCAAATAATTTTTTGTTTCTTCCTCAACAAGTCATAGAGACAATCAGCAACATGAGCAAAGTGTGGGATCCAAATAACATAAAAGATGCAAGCACCAAGAAATCTACGTACCTCACTCACATTGTTACATGTTTTAGAAATCTTGCTAATGGCATCAACGTTTTGTGGGTATGGCTTTTGACCATAATGACCACATAAATGTCCAACAATAAGAACCTCATTGACACCAAAAACAAATTTTTCTATGGAAAATGTGAGACCTACCTCTTCAAATCATTGAAATATTCTTTCACAATCAGAGATATGGTCAAGAAAAAATTTACGACATCCAGATAAAGTAATGTCCTTTACACGTTCCTCACTCCCTTTAATTGGAATATCATCAATGAATGTCATGGTTATATGAGGGATAAAATCATGTAAGACCATATTCATAGCACTCATCATATGAGCCACATAGTTAGTCGCTCCTTGAGGTAAAGTACACATTCGCACTAAGCCTAAAGGATTTTTCATTGTGGTTTTGTCATGACTATCAATTGCTAATTGGAATCGGTCATACCCAAAATATAAAACACCCATTGAATATATAAAATGTCCTAAAAATGATTCGGCAAACTCATCTAGAATGGGTCCTATTCCTACATTCCTTATGGTGACTTTATTGACGGGTTGGAGACCTTGAATAAAACGTAGTTTCCCAAGTGAACCATTATTTGAGTAAGGTGCAAAACATGGCTCTAAAATTCTCATGTTTATCTTATCCTTAAGTAGTTTCATTAGCTCAAGTAAGTGAGCCTTTGGAACTGGTATAGGGTGAAGATTCCATGGAATATGTGGAATAGTAAAGATTATCATGGGTGCAACTAGCTTAGGATGTGTGCAACCAATCTCATGAGGATACATAGTAAAGGCTTTTCCATGGCTACGTATGACTCTCTCAAATTTATCTCTCTCTGCTAGCAAAATAAAGACATCATCTCGACCAATTTTCACCTATTTGATTGTCTCATCTGTGAATGTATGTTCTATGTTTTTCTTATCCCGAAGAATTGGATCATTTTTCACATCAAATTTTTTTTCATTACTTCCTTTGGGTAATGGTTGAGCTATGGGTTTGATTTTTTTGTCCACATTTTTGTACTTTGTTTCAACTAAGGCATCATGTGTTTGGTTAAATTTTGAGCTCTTGTCAACATTGAGAGCATATTCTTGGATAAGAGCATACTCATCAAGGAAAGAAAGAAGAATAATATGGGAATTAGAATTTTGTTGAAGACATAACTCTAACTCCTCAAGAGTAGAAAAACAATGAGATGTCTCAATCACATGCTCAATGTTCTCATCATGTTCCATGTTTTTGTTGGTTTTATACTTTTTTTGGGTTTTTTGGATAAAAGACTTGGACAATTGACTCTTATGAAGAAAAACTAATCTAGAATGTGGAAAACAAAGTGACATTATTGTACATGTTGGTTGGCTGCGAGATGTCAAACCAATATCCACTATTGTCCGGCTCAATAATGGATTCTGTCCGAAATTTTGATCATATGTAGCTCCAACCATGAATCGAGGTGCACAATCACTACAAGCATGCTCATGAACCTGAGTAATAATATGTTTCTTTCTAATTGACAATCGATTCCTAGGATGATTCACTCCTACTATCATGACTTGAAGTGATTGCATTCCATCCTTAGACTTCATTCTAGCATAGGTAGACCCATCATCCATGGCTTTAATTTCCATAGGAATCTAAAAAATAAAGGGTTGACCTAAGAGAACTTCATAGGAGCAATTATCTTGAATAAAAAAGTGAAACTCTTATGTGATTCCTCCTATGGATATGGGCACACTAGCACAAGCTCCATACAGGGTACCTACACCATTATCTGCATGTCTCATATGCCATCCACAATCTTTATCTCATAGACTTCTCTTAAAATCACATTGATTTTGGAATCGAAATCTACTAATGCATTTACAGTGATAGCATTCTTATCATTTCCTATTTTAACATGCATCTCTGATGTACCTCTAGACCAAAATTTTCTTTTAAAGTGACTTTCAGGATTGTTCTCATGAATTTCATGGTCAGGTTGAATAGGTCCTAATAATTTTTTATTAACATTAACTTCATCATTGTCAAGATCCTCTTCATCAGATTCATCATAGTTTAAAGCTTCATTCATAGGTTGACCTTGATCTAGAGAATCTTGCATCTCAGTATCTAGATTAAGCAAAAACCTCTTCCCTTTAATTAAGCAGATAAAGTTATCTATAAAAACAGGCTTTGCAATAGAGAAAACTTGTTCTAAAGATGTAGTCACTTGACTCTTAAGCAAAATATCATCTAAAATCTCCATAGGATCTATTTTTCTCTCAATTTCTAAAATCAAGATGGCTTTAGGTTTTCTCTTTGGTTTCTTTTGTTTTTGCTCAGAATCTTGTTTTTGTTCATGTTCTTGTGTTTGGTCTTCATTTTGTTTTGGTTGTTCTTGTTTCTCTAAAGGCTTTGGTTCTGTTTTTCTTTGCTCTGTCTTCTTACCTTTTTGTTTCTCCTCTTGTTTTTGTTCATTGGGTTGTGATTCTTGTTTTTTATTGTTGGGTTGTGATGTTTCCCCTTGATCTATGATGGTTTATATTCCCTCTGAGGTTTGTTTTCGAGTCACTCTTCTTTCACTAGGCTCAACTTCATCTCTTTTTCATTTTTCTTCTACATTGGATATGTGAGAAATAAGAGATTGATCTTCTATCGGTGACTCCCAAGCTATTATTCTCCTAATCTCATCTCATTCTCTTACTAAAGCCTCTATAGAAAAGTCAACTTCCTTTGTGGGTTTACTTGATTCTACTTCTTGTTCATCAAGAGCTTCTAGTTTCACCCCTCTAGTTCCTGCATCCGTTATGGTTATATTTTCATAGAGCTTTTTCATTCCTCCCTTACCATAATTTCCTTACAAAGGTAGCCTAGATTGATAGTCACAAATTTTCTTGTCTATGTCTATTACTAGTCATTGCTCTTTAATAGCCTTCAATAGTTCACAATATCTCAAAGAGTGCTCTAACGAATCACATCAAAGACACCTACAATGGCCACACACAAAACCATGTTTATTTTGAGGATTTTGATTAACTTGTGGTGGGAAATTCTAAAATTCTGGATTTCGTTGATAAGGTATTGCTTGAACAGGATAATTAGGATTTTGATAAGGCAACTGATGCATTTGAGGAGCTTGGGGAGCAGCATGTGGTACTTGAGGTGCAAGAGGAGCTTCCATAGTACATAGTTGATGATTTTGAGAATTTTGATTTTGAGGATTTTGAAAAGCTATTTGAGAAGCTTGAGGATACATGTTTTGATACATTTGAGGATTTTGCATGTGAGGATGAGGATTTTGCATGAAGGATTATGCATTGGAGGAACTTGATATGCTTGAGTAGCAGCTACTTGAGGATTTTGATTCGGAGCTATAATATGTTGATTAGGCTCTTGAAAAGAAATTGGGTTCATTTAATTTTGGAAAGTTTTGATGTAATTAGATTGTAAAGCATCTATAGTCTTTGCCAAATTGGATTGTGTAGCAATAAGAATTTCCATTTGCTTAGTGAGAATTTCCACTTGAGATTGTTCAGCTACACTTTTATTTTGCTCTACTTTAAAACCTTGAGTAGGCTCCATCATTTGAGGAATAGGAGTAGAGTCAAAAAGTATAGCATGGGGTTGTTCTCTAACTTGCTCCTTAGTTTGTGGAAGGCTAGCTTGAGGAAGACTATTTTGCTCATAAAGCATGGAGTTTCTTTGATGTCTATGGGCTAAAACCTCTATTAATTTATGTACTTTTTGCCAATTGTCAGTAAGACCATACGGCTTATCTGGGTCTTCTAATCGCCATTCAACTTCCCTATGAGTTTCAGGATGAAGAAGTTTAAGAAAATTGATCACAAGATCAGGTTCCAAAGTTATCTTATCCTCATCCGAAAGCTTTTCATAGCATTTAATATACTCATTTTGTAAGTGAGTATTAGAGCTACTAGGCTTTGGGGAATTGACCCATCGTAAGAATCCATCGTGATTATGTTGGCTATAATCCTCAAGATAGAATTCTTTGAGCATCTCCTTTCTGAAATCACTCCAAGGAAGACTATCATATTGAGTGACACGGTTTATGATAGAGCTATCAACAATTTGTTCAAAGAATGATATCAAAAGATCTTCCGGAAGACCAAAAATCATAGCTTGCTCTTCAAACAAATCTAAGTAGCTTGTGATGTTGATGCCATTGAAATTTCCCTTCTCTCTCAACATAGAAGACACTATTCTTTGGCCTCTTTTCTCAACAATAAGGGATTTAAATCCTTCATCCATCTTATGTGAATAAGCAAGTGATGCATGATGTTCTAGATCTCTCACAAATGCGTTTACTTCACAACAAAGACATTAGGGGAAAAAATGAACCCTGCATGGGCCTTTTAGATTAAGGAGTGATTAGGTGTTAGCTCCGGAAATGGTTGGTTTTGATGCACTAATATGGTTCTATTTGGCAGGAAAATATTTTTGCTTTCAGTTTGCAGGAGCTTTCGGCATGCAATGTCGCATTAAAATTGGACACTTTGAAGCAGAACATGAGGCCTGGGAACTCTTTGGTAACATAAGAGGAGCTGGTGGTGATAACTAGGACAAGGGGCAGAGGACCTCTTGCAGGTGGTCTTGGTGGTTGGAAGCATGAACGATTTGCGGACATCACAATAATGATACGAGAAGTTCAACGCCCATTTTGTGAAGGATTTTATGATTCTTTGATAGAAGTGAGCTAACCCCCAGCACAAAGTTCACAAAGATCTGGAGTATGTCGAACAATGGTTCCTTGCCTTGGCCTCAAGATACTGGGCGATCTCTTTTTGATGTCTAGAAGATCACGGGAGGTCTTGGTGGTCCCAGTTGCTGGAGTGGATGAAGTTAAGCAAAATTTCATGGAATACTAGAAAATGTTGCTAGCCAAAGCCATTGTTGGTGGAGGGTATAGCTGAATCCTACCCAGCTAGCAAAACAATTGCTCCTCAACGTGTAGAATGGATATCTACAAAAGGTTTGGTGTCAGGTGTAACAGCAACAGCAGCAGCTAAGGGGACTTATTTGTGCAAGTAGAAACCTTATGAGTAAGTTGCTTCGAGAAACCCAAATTTTATTCATTACAAATAGATGACTTTCTAAGGTTCAATCTTGAGGTTGCAAGAGACGGCGGTGGTGCCTCTTCTCAAAGTGCAAGTATGGGAAATCAATGGTATATTATTTAAGAACCTCAGGCATATCTCATGAAAGTTAAACATTCTTATTACATAAGAAATGAAAGAGATCCTCTTTCTTCTTTTGAGTCTTCCATTGGACATAGCCACATGCTATATGGTTGTTGAGTCAATCATTGATAAGATTGATGCAGTTCATACAGAGATTGCTTTTGATGACAAAGGAGTGCTCTCAAATGAAACGAATATCACGCCAGATCTTGGGTCCGTGGATATTGCTACATAGATTGCAGAAATCATTCGGTGTAATAGACTTTCATACAAACGATAGAGAAACTTGTCCCTTGCTCTCGTTTACTATGCAAAAGCTGTAGTTATGTCCAATTTGCAGACAACTTAGCAAGGTAGAAACCTCTGGAAGGCATTCTATGGGTGTTCCTATGGCTCCTTGGAGAGGAACTCATGCAGTGCATACGAGTCATGGGCAGCCCCATTCAAGGATGCATGGACGAATGCATTTGATCTAGCAAGGAGATACATCTAGTGTGAATATGAATTGTGTGATGCAGTATGTTAGGCATGGAACTGAGGTACCCCCAATTAGGCATACTACTTGGGCCTATGGTTCAACTGGTGGAGAATTGCCAAGGTATGAATGCCATCCATAAGATCAAGGCGTCCCTTTGTGGCAGCGGCGGAAAGGAGCTCTGACGAAAAAATGGAAAAGGAGGAGTGGGGGGCAGGTCTGTGTGTCGCAGGCCTGACGAGCGCAGAGGAGTGGCACGGTGGCTGACTTAGCATGTTAATGTGTTGTGTGTCCTTTTCTTGCAGTCTACAAACGGCTTGACTGGTAACAAGATGCGGCGGGTGTTTTGGAACCACACATTTGATGCATGGGAGAGCTGGATACTAGAGGGGTCTGTCCTACAAGATTGGAGACTTACAAATAGCAAGTTCGTACAGTTTCATAGGGGGTGGATGTGGAAATTTTGGCAGTGATTAGTGAAGAAGGTGGAGATGGCTGCCCGCGGAGAATTTTTCGATGGGAAATAAGGGGGAAGACCTCCTTCGTTTTTTGTTCTTCTTCGAAGATCGCATGGAGGCAAGGAGGGAAGTACAGACGACAAAAAGGGGAGAGGTGGTGATTGCTGGGATCGCTCGGGTGTACAAAGTCTGCTGATCAAACAGAGGGAGATGGTATGAGCCAGACCACCACATATGCTGCATGAGAAGGACGGTAATTGATGAATGACTTCAGGGAAGATATGTGCACAGAAGTTCTGAAGCAGATTCATGTTATTCTTCTGGCTAAGTTAAATGACGAATAAGGAGATTCGGTTAATGAGGACATGAGGATGCTCTGCGTTCTCTGTTATTATGATCTGATAAAAAGAATTACTGCGAAAACGCTGGCAGACATCACTCAACTATCAAATCTGAAGATGTCTGACGACAATCGAAAGAACGAGTGGCATCTTCTCGAATATTGAGCAGAATTCAATGCATCTCTGATGGCTAATGCGCATACGTCTGTTATAGCATTGCATTGATCCAGTGTGTATTTCCAAGAAGAGCTGAAGAGCAAGAGGACTACTGATGTGCTCAGCGTGCAAAACATGAAGGGCTTCTGAAATATCCGAAAAGGGGGCTGCTAAACTAGCATGAAGTGTAAAAGTCGTTGGAGCTACTTTCTCTGCAACCTGCTCAACCAAGAGGATTTTATGAATCACGTATTGCTGCCAGCTTTTGTTATGAAGGAAAGATGATGTTTCCTTTCTTTTCATCATGACATTTGAATAAGTTGTTTTTTTTATAAGCTTAGTAAGCTAAAGGAAGACTAGGTTTTGCAGCAAGAACTACAGAAGCTACATTTTCTTCTCACTTGACTTGGAGAGGACAGTTTTTGGGAGCTCACTATCTGCTTAAGTTTTGGAGAATTAAAGACAACTATAGCCCCTCATCAGATAGGTCTGGATGATTCTTCAATGAAGGGATGCCAAGGCTGAATGTCGCTGTCACGAAAAAAAGTTAACTACAGCCGAAAACATATTGTTGTAGACGTCACAAATCTGTCTTGGACAACTGCTCTAAGTGGAAATGCTTCTGTTGCCATAATCTCTGCAAGTAAGTTCAACAGTTCCCAATATTGGTTATGATAGATTTTCAATTATATCATGATTTCCTGCGTGCTAGTTAAATCAGCAACTCTGCTTACAAATTTTGTTTGTTTTTTCATTGGAAATTACAATGGGACTTCAGCCCTATAAGTCAAGCTTTTGGTTCAAATTTTCTGCTCCGAGTCAATGAATCATTCAAAGGCATTGAGAAACATGCTCTAAATGATATGTTAATCCAAGAACATTGCATTTGTTACCTATGTTCTTCAGTTGGATGGTATATCCTGAAGAGTACACCAAAAAAAATTGATCTTCTCCTCTATGTGACTTGAAAGACTAGGAAATATTTGATAAATTATATTCGAATGAAGAATGATTTCGATGCTTTTGTGGATGTCCGAGGGAGAGAAAGATCTGTTTTCATTCGTAAATGTGGGAGTGAGGGTTCACTTGTTGCTCTTTTGAGACAAGCTTTACTGAAAGCCATGATTACAAATGTCCAGCTGAAACTTTTAGAAAAGCAAAGCCTGCTGAAGGTTAAATTCACAAAATACCAAGACTTGTAAGCAGAATGATTTTTGCTTTGCGAAGCTAATTGTTGTGCAACTTAATCACAACTATTGTACTTGACATCAGTTTATTTTTTGGTAAGGTTTATAGGGATATGATGGAATAAAAGAGAATGGTATTGTAGTGACTAGGCTATAAGATTGAGAAAGACCTGAGAGGCACACGTGTTATGATGTATGTGCATCATGTGTATGAGAAGAACAAACAAGAGTTTGAGACGGTTATGCATCTATCTAGTATGTGTGCACTGTGTACAACATTGTATGTGTGTTCGAGTATATGTATGTGTATGTATAACTGACTGTGGATGTGCATATGGTGTATATGGCTGCTATTAAACACTACGTGAAAGACTTTGAGAAATGTGATGGGTGGTGTGCATATCTAAGGATGTGTGTGTGCGTGTGTGTGTGTGAGAGAGAGAGAAAGAGAGAGAGAGAAGAGAGTTTGCTAAAAGGTAACCACTAGAGTTGAAGGCCCTTGGTGCATGTATTTTCCCGTATCTTCCCACGATACATCAGAGTGTAATTGTGGACTTAGGGTGATAAAAGCTGACCTAGCATCAGAGAGTTGGGGTAAAAACCATTGGGCATATGTAATTTCCCTTGGACTAAGAGGCTGTTCATTTTGGTGCATTTGCTGGGAACATATGAGCTAGTGCATAGCCATAAGAAGAATCCGTTGCGAGATAATTGTGGGCTCTAGGTAATCCAAGTGGATCGATTGCGAGGGATTTAAACCGAATAAAGTCTTGTAAAACCACTTTTTTCCTGCGGCATAAGACTTAAACATTTTGGTGCGTTTGCCGGGAAATATATGAGCTATTACATATACAAAGGAAGGATTCCTCGAGGGATAATTATGGGATCCAAGTGATCCAGTTGGACCGATTCTGTGGGATTTGAACAAAATAAAGTTTCGTATAATCATCTTTTCCGTGGGCTTAAGAGCTAAACATTTTGGTGCGTCTGCCGGGAATAGCTTGGTACGTCTCTATAAGAGAGTGCCATAGGTTCGCCTAGCGCCACAGGTTGGCCGAGCTTGCGGACCCAAGATCTAGTACATGAGCGAGGGGAGCTCATCGTCAGGAGCAACACAAACTCAAAGAGAGGAACGCGCTCAGAGAAGAGCCCTTGAAAGAGAAAGAAGAAGGTGGGAACCGCCAGGTGAGTGGACCTCGATTGGCTCGAAGAAATCAGTCAAAAATGTGTACTCCCGTAGGAGGGTCGCGAATCAAGTACGACAATTTGAAGGAGGGATCCTGAAGCCACGTGTGCTAAATTTTTGGGATCGAAGTGATATCGACATCACGCCTCTGTTCGAAATGGCTCAGCGGATTTCAGTTCACTTGGGGGACTTCACCAAATTTTCGAGTACTTGGGACGAAGATCCGGATAGTTTTATCCAGTTGTTTGAGGTTACTTGTGAGGCCAATGACGTAGTTGACCAGGATCAAAGGTTGAGAATTTTTCCGGCTATTCTCCGTGATGAAGCAGCCAATTGGTATGGGAATCTGACACCACAAGAACGTGGAACTTATCAGATGCTCAAGGAAGCTTTCTTGGCAAAGTTTCGACGACAAGGCTTCCAAGATAGATTGGCCCAACAAATGGATTATTTGCGACAAGGAGTCAATGAGAGCATCGACAACTATATTCAGAGAATGGAGACTTTAGTAAGAAAGATGGGCGTGAATGCCCCGAATGATGAGACATTGAAACGTAGATTCATTTCAGGGTTGCGAGATCCTACGGCACAGCAACATATCAGCCTGACAAGACCTGTGACCTTAATGGATGCTAAAGAGCAAGCGAGGCTTTGGGAGGAAGTGCAATTATGCCAACAAAGGAAGATGGAGCTCTTATACGAGCCTATGGGGGGCCCAGGAAACATACCGATGAAAGATCCTGGCCAAGGAAGTCCCGCATTGACGACCCCAGCTTTTGTAGCTGCCACTAGCACGCCAAGCGAGGTAAAGCCTGCGCTAACCGAAGAACGAATATTAGAGTTGGTCACGCAAGCTATAAAGGCTGCCACGATAACTCAAGAGACGTACACAGTAAAACCAGAGGTCACAACAAACCCGAATCAAGTGTTTCGATCGAATACATGGTGTGGAAAGTGCCACGGTTACGGCCATTTGGCTTCAGAATGCCCCACAGTCTCGAGAGTATTCACAGATAGGTCGCCACCTAGGATGCGTTGTACTTTTTGTGGAAGAACAAATCACACAGAGGACCGATGTTACAACAAGAGAGCCTATGAAGAGAGAGCCATGAAATCAGGAGATACAAGAGAAAGACCTTACACGGGATTGCCCGCTCAAAGTGTCCCACCTACATCTCGTTGGGAAAACAGACCGAATTATGGATATGGTGCTCAGGGCCAAGGAGGAGACTATCCAAGAGGAGCCGTACGTGATCAAAGAAGAGATGGTCCAATCCAGTGCTGGAGATGCCATGGCTTTGGCCACACTCAATCTAGATGTCCAAACGAAAAGAAGCCAATCGATTATACCCCACTATGTAGGTACTGTAGTGGGGAGGGCCACTTTGATGAGGATTGTCCAAAACGAAGAGCTGCCGCCGGCAAGGAAAAAGGACCAGTAGGGTCCTCGAACTATGTTGATACTCAGATGCATATCACATCAAGAGCTCAAGAGCACGTTCCTACGATCGGAGTAGTGTTCAAGACACCAAACCCTCAAGAAGGCTCTAGCTCGTCGATGCACTTTGTGGATGCTTACGAGGCCAAGAAACCACACAAAGATCCAACTGTGGCAGTAGTCACAAGGACTCAAGAGTACTCGAAGAAGAATTCAGGAGGCGAAGGTGAAGAAGGAAGTCAAGAGAGGATAGCGGAACAAGAAGAGGTAGAGGATCAAGTTAGAGGACTTGTTGAGCAGCAAGAGTTTGAGGATGGGGAAGAGGTTGAGATCCTTCCACCAGTGAGCAAGGAGTTTGTGCCGGGCATAGCACCATTCCCTGAAAGATTGAAAGCTCCTAAGATTAGAAAGGAAAGACAAAGTTCGGAAGAAGTGGATATTGTAAGGTTGCTCGCTGACACGGAAGTCACGCTGGACATTGGCACATTGCTAAAATGTTCACCTGTTTATAGGAAACAATTCTACAACGAATATATTAAGAAGCCGAGGAAAGCTCGAGATAAAAATAGACAAGATAAGGATGTTCAAGGAATCATTCAAAGCATTACGACGCAAATTGATTCAAATGCTCCAGCTGTGACGGTCGAGATTAAAGGGTATGCAGTCCCTGGTGCTCAGTTAGATAGTGGAGCTGCAGTCAACCTTATGACAGAGTTCATGATGAAAGCTTTGGGCCTCAACCACATGGAAGAGACGCCGATGTCTTTGAGGATGGCAGATCAAACACAAGTGAAGCCCGCGGGTCTTTTGAAGAATGTAAGCACAGTTGTGGGCGGTCTAGAGTTTAAGGTTGATTATCTGATAGTAAGACCAAGGACCTCAGAGGCTACCTTCTCGATCCTACTTGGACGGCCATGGTTGGTGCAAGCCGAATGTGTGCATGACTGGCGCACAGGTTTTATTTCGATAGGGCCAAAGTCTGATCGGATTCAAATACAAGTATCCCCACCCTCGAACAACAAGAAAAAGACAATAATAGTCGATGAGATGGAAAGGAAAGAGAAGGAGAAAGCAAGGCACGAGAGTGCACGAGCTAGATTTTCTTTGAACACGGACACCTACAAGAATATGCTTCAAGACGGGTTCAACTTGCAGCTCTTTAAGAATCAAGACACGAAGATGGGAGAGTATAAAAATCCATTACTCTATAACGACGATTCGGATCAGGAGCTGCTAGGATGGTTGACGCATACAAGTGAATTTGATTGTTATATGTTGAGTATAGACACAAGTAAAAACAAAGTTACTCAATCCCTGGAGAAGGGAACTTCGAGAGAAGAATTAAAACTAGAGTTAGCTCCGGCGATGGAAGTGCAACAGTTGAGGGAAAGAGTTAGAATGCTAGAAGCAGAGATTCTAAAGAGAAGTCGAGAATTGGAAAAAGAAGCGAAGAGTAAGACTAAAGTGTCGGAAGCCATTGCAAAAGCTGAATTGAAGAAACTAGGTTCAATTGAAAGAGAACAAAACAATGATTTACTGGCCAACCATGCACGCTTGATCGGAGAGCACATTCCAATCACAGTGTCATCAAGAAATAAGGATTATTCGCGAGAAGCTCAGTCGGAAAAATGGGAAGTCTTTCCAGAAAAGTTCTTGAGTGTAGGGTCAGAGCTACCAGATGGAGTACGAGACTGTATTAAAACGACACTAAAAAATTTTAGCGAGGCCTTTGCATGGTCGTACAGTGATCTGAGAGGAATTGATCCCCAAATCTGCCAACATTATATAGACTTGGAAGAAGGCACACGACCAATATGCCAACGACTCAGGCGAACGAATCCAGTCTACTCGGAATTGATCAAGCTGGAATTGACCAAATTATTGGAGGCAGGATTCATATATCCCATCGCATCCAGCGAATGGGTATCGCCAATTGTAGTGGTTCCAAAGAAAAATAAGAAAATCCGTATTTGCATAGATTATCGGAAGTTGAACGAGCGCACGAAGAAGGATCATTTCCCCTTGCCATTTACTGATCAAATCTTGGATAGAGTGGCTGGCCATAAATTGTACTCATTTTTGGATGGTTTCAGTGGGTACAACCAGATTCAAATCCATGAAGAGGATCAATCCAAAACTACTTTCACGACAGAATGGGGTACGTATGCATATCGGGTGATGCCATTTGGATTATGCAATGCACCGGCCACATTTCAGAGAGCAATGATAGCTGCATATCAAGACTACCTGCAGGATTGGATGGAGATATTTCTTGATGACTTCGCAATCAGAGGCGACGATGAAAATATGATGGAGAGGATCGAAGCAATTTTAAGAAGAAGCATTGAAAAAGGCATCGCATTGAATCCTGAAAAGTGTACATTTGGAGTACGAAGAGGATTGCTTTTGGGACATGTTATTTCCGAAAAAGGGATTGCAGTTGACGAGGATAAAGTGGAAAAGATTGGACAACTTCCACCACCGCAAAACTTGCGACAACTCAGAGGATTTTTGGGCCATGCAAACTATTATCGACGATTTATATTAAATTTTGCATCCATAGCGGCACCACTGACGAATCTCTTGAGGAAAGACCAACAATACCAATGGACTGGAGAGTGTCAAGTCGCATTCGACTCAATCAAAGAGAGGTTAATAAATGCACCGATTTTGGTAGCACCTGATTGGACGAAGGAATTTCATGTACATACCGACGCTTCTCATACTGCAGTTGGAGCAGTACTATGCCAAGTCGACGGAAAGAAGTTGGATCATCCTATTTACTATGCAAGTCGCAATTTGAACAGCACTGAGAGGAATTATACGACTACGGAGAAGGAATGTCTCTCGATGATCTTTGCGGTGAACAAATATCGGCATTACTTGATGGGAAAGCACTTCACTTTTTATGTGGATCATGAAGCCCTTAAATACATCATTAATAAACCAGAGTTATCAGGGCGATTGATGAGATGGATGCTACTTCTTCAAGAATTCCAGTTTACAGTGGTAACCAGACGAGGCAAAGCACATATATTGGCTGACCATTTATCTCGAATTGTTAATGAGGAGCCAATCTCTGGTGTGCCCGACGATGCACCTGATGGGCATCTATTCCAGGTTGAAGCTAAAGTACCTTGGTATGCCGACTTGGTGAATTTCTTGTGCACTACTAAATATCCGCCAGGAGCAAGCAAGAGAGAGAAGCAAAAGCTGCTAGCATTGGCGAAGCACCATAGCATCATTGGGGGGCAACTCTATCGATATTTTGTTCATGAGAGCATTTATCGGAGGTGTCTCGAGGAAGAAGAGGCAAATCTAGTGTTGAGGGCTTTGCATGACGAACCTTGCGGTGGACATTTTGCTGGTGAACTGACAACAAGAAAGATTTTACTGGCTGGGTATTGGTGGCCAACATTGTTCAAGGACTCGCATACATATTGTAAGAAATGTGACAAATGCCAACGAATGGGAAAACCCACATTATCACATGCTGCTCCTCTTACGCCGGTGTTGGCTCTTAAGCCGTTTGAGAAATGGGGAATTGATTTTGTGGGGCCTATTGATCCTCCTTCACGACGAAGATCCAATAGGTATATCTTGGTCTGTACTGATTATGTTACCAAGTGGGTGGAAGCCAAAGCTCTGAAGACTGACCGAGCTGTTGATGTAGCGAAATTTCTGTATGAGCAAATTATCACTCGATTTGGATGCCCATTGGAAATAGTAAGTGATAGAGGGACCCATTTTGTCAACGAATTGATCGAAGAATTAATGGGACTCTATAAGATCAAACATAGAAAGAGCACTCCATATTATCCGAGGGCAAATGGACAAGTGGAGGTCACCAACAAAATCCTTGAACAGATTCTGACAAAAACAGTAGCTGTGCATAGGAGAGACTGGGATGAGAGACTTTTGGAAGCTTTATGGGCATATCGAACATCCTACCGAGTGACGACAAAGAGCACTCCGTTCTCTCTAGTATATGGCGAGGAAGCCATTTTCCCTATCGAAAAAGAAGTGCCGACATTAAGAGTGGCCATTGAAGCCAGATTGGGCGAGGAAGAGTCATTGAAGGAAAGGTACATACAATTGGTCAAGCTAGAAGAAAAGAGGCTCATCGCACAACAAAGCTTGGAAGCTATTCAGAAGAGACGTAAAGAGAGGCATGACAAAAATCTCAAAACCTATGTGATTCAAGAAGGGGATTTGGTACTAGTTTATGATAGTAAATATTATAAATTCCCAGGAAAGTTGCAGACAAGATGGGCGGGACCGTTTAAGGTGGTGGAACTCAATTCCAATGGTTCCATGCAAATTCAAGATTTAGGAGAAGAATATGCTCCCGTGAAGGTTAACGCGCTTCGAGTTAAACCATATTTCAAGTGATATTAGGACGGAAGAAGCCAGACGAGACCCAAACGAAATGACGAAGTAGACTACTTGTACATACATGTATAGTATTATATATATATGCGCATATGTAAGCTATGATTTGTGTGTCATGAACATTCTTCCTTGTTAGCTCTAGAAAGCTTTAGACCTCTAATATTTTTTTGTTATGCAGAGACTGTTAGGCGTTAAGTAACAAAATGGCAGATCAAATTACGCAACTCTACTTGTACGAGCTAAGGATATATTTCTCAGACCAAACGTTCGCTCGCATGGACATAGATGTCGACGACTTTGAGACGGAATACGATGTCGAGGAAGCGCATTGGCTGGTATGCTTTATAAACCAGGATTTGGGTGTTGCATTTTACATTGAGTGTTTTTAGGAATACCTAGCTCGACATGTAGGATGGGCGGGAGATCGATACTACTATTTTGATCTTGCGAGGGAAATGCCTAATGAGGAAAACGATATCACATGGGCTTGGGCAGATGTGCTGACGCTAGGAAGTGATGACGGAGCTCCTGAAGTTGAGCCTGACTCGCCTTAGAGAAGTTGTCGAGATGCGAGTGCGATGTAAGACCACATGAGATATTCCGGAGACTCACATTCTAGGACACCTAAAGATAGGTATACGAGGGACTAAGGCATAGCTGGCTGTAGTTACCAAGTGAAAAGTTGAATCGATGAGTACATATGTAGTGTCTGTAGTTGAGAGAATGAAGTGAAGAGGTGGTTGATCTGTCAAAGGCTAGAGTGTATCTGTTTTGCATGTATGTGTGGGAACGGTGGGAAAAGTCACTTTCTTCCTCTCCCTAATTCTCAGGACCTGGGTGAACTAATTTACTATGAAAAGAAAAACGGAAAAGAAAAGAAAATAAAAAGAAATTGTGTTGCTGTGATTGTACCGATGCGCTATGGTGGGCTGGTAGGTGGGTGGATTTATCCTCGCCGGGTGGTTAGGACCACGAGCCGCAGCTAGTTTTGCCATAGGCTTGGGATGTATATGATTGTGTCTTAGCTACGCGCCATAACTGGTTGGTAGGCAGGTGGAGCCATCGTGGCTGGGTAGTCACGACCATGAGCCGCATCCAGCTTCGTTATGGGCTAGCTGATATCTGTTATGTGACCATTATGTGTTTGTGTGTTGTGCGCTGCATTGCATTGGTAGATGGGTGGAGTCAACCTGCCCGGGTGGTCAGGTCCACGAATCGCATCCAGTGTCAATGTAGGCCAACGTGTGATTAAAATAAAGTTATTCCCCACTCCTGAGGGGGAGAGAAAGAGAGGAGAGGGCGATGATCGCCTGGAAAGGAATGTTAGTTGCTTGTGTGATTGATATGTGTTGGCTTGCGACAGATCAGCTCACTTTGAATCAACATTCTTGAAGGCACAAAGACTGTATATATACTTATGGATGAGGCTTTAGCGAGGTAATGCAACGGTAGTGCTTTATAACTTGTGTGCTCTATCTGAGGGTTTTTCTAGTGTTTGGGACACTCTAGGGTTCTGATGGATGTCGTGACTTGCACTCGAGTTTCGATGATTTTTGTAGGACGACGATGGCGATTCTTCGGAAGTGTCTAGTCATGGAATGGTTGTACATAGCGAATAGTAGGTCAATAAAAAGGGTTATGCATTTGGGGTATCTTTGCACCTCCGATTTGATTTATTTTAGTTGTTGTTGTTTATTTTGGTATTTTCTTTCTGTTTTTCGCAATGCTAGTTTCATGTGTAAGATATGGAAAGGTATGTATGTGTTGTTTTGGTTGAGACCATTTTTCGTAATGGAATGTATGAGCAAAGTAATGCATGACTGAAATGGATTGCGTGTATGTGCATGTTCTTGGATCGTTTTGGGAGTGACTGATTTGAATGTATTTATGAGTGATTTTTGAGCACTAATAGCTTCGATGAGTGCAGGTTCAGTGGAAATGGCGGCTCAATGGAAAGGTATGTGAACCAATTGAAAATTGACATGTTCATGGTTGTTTGAGTTTTATTGCAGCAACAGTGACTCGTCGAGGACGACTTCACAAATAAGTAGAGGGAAGTATGTTAGCTCCGGAAATGGTTGGTTTTGATGCACTAATATGGTTCTATTTGGCAGGAAAATATTTTTGCTTTCAGTTTGCAGGAGCTTTCGGCATGCAATGTCGCATTAAAATTGGACACTTTGAAGCAGAACATGAGGCCTGGGAACTCTTTGGTAACATAAGAGGAGCTGGTGGTGATAACTAGGACAAGGGGCAGAGGACCTCTTGCAGGTGGTCTTGGTGGTTGGAAGCATGAACGATTTGTGGACATCACAATAATGATACGAGAAGTTCAACGCCCATTTTGTGAAGGATTTTATGATTCTTTGATAGAAGTGAGCTAACCCCCATCACAAAGTTCACAAAGATCTGGAGTATGTCGAACAATGGTTCCTTGCCTTGGCCTCAAGATACTGGGCGATCTCTTTTTGATGTCTAGAAGATCACGGGAGGTCTTGGTGGTCCCAGTTGCTGGAGTGGATGAAGTTAAGCAAAATTTCATGGAATACTAGAAAATGTTGCTAGCCAAAGCCATTGTTGGTGGAGGGTATAGCTGAATCCTACCCAGCTAGCAAAACAATTGCTCCTCAACGTGTAGAATGGATATCTACAAAAGGTTTGGTGTCAGGTGTAACAGCAACAGCAGCAGCTAAGGGGACTTATTTGTGCAAGTAGAAACCTTATGAGTAAGTTGCTTCGAGAAACCCAAATTTTATTCATTACAAATAGATGACTTTCTAAGGTTCAATCTTGAGGTTGCAAGAGACGGCGGTGGTGCCTCTTCTCAAAGTGCAAGTATGGGAAATCAATGGTATATTATTTAAGAACCTCAGGCATATCTCATGAAAGTTAAACATTCTTATTACATAAGAAATGAAAGAGATCCTCTTTCTTCTTTTGAGTCTTCCATTGGACATAGCCACATGCTATATGGTTGTTGAGTCAATCATTGATAAGATTGATGCAGTTCATACAGAGATTGCTTTTGATGACAAAGGAGTGCTCTCAAATGAAACGAATATCACGCCAGATCTTGGGTCCGTGGATATTGCTACATAGATTGCAGAAATCATTCGGTGTAATAGACTTTCATACAAACGATAGAGAAACTTGTCCCTTGCTCTCGTTTACTATAAAGCTGTAGTTATGTCCAATTTGCAGACAACTTAGCAAGGTAGAAACCTCTGGAAGGCATTCTATGGGTGTTCCTATGGCTCCTTGGAGAGGAACTCATGCAGTGCATACGAGTCATGGGCAGCCCCATTCAAGGATGCATGGACGAATGCATTTGATCTAGCAAGGAGATACATCTAGTGTGAATATGAATTGTGTGATGCAGTATGTTAGGCATGGAACTGAGGTACCCCCAATTAGGCATACTACTTGGGCCTATGGTTCAACTGGTGGAGAATTGCCAAGGTATGAATGCCATCCATAAGATCAAGGCGTCCCTTTGTGGCAGCGGCGGAAAGGAGCTCTGATGAAAAAATGGAAAAGGAGGAGTGGGGGGCAGGTCTGTGTGTCGCAGGCCTGACGAGCGCAGAGGAGTGGCACGGTGGCTGACTTAGCATGTTAATGTGTTGTGTGTCCTTTTCTTGCAGTCTACAAACGGCTTGACTGGTAACAAGATGCGGCGGGTGTTTTGGAACCACACATTTGATGCATGGGAGAGCTGGATACTAGAGGGGTCTGTCCTACAAGATTGGAGACTTACAAATAGCAAGTTCGTACAGTTTCATAGGGGGTGGCTGTGGAAATTTTGGCAGTGATTAGTGAAGAAGGTGGAGATGGCTGCCCGCGGAGAATTTTTCGATGGGAAATAAGGGGGAAGACCTCCTTCGTTTTTTGTTCTTCTTCGAAGATCGCATGGAGGCAAGGAGGGAAGTACAGACGACAAAAAGGGGAGAGGTGGTGATTGCTGGGATCGCTTGGGTGTACAAAGTCTGCTGATCAAACAGAGGGAGATGGTATGAGCCAGACCACCACATATGCTGCATGAGAAGGACGGTAATTGATGAATGACTTCAGGGAAGATATGTGCACAGAAGTTCTGAAGCAGATTCATGTTATTCTTCTGGCTAAGTTAAATGACGAATAAGGAGATTCGGTTAATGAGGACATGAGGATGCTCTGCGTTATCTGTTATTATGATCTGATAAAAAGAATTACTGCGAAAACGCTGGCAGACATCACTCAACTATCAAATCTGAAGATGTCTGACGACAATCGAAAGAACGAGTGGCATCTTCTCGAATATCGAGCAGAATTCAATGCATCTCTGATGGCTAACGCGCATACGTCTGTTATAGCATTGCATTGATCCAGTGTGTATTTCCAAGAAGAGCTGAAGAGCAAGAGGACTACTGATGTGCTCAGCGTGCAAAACATGAAGGGCTTCTGAAATATCCGAAAAGGGGGCTGCTAAACTAGCATGAAGTGTAAAAGTCGTTGGAGCTACTTTCTCTGCAACCTGCTCAACCAAGAGGATTTTATGAATCACGTATTGCTGCCAGCTTTTGTTATGAAGGAAAGATGATGTTTCCTTTCTATTCATCATGACATTTGAATAAGTTGTTTTTTTTATAAGCTTAGTAAGCTAAAGGAAGACTAAGTTTTGCAGCAAGAACTACAGAAGCTACATTTTCTTCTCACTTGACTTGGAGAGGACAGTTTTTGGGAGCTCACTATCTGCTTAAGTTTTGGAGAATTAAAGACAACTATAGCCCCTCATCAGATAGGTCTGGATGATTCTTCAATGAAGGGATGCCAAGGCTGAATGTCGCTGTCACGAAAAAAAGTTAACTACAGCCGAAAACATATTGTTGTAGACGTCACAAATCTGTCTTGGACAACTGCTCTAAGTGGAAATGCTTCTGTTGCCATAATCTCTGCAAGTAAGTTCAACAGTTCCCAATATTGGTTATGATAGATTTTCGATTATATCATGATTTCCTGCGTGCTAGTTAAATCAGCAACTCTGCTTACAAATTTTGTTTGTTTTTTCATTGGAAATTACAATGGGACTTCAGCCCTATAAGTCAAGCTTTTGGTTCAAATTTTCTGCTCCGAGTCAGTGAATCATTCAAAGGCATTGAGAAACATGCTCTAAATGATATGTCAATCCAAGAACATTGCATTTGTTACCTATGTTCTTCAGTTGGATGGTATATCCTGAAGAGTACAGCAAAAAAAATTGATCTTCTCCTCTATGTGACTTGAAAGACTAGGAAATATTTGATAAATTATATTCGAATGAAGAATGATTTCGATGCTTTTGTGGATGTCCGAGGGAGAGAAAGATCTGTTTTCATTCGTAAATGTGGGAGTGAGGGTTCACTTGTTGCTCTTTTGAGACAAGCTTTACTGAAAGCCATGATTACAAATGTCCAGCTGAAACTTTTAGTAAAGCAAAGCCTGCTGAAGGTTAAATTCACAAAATACCAAGACTTGTAAGCAGAATGATTTTTGCTTTGCGAAGCTAATTGTTGTGCAACTTAATCACAACTATTGTACTTGACATCAGTTTATTTTTTGGTAAGGTTTATAGGGATATGATGGAATAAAAGAGAATGGTATTGTAGTGACTAGGCTATAAGATTGAGAAAGACCTGAGAGGCACACGTGTTATGATGTATGTGCATCATGTGTATGAGAAGAACAAACAAGAGTTTGAGACGGTTATGCATCTATCTAGTATGTGTGCACTGTGTACAACATTGTATGTGTGTTCGAGTATATGTATGTGTATGTATAACTGACTGTGGATGTGCATATGGTGTATATGGCTGCTATTAAACACTACGTGAAAGACTTTGAGAAATGTGATGGGTGGTGTGCATATCTAAGGATGTGTGTGTGCGTGTGTGTGTGTGTGAGAGAGAGAGAAAGAGAGAGAGAGAAGAGAGTTTGCTAAAAGGTAACCACTAGAGTTGAAGGCCCTTGGTGCATGTATTTTCCCGTATCTTCCCACGATACATCAGAGTGTAATTGTGGACTTAGGGTGATAAAAGCTGACCTAGCATCAGAGAGTTGGGGTAAAAACCCATTGGGCATATGTAATTTCCCTTGGACTAAGAGGCTGTTCATTTTGGTGCATTTGCTGGGAACATATGAGCTAGTGCATAGCCATAAGAAGAATCCGTTGCGAGATAATTGTGGGCTCTAGGTAATCCAAGTGGATCGATTGCGAGGGATTTAAACCGAATAAAGTCTTGTAAAACCACTTTTTTCCTGCGGCATAAGACTTAAACATTTTGGTGCGTTTGCCGGGAAATATATGAGCTAGTACATATACAAAGGAAGGATTCCTCGAGGGATAATTATGGGATCCAAGTGATCCAGTTGGACCGATTCTGTGGGATTTGAACAAAATAAAGTTTCGTATAATCATCTTTTCCGTGGGCTTAAGAGCTAAACATTAGGGATGGACCAATGAGAAGAGGGTGGTGGCCATAGTCTAGTCTCTTCATCATACAGGGTAGGCATAGGGTTCCCTTGTTTTTGTGTGGTCAAAGACCCCAAAACCATTTAGAATCCATGATTTTCTTTAGAAGATGGTTTTCGAAAGCTCAAAAATCAATCAGGGCCCTTAGATTTCTCATAGATCCAAAGGTTGGTGTTAAAGGAGAAAAGTCAAGTCGCTTATGAACATCGACCCTTGGATTGGGTTGAAATTCAATGGTTGAGATGATAGTAATCATGAGAAAAAGCTTCTTTTTCCATGAGCCATTGGATGGCTTGCAACATCGGATGGTGGAGTTCAAATTCCAACCGATTTTAGGCGCCTATATTCTTGGCCATTGGATGCAAGGTTGAATCGGTGGTGGAGATTGCTCCATCAGAAGATGGTGGTGCCTTTCAACAGAATTGGATAATCCCTGAAAATTAGGAATCCTTACAAGGCCCATGCAAGGCTCACTTTTTCCCCTAATGATGTGCTTGATATTGTGAGAAATCCAGTGCAACACTCAAGAATGATGATGATGATGATATGATGAGGATGAAACTATGAAACAAAGGATATGGATCACAACCTTCCAACAAGATCAAAAGCAAATGCCACGAAGTGTTTCACGTCAAGTTCAAATGTGGAGGTGATCGCAATCCCGATGGATTGGGTCCGGTGGTGGCACATGCAGAGTGTATGAAGCTAGTTAGTGTTGGAAGGTTTATGTGATAAAAATTGTGAAGATGAAGATGAAGTTGGGTTTGGAGAGGAGAGATGTCATGAATTGATTATGAGAAGGGGGAACATATGGATGTATACATGATGAGAACAAAAAGAAAACCACACACATGAAGCAATTTTTGAAAGGAAGAATCGTCCAAGAATGGAGCTTCTTATACACTTTCGAAAATTAATTCATATGCATGGGTTCTTGTGGATGTATGAATGAGAAAAAAAAGAAAACCACACACATGATTCAATTTTTGAAAGGAAGAATGGTCCAAGAATGGAACTTCTTATACACTTTCAAAACCGAATCATATGCATGGGTTTTTGTGGGTGGTATGAATGCATGTGGGTCATGATGTATAAATGAATAGAAATTCTTACTCTTAATCTCAATGGATGATCCTCATTGGTTCAATGCATGACTCCGGAGCCTTCTCACACATAGAAAGAGATAGAAGGAGACATGTAAAAACATATAAGAGACAAAGAGACAAGATACAAGAGACATGCATTAGAAGATATTGTTATGACATACATATACATGAATGTTGTGAAGTGTCAAGCTAAGCATTCTACTAGTCAAAGGTGGTGCGCAAAACCCTCTCACCATGACAGTTCAATCGAATGTCACACGTAAGAGGATAGGTTCCACTTCATTGACCCTATATCTTTCTAGGATCGTAATGTGTTTCTAAAGAAGTGTAAGACTCATAAAACCAACTCTAACTCACTCACATGCTCCACTAAGGGCGAGAAAAGAAAGAGAAATTGGGTTTATGAACCTATCCTAGAGTGGAAGTCTAAATTAAAATTGAATCTAGGAACTATGCTCTTACTAGCCCACATTGGATCGAGACACACTCAACTGAGGGTGAATCATCTCAGGGAAACCATGTTCTAACAAGGACCCTATGGATGCCTAACAATGATGCTCTATGATTTTGGAGGGGGGGTTTTATAGTTTTTTGAATGAATTTGGGCCCTTGGATCTAGAGAAATCAACTCTCGACCCAAAGATCAGCTGCTTTTGATTACAACCATTGGATTTATCAAATGAATGGCTAGGATTGGTTCTTTATATGATATCTAGGGCAAAGGGGGGAACATTAGGTGCATTCATTCTCCACCATTGGATCTGGGACGGATATGGATCGTTGGATTTGCTGACATCAATTTGGATAAGATAAGCTACTATTTTCAGACGAACTTTGCATTATTGATCTTTGACCATCAAAAAAGGCTTATTCGATGAAAAAAACTCGTGGATCCTCGTTGCTTTATGCTTTAGTGCATCTCCACCCTTGAAGGTGCTCATCTTGACTGTACAACATGGTTCAATCATTGTTTGCCATATGGCAACCCTTCAAGCCTTCAATTTTCTTATTCTAGGTAACTGCGGTGACCTTGAAACTGGATTTTGTTCTCTTTGACCCTTCAAATATCCTTTGATGAAGATGAAAATTTTTAGGGTTATGTTTTGAAAGGTCTCTTTTAGGAATATGCAAAAAAAACTCCCATTTGAATCTCCCTTATACAAGGTGGCATTAAAGTGTCTAGGAAGCTCTGATAGCCTTCAAAATTTGCACAAATATGTAGCCACATATGATCTTTATAGATGTCAAACCATATGGCTAACAAAAATTCCTATACAAGATTTTGTAGGGTATAAGTGAAAAAATTACATTTTTGACAAAGTGCACATGGCATATCAATGTGCTAGAAAACTCATTAACATGTGAAATTCAGGCTATAGACTGCCTTTGATAGGCTTTACAAGGATATGAAGTTTCATGTGACTTGGAGACATTGAAATTTTTGCCCTAATTTCCAAAATTTGACCAACTTTGACCGCTACCCTGGATTTGCTTGATTTCTTCCAAAGTTTGCATGTGAACTCCCTTTGACATCCTTGATGCATCTTGGAATTCTCAGGGAATTCTCATTACCTTCACCAAATGTGTTTCTTGCAGGCCTTCATGAATGAGAGAGGAGAGAAAATCTCGACGACACCGGATGCATCACCAAGCAATAGTTCCAACTCAAATGCATGGAGTTGAAGATTGCATAGAAATTTCAGTTCAAAAAATTCATCAAATAAATCCAAGAAAGGTAAAGAAAATCTTTTTGCTGGTAGTAAAACATCTACAAGTTTCAAAGGCATTGATGGAGATTTAAGCGGTTTTGAAAAGAACCTCAATGAGGAACTTGGATTACCCTCTGTGAAGACTCCAGGAGTAAGAAAGGTACATGCAGATGATACATGGAGAAGTGAACTAGGACCAAGAAGATTTGGAAGGATACAAAATTCAATGCAACAATTGACATATGACAGTTACATGGCTCATCATTGTGCCTACCTGACAAAGGTAATACAAGGTGTTGAACCCTCTTGTTTTGAAGATGCAGTTGGAAATGCAGATTGGAAAAAAGATATGGATGAGGAGATGTCTGCACTATATGGAAACGATACATGGAAGCTAGTTCCATTACCACAAGGAAAGAAACCCATAGGTTGCAAGTGGGTTTACAAGGTAAAGCACAATGCTAATGGTAGCATAAGTAGGTACAAAGCATGGTTAGTAGCAAACAGATATGCACATGCTTATGAAATTGATTATGAGGAAACGTTCAACCCTATAGCTAAAATGTCTACTATCAGAACACTTGTTGCATTAGCTACAACAAAAGGATGGACTTTGCATCAGATGGATTTGAAGAATGCTTTCCTACATGATGAGTTACAAGAAGAAGTATACATGGATCAACCACAAGGATATGAAGATTTAAAGCATCCTGAATATGTTTGCAGGTTGCAGAATACTTTGTATGGACTTAAATAAGCCCTTTGTGCTTGGCATGCAAGGATTCCTGATTATTTGACCACCATTGGATTTTCTATGTGTGATGTAGATCGTTCAGTATATGCAAGGAAGGGTGATGATGGTATCATGATTGTGGCTATTTATGTTGATGAATTGATTTTAGGAGGTGACAATGAAGCAAGATTTAAAGAGGTAAGGCAAATCCTTAGGCAGGAATTTGACATGAAAGATCTTGGTGTGCTGCACTACTTCTTGGGCATTGAGTTTATACATACAGAAATAGGTATATGGATGTCACAAAGGCAATATGCCTTGACTATGCTGCAAAAGGATGGTATGATAGATTGTAAGCCAATTTCTATGCCATTAGATTAGAATTTGAAGTTGGATACAACATCTGGTGAAGCATTGGAAAATGCTACTATGTACAGGAAAATTATGGGGAGCTTGATATATCTCACAATTACAAGGCCTGATCTAAGCTACACTATTGGACTTGAAAGTCAATCTATGCAGGTTCCCAAGAAGCCACATTTGGATGCTCTGAGATGCAATCTACGATGTATGAGTGCTACTTTGGATTATGCATTGTTTCATGAAGTTGGTGTAGATTTGCAAGTTCATGGATACATTGATGCAATTTGAGCTAGTAGTATTCCAGATAGAAGATCTACTAGTGGCTTTCTATTCTCACTTGGAAGTGCAACTATTACGTCGAGCAGCAGAAAGCAACCCACTATTGCTTTGTCAAGTACAGAGACTGAGTATAGAGATGCTACAATGGTAGCATGTAAGGCTTCTTGGTTAGAGATGCTACTTGCAGATTTAGGTGTGGAAGTGCAAAAGCCAATCATCATCTATTGTGATAACCTTAACATCATTCAATTAGCACAAAATCCTGTTTTTCATGCTAGAACAAAGCATATCAATGTACATTATCACTTCATTATAGAGAAGGTATTAGCAGGTGAGACTGATCTTGTTTATGTGAGAAAAAATGAGCAGGTTGATGATATTTCCACTAAAGCACTTGGGGCAGAGAAGTTGAAGAAGTTTCCAAAGATGCTTGGATTAGAGGACATGACATTGAGCTTGAGGGGGATTGTTGAGATATCAAGCTCAACATATGATGATCCAAGATGACACGTATCACTTTTTCATTTCTCTGACATGTTTAGTGGTCACACCGATATATGTTAGGGATACTTCATTGAGCTTTACTAGATTTATCTACCGGGAGTGATCGTACATTTGTTTCTTGCTAGATCACTCATTCATGAACATTAGGATTTTCTTTATGTGTTGTTCTTTATATATTGCACTTTTTGTATTGTTGTTTTAGGTCATTCTTGTACATTCCTTTTATGTAATAGAAGAAGAAGAAGATCATTCTTCCTTGCCTCAATCTGTGTGTATGATTCTCTTTGAGTGTAAGAGTGTGTGTGATCGCTCTTCCATATCTCCTTCCTCCTGACAATATAGTGTGGGAGTGCTTAGTCAATTCATGCACTCATCTAAAAGACCACACATGGATGAAGCTAAGAGAATACTTAAGTATCTTAAAGGTACAATCATTGAAGGTATATTCTATCCTTACTCTTCAAATTTGGATATCAAATTCTATTCAAATACAAATTGGGAAGGAGCTGAGGATGATAGAAGAGATACCTCTAGTTACTTATCATTTGCAGGTTCAAAGCTAGTATCATGGAGTTCCAAGAAGCAAACAAGAGTTGCTTTATCCTGAACTGAAGTAGAGTATAGAGGTTTGACCATAGCAACTCAAGAGGCAATATGGTTAAAAGCATCATATACAGATTTGGGACTTATGAGTTCCAAACCTCACATATTTGTAGATAATGTAACTTCCATGCATCTAGTAGCATGTTGGTTTCGTGGCAAAAGCTTGACACTAAGCTGCGGAATATTGCCACGCCACAAGAACTAAGCTAAAGTGATGTTTGAACACCTCTATAATCATCAATAGCTTAGCAAGTTTCCCTAAAAAACTTCACAACTGTGTTTAGTGAAATTCAA
This sequence comes from Ceratopteris richardii, assembly GCA_020310875.1. Taxonomy (NCBI): domain Eukaryota; kingdom Viridiplantae; phylum Streptophyta; class Polypodiopsida; order Polypodiales; family Pteridaceae; genus Ceratopteris; species Ceratopteris richardii. Next base: position 90,274,109 of record CM035408.1, on the reverse strand, counting down.
AAATTCACTTTACAAGAAACTTCGTCTTTCCTTCAGGCTTCAATTCTGATCTGATTTACTTCAACCTTTATCTTTCAGTGCTTGATTACTGTTAGATAATTTTTTTGCCACTTAACTATACCAAAACTGTGTTTTAAACTCACCAGAATTTCACTGGAACTTCACCGGATTGTCACCGGAATGTCACCGTAATTGTATCGAAATCTTACCAGAATCAACAATTCTGTTTGTAGTTACTTCAAATGATTGTAGATGAAGTACGGAAGTTATACCTGAGCTTCCATTAGTAAATGAACTCTTTCTGAAGTTTTTAAGAAACTTCACCAGTTCTGGATGTCTTTACTTTCAGACACAGTACTGTGTCTACTTGTCCCGTTTCACATAAGTTTTTTGATCAACTTATAGTTGAGACTACTGGCTTCAAGATGAGCTATCTCTCATGAAAAACTTTACACTATGTTGCGAGATCTAACTTGTAGATGTACCGGAAATCATTTACTGAGAAAACTGTAACTTGTTAACTAACTTTCACACTAACATGAAATCACTCAGATTTCTTCACATATGAAGAATGCGCTCAAACTTCCACATGAACATGTGTTTTCTATTAGAGAAGATGTGTACAAAAATATCTTGGCTTCACTTTGCTCATATCTATGGAAAACTCTCCTACTCTGAGTAGTTATTCCTTACCATCTCTCTCAGATGAATACCCGACAGTTCAGGTTCTATTATTCATTGCTACATATGCAATCTCTGGTGTCTTCTATATCACTATCCCCAGTTTCTATATGCGCTATTCTATTCCGGTTCTATATCTCTCTCTACTCCCTTCTTTTTCTCTCACACAGTATTATGATCTTCTACCTCATATATATATACATTTTGTTCCGAGATTCAAAACTTGTACTTTTGGAAGTTTCTATGAACTATATTACAGTCGTGAATTTGTCCCTTCACGAAGGCTTGATTTTTTGAATGCTTTGTTTCTGCTTCTCTTTGTCTTTCTTCGTCTTTATGTTTGTCTGTATGTCAAATTTGTGAGTGATTCTTCAACAACTCCCCCTCAATCACTAATTTGCATCTGATCTTTCATATATTCTTCTTTTCTTTTATACCTGCCATTTCTTTGAATCTGCTTGTCTTTACTCCATCTAAGCTCTTTGTCAGAATATCTGCTATCTGATCTTTTGTAGATGTGTATACTATTTCAATCTCTTTTTCCATTACCTTTTCGCTCAGGAAATGATATTGAATCTCTATGTTTTTTATTCTTGCATGAAATACTGGATTTGCTGCAAGATACAATGAAATCATATTATCTCCATGTATGATAGGTATACCTTGATCAATACCCATGCTTTTGAACAAGGTCTGCATCCATATCACTTCTTTAGCTGCTTCTACAAGTCCTTTATATTCTGCTTCAGTTGACGATAAAGCCACTGTATGCTGCTTCTTTGAACACCAGCTGATAAGATTATCTCCTAGGTATATCCTATACCCAGGTGTCGATCTTCTGTCATCTTGACTTCCTGCCCAGTCTGCATCACTGTATGCTCTCAGCTGTATATCTGATGTAAAAGGATAATATAATCCTTCTTTTATAGTTCTTTTGATATATCTAAGAACTCTTTGTCCTGCAACCCAATGTTGATCCTTTAGACAATCATGAACTGTCGGAGAACTCCCACTGCATAACTGAGATAAGGTCTTGTTAGTGTAGCATAAATTAAGCTTCCCACTAACGACTGATACTTCCTCATATCTTTAAACTCTGCACCACCATATTTGCTGAGTTTATGATTTACTTCAAGCGGTATTGAAGCTTCTCTGCAATTCTCCATGTTAAACTTCTTCAGTAAGTTTAGGAGATACCTCCCTTGCAAAACATATACACCATGATTTGTATATGTGACTTCCATTCCAAGAAAGTATGATAACTTTCCTAGGTCATTGATCTTGAACTCTTTTTCAAGTAATCTTTTTACCTCCTTGATTCCTTCATCTGAGGTTCCTGTGATTATTATGTCATCTACATAAATACAAATGTAGATCATACCTTCATCTGTTCTCTTAATGAGTAGACTTGCATCAGCCTTTGAGCTTTGGTATCCAAGGTCATTGAGATACTTCACAAGTCTGTAATTCCAAGCTCTTGGAGCTTGCTTCAATCCATAGAGAGCTCTTCTTAATCTGCAAACATGATCTGGGTAACTGGAACTTACAAACCCTTCAGGTTGTTCCATGTAGACTTCATCTGATATATATCCATTTAAAAATGCATTCTTTATATCCAGTTGACTTAGCTTCCATCCTTTTGATGCTGCTATAGCAATCAATGTCCTTATAGTTGACATCTTTGCCACCGGACTAAACGTCTCATCATAATCTATGCCATGCGTCTGAGCATAGCTTTTGACCACCAGTCTAGCTTTGAATATGGCTATCCTTCCATCTACAAGTTTCTTAACTTTGTAAACCCATTTATTTCCAATCACTTTCTTACCATTTGGTTTTGGAACAAGTTCCCAAGTCTTGTTCTCTTCAAGGGCATTGAACCCCTCCTTCATTGCTTCTTCCCATTGTTTCTTACGTTTTGCTTCACTGTAATTCTGAGGTTCTTCATATTCCTTTACTAAGTAAGCATAGTTTTTCTGAGTCAAATAAGAAGTGTCATAGGAATACCTTGTTGGTTGTTTCCTTACTCTGTTTGACCTTCTTCGCTCATATTCTTCATGTGTATCTGAATACACATCTTCATCAAATCTTGGTCCATCTTCGTTTCTCATACCTGATCTGATCCTGAACGTACGTGCCTGCATATGATCTTCATCTTCATTCACCTGCATATGTGATTTTCCTTTTTCTTTCCTTCTTATCTCTTCTTTAATTGTTTCTTCATTATACTCTATGTCTGTATACCAACTTTTTCCTTCATCAAATGTTACATCTCTGGAAACAATAAACTATTTGGTTAGAGGACTCCATAACCTATAACCCATCTGTTTTTCATCATATCCGATGAACACGTATTTTTCAGCTTTTGGTTCAAGTTTATGTCTCAGTTGTGATGGTACATAAGCATAAGCAACTGATCCAAACACTTTACAATGATCAAGTGTTGGTTTCTTGCCCCACCAAGCTTCATAAGGGGTCATTCCATTTAAAGCTGCACATGGTAATCTATTTACCAGATATGTAGCTGTATTTACAGCCTCAACCCAAAGATAATTTGGACAATTCTTCTCCTTTAGCATTGCTCTTGCAAACTCAACTAGAGTTTGGTTTCTTCTTTCTGCTACTCCATTTTGTTGCGGTGTATACCTGCAAGTTATTTCTCTTTTGATACCTGCATTCCACAAATAATCATTGAACTCTCGAGAAAAATATTCTCCTCCTCCATCAGACCTTAGTCTTTTGAGTTTCTGTCCTGTAAGTCTTTCAGCATATGCATGAAAATGCCTGAAAGCTTCAAATACTTCTAACTTTTCTTCTAAAACATAAAGAGTTATCCATCTTGTTGCATCATCAATAAAAAGAACGTAATACCTTGAACCACTGATAGATCCTTCTTTTGTTGGTCCCCATACATCTGTATGTATAAGTTCTAACACATCATCGTGTTTGTACCCTTTCTTCTCAAATGGTAACCTGTGGGCCTTTCCCATCTGACAGGCTTCGCACTTGTGAATCATATGTTGATTCTTCATATTTGGTAATCCTTTCACGGATTGTTTCTCCACCATAGTTTTGATTCCTGTTTCATTAAAATGTCCTAACCTCTTATGCCAGAGGTCTAACTCTGTAAATACCTCATCACCATGTGTGATCAAGGCTTGACCAACATTCCCTTTTACTTTAAGAGTAAAAAGTCTACCTTCCTTTTTACCATGGACAATTTGATTGTATCCATTCTCTAGATCTTCAACAAATACTCCTTCATTTGTAAACTTGACTTGAAAACCTTTTTCTACTATCTGTCCCACACTAATCAGATTCTTCAGAATTGTTGGAACATACAAAACATTTGTTAGTAGGTCAGCTCCATTCTTATACTTTACTTTTCCAATTGACCTTACATTATGTTTTGTATTATCACCTATTTGTACTGTATGATTTGAAATACCTCCTTCAAGTTCTGATAACAATTCTATATTTCCTGAAAAATGATTTGAACAACCAGAGTCAATATAGAATACCTTGAGGTCTTCATTCTCTGACACTCTTATCGAGTTCATCATCAACGTTGTATGACTGTCATTCTGCATATCATTCGCATAGTTGTAGTAGGTAGTGTTGTGAGACTGATTCTGTCCCCAACTTCTTGCTCCACCTCTACCATATCTGCCTCTTTGGCTTTGTCTTCCTCTTTGATATCTTCCTCTTCTGCCTCTACTGTTATTGTTTTGATACTGACTTGATCCTTGAGAATTATGCCAGCAATCATGAGCTAAGTGATTGCTTAATCCATAGATCCAACAAGACTTCTTGTTGTTATCCTGATTACCTCTTCCTTTTGTATTACCTCTTCTTTTACTTCTGGCATTACCTCTTCCTCTTGCATCTTGAGTAGTCATCTCTTCTTCATCTTTTACTTTCCTTTATCACCTTTCTTCTTATTCTTTGCGTACATAGCAGAACTATGTCCTTTATCTCCGTCTGTCTTCAAAACTTGCTCAAATGTTAGCATTAGTCCAAGCAACTGATTTAAATCTGGTACAAAATGATTTAAAGAAAGTTCAGTCGAGAGTACGAAAGGTTTCCACCTTTCATCTCCTCTCAGTCCTGCAAGCACTTGTGCTATCAACCTGTGATCTTCGATATCTTCATCAATAGATCCAAGACTATCGGCCAAGTCTTTCATCTTAGTGACATAATCACTAATGCTTTGACTTTGTTTTTTCTTGAACGTTGTAAACTTTGACCATAAGCTAGCCTTCCTAGCTTTCATCGTATTTTGGAAATGATCTTCCAATGCACTCCATATGTCTTCCACTTTCTCTAGACCTCTAATGTGCAGTAGTAGATAATCTGTAATGGTATTGTAGATATAAGCTCTTGCCGTTGCATCTTTCTTCTGCCACAGCTTCAAGGCTTCTAACTCTTCTTTCTTTGGTTGACTGTCGTCTTCGAAAGTCGGCTTCTTTTCTTCTCCTGTCACATATATCATTAAGTCCTTACTCATAAGTAAGGCTTCCATTTTCATTACCCATGCGGGATAATTATCTCTGTCCAATTTGTCAATAGAAACGTGATCTGCCATGATCTTCTTGTTTCTGTTACTGTTGATGAGTATAACGTTAAAGAATTTTACCTTTTGTAAACCTTTACCTTTGAGAATGACTTCTGAATGCTTCTTTGATTCCGTTTGCTGTTGATCACCTCAGCTTTCACCTTTCCAACAAAGAATTCTTCAGCTTCTCTTATATCTGCACTTCCGTTTACTCTTGATTCTGTTTGCTATTGATCACCTCAGCTTTCACCTTTCCAACAAAGAATTCTTCAACTTCTCTTATATCTGCACTTCCGTTTGTTGTTGATCACCTCAGCTTTCACCTTTCCAACAAAGAATTCTTCAACTTCTCTTATATCTGCACTTCTCTTCATAACCTTTCTGCTCTGATACCACTTGTTGGTTTCGTGGCAAAAGCTTGACACTAAGCTGCGGAATATTGCCACGCCATAAGAACTAAGCTAAAGTGATGTTAGAACACCTCTATAATCATCAATAGCTTAGCAAGTTTCCTGAAACCGAAAAACTTCACAACTGTGTTTAGTGAAAAACAAAAATTCACTTTACAGGAAACTTTGTCTTTCCTTCAGGCTTCAATTCTGATATGATTTACTTCAACCTTTATCTTTCAGTGCTTGATTACTGTTAGATAATTTTTTCGCCACTTAACTATACCAAAACTGTGTTTTAAACTCACCAGAATTTCACCGGAACTTCACCGGGCTGTCACCGAAATGTCACCCTTATTGTACCAGAATCTTATCGGAATCAACTGCAATTAACTACAATTCTGTTTGTAGTTACTTCGAATGATTGTAGATGAAGTAAGGAAGTTATACCTGAGCTTCCTTTAGTAAATGAACTCTTTCTGAAGTTTTTAAAAAACTTCACCAGTTCTGGATGTCTTTACTTTCAGACATAGTACTGTGTGTACTTGTCCCGTTTCATAGAAGTCTTTTGATCAACTTATAGTTGAGACTATTGGCTTCAAGATGAGCTATCTCTCATGAAAAACTTTACACTATGTTGCGAGATCTAACTTGTAGATGTACTGAAAAACATTTACTGAGAAAACTGTAACTTGTTAACTAACTTTCACAGTAACATGAAATCACTCAGATTTCTTCACATATGAAGAATGCGCTCAAACTTCCACATGAACATGTGTTTTCTATTAGAGAAGATGTGTACAAAAATAGCTTGGCTTCACTTTGCTCATAGCTATGGAAAACTCTCCTACTCTGAGTAGTTATTCCTTACCATCTCTCTCAGATGAATACCCAACAGTTCAGGTTCTATTATTCATCTCTACATACGCGATCTCTGGCATCTTCTATATCACTATCCTTAGTTTCTATATGCGCTATTCTATTCCGGTTCTATATCTCTCTCTACTCCCTTGTTTTTCTCTCACACAGTATTATGATCTTCTACCTCATATATATATACATTTTGTTCCGAGATTCAAAACTCGTACTTCTGGAAGTTTCTATGAACTATATTACAGTCGTGAATTTGTCCCTTCACTAAGGCTTGATTTTCTGAATGCTTTGTTTCTGCTTCTCTTTGTCTTTCTTCGTCTTTATGTCTGTCTGTATGTCAAATTTGTGAGTGATTCTTCAACATAGCAAATCCTATTTTCCATGCAAGAACTGGCAAACACATAGAGGTTCATTACCACTTCATCAGGGAGAAGTTCATGGCAAAGGGATTGACATTTATTTTGTTCCAACTGAAAAGAAAGTAGCCGATATGAGGACGAAGGCACTTGATGGAATAAAGCTTTGCAAATTTAAATGAATGGAAGGTATTCAACCTATTAGAGAATGAAGAATCAAGCATAATTTAGCTTGAGGGTGGAGTAGTTGGAACATCAAGCTTAGAATACACTTGAGGTGGACTTGATATACATAAAAAAACTATGGTTTGGATATGCCAAAATATCCACTGAAGCATTCTTTTACCTATGCCGAGGCTATTGCTCTCTTTATAGAGCTCCAAGGATTCGTGAGCACTCATTGGAAAGGTATTAGTGTCTAGTTGATGTGTAAACATTCTCAAAGAATTGGGTTTAGTAGATTGGGAGAAATTTGAGTTTTTCTATCTCAAGGTCTATCTCTATGCATTCTTGAAAAATAGGAGGTCCCACTGTTGAGTGTTAGGTTCATTCCAAAAGCATATTTTACTTATTTCTTTTTAGTGCATTCTATACACTCAACCGTAGTTGTATCACTCCTCCAAAAAGATTTTTTCCAATTGTAATCATGTTGGCTTCTATGAGCATTTGAAGTTGTTTGTCTCATCGAAAGATAACAAGTTTTTTGAGCTAGTCAATGTGCAAACCTATTTGTTTTGTATCGAGTCTTTTTCCTTGATGCTCCAAAGTACATAGTGCATTTTAATACACTTATTGCATGCCTATAAGGTCTATTTAAGTCTCCATAAGCTCAAGGGTTGGTCTTGTGCTAGTTCGTTGGATCGAACTTTGTTGCTTCGCAACTTACTTTCTACCTCCTACAAGGTTCTCCAAGTTCTTTCAGTGGTATTAGAGGTAGATAAAGATGGATGATGGCTTTCCATCAATGATTGAGAAGCTTGATCGATACAACTATGTAGCTTGCCAAATCAGAATGGAGGCCTATTTGAAAGGTATAAATCTTTATGGAATTGTAGCAAGTGATGAAGCTATGCCTATTCCAAGATCCAAAGGAAGACCTACAAAAGAGGAGACACATAAGCTCACACCTTGGTGTGAAAAAGATGCTCAAGAAAGGTCATACATACTACAATCTATCTTTGACTTTCTATTACCACATATTAGAGGATGCAAGACATCTCAAGAGACTTGGGATGCCCTAGAGACTTTCTTTTCCTCTAGTACTAAAGCAATAAAGAATCATCTTTGGAACGAGTTCAACCAAATGAAGAAGACATCTAAACAAACTATCACAGAGTTTGTTAGCAAGGTCAAGGAGGTTGTGGAGTATCCATTGGAGAGATCATTGAAGAGGAGGCCATCATGAAGAAAATGGGATTTGAAGTGATAAGCAATGGCAATCCTTTGCCATGGCTTATGATCTCATCATGGATGTGCAAACTCGAAACTTCAACATCTTTGTTGGATAACTCTTCAATCAAGAGGCCAACAATAGCATAAAGGAAGGTAACTCCTATAATTGTAACTCAACTAGTGTTGTATACATAGATAAGAAGGAAGAAGTTGAAAGGCAAGAAGAAGGACGAAGATGAAGGGGAGACTTCCCAAGAAAACTTCACAAGCAAGAGCAAGTGGAAAGGGAAGACAAAAGGACCAAAGCATGCCAAAGCCTAAGGTCAAAATGTTTAACCTTGTCCCATCTGTGATAAGACCAACCACACCACTCAAAATTGCTGGTTCAATGGGAAGACCTAGAAAGGAAGTGGAAGAGGTGGATATGGAAGCATAGAGGCAGAGGTGGATACAACTTCAAGAATAACAATACATGCCATAATAGAAGGGACTAAAACAATTATTATGAAGATCAAGAACATGAAGACTCATTGCTTCTAATGAATCTAAGCCATAAAGAAGGTAAAGAAGATGATCATTTGTTCTACATAGATTCGGGATGTTAAAATCATGTTGTAGGAAACATTGCTCTTCTATCTGATTTGTAAAGTCGAAAGCATAGACATGAAGTTAAAACAGGGGATGACTCAAAGCACAATGTGGAGAAGATTGGTAATGACAAAGCTTCCAATGACAAGACAAACATTTTGAGTAAGGTTCTCTATATACCCACTATCACTAAAAGCCAAATAAGTGTAGGCCGAATAGTTGAAAAAGGCTTGCAAGTTAGGTTCACCTAACATGGAGCTTTTGTGGAAGATCCATGTCAATGCTTCAAGAAGATAGCCAGAGGTGAGAAGCATGGTAGGCTCTTTGCTTTTGAAGTAGGAGAAACCAGGAACATAGCTCTATTCACTTTTGGATCTCAAACACTAAGTGAGCTTGAAGTGTGGCATAAGAGACTTGCTCATGTGAATGAAAGAACCTTGAAGGATATATGAAGGAATCAAAGTGTTCTAGGACTGCCAAACATATCAAAGAAACACATGATCAATAAATGTGATGCATGTCAAATTGAGAAGGCACAAAGACAACCATTCAACAACAAAGGCTACATCCACAACAACTTATTGGACTTAATATATATAGATGTATGACGACCAAGTCAAGAACCTTCATTGGACGGATCAAGGTATTATGTCTCATTTATTGCTGACCAAAGTCGATGGACTATTCTATACTTTATCAAGAGTAAGAATGAAGTGTTTGATTGCTTCAAAAAGTATCTAGCACATATGGAGAATCATATATGTAGATCACTCAAAAAGCTCAAATTTGATGGAAGGGGAGATTACTTCTCCAAAGCGTATGATGAGTTCTTGCAGGATAAAGGTATCAAAAGGGAAGTGACTACTAGGTACTCTCGTGAACTAAGTGGAATTTTAGAAAGAAGAAAGAAGACACTGGTTGCATAATTCAAAAAAATTCTTGAAGAGAAGAGGTCAACTGCTATGTACATTGTCAATAGACTATATTTCAAATCACTTCAAGGTATGAATCCTTATGAAGCATGGCATGGAAGAAAACTAGTCTTGGACATTGCAACGTGTTTGGTTGTTTAGCTTATGTTCAGGTACCATCAAAAATAAGAGGTAAGTTAGATGAAAGGTCAACAAAGGTAGTCTTTATTGGGTATGAATCAACTCATATGGGTTATAGGTTCTATAATTCTTCAACCAAGCAATTCACTACAAGTAGAGATGTTGTGTTTGAAGAACATAGGTCTTGGTATGATGGACAAAGAAAAGGTAACTCTACCATATGATCTTGATTCTGATTCTGATCAATTAGGAAGCAAGCATGATACACAAGTCCTACATCCAAGAAGTTATATAGATGATGACCAAGATGAAAGGGAAAAGGATTACAAACTATGGAATTCAAGAGGCAAAGCAAAGATACAAGAGTGTGGAGAATGCTCTTAGGAGAAGATCAACAATAGAGAAGAAACAACGGAAAAGGCACGGATATGATTCCACAATTGTTAGAAAGCATTCAATCTACTTTGCAAAAGATTCAATTTTAGAAGAACCCTCAACATATGAGGAGGAAAAGGGAAACCCTATTTGGGAAAAGGCCATGAGGGAAGAAATAAATGCATTGAAGGAGATGGACACTTGGGATTTGGTTCTAATGTAACCCAATCAAAAGGTAATTGGTTGCAGATGGGTATATAAAGTTAAATGAAACTTAGAGGGATCAATTTGCAGGTACAAGGAAAGATTATTTGCCAAAGTATTCTAAAAAACGCATGGTATAAACTATGAGGAAACATTCTAACCAGTTGCAAAGATGACTACAATAAGAACATTGACAAGTGTCACTACTACAAGAAATTGGAGACTCCTCCAACTTGATGAGTTGATCATAGGAGGTGACAATGAAACAAGCATTAAAGAGGTAAAGCAACTCCTTATGCAAGAATTTGACATGAAAGATCTTGGTGTGTTGCACTACTTCTTCGGCATTGAGTTTATATATACAAAATAGGTATATGGATGTCACGAAGGCAATACGCCTAGAGAATGCTACAAAAGTATGGTATGGATGATTGTAATCTAGTGTCTATGCCATTAAATCAGAATTTGAAGTTGGATACTACATCAGGTGAAGCATTGGAAAATGCTACTATATGCAGAAAAATTGTGGGAAGCTTGAGATATCTCACAATTACAAGGCTTGATCTAAGCTACAATGTTGGACTTAAAAGTCAATTTATGTAGGTTCCCAAGAAGCCACATTTGGATGCTGTGAGGTGCAATCTATGATATATGAGTGCTACTTTGGATTATGAATTTTTTATGAAGCTGGTGTAGATTTGTAGGTCCATGGATACACTGATGTAGATTGGGTTGGTAGTATTCTAGATAGAAGATCTAATAGGCTTTCTATTCTAACTTGGAAGTAGTGCAGCTATTATGTGGAGCAGCAAGAAGCAACCCACTATTTCTTTGTCGAGTATAGAGGCTGAGTATATAAGTGCTGCAATGGAAGCATGTGAAGCATCTTGGTTAGAGATGCTATTTGAAAATTTAAGTGTGGAAGTGCAAAAGCCAATCATCATCTATCGCGATAATCGTAGCAGCATTAAGTTAGCACAAATTCCTATTTTTCATGCTAGAACAAAGCACATCAACCTAGATCAACCGACTGGGGAGTATCTCTTCCTGGTGATTATCATATCATGGATACGGATCATCAATTCCCCATTATGTCTCAAGATTTTAAAGTGGTGCATGAGCTCCCGTCTACAATTGACATCATGAAGAAAGCGGGTATCCACAAATAATTTGAACTGCCGATCTACAAGCCCGACTTTCAAAGGTGCACACAAGTCATGAATACATTACAGCCAGCATTGCATGACCCATTGGTGCCAGAGTCCAGAGTCATGGGCAGAGTAGGATGGGTAGTTATCCAATTTACACATGAGTTGATTAAAGAAGCTTTCGGATGGGAGAAGGACGGAATCACTGTCTTGAAGGAAGAGAGTTGAGGGGCAAAAACCAGAACATTCACTGACATCAATAGAGTTGACATAGAATAAGAAGTACGACTAATCCACCAGCATTTCTGCTTCCCAAATATGCATCGATATACAACCCCTCAGAAGATTATTGTCTAGCTACTCTCACATGCTATCAAACAAATTGGCAATCAAATTAATATGACTCCATACATACAAGAACGACTATTTGAGGTGAAGAAGCAATGGAATAACAAGAAATTCCTGAACGGCAGTGTAGCTCTGACCATTTTGATCTACCATGCTTTAGGTATTAGAGCGCACCTGCAAGAAATGCCATCATCGACTGCCATGGCCAAGTATGCCAAAGTCGCCACAGTACCCAAAAAGAAAAGAGGAGTCAAAATTGTTGAGGAGGCGGAAACTAGCTCTCAACCCAAAATGAGAGGTACAAAGAGATTAAGGGAAGTAAAGCAAGTAGAAGAAGAAGTTTCTTCCACGAAAAGGGCACACGTACTCCCAAAGACAAGAATTGATGAGCCCAGACCAATTACAGAAGAAGACTTAACTAAGGACCTAGAAGATACACACCAATATACAGAAGGGAAAATTAATCTAGCCGTGCAAGGGCACCATTACCAACAGGCCCACAGAGATACAGAAGCTAAAACAAAGCTCACAAAAGTACATCGTTACAGAGAAATAGGGTTGGATAATTTGAGCTCATCTTTGGATGCACAAGAAGAACCTGACACATCCTTATTAAATGTGGACATTCAAAGTGAATCCAAGGATGATGGACAATGGGAGGAACTTAATGAAGTAAATTACAATGAAGGAGAAGGGGACATGAAGGTGACTGACACCCCCATCAAACACAATCAAGACACAGCAGGCAAGGAAGCAAACCAAGCAGGGACACATGTCATCAAACTAAATGAGACTTCCAATATTCAAATCAAAGTGACAACACTCACATGAGAGGGGTCAATCAAAAAGCCAAAAGAAGAACCAAAAGAAGCGACAGTGGAAGAATCAGAACCCTTCACTCCGATAAGGGTCGTGGCAGAACCCTCCCCTATGGATGTCACATTTCAAGGGAGTGCCACAAAAACTATTGATCTAGAAGAAGAACAAAAGGAACCCGCAATTCAACTACAAATCAGACAACCACACAACGACACTATCCATGTAGAGCAAGGAAAAGATGTACAAACCGGAGAAGCTCCAAACATACCGAAAACGTGGTTGAATGTCGACATCACTCAACTCAAGCCCGTAGTGCAAGACATGATTAGAACCGCAATGGATACGCAACAGTTAATGCTTGAGGCTGATGAGGACTATGATCAAGCGATGCAGGCCAAGTATGAACTTCAAGAAATGGGTAAGAATCTCTCAGCAGAATTAAAGCTTGCAAGTACATAAAGAAAATGAAGTTCAAGAGGTCAAACAACACTGCAAAACTTTAGAGACAGAAAATGCAAAATTAAAAGAACAACTACAGGAATTACAGAAGAAATATGAGCTTAGCGAGGCTGAGAGACTTGGATGAATGCAAGAAGTAAAATACTAGAGTCACAAATAAAGGTATATATGGAGGAAGCAGAAAACCTAAGGAATAGAAATAAGGAGCTAATGACAGCTCTCCTGAGTGATCAGCCCATAGAAGTCCAAAAAAAGCCAGACAAAGCTATACAGGAAATGGAGGAAAAGATAGCTAGGTATGAAGATCAGCTCAAGCAAGAGCGCGCAGTCATTGCCGAATGGGAAAAGAGATACATGGAGGATACCGAAGCTCTAAGGACAAAGTGGAAACAGGCTGAGAATAAATATCTCGTGCAATGTAAAGAAGACATTGATCAACTCACGGTCGTGACCGAAGAAATCCAAAAGAATAAGGAAACAATTTTGAAGGCCCAGGAAGAAATTCAACAAAAGAAGGAAATGATAAAGCAACTATAGGATCAGCTAGCACAAAAGGCAACGGAGGGGACACCAGTAGTTCCAAAATCCACAGCGGCTACTGAGGAGATTGAGGTACGTCCTCTCTCTCCCCCCTTACATCATTCGCTGATAAGAGAGGAAATGGAGATCCAATTTGAACATACTCATCGAGATATTGCAGAACTGAGCCGACATGAGAGGGCACAACTGGTGTCCCAACTTACTGCCGAATTTGAAGATCAAATAATCTAGGTCATGAAGGAAGCTAAGATTGAGAGCAAAAACGTGGAACAAATTTTGAAGCCATTTAATGTACCATATGGACTACTTAAGAAACAAACTTGGCAATACATAAGGACAACGACAAATAAAGAACCGGACAACAACCTCCAGTTCAACAATAATACTTTCAATTATACTCAAGAGGAGTTTGAGAAGGCTGATCATATCTGGAGGTGGAAGCTTTTGGAAAAGAACCCTGCACTACGGGTACAGTGGGAAGCATCACCATATGTGCTTCAGGTAAACCCTTCTTTTTGTCTAGTACCCCGCAGATGCTCCTGGATGCAATTTTGGGAAGGACAATGCCAGGGTAGCATAAATACTCCGTGGCCAAATTATCCGCTATTACCTAGTCCACTGCATAATTACCTACTGACGGAGGAATACATGGTGAAAACCATGGGATTTTGGATTGCTAAATATGCAAGTGTTCCGGATTTGGCCGTCAAAATTTTAGGGCTCCTCTTTTTGTGCTTCTTTAATCTGCAACACTCTCCCCCTCTTTGTCTCTAACATCCCTTGACAGGCTTTTGCTTCTCGTTTGCTGCTTGTCTAAGCTTTCTGAATACCCACACCCAGTGGTCGAAGAAGCGACAAGGACTGTCATAGAATTTGTTATTTTATCCGATGTATGTCTTTAACTTCTGTTTGCCCCTTGATATCCCGTACATCACAAATCTGGGTTGCTGCATTCTGTCGGGCTTCCGCACACACCATCTGTGACTAAGAATGTGATGTTCTTAGTCACCCATCTTCATCTTTTCAGCCTCTACCTCTTTCTAGCTTTTGGTCTTCTGATATGTCTTTGTCTTCACACATCTGAACTTGTTGCATTGCTTTAAGCTTGTTTATTTTCTTGTCATCGCACGCTATCAGTGGGAGGATTATTACCTGCCAAGTATTGTCTTGCACTTCTTCATGGATACTTCCTGGCCTTGGTCCGTCCTTCCCATGAAATGTCCTGGTTCTTGATATTCTTTAATTCCATTCCTCAGGACTTGGATGTTTGGCGTTGTTGCCTGATGCATGCCCCTGTGGGGCTTTGGGCAGAGGGTGGTTCTTTTGCTTTATAATCTTTATTGTTTATTGAGCAGTTTCGGTCTTTGATCTTCTTCTTTGTCTTTTCTTTCTTGATTCCCCTTCCACACGTCCCTTCTCCTGAACTCTGTCATCCCTGACAAGATTTTTGTGGCGATGTGAGTACGTTTGAATGGCGGTTTGCTCTCTTTGATTAAGCAAGTTTGCGTGACATAGCATAAACTCTTTCCACTTTGTTGACTTCACTCCATCCTCTGGTGCTTGTCGGTGATCCACAACAAAGCTAGTTTCATAAGCCACCAGTCGTGCATTAAGATTCGAAGTCATCTCTACAAAAATTTCAAAATCCATTTCGAAGACCCAGTGAAAAATGCTTCTTCAAAAGTCTGCATATATGTGCTTGGCAGAAACATAAGTCGTGAATAGTATGCCATAAGTGTTAAGGGGCTCGGGATGGTGGAAAGATAAAAAATCAGGGCTTCAAATCCTTGTGTAATTCCGATGAAGTTCAAAAATGCATACTTGGCGTATTGGAAGACTTTAATTATAGCCAGGAGCATGCTGAAAATTTTATTAGTCATTTTGACGGCCAAATCCGGAACAGTTGTATATCTAACAATTCAAAATTCCATGGTTTTCACCATGTATTCCTCCGTCGGTAGGTAATTATGCGGTGGACTAGATAATAGCGGATAATTTAGCCACGGACTATTTATGCTACCCTGGCGCTGTCCTTCCAAAAATTGCATCCAGGAGCGTCTGCGAGGTACTGAAGGGTTGAGCTGAAGCACATATGGTGATGCTTGCCACTGTACCCGTAGTGTAGGGTTCTTTTCCAAAAGCTTCGGCCTCCAGATAGGATCAGCCTTCTCAAACTCCTCTTGAGTATAATTGAAAGTATTATTGTTGAACTGGAGGTTGTTGTCCGACTCTCTATTTGTCGTTGTCTTTATGTATTGCCGCGTTTGTTCCTTAAGTAGTCCATATGGTACATTAAATGGCTTCAAAATTTGTTCCACATTTTTGCTCTCAATCTTAGCTTCCTTCATGACCTGGATTATTTGATCTTCAAATTCGGGAGTAAGTTGGGACACCAGTAGTGCCCTCTCATGTCGGCTCAGTTTTGCAATATCCCGATGAGTATGTTCAAATTGGATCTCCATTTCCTCCCTTATCGGCGAATGATGTAAGGGGGGAGAGAGAGGACGTACCTCAATCTCCTCAGTAGCCTCTGTGGATTTTGGAACTATTGGTGTCCACTCCATTGCCTTTTGTGCTAGCTGATCCTATAGTTGCTTTATCATTTCCTTCTTTTGCTGAATTTCTTCCTGGGAAGGACGGACCAGGGCCAGGAGCAATAATCCTCTCGCTGATAGCGTGCGATGACAAGAAAATAAACAGGCTTAAAGCAATGCAACAGGGTCAGATGTGTGAAGACAAAGACATATCAGAAGACCAAAAGCTATAAAGAGGCAGAGGCTGAAAAGTTGAAGAGGGTGACTAAGAACATCACATTCTTAGTCACAGATGGCGTGCGTGGAAGCCCGACTGAATGCAGCAACCCAAATTTGTGATGTACGGGATATCAAGGGGCAAACAGAAGCAAAGGACATACATCGGATAAAATAACAAATTCTCTGAGAGTCCTTGTCGCTTCTTTGACCACTGGGTGCGGGTATTCAAAAAGCTTAGACAAGCAGTAGATGAGAAGCAAAAGCCTGTCAAGGGACAACAGAGACAAAGAGGGGGAGAGTGTTGCAGATTAAAGAAGCACAAAAAGAGGAGCCCCAAAATTTTCAAATTAATGGGCATATTTTTCTTCTTCAAAGTCTTAGGAAATTCCCTCAAGCCATGTAAATACACTAGAGGAGTACTCTAGATGCATAATCCCAAATCATTGTAATATATTCCTTGTAAATTAGTAGGAAATTCACTTTTTAGTAATAAAGTGCCGGTCTCTTGTGTGAAATGACCAAATTTAGGGGACATGTATATAAGTCACTTTGTGACTCTTTGTAGAAACTTTTTTTTGCCATTGTGAAGAAGAAGAGCTTGAGAAATTTCGAAATTGCTTCTTTCCTGCAGATTTTCATCTTCTTTTTTATCTTCTATGTGTGTGTAATGCTTGGAATATGTGTGTAGGACTGTTGTCTACCCCTCCCCACTGTTTTTGAGCTACTATAGTGTGTGTGTGAGCTTGTAGGAGCTGTGGAGTGAGTGTGGGTGTTTCCTGCCATTCACTATTTTGGTAATAACTTGAAGCACGGTTATCAGAATCGAGTGAAATCACCTCCAATAGAAGCGTCTCATCGAGAGCTTCAAAAAAAACCTAGTATTGACCATATATAGAGTTTGGAGCTAGGAGAAATCCTCGATTTAGTGAAAACTATTGTAAGTGGTATCGCGACAGACACTTTCAGTATTTCAGTGAGTTAGAGAGGTGGATTGGTCTTTTCTCACACATATAAGTTGAAGCACTTCATTTCCCATCATGTGTGCACATGTCCTCATACACTTGGTTAGGTCGTTTCATCGGATTGACAAATAAGCGTGTATCAATTCCCCACTATACGCACTTGTGTGGCAAATGAGATTTAGTATCTTTGGCACAAGTCCTTAAGTCTTCTTGACTTAGGTACACACTTTGTCAGTTGATATCCCATTATTTGACACTATGTGTCCTAGAATCTTACCTTGTCTGACCATGAAGATGCACCTTTCTAGAGTCAAGCAGACCTAGTACTCTCCACATTTGTCAAATATTTTCCTCACTTCAAGGATATGCAATCACTTGATGTTGGAATGAGTGCATGAATCATCAACATAGACATCTAAATGCTTCCGCAAGAACTCCTTAAACACATGACACATCAGCCTTTGGAATGTAGCAGGGGTATTGGTGAACCCGAATGGCATCACACAAAATGCAAAGATACCCCATTCTGTGGCAAAAGCCATTTTATGTTGGCCTTTAGGGGCAATGGCTACTTGACTATAACCCAAGAATCTGCCTAAACTTCCTTGCGTGCTACACATTCTAATAAGTGTTTGGTGATAGGAAGTGGATAACTATGTCATATGGTGACTACATTAACTTTTTTCAAGTTAATGAACACATGCAACTTGCCATTCTTTTTGGGCCTTGCCGCGATGGGTAGGTAGACCTTTCATGAGATAGTTGCAGGTAGTGCAGGATTGGGGAACCAATTCCTTGTACTTAAAACACTTATGTGTAACAACCAAAGTCAATCTCAAGGACTATTCTCATAGAGATGTAGCCCCTTGCAATGGAACCCAATCCATAGAACATCAAATGAAAGAGATTTAGTGCACTCCATAGATCAGCATCCTCATGGATGCATGAAGACACACACCTATGGATGTATTAAATTGCAGTAGAGGAGGAGAAAAAAGTAACCACTAGAAGCATATGTGCTAACATGAAACCTAGATTAGTTCAAAACCAAGCCTATGCACCTATGGTGTTTCTTGATGAAGAGTTTGAACCGCATGGTAGGGCAGAGATTCTATCTACAATGGACATGGCTATCAACGAAGAATAGTGGAGCCCCCATCGTGATGATGATGGCTATGATATTTCAATGTTTATCATAGAACCACTCATGTGTGATTCAATTATAGAAGAATGTGAGCCTAGAAGAAGTGAACTCAAGGAGGTCAATGATGAGGATGAGGAATCCATCATCATGGAACCTTTTTGCACTTCTTAAAAAGAATAACTTTACCTGATATATGCTAGGAGTCAAGCACATGAACAACATAAATAGGAAAAGAATTTGATAGTGACAAAGGACAATTGAAATAAGGACAAGAAAGGGAAGAAATCTATCACCTTGCAAGTAGAGGAAGAAGCAACATTTGAAGTGCTAGAGAACTTCAAGAAATACAAGATATAAGATAAAAAAGTCATGATAATAATGCCTAATAGAGAATCACTCGCATGAGTAGCCTGTCACAATAAAGAGAGGGCTAAAAAGATTTTACTAACGATAGAAAATGGTAAAGAGAGATGTACATATATAGGGCATGATTTAAGCGAAGAACAAGAACAAGAGCTCATTCCATTATGGAGAGAGATAGAGATGTGTTTGCATGGAGTTATAAGGACTTGAAAGGATTAGGCCTTGAAATCTGCTCTCATAGAATTCCAATGTCCTTAGAAGCCAAGCCTACTAAGCAGAAATCATACACATACAATGATAATCATGCAACCAAAATCAAAGAAGAAGTTGATCGCTTGATAGAAGCAGGATTTATCTATGAAATTGATCATATCGGGTACTTTGACATGGTCAACTTCATAAATTCATTTCTCTCAAAGTATAACCTGTTTTGCTAAATGCTTTTAGTCAAAGTTTCCTTATCCTCTAACTTAAATTTTGAATGCTCAAATGTAAAAAAATTTACACTGAGCACTGAGATCCAAGCAAATCTTTGAGTAGAAAAATGCACGATTATGAGAACTTCACTTTCAGACTTCTACATATGAATGTTCCTACTTGTCATACACACAACCTGAAGAGAATTAGATAATCAAACTTTGGCCATAGCTTGATTAGCTTTTGAATTAGATGTCTACAAAAGATTTCTTGATCCACGTGATCAGGCTGAGAGAATTCTAGGATAGACTCATCGCTAATCTCATGAGAAGACTCTCTGCACATCTATCACTAAAGAGCTTGAATTCTATGGGTTATGTTCTCATCTCTACTTTATTTCTTATGTGTGTCACGATTATACATGAGTATATATATACATATGATTATGGATTTGTCATTATATCAAAGTGTTTGTGAAGTATTTTTCAAAATTAATGTACATGAGTATGTAGAACATCTCTTTTTGAACCTCCACTTTACTTCATGCTTTAGGTTTAAATATTTTCTTCATTTCTTCACACCTAAGCTTCATATAATCATCAATTGGCGATTTTCTTGCTCTAACAGCTCCCCCTCAATCATCAATTATGATTACCTGCATCTTCTTTATGTCTGCCATCTCTTTAGACCTTTGTAACTTGGGTCCATCCAAGCTTTTCATCAGCATATTTGCCACTTGCTCTTTTGTTGGTGTATACATAACTTCAATTTCTTTATCAAGCACCTTTTCTCTTAAAAAATGATACTGAATCTCTATGTGTTTAGTTTTGGCATGAGAAACAAGATTAGCTGCTAAATATAATGAACTCATGTTATCTCCAAATATGATTGGAGTACTCTGATCAATTCCAAGACTTTTCAACAAAGTCTATAACCAAATTAATTATTTTGCAACTTCCACCATTCCTTTGTACTTAGCTTCTATGGATGACAAAGCAAATGTATGTTGCTTCTTTGAACACGAAGAAATTAGCTTATCTCCAACATAACACAGGTAACCATGAGTAGATTTTCTATCAGCTGAATTACCTGCCCAATCTGCCTCACTAAACACTTCAATTCTAGTATCAAAAGTGAATCCATAATACAAACCTTCACTTAGATTCCCTTTGATATATCTTAGCACTCTTTGTGCTGCAATCCAATGAGTTTTATTTGGGCGATGCATAAATTGTGATAAGACACAAACTGCATATGAAAGATCTGGTCTTGTCAAGGTAGCATAGATTAGACTACCTACCAAACTCTGATATGTCTTCATGTCCTTGAACTCGTCTCCTCCATACCTGCTCAATTTGTGATTGACCTCCAAAGGTGTGGTTGAATGCTTACAATTCTCCATATTAAAATTCATCAAAAGATTCTTCAAATATCTTTCTTGTGTAACATATAATCCATGTTGAGTATACATAATCTCCATTCCTAGAAAATAAGATAAATTTCCCAAATCACTTATCTTGAATTCCTTTTCAATTTTCTTCTTGAGCTCCTTGATTCCTTGAGCATCTGTACCTGTGACAATAATATCATCAACATAAATGCAAACATAAATGTATCCATCTTCACTTGCTTTCACTAGCAAACTACTATCTGCCTTTGAAGCTTGGTATCCAAGCTCATTCAAGAACTTGAAAAGTCTGTATTTCCATGCCCTTGGAGCTTGATTCAAGCCATACAAAGCTCTCTTGAGTTTACAAACATAATTATGTTTGAGTTTACAAACATAATTTGATCTTGAGTTTACAAACATAAATCCCTATGTTTGCTCCATGTACACTTCATCTGCAATATATCCATTTAAAAATGCATTCTTTACATCTAATTGAGATAGCCTCCAACCTTTACATGTAGCAATAGCAATTAGAGTTCTGATTGTAGACATCTTAGCAACTAGAATAAAGGTTTCATCATAGTCCACTCCATGTGTTTGGGCATATCCTTTGACCACAAGTCTAGCCTTGTATCTAGACACTTTTCCATATGCAAACCTCTTTGTACTATACACGCACTTGCATCCAATTACCTTCTCATTTCTTGGTCTTGGCACCAATTTTGATGTCTCATTCTCAAGTAGAGCATTATACTCTTCCTGCATTGCTTTTTCCCAATTTTGTTTACCTTTTGCTTCATCATTTGTTGATGGATCTTCATCTGTCTTCACAATGTAAGCATAATCTTTGGTTGTCAAGAAAGAAGTATCATAGCTATACCTGATAGGTTGTTTTCTTTCTCTGATGACCTTCTAATTTCTGCACTCCTTGAAGTCTTTGCTTCATTTTGTTCTGGATCAAACCTTAGCCTATCTTCATCATTATCCTGCATTTCGTTTATGCAAACATAATCATCATTATCTTCTTCATATACCTTCATCTTTGACTTTCCTTTCCTTTTGATTTCTTCAAGATCTGTGCATACATTGTTTGGACCTGTAAACCATGTGCTTTGCTCATCAAATATGACATCTGCTGAAACAAGAAATTGTTTTGTGGATGGACTCCACAACTTGTATCCGATCTGTTTATCATCATACCCAATGAACTCTTGGAGGGGGAGAATACTTCTCCCGAGAGTTCAATGATTATCTTTGGAATGTAGGTATTAAGAGAGAAATAACTTGCAGGTATACACCACAACAAAATGGTGTAGCAAAAAGAAGAAACATGACTTTGATTGATTTTGCTAGAGCTATGCTGAAAGAGAAAAATTGCAGAAATTATCTTTGGGCTGAGGCTGTAAATACAACTACATATCTTGTGAATAGATTACCATGTACAACTCTAAAGGGAATGACTCCATATGAAGCTTGGTGGGGTAAGAAACAACCACTAGATCATTGTAAAGTGTTTGGATCAATTGCCTCACAACTTAGACATAAACTTGAACCAAAGGTAGAAAAGTATGTGTTCATTGGTTATGATGAAAAGCAGATGGGTAACGGGTTGTGGAATCCTCTAACCAAACAATTTCTTGTTTCTAGAAATGTTACATTTGATGAACATAAAAGTTGGTATGCAGATCAAAGTCATACAGTTGAAGAATTTGAAGAAGAGGTAAGAAGATGTGAGAAAGGAAAATCAAGTGTGCAAGCAAGCAAGTACATCCAAAAGTGGATTAACAAGAAGAAATGAAGATGATCCTATATTTGATGAAGAGGTGTATCCAAAAACACATGAAGAATGTGAACCAAGGAGGTCAAGTAGGACAAGAAGGCAACCAAAAAGGTATTCTTATGATACTTCTTACATAACTCAGAATAACAATGCATATATGGTCAAAGATGATGAAGAACCTCAGAACTATGATCAAGCAAAAGATAAGAAGCAATGGGAAGAAGCAATGATGGAAGAATTCATTGCACTAGAGGAGAACAAGACTTGGGAAATTGTTTCTAAACCAAATGGTAAGAAGGTAATTGGAAATAAATGGGTTTATAAAGAGAAGAAGCTTGCAGATGGAAGTATAGCCAGATACAATGCTAGACTGGTGGTGAAAGGCTATGCCCAGACTTATGGCATAGATTATGATGAGACATTTAGTCCTGTAGCTAAGATGTCAACTATAAGGACACTCATTGCTATTGCAAATTCAAAAGGATGGACTCTAAGTCAACTGGATATAAAGAATGCATTCTTGAATGGATACATATCAGATGAGGTATACATGGAACAACCTCAAGGGTTTATAGATTCCAAGTATCCAAATTTTTTCTACAGATTGAGAAGAGCACTCTATGGATTGAAGCAAGCTCCAAGAGCATGGAACTATAGATTGGTGAAGTATCTCAATGATCTTGGATATCAAAGTTCAAAAGTAGATTCAAGTCTACTCATCAAAAGAACAGATGAAGATACAATCTACATTTGTATTTATGTAGATGTCATTATAATCATAGCTACTTCAAATGAAGGAATTAAGGAGGTAAAGATATTGCTTGAGAAAGAATTCAAGATTAGTGACGTAGGAAAGTTATCATATTTTCTTGGTATGGAAGTCACTTATACAGATCATGGCATATATATATCACAAGAAAGGTATCTTCTAAACCTATTGAAGAAGTTTGGTATGGAAAATTGCAGAGAAGCTTCAACTTCACTTGAAGTTAATCACAAGCTCAATAAATATTGGTGCAAATTACAAAGATACGAGGAAGTATCAATCTCTTGTGGGTAGTTTGATTTATGCTACACTAACAAGACCTGCTCTTAGTTATGCAATGGGAGTTTTGTCACAATTCATGCATTTTCCAAAGGATCCACATTGGATTGTAGGTCAAAGAGTTCTGAGATATATCAAAGGAACCATAAAGGAAGGATTATATTATCCATTTACTTCAAATTTGAAGTTGAGAGCATATAGTGACTCAGACTGAGCAAGTAATCAAGATGACAGAAGATCAACTCATGACTACATGATATACATTGGTGATAAACTTGTAAGTTGGTGTTCAAAGAAACAACATATAGTAGCATTATCATCAACTGAAGTTGAGTACAAAGGCTTGTAGAAGTAGCTATGGAGGTCATATGGATGTAGACATTATTCAAAAGCTTGTGCATTAATCAAAAGTTATACTGGATAGCTCACTTTTGTAGACCGTTCTGAATGGTATTCCTAACTCATATAAGAGTTTTGCTTCTACTCTTTGTTTGATGATGAAAGACAATCCAAACGTCCTATCATTTGAAGAGTTAGTTTTTGTTCTATTGCAGGAAGATCAGTCTAGGAAGAACAGGTCCATTATGCATGTTGTAGATCAAGCTTCCCTGGCTGGTCAGAAGGGCAAAGGAAAATGGAGCTCTTCTACTAGTAAGCAGAAATTTGCAAATGCTCCACATTCAAAGAAAGAAGACAAAGATGAGAAAAAAACAGAAAAGCAGAAATTATTTTGCAAATAGTATAAAGCAAATGATTATGTTTGTATCTATCTATTTATCTATCTATCTATCTATATATCTATCTATCTATCTATCTGTCTGTCTGTCTATCTATCTATCTATCTATCTATCTATCTATCTATCAATCTATCTATCTATCTATCTATCTATCTATCTATCTATCTATCTATCTATCTATCTATCTATCTATCTATCTATCTATCTATCTATCTATCTATCTATCTATCTATCTATCTATCTATCTATCTATCTAGGTATGTATCTATCTATCTATCTATCTAACTATCCAAAATTGCATGCTAAAGAGGCAAAGAAGAAAGAGTCTAGAATGGTTGTTGAAGAGGCCTCTACACTGAAAACAGAGTCTGCTAATCTTGTGCAGGGAGAAGAATGGGTGTTTACTACTATTTGTAGTTTTGACCCATCTTCTCATGAGCAGTGCATGTCCGTAGTAGGCTCAGATGTTTGGTACTTTGATAGTGGGGTGACCAAACATATTACCTCGTAGCACAATTTCTTCTCTTCACTCAAGCTTGCCCCTATATGAATACTCTCACATGCACCAACAACTCCTCTTATCATATCATGGGAGTTGGTAAGATCATTCTGACTACTGTTGATGGTAGTTCTTTCACTTTGTCAGATGCTTTATTTGTACCAAGGATCAAGAAGAATCTGTTACCAGTCTCGACTTTAGCCAAGATTGGCTTGGTTGTGAAATTTGTTGATGATAGGTGTATAGTTCATGACCTGTCAAATGGTGACATGATTATTGCTTTTGGCATTTTATGTCATAGCTGTATAAGCTCATAGACTATGAAAGATCTGTGAATGATTCAGCATGTGCAGTTCATGATTTTCAGGCTATGTCAGATGCAAAGCTTTGGCATGCATGCTTTGATCATCTGAATTTTGCTAGTTTGCTATGCCTGCAGAAATCAGAAATGGTGTCCTCTTTGCCCAAACTTGAGGCATTCGAAAAACATGTTTGTGAAGGCTATATTTTGGGCAAAATGAAACGTTCCTCCTTTCCAAAAGATGGTTCAGTTCAAGCTACTAAAAAATTGTAGCTTGTACATAGTGATGTCTGTGGTCCTATGCAAACACCTTCTTTTGGAAACTATCTTTACTTCATGACTTTCATTGATGCTTTTTCCAGGCATGCATGTGTATATCCACTCAAAGGAAAGTACGAAGTTTTTATGTGCTTCAAAAGATTTTTGTGAGCATGTAAAATGGGCACCCTCCGTTCTGATCAAGGGGGGGGGATATATGTCTTCTGACTTTAATGCATTTTTGGTTGAACATGGGATAAAACATCAATGTATAGTGCCATATACACCTCAAAAGAATGGAGCTGCTGAATGGAAGAATAGGTCACTCATGGAAATGGCGAGGTATACTAGGCTTTACCACATAGTTTCTCACTTGAGACTGTTATGTGTGCAGCATATGTACTTGATAGATGTCCCACTAAAGCACTATAGTCTATCACTCCATATGAGGCTTGGCATGATCGCAAGCCATCTCTTGCTCATTTGCATGTTTTTGGTTGTTTGGCATATGCATTAGTATATGAACAACATCACAAAAAATTGGATGATAAAATGATAAAGCAGTAAAATGTATTTTTGTTGGGTATAGTTATGAAAGTAAAGGCTATCATCTGTATCATCCACATACTAAATGCATTTTTGTTAGCCATGATGTTGTTTTTGTGGAAGACGCTATTCAACCACTACTTTCATGTACTAAGGAGACATTTGTTAGCTCCAAAGACATGTATGATACTTTGCTACCTCTTTTTACAAGTGAAGATTCTAGTGCTCCTCCTAATGAGGCAACTTCTCAACCTTTGTAGGTTTCATGTGATGATGTAGATCATTCCATTTCTGATGTAGATTTACATGATGCACTTGTTGATGAGAAAGCTGATATTGAGCAGGCAAAAACTATGCAAAAATGGCTGGTGTAGACTTTGCATGATAGCAAATTAGATGCATCTCTATCATATCATACTCAGTTAGGCTTTCATAGTGCCTCATTTGCATCAGATTGCTATGCTATGGTTGCCTCTAGTCTCTGTGATGAGACTGAACCTGTTTCATTTGATGAAGCACAAAATTCTAAACATTGGATGGCTGTAATGCAATCTGAATATGATGCTATCATGAAAAATGGTACCTGGCCTTTATGTGACTTTCCTCCTAGCAAGAAGTCCATTGGCACTAAGTGGATATACAAAATGAAGCGTAATGGAACAATTGACAGGTATAAGGCTAGGCTTGTTGCAAAAGGTTATGCGTAGGAAAGAGGCATTGATTTTGATGAAACCTTTGCTCCTACTTGCCAAATGACTATTCTTTGTAGCATCTGTGCACTTGTTGCTCATCGTGGTTGGAATGTACATCAGTTGGACATTAAAACATCATTTCTGAATGGTGACTTGCATGAACAAGTGTATGTTTTTCAGCCCTTTGGCTTTGTGTAGAAAGGGCATGAAAACCAAGTGTGTAGGTTAGAGAAGGCAATACATGGTTTAAAGCAAGCACCAGTGCTTGGTATGAAAAGATGCATGCCTATCTGATTGCACATGGTTTTGAGAACAGTCCAACTGAAAGCACCTTATATGTTAAGCATGCTAATGATGTGCTTTTGATCATTGTGGTGTATGTTGATGACATGCTGCTCACTAGTCCTCATGACACACAAATTTGCTGATTTTAAGGCTGATTTGCATGCCTCATTTGAGATGTCTGATTTGGGGCATTTGCATCACTATTTGGGCATTCAATTTATGCAAGTTGATGGTGGAATGGCTTTGTGTCAAATGAAATATATTGACAAATTATTGCAGTGTTTTGGCCTTGAAGATTGTAAGCCTATTGCCACTCATATGGAGACAGGCTTACGATTGAGTCTTCATGATGCTAGAGATGCATTTGATGCTGTTCTCTATTAGTAGGCTATTGGATGCTTGATTTACTTACGCATTACTTGACCAGATATTCAGTTTGTTGTCTCACTGATGAGCAGGTTTATGCATTGCCCAAGTGTCAAGCATTGGGAGGTGGTTAAGTGCATCTTTTACTACTTGAGTGGTACCCGACTACTTGGATTTTTTTATCCCAAGGGGGGATCAGTACCACCAGATTTGCATGCTTTTTCTGACAGTGATTGGGCTGGTTGCTTTGACACTCGTGTGTCCATTGGTGGTTTTTGCTTCATGCTTGATAGTTAATGTATATCTTGGTTGAGCAAGAAGAAGCCTACTGTGGCCACTTCTTGTTGTGAGGCTGAGGATAGGGCAGCTTTCATAGCGACTATTGAGTGTGTATGGCTCAAATGCCTTATGGCTGATTTGGGTGTTGGTCAGTCTTTTGCCACCACCATCTTCACTAACAGTCAGAGCGCATTGGCAGTTGCGAGGAACCCTGTGTTCCATGTTTGCACTAAGCACATTGAGGTGCATTATCATTATGTCAGGGAGAGGGTCTCTGTCGGAGGGATCATCTTGGCATATGTGCCCACACAGGAGAACATTGCAGACCTTTTCATGAAGGCTCTACCTAGGGAGACGTTTGAAGCTTTCTGCAAAGCTTTGGGCTTACTTCCTTTTGTGGATTGATTCCACATAGCTTGGCACTTCCTTATACATGAGTGCCAGATTTGTTCACCGCATCACTCCCAGGGGGGATTTGTTGATACATTTAGGTAGTGATGTGTGTGAACACTCAAGGATCACCGAGACACTTTTTTCCCTCTTTAGGAGGTCTTTTACCCCCTGGCTTGTAGATACGCCTATTGCCCTAATGGGCTAATTATCTTTGTAAATTCTAGTGGTAATACATTCATTATTGTGTGTTGTGCTCCAAGCTTCTTTTTCTTCCTTGTGTTGTTCACGCGCTTCCGCAGACGTCTAAGTCCAACAAGTATTTCATGCAAGAACAAAGCATATAGAGATACAATATCATTTCATGAGAGAAAAGGTAATGGAGAAAGAAATTGAAGTGGAGTACATTTCTACAAAGGATTAGATAACAAGCATAATGAAAAAGAGCTTGGATGGTGTGATGACCAACATATTCAAAAGCATGGTAGGAGTAAAAAGAAAAGAAGATGATATGAAGAAATGGAGAATGTCAATTAGTGATTGAGGGGGAGCTGTTAGAGAACTAATCACAAATTGGAAATAAACTTGAAGGTCAAAGTCTAAGAAGAAAATCACATACCTATGTGAAGGGACAATTTCACACATGTACTATATTTGTAAAGTTAGACTTAACTTTAGTTCTAAAATTTTCAAAAGTCACGAGATTGAGAAAATCTATATAAGTTAGTTTATATCAACAGACACGGAGAGAGAGAGAGAGTGAGAGAATGGGAGATTTTGTATGATTGAAAATAATCAGGCTTCTCTGAGTAAGAAAGCACGTGTAAACTTTTGAGCTTTTCATAGCTATGAGAAGAACTAATAAAGTTCTCTGTATAAGACTCTCTCCTCCATCTCCATGCTTTGCCTATTGTGGTAATCAGTTCAAAAGTTCAAGTTTTCTTAGCAACTCAATGCTTGACATCAAGTTTGAACTCATAAGTTCTAATTTCATTCTCCGAGTTCTAACTACTATTGAATCTCTTTGAAAACATGAGGTTTCTGAAGCAACTCGATGCCTGACATTGAATTTTAGCATAAAGTCGATGCCTAGCATCGAATTCCCACATAGAAGTGGTTTTCTTCATATCTGTGTTCACGAGGCTATTTCAGGTGCTAAAAAAGTGGCTGAAAACACACCAATTCAATGCTTGGCATTGAATTCTTATTACAAGTCGATGCTAAGTTGAAAACTTTTATATTTAAACAAACATTTTTATTAAAACAAGAAAGATTTGTAGTTTTTGTAGCTCATACAGGGTCAACTTGTGAAGGCCATAACTTGGTGTGTTGTTCAAATATTTTAACGATAGCTTATTAGAAAGCTCTTGTCTTCTAACTTTTTCCACCAAAAGATCTTGGAAAAATAATATTTTTGCTAAGAGAAATAAGTAAAACATTGAAGGTATGTCATTTCAGTGACTAGAATTTTTTGTAGAAGTAAAGTTCTCAGTTTAGGCAATATTTTCTCAAAGTTTGGAGAAGCATTGAGTTAATGGTGACCATAGAGGTTGTCTAGTGCCACAACAATTCATTTCTTGTGATGTTTCATACATCAATAGCCTCTCCTTGGCTTCTTTGTTGAGACTTTTCTCATGAGGAAGAGCATCGGGTTTTGTGTATGTAGGAGTTCCTTTGGTACCCATATGTGTAATTGCCCTTGTCGAGCTGCAACTAATTCGTTAGGCACCCAAATTTGTCGAATACCTTGTGGTTGAGCTTATCCTAGTTGCTTCATTCTTGTTTTGGCATGGTTGGCTTGCATGGATGGGAATTGTTGGGGCAAAGCTGGTGATTGATCTCCTTTCATCAACCATTTTTGTTTAGTATTGAGCTTTGGTTTAGGTTCTATCCTTGTGCACGACGATCAAGGTTGTGTAGTAGCTTTTGTAACTGAGGTGGCCTCCTTCTTTCCATCTGGTTGCAGTTGTCCTCCTTTGCGCTACAAAATTGATTGTTTCGATTGTGATGTTGATACTTTTGGAAGAGAAGGGGGTTTTAGTACTTCCATATCCTTGTTGGTGCATTTTACCCAAGCCTACATGCTTGATATGATTTTATTTATGTTCATTGTAGCCATATGTGTAGACATATGAACACCTCTTGTAAAAGAGTATATTTTTGTAATTGTGAAAGAAAGAATGTCTTAATTCATCCATGATGTAAAAAGGAAATTTGAGGCTCTAACTACCTAAAACCACGAATCCATCAGCTGAGAGAATATCTACTAATTCTTAGCATCACTTTTAGGTGAAGTTATTTGAATTCAAATTCAAAAATACCTCCAAAAGTAGTTATGAAAAGAGCAAGAAGGAGGTCGCCATTAGAGAGCTTGATTTGTGCCCACTTCATGTTCATTTGTAGAGATTTAAGAGCTTACTCTATAGCTCTATCATTCTACTCCCATTTTGCAAGTATTCGTTTCCAATGTGGTTATAATTATATGTGAATCTATACATTCATCATTTACTTCTTCTCTCTTTTACTCTCTACTATACTCACTCAAAATAGTAACTTCAAAAGCTAATATCTTGGGCTACACGTAATCTTTTTCAGAGTTTTAAAGTGCATTGGATTTCTCTATAACTCTAGTTTATTCTTCCAATATTTCATGGTCATTGGATTTACTATTTGTGAGAAATCTGTGTTTTTTTGCTCATTGGTCGAATCTCTATAGAGCCTTGAAAATGGTAGGAGTGTTTCAGATTTTGCTAAATCTTGTTCTTAGTGCTCAGTTGGTCAATTGAAGTGTTTTAACTTGGATTAGCAAGCCATCTAAGTCTATTTGCTATTTCCAAAAGGAAGTTTTCTAATTCCTACTAGGTTGAGAGCACTGTTCATTTTTCCAGCATGTGTATGTACAAAAATAACAAGTTTTGGGAGCTATTCATTTTGCAACTAGCCTTGAACTAAGCATATTGAAGTTCATTACCATTATGTTAGAGAAAAATTATTGAGCAAGGACATTCAACTGTCCTATGTATCCAATAATCTTCAATGTACAGATATGGCATCAAGCTAAGCACATTCAAAGGAATGACTAGACTGATGGAAATCAATGAGGAATGAAGACTCAAGCATGCTAAGCTTGAGGGGGAGCTTTTGGTGCATTTTGCCAAGCCTAGTGCTTGATTAAAATCATTTGTGTAATGACCTTTTATGAACTCTCAATGGGAGAATCCATAAAACTATTATCTTGTAAAAGTAGAAACTTGGAATCTTCAAATGTAAAAGGGAAAAAGGAATCCCACGACCTTAGTAGGTGTAAATCATGGAATCCAAGGGAGGAATCAATTAGATATGATTTCCTAGAATGGAATAATGTTTAGGTGGAATCCCCACCAAATTTGAATTAAAAAATTCCTATAAAAGATCATGAGGAAAGTTGCAAGGTAGAGCAGTCCTTTAGAGGAGATTAGAATCAAGATTTGGATCACCATTGAAGCACACATTGTGCTCCTCCTTTCCATGCTTGATTCCCATTAATTTCATGTACTATATGTGCAATACAGATTGATTTCCTTGATCATATTTGGAGTTCCCTACAACTGTTGTCTCAGGTTTACTCTATGTTTTACAATCAACTTTGATCAATGATTTTCTCAATGTACTTACTCTTTTGAAGTGATTTAAATTGCTATAGCTAAAGTGATAGGTGTATTTTCTTGATCTCAATTTTCATTACATTTGGATCTTTACTATGTAAGCTACATCAATTTGAAACAAATATAGAGGTTTGGCTAATGCAACTCAAGAAATCATGTGGTTAAAATCTTTGTATACAAATCTTGGACTTCATTTTTCAACACCTCACATTTTTGGTGAAAACACAAGCTCACTACATCTTGCAACTAATCTGGCATACCATGCTAGAACCAAGCATATTGAAGTCCACTACCATTATGTAAGGGAGAAACTAATGAGCAAGGATATTCAACTATCCTATGTCTCTACAGATATGAAATGTGCAAACATGTTGACTAAAGCTCTTGATGGTACAAAACTGAGTAGATTCAAGTTGATGATTGGTTTGTAGGAAATCAAGGACAACTGAAGACTTATTTGGAGGCCAAGCATGTCAGTCTTGAGGGGGAGCATTTTACCTAAGCATAAATTCTTGATATGATTTGATTTATGTTCATTTGTAGTCATATGTATAGACATATGAACACCTCTTGTAAAAGATTATACTTTATCTCTTGTAATTGTGAAAGAAAGAATGGCTTAAGTCATCCATGATGTAAAAAGGAAATCTGTGGCTCTAACTGAAAGAACTTGGAGAAGTTTGTAGAAGGTAGAAAAGTGTGTTTCGAAGCGATGAGTTTGGTCCAGCCAACCAGGACAAGACCAGCCCTTGAGCTTATGGAGACTCAAATAGGCCTTATAGGCATGTGATAAGTGCAAAGAAACACACTATGTACTTTGGAGCATCAAGGAGAATGAGTCGATACAAAACAGATAGGTTCGCAGGTCGATTAGCGCAAAAAACTTACTATCTATGGAAGAGACAATGAACTTCAAATGCCCATAGCAAACAACGTGATTACAATTAGAAAAATCGTTTTATGGGAGTGATACAAATAGGGTTGAGTGTATGGAATGCACAAAAGTATAAGGAATAAGCAAAATATGCTATACGAATGAATGCGACATTCACCGGTGGTACTTCTTATTTTTCAGGAATACGCAGAGATTGACCCCGAGACAGAAAAAATCAGATTTCTCCCAATCTACGAAACCAAATTCCATGCAAATTTATAGGCATAAACTGGACACTAATATCTTTCCAATGAGTTATCTTTCACTCAATTTGGAGCTCTAGAGAGAGAGTAGCAGCCTCTACAAGATTACTGTTGGTGAAGAAGATGATGTAGAGAATTGAAGGAGCAAGACAATGATGGTCACAAATGTATGTATATTTCTTCCATGTAATGTACAAGTGATTTCAAGTCTTTATATAGACTCTAGGAGTGTTACACAACTTCTACAAGTGGAATTTGAATTCAAATGAAGGTGGGAATGGTTGTTGGAGGGAATCAATTCACTTCCCTATAATCTAGGAAAAGTGAAGATCTAGTTTGATCTACTTTTAGGTGATGTGATTGCTTGATTGAATGCAACTTCAACCACCACAAATTCGTGGGATTCGGGCTCTATCTTTCTACCTTTACATGTGTAAATCTCAAGGCTTTTACAACGGTAAATGAACCATAAAAAAATCTCTCAAAAAATACAATAAATGAGCATAAGAAAAAGAACTCTCCAACGGATATTCTTTCGATGTGATAGCCTTTGATGTAGATCAAATCCACCTCAAGAATAGTGTAAGCTTGATGTTCCAACAACTCCCCCTCAAGCTAAAGTATGCTTGAGTTTTCATTCTTTGATAGGTTGAATACCTGCCATAGCTTTGAATCTACAAAGCTTTATTCCATCAAGTGGCTTCGTCATCATATCTGCTACTTGCTTTTCAGTAGGAACAAAAGAAATGTCAATCTCCTTTGCCATGAGCTTCTCCCTGATGAAGTGGTAATGGACTTCTATGTGCTTGGTTCTCGCATGGAAAATAGGATTTGCCACTAGATGCATGGAACTTACATTATCTCCAAATATGTGAGGTTTGGAACTCACAAGTCCCAAATCTGTATACAATGCTTTTAACCATATTGCCTCTTGAGTTGCTATGGTCAAGCCTCTGTACTCTGCTTCAGTTGAAGATAAAGCAACTGTTGGTTGCTTCTTGGAACTCCATGACACTAGCTTCGAACCTGCAAATGCTAAGTAACGAGTTGTACTTTTTCTATCATCCTTAGCTCCTGCCCAATCTGCATCTGAGTAGATTTTGATAGCCAAATCTGAAGAGTAAGGATAGAATATACCTTCGTTGATTGTACCTTTGAGATACTTAAGTACTCTCTTAGCCGCATCCATGTGTGGTCTTCTCGATGAGTTCATGAACTGAATAAGCACTCCCACACTATATGAGATGTTTTCCCTTGTATAAGTAGCATATATTAAGCTACCTACCAAGCTTTGATACTCTTTAATGTCTTTAATTTTCTCACCTTCATAAACACTTAGTTTATGATTCATCTCCAAAGGTGTACCTGCCGGTTTAGTGTTTTCCATTTTGAACTTGAGAAGAAGATCCTGAATGTATCTTCTTTGAGTCAAATACATTCCTTCATCTGTGTATATCACCTGCATACCTAGGAAATATGTGAGCTCACCTAGGTCACTGATTTTGAACTCCTCTTGCATGTGTCTCTTGATCCTTTGAATGCCATTTAGATCATCACCTGTCACAATAATATCATCTACATATACACATAGATAGATAACCTCATTGTGATCCCTTTTGATGAATAGAGAAGGATCTGAGCTACTAGCTTTGAACCCTTGATCTTGAAGGTAGGTAACCAACCTGTAATTCCAAGATCTAGGAGCTTGTTTCAATCCATACAATGCTTTCTTAAGTCTACAAACATAAAATGGATGATTCGGGTTTTCAAAACCTGGTGGTTGTGACATGTATACCTCTTCACTTATCCAACCATTTAAGAATGCATTTTTTACATCAAGTTGGAGGAGTCTCCAATTCCTTGCAGCAGGTACACTTATCAATGTCCTGATTGTAGTCATCTTTGCAACTGGTGAGAATGTTTCCGCATAGTCTATACCATGAGTTTGTGAGCATCCTTTGGCAACTAATCTTGCCTTGTACCTGCAAACTGATCCATCTGAATTTCTTTTAACTTTATATACCCATCTGCAACCAATTACCTCTTGATTGGGGACATTGGAACCAAATCCCAAGTGTCCATTTCCTTCAATGCATCTATCTCTTCATTCATGGCCTTTTCCCAATTAGGGTTTCCCTATGCCTCTTCATAGGTTAAGGGTTCCTCTGAAATAGAGTCTTTTGCCAAGTATATTGAATGCATTGTAACAAATGTGGAATCATATCCATACCTTTCTGGTTGTTTCTTCTCTCTTGCTGATCTTCTAGGTGCTTGTTTGGAGCATTCTCCAACCTCTTGTATCTTTGCTTTGCCTCTTGACTTCCATAGCTTGTAATCCTTTTCTCTTTCATCTTGGTCATCGTCTGTATCACTTCTTGGATCCTGGACCTGTGTATCATGCTTGCTTCCTAATTGATGAGAGTCAGAATCAAGATCATATGGTAGTGTTACCTTTTGTTTGTCTTCATCATACCAAGACCTGTGTTCTTCAAACACAACATCTCTACTTGTAGTGAATTGCTTGGTTGAAGGATTGAAGAACCTGTAACCCATCTGAGTTGAATCATATCCAATAAACACCTCCTTTGTTGCCCTTTCATCTAGCTTACCTCTTATTTGTGATGGTACATGAACATAAGCTAAACAACCAAAAACCTTGCAATGTCCATGACTAGGTTTTCTTCCATGCCATGCTTCATAAGAGTCATACCTTGAAGTGATTTGGATGGTAGTCTATTGACAAGGTACACAGTAGTTGAAATAGCTTCTGCCCATAGATAATGTGGCAACTTCTTCTCTTCAAGCATTGTTCGGGCTGATCCAACCAATGTCTTGTTTCTCCTCTCTACAATTCCATTTAGTTGAGGAGTGTACCTAGTATTCACTTCCCTTTTGATACCTTTTTCCTGCAAGAACTTATCAAACTCTTTGGAGAAGTATTCTCCTCCTCCATCAGATCTGAGCTTCTTTAGTGATCTACCTGTGTGATTCTCCACATGTGCAAGATACTTCTTGAAGCAATCAAACACTTCATTCTTACTCTTGATAAAGTATAAAACATTCCATCTACTATGGTTGTCAATAAATGATACATAATACCTTGATCCTGCCAATGAAGGTTCTTGACTTGGTCCCCATACATCTTTATGTACTAAGTCCAATAAGTTGTTGTGGATGTAGCCTTTGTGGTTGAATGGTTGTCTTTGTGCCTTCCCAATCTGACATGCATCGCACCTGTTGATCATGTGTTGCTTTGATATGTTCGGTAGTCCTAGAACACTTTGATCCCTACATATATCCTTCAAGGGATTTTCATTCACATGAGAAAGTCTCTTATGCCACACTTCAAGCTCACTTAGGGTTTGAGACCCAAAGTTGAATAGAGCGATGTTCCTGGTTTCTCCTACTTCAAAAGTAAAGAGCCTACCATGCTTCTCACCTCGGGCTATCTTCTTGAAGCCTTACATGGATCTTCTACAAAAGCTCCATGTTGGGTGAACCTAACTTGCAAGCCTTTTTCAACTATTTGGCCTACACTTATTAGGTTTTTAGTGATAGTGGGTACATAGAGAACCTTACTCAGAATGTTTGTCCTGCCATTGAAAGTTTTGACATTACCAATCTTCTCCACATTGTGCTTTGTGTCATCCCCTGTTTGCACTTCATGTCTATGCTTTGGACTTTCCAAATCAGATAGAAGAGCAATGTTGCCTGCAACATGATTCGAACATCCTGAATCTATGTAGAACAAATGATCATCTTCTTTACCTTCTTTGTGGCTTAGATTCATAAGAAGCAATGAGTCTTCATGTAGTTGATCTTTTGAATAATTGTTGTAGTCCCTTCTATTATAACTTCTATTGTTATTGTTGAAGTTGTGTCCACCTCTGCTTCTATTGCTACCATATCCACCTCTTCCACTTCCTTTCTGGGTCTTTCCATTGAACCAACAATTCTGAGTGGTGTGGTTGGTCTTATCGCATATGGCACAAGGGTTGAACATTTTGACCTTTGGCTTTGTCTTGCTTTGATCCTTCTTCTTCCCTTTCCACTTGCTCTTGCTTGCAAAGTTGGCTTGCGAAGTCTCTTCTTCATCTTCGTCCTTCTTCTTGCCTTTCTGCTTCTTATCCTTCTTATTTGCATATAGGGCACTAGTTGAATTACCATGATAAGAGTTACCGTCCTTTATGCTATTGTTGGCTTCTTGATTGAAGAGTTGTCCAAGAAAGATGTTGAAGTCTGGAGTTTGCACATCCATGATGAGATCATAAGCCGTCGTGAAGGATTGCCATTGCTTATCACTTCGAATGCCATTGAGAATTTGCCTCATGATGACCTCTTCTTCAATCAGCTCTCCAATGGATGCTAACTGATCCGCAACCTCCTTGACCTTGGTAACAAACTCTGTGATGGTTTGTTTAGGTGTCTTCTTCATTTGGTTGAACTCGTTCCAAAGATGATTCTTTCTTGCTTTGGTACTAGCAGAAAAGAAAGTCTCAAGGGCATCCCAAGTCTCTTGAGATGTCTTGCATCCTCTAATATGTGGTAATAGAAGGTCAGAGTTAGATTTTAGTATGTACGACCTCGCTTGAGCATCCCTTGCGCACCAAAGTGTGAGCCTATCTGTCTCCTCTTGTGTAGGTCCTCCTTCGGATCTTCATCACTAGCTACTATTCCATAAAGATTTCTACCTTGCAAATAGGCCTCCATTCCAATTTTCCAAGCCGCGTAGCTGTGTCGATCAAGCTTTTCGATCATTGAGGGAAATCCGTCACCCATCTTGATCTAGCTCTAATACCACTGAAAGAACTTGGAGAAGCTTGTAGAAGGTAGAAAAGTGCGTTTTGAAGCGACGAAGTTTGGTCAAGACAACCGGCACAAGACCAGCCCTTGAGCTTATGCAGACTCAAATAGACCTTATAGGCATGTGATAAGTGCAAAGAAACACACTATGTACTTTGGAGCATCAAGGAGAATGAGTCGATACAAAACAGATAGGTTCGCGAGTCGACTAGCTCAAAAAACTTACTATCTATGGAAGAGACAATGAACTTCAAATGCCGATAGCAACCAACATAATTACAATTAGAAAAAATCCTTTTATGGGAGTGATACACATAGGGTTGCCTGTATGGAATGCACAAAATTATAAGGAATAAGCAAAATATGCTATACGAATGAATGCGACATTCACCGGTGGTACTTCCTATTTTTCAAGAATATGCAGAGATTGATCCCGAGACAGAAAAACTCAGATTTCTCCCAAGTTACAGCACCAAATTCCATGAAAATTTATAGGCATAAACTAGACACTAATAACTTTCCAATGAGCCATGTTTCACTCAATTTGGAGCTCTGGAGAGAGAGCAGAAGCCTCTGCAAGATTACTATTGGCAAAGAAGATGATGCGGAGAGTTGAAGGAGCAAGACAATGATGGTCACAAATGTATGTATATTGCTTCCATGTAATGTACAAGTGATTTCAAGTCTTTATATAGACTCTAGGAGTGTTCCACGACTTCTACAAGTGAAATTTGAATTCAAATGAAGGTGGGAATGGTTGTTGGAGGGAATCAATCCACTTCCCTACAATCTAGGAAAAGTGAAGATCTAGTTTGATCTACTTTTAGGTGATTTGATTGCTTGATTGAATGCAACTTCAACCACCAAAAATTCGTGGGATTTGGGCTCTATCTTTCTCCCTTTACATGTGTAAATCTCAAGGCTTTTACAACGGTAAATGAACCATAAAAAAATCTCTCAAAAAATACAATAAATGAGCATAAGAAAAAGAACTCTCCAACGGATATTCTTTCGATGTGATAGCCTTTGATGTAGATCAAATCCACCTCAAGCATAGTGTAAGCTTGATGTTCCAACACTCACTACCTAAAACCATGGATCCATCAGCTGAGAGAATATCTCATAATTCTTAGCATCACTTTTAAGTGAAGTTATTTGAATTCAAATTCAATACTACCTCCAAAAGTAGCTATAAAAAGAGCAAGAAGAAGGTCTCCATTAGAGAGCTTGATTTGTGCCCACTTCATGTTCATTTGTAGAGATTGAAGAGCTTACTCCATAGCTCTATAATTCTACTCCCATTCTACAAGTAGACATTGCCAATTTGGTTGTAATTATATGTGAATCTATACATTCATCATTTACTTCTTCTCTATTTTATTCTTTGCTATACTCACTCAAAACAATAACTTAATGTGGTTGTAATTATATGTGAATCTATACATTCATCATTTACTTCTTCTCTGTTTTATTCTCTGCTATACTCACTCAAAATAGTAACTTCAGAAGCTCATAACTCGGGCTATGTGTAATTTGTTTCAGATTTTTAAAGTCGATTGGATTTGTCTCTAACTCTAGTTTATGCTCACAAAGTTTCATGGTCATTAGAATTACCTTTTGTGAGAAATCTGTGTTTTTCTGCTCACTGTTTGAATCTCTACAGAGCCCCGAAAATGGTGGGAGTGTTCTAGATTTTGCTAAATCTTTTTCTCAGTGCTCATTTGATCAATTGAAGTGTTTTAACTTGGCTTAGCAAGATATCTAAGTCTACTCGCTATGTCCAAAAGGAAGTTTTCTAATTCATACCAGATTGATAGCACTGTTCATTTTTTCTAGCAGGTGTATGTACAAAAATAACAAGTTTGGGGAGCTAGTCATTTTGCAACTAGTCTGTCTTGACTCAAACTTTTAAGATACTTGTTATGAAACATTTGGGTCATTTTTTTGTGGACTTAGGAAGATCAAAGGGTCTATTAACCAAATCTGAAGTCTCAGTTGGCTGGTGTGAAGATGGTTGTAGTAGCTCCAACTCATCTTTGGATTGCATCCACCATCTCTCTTTACAATCCTACCCATCAATAGGTGAGAAATGGTGCACAATGGTCTCTGTAGTGCTTGAAAATGCAGGTTACTCGAATCAAAAGGGCCCCTACCTTCCAATTCAACTATTAGACATTGCTTGTTAACCCAGACCTGAAATGATCATTGTTGCACGTTTAAGTCAATTGCATGATCATACAACCAATCCTGCCCTAATATCATATGTTCTATGATGTCTTCATCATGGTAAACTAGTAGCTTTACTATCAAAGGGACATCCTTTAGGAGGATAGGAATGTCCACATTACCAATACAAGGGGTTTGCATGCCTCATAAGCCCACTTAATAAGCTTCTAATGGTTTAACTTTCATGCCCAAACCATTATGGCATGAGTACCAAATTGCAATAGTGGCTCCACAATCGATTAGAACTTTGATTGTCTTATTTGGAGTGTAGTGCCCTAGCTCAACCATGATGAATGGTCGTCTATCTACGATGCTAGGATGTGTACTCTTTTTGGGATTTACATCTAGGCCTTGTCATCTTAACTTATTTTGCCTAATGTGCTCTCTAGCCTCTACCTATGCTTCTTTTGTAACCCTTAACTCTTCTTCATTTCACTTCTTAGTAGTGTTGAGTCTCATTAGCATATCCTCTATAAGAGGTTCTTGATATAGCTTGACTTGACATCTACTAATATAGCTTGGCAAGATTTCACCTTCTAGAGTGCCCAATTGAACTGCATCGCTAGTGGAAATTCGTTTAATGACCATGGGTCCACATCCTTATTTTTCCAATTTACAGGCATGCTTCTTTAGTGTATAGACCAACACTAGGTATTCATCTTTCAATCCTTTATCCTTGATGTGTGCATTGAAGAATGCCTTTTGTCTTTTCTTTGGTCACGATTCAAAGCATTGAACAAATAATAGAGTCCCACTCTTCATACACAACAATGAAAAATGCTCCAAAGATTCCAGAGACCAAGAGATGTATTTGGATTGACTCCTTGGAGCACAATAGGTACTCATGAGAAAGATTTAAAGATGTGTTGTCTATGAATTTGGTCTTTATCAAAGAAAAGGTGATCTATGATGCCAAAACTGGGGAGAAGATGAATATAAAATTTGGTTTGGGAGTCATGAGAGTATTTTTCCTTGGCTCTTCAAATAACTTTGCTTCAACTTCTCATATGTCTATGTATGCATGTCAGATAATTGATGACAATGACAATCGAGAAGCATGGTATAGAGTAATGAAATCCCTGGACCGAGGAAAAATTCACCAAGAGATTTTAAAAATGGGAAGAAATGAAATCCGAGGTGTAATTGGATGGAAAGATCTAGTGGATACGCTTTTAGTGGTTACATATTTATGCTTTTCCATGGAGCATGAAGTGATAGTTGAAGAGAAAGGGAGAAAGGTTAATGAATGAGGAAGAGAAGAGAAGAACTAGGTGGAAAGTGGAAGTATCACAAGACCAACCCCAATAGTTACCAAACAAAGATCAACTAACACAAATAAATCAACCTACTCAAATTGTTCCACCATCCCTACTGACAAGAAATCAACCAAATCAAATTCCAACCCAAGTTCAATATCCTGCTTGTGTTGAAGCACCGGTTCCTACACTAACTACTTATCTTCCTCAAGATCAAGAAATGAAGCCCAGAAAAGAGGATAAGGAAAAGCAAACAACCCATCATATATATTGAAGTCACATATTGAGCAAGCTATTGATCTAAAGCAAGTTCTCGAAAAGTGAGTACTTGATAGTGTGATTGAGTTTATAGGTGAGTTGTTAGGGAAATCCAAGTGGGAATTTTCGAAAGTCATTATTGACCTCTTAAGAAGGAAATGGAAACCGATAGCTAAAGCTCACGAATTTAAGAGGATGGATGAGGACTCACCTATTCAAGTCTTGCAAGCATGAGCACAAGAAGAAAAAAATGTGTTTGAACAAATTGAGAGTAATGTGCATCCATGTGCATACAAGGAAATGTATTTGGAATGAAGCTCTAGAGAAGCAATTCCTTAAAGTCACTATACCAAGGACCATTGGGCTCAAGGCATGATGGAGACATTAGTTAGGTTGGACAAGATCAGTACTCCTATGGTTGCTCTTATTGACCATGGATCTAAAATTAATATTATGTCTAAGGACCTCTATATGAAGGGAAAATGGTCAATTAACATGCAATTGAGATGGAGAATTTGAGCTGCTAACAAAATCCAAGACAACTTTTCAAAGCATGTCTAGAAGTATTGATCACGATTGGTGATGTATGTGACTACCAAAAATTCTTCATTCAACATCACTCTAGCTATTCATTGATATTAGGGCAACCATATATTCTGGCTCTTAGGATGGAAATAAGTTATGGAACTTTCTTTGACTAATTAGATAGGTCATGATTTCACTAACAAACCCTTCAAAAAATTCAATTAGGGAAAGATGACTTCCTCAATAAAAAAGAGAAGGACATATTGTCCTAGATATTTTTTAGACATGGGAAATATTTTTCCTTTGATTCCCAAAAAATTGGGTGTATAGGTCCATCTATGGTATGGTCGATGATAGTTTTTACAATACCACACATACCAAGAATCTTCGACCAACTAAGGTACCAAAGGCTCATATTTCAAAGCTAATTGATCTTTTTAATGAGAAAATCCGAATGAGGATTCTTGAGCCATCATGTGGTACCTATTCTAATAATTGGTTTACCATTCCTAAAAATAATGGGTCATTGAGGTTTATTCAAGATCTACAACCAGCTAATAAAATGACTATTTGGAATATGGGGACGAGACCAATTGTAGATGAAGCTTTCTCAGGGAGATCTATTTATTCAATGGGAGATTTGCATTCCGGTTACGATCAATTCCAATTAGATCTTGAGAGTCATGATTTGATGAGCATGAGGATGCCACTTGGGCTCGTGCGCATGTGTACTTTGCCACAAAGGGCCACGAACTCAATGGTGCATATGATGAATGGTATGCATAAGGTACTTAGGGATTTTATTCCACACATGACTATGCCATTCATCAATGATGTTCCAATTAAAGGATGTGAAGAAAAGGATAAAGATGTGACTCTTGATGAAAATGGATGTGGAAAGTTTGTTAAAGATCATATAAATGATTGTGAGCCCATTCTTAGTTGACCAGAAGAGGTGCATTTGATGTTATCTGCAAAGAAATCATTATTTGGAATGCACAAAGTGCTAATCATAGGAAGTTTATGCAGTCCAAAGGGAAGAAAACCATGCCCAAAGAAAGGTGATGCTTTGCAAAATATGAAAGAAGTCTACTCCTCAATCATCGAGGTGAGGAGATTTCTTGGTGCATGTGTTTTCTATGGTGTGGATTCCACATTTCACACATGTAGCAGATCCACTCTATCAACTACTAGGAAAAGGGTAAAGATTTCAGTGGAAGGAAATCCATACTCAAGCTATCAGGAAATTGAAAAAGGCACTCTTAGAAGCTCCATTGCTTAGAAAAGCTGACTACAGTGACAACAAACCAATTTACATTACTATAGATACAAGTCCAATAGGCATAGGTTGGACGATTAGCTAGGAAGATGACTAGGGAAAAATATATGCCATTTGGTTTGGAGCCAAGGTGTTAAATGTTTTCCAAAGAGGCTACCTTCATATCAGCGTGAACTCTGTGGAAATGTGACTGCATTGAAAAGTGATAAAGATTACTTAAGTGGAGTGAATATAGTAGTGGAAAGAGATTGCTTGCCATTTTTAAGGATGATCGTGAATTGTTCCACTACAGATATCGCTATGCTAAGATGGATATCATATATTAATTCGCTAAACCCTGAATTTGTCCATATAGCTAGAAGAAATAATGTAGTGGCTGATATGGTGTCACAAGTGATATATGAAGATGAATACTTGATGAATTTAAATGATGAAGATATAGGCTCAGAATTTTATGATTCACATGTACATACCTCTAGCCTTGAGGAAGCTTGCACAAGACCAAACAAAAATGAGCTTACTTATCAAATTCAAAAGTTAGAAGCTAATATCGAACCTTCAAGAAGAAGGAAACAAAACAATTTAGGAAGCGGTTAAAAGAAAATAAAAAGAGAAATGAGAATATTTATGAAATTCAAATGGGAATAATAGAGAGATTTAGATCAGAAAATATTTAAGTACCATGTCTCATGATCCAAACTAGAGTAAAGAAAGGTTCAGGGATGTTTGAAGAAAATCAAATAACTATTTTTTGAAAGATGATTTACTCTAGAGACGTAAACTTGGGCTGAACAAAATTCCTCAGCAGGTTGTAGGTTGTAATGGAGCTAAAGACAAAATTATGAGTGGGATGCACAACTCATTATGGTATGGAAAAAAAGGCTTTCAAGGAACATTCGACAAGATAAAAGAAAGATATTGGTGGCCTAGAATAGATGTAAACGTTCATAATTATGTGGCCACGTGTAAGATTTGCCAGGTGTTCTTGAATGTGAAGCACAGAGATGAATTGCATCGAACATATCCTTTAAATATCCATTATAAATGGGTTGTTGATTTATTGTTCATTTGGTCACAACACCTTTAAGGTACAATAGATGTGGTACATTATACTCGCAAGAGAAGATTTGACAAATCATGTTGAAAGGAGAGCTCTGAGAACAAAAACCACAATTAATGTATATAAATTTCCATTGGAAGATGTATTCAGTAGGTTTGCCTATGTTGAAAAGATAGTTGCTGATAGAAGTGAGGTTGA
This sequence comes from Ceratopteris richardii, assembly GCA_020310875.1. Lineage (NCBI taxonomy): Eukaryota > Viridiplantae > Streptophyta > Polypodiopsida > Polypodiales > Pteridaceae > Ceratopteris > Ceratopteris richardii. The sequence continues at coordinate 90,229,737 of CM035408.1, read as the reverse complement.
GGCTCAGGAAGCAAAGGATTTCTTTGCAAAATATGGCATCCGACTATCGCTCACCATATCATATAATCTAGAAGCCAATGGAAAAATCAAACGTGGACAACCTCCAATCATTAAAGCCTTGGCAAAATCGTGTGATGGAGAAATTCAGAATTGGCTGAAATATCGTCCCTTTGCTTTGTGGGTAGATAGGATGGCATGTACAAGAACTACTGGTTTTATGCCAACGAAACTAATGTACTATCAAAAACCTATACTACTGATGGAGTCACATGCTCTAGCATGGACCTCGTTGCCTTGGGAAGATGAGATGTCAAGAGAGGATCTTTTAGGAGTATGAATCCTTCAATTGGAGAAACTGTGATCAAAGTCAGAGCATCAATGGAAAGAATATGATAGCATTTGAGAAGTCCCATAGATTGAGGCCCAAGGAGATAAATGAAGGTGATTGGGTGCTTGTCTATGAAGAAAGAATATGATAGCATTTGAGAAGTCCCATAGATTGAGGCCCAAGGAGATAAATGAAGGTGATTGGGTGCTTGTCTATGATAGTTCACTAGACATGCAATATGAATCCTGGCATAAATTAGTAAAAAGATGGTTCAAGACTTACATGGTATGTAAAGTGTTTAACAATGGCACATACTCACTTAGAGAATGGAACAAAGCTAAAAGACTTGATTGCTGGGAAAAGAATCAAACTTTTTTAAAGAAGAGAAATTGAAAATCATGAAACATTGATAGATGAAGAAAAAGAAGAAGATGAAGAAGTTGAGGAAATTATTGAAGAGGATCAAGATGAGGAAGAAACATGAATGGAACTTGAGAATAAAAAATTTATACACACACACACAGACACACACACACACACACACACACACACACACACACACACACACACATATATATATATATATATATATATATATATATATATATATATATATATATATATATATATATATATATATATATATATATATATATATATATATATATATATATATATATATATATATTAATGATTAAGAGGTGATTTTTTGATATCTCCAATAACAAGAATTGTGACGTATAAAAAGAGTGATCAAATATCAAATAATATGCATGTGCAAAAGTGTGAGTAAGTGTGTGTCGATTAAAGTAAGTGTGTGCGCATGTATGCATGTGGATGTATATATATAAATATCGTATGTGTGTTTACTCTCTAATGTTTCTTTTCTTGCAGGTAGAGTTGTAGAGAGAGAGAGAGAGAGCTGTAGTTCAATTGTGTAATCATGGAGGCAAACTCTTCTACTAAAAGAGAAGCATCTTATAGAATAGTTTCAAATCAAACCAGGAAGATACCTATAGATCAATCCTCGATTCATATTTTTATTTCCATATATTTGTTTCCCATGCTTGTGAATATTCCAATAGATGACGAGATGATTGTTGATTTTATCTCTGAATATTTGCTTTCTTTGGAAGAAAATAATGTAAAAACTTGTGTATATACATGTTTGTGAATATGTTTATGTTTTGTTTGAATGGAACTTAAGAGTTAAGCAGAATAAGACCAAGGATCAGAATCTTGCAAACCGACATTTGCTATTGTAATTAAATAAAGTCAAGTGATGCCTTCTAACCTTGTGAAATCTCACTGTGTATATATATGCATGTTGTAACATAATCTTAGTAGGAGATGGTTGAACTACGCTTTAAGAGAGAGGATTAGGAAGTAATCCTCAACCATGGCTTTTGGGGCAAGTGGTTAGCCCATCACATTCCTAACCGGGAGGTTGTGAGTTTCATTCTCTTGCATTGGTATCAGAGCCTAGGAAGTAGGCTTGGGCAAGGCGGCGCGGCGCGGTGCGTCGCAGGGTACACGGTGCTAGGGTACATGGTGCCAGGGTACACGGTGCTAGGGTACACGGTGCCAGGGTACACAGTGCCAGGGTACATCCTGCCAGTCCCATAGCTGGTCAGGGTACATCCTGCCAGTCCCATAGCTGGTCAGGGTACATCCTGCCAGGGATCCTGCCAGTCCCATAGCTGGTCAGGGTACATTCCCTAGGGAGTTCAAGGGGGGAATAATGTAACATAATCTTAGTAGGAGATACTACGCTCTAAGAGAGAGGATTAGGAAGTAATCCTCAACCATGGCTTTTGGGGCAAGTGGTTAGCCCATCACATTCCTAACCGGGAGGTTGTGAGTTTGATTCGTTGCACGTGTTATGTGATCATGTTCTTATTTAATTTAGAACTTTGGAAAGGATTATCAAAGGAAACTTGAATAATGTAAATAAGTTGTGTATAAGGGTGTGAAGTACCTAATAGTTTCCTTTAAGGTTTTTTAAAGAAGAAACAGGGAACTCAGGATAGTAAGCATGGAACACAAAATCATAATAAAGAAAACGAAGATGATTGAGGCTACTGATTCATAGGAGTTTGTACGGGTGATATGATTTTGTTTTGATTTTTTCTTTCATATATGTATATATGAAGTTTGCATGCTACAAGTATGCAATGTATAAAGAAATGCATAAATACTAAGGGAATTAAGTAGACTAAGAGTCTGATACATCCATTATGATTACATGCGATGCATAAAAGGCCAGGGATTATATGAGTAGAATGTGTTAGAATACTAGATCTTTCGAGAGCAAAGACATGGGAAAGTGTAGGCAGGACTTAAACAGAGTGCTTTTATATGCTAGTATATGTAAACGTTTAATGAGTGGGACTATTTGATCTCTACTTTGGATCCCTCACCTAATCCTACCTCTAGATAGATTATGATTTAGATAAGCCTTCATTTACCAGCAGCTATATATGTATGTGTATGTGTCATCAGTGTGCTATGATAGGCTAGTAGGTGGGTGGAGCTACCCTAGTCAGGTGATCACGGCCACAAACTGACACTTGTTTCATCATATGGCTTGATCTGTATGTTGTGATGTTCCTATATGGGTTGATAGGCAGGTGGAGTCACTATGATGGGGTGGTCAAAGCCACGAGCTAACATTGATTTACTATGGGGTTGGCAATGTGCATCGTGCACTATGTCAGGTCAATAGAGGAGTGGAGTAAACCTATCTGGGTGGATAGGTACTCCATGAGTAGCACCAGATTACGATATAGGCCAACTTTTGTAAATGAAAGAATAAGTAAATAAAGAAAAAAACAAAAAAGTTGAGCTGGGACGAAGTGCAAAGAAAAAGGAAAATAAAGTAAAAATAAAAAGAAAAACTAGACAAAAGTTTGATGGGGGTTTGGATGGTAAGAGATCAATAGGGGAAACAAATTTTCGTTCCATGAGCTAAGTAGTGATTGGTATATGCATGTGCTTGGGATAAGCTAATGGATCTGAGTAGGTTGAGTGAATGGATGAACTATGAAGCTTACAATTCATTCATATGATTGTTAGTATGATTGTATTGACTCTAACATAATAGGTTGAATGTGATACTTGTATCTACTTCATTTTCAAAGTTTTTACAAAGTTCAATAAGTTTTCTTGAAATGAGCATGTGCTTGTTGTTTCTTTGAAATGGTGATTTATATCCGCCTAACTATTTGATGCTCATTTGTGATTGTTATGTATGCACGTTGGCCTATCCATAGGATGCACACGCTTAGAGGGGGTGGATGTGGTCGCGATTTGAGACTCAAGCTAGCAAATTGATTTGAAGATGTTGCTTTGACAAGACGACAAGGAACCAATGATGATTGAAGGGAGTCAATCCATATGAAGGACATGAATAAATTTGAAATTGGTGATTTCCTTCCTTGATTGCCTTAGTCAATGCATAATGATAAAATGTGTGATATTATGAGTATTTAGCCATATGTGGTTAGTTGCTCCGTGAATCATGTTATTTGGGCTCATCAATCGTTGGAATGACTTTTCTTCTGTCATGTCATGTGGACTTGGCGTATCGGTTTCTCATTGGATATTATTTACACCTGCATAGGAATGTTAGTTTAAGTGTGTGCCTAAATATTTCTGTAAGACCATTGAGAGTGAGTGTCTCTATGTGCCTTACTTGTGCCAACAGTGGGTATTTGAGTGTGTGAAATATGATGTTTTATATATGTACATACATGTGCATTAGCACGTATGTGTGATATGCATGCATCATACGTGTGCATGTATGTTAGTATGCAATGTGAATGTGCATCCATGTGAGTGGAAAATGTATGTGCATTCAAGTACATAAGAATGTATGAGTATACTGAAGTGTGTGTGATCAAACGTATGGGCATGTATCTTTGAGATTAAAATCTATTTTGTATATAATATTATATTAAAAAAAGGGAAAGGGAAGATCTGCAAGGAAAGGAACAACCGGAAGAACTTGTAGTGGCGATGATGGTCATATCTATGTGCACTTCGAGTACATCTGATGATAAGCTTCCCCTCATAATATCGATTCTAGCCGCTAATTTGAGGTTATCTGATTGTGAGAAATGAACAGGAACTCCCACTTCGAAGAAGAATTCATGGAGAGCTCCTCAAAGTGTTGGCAATGGTCATACCGATAGAGAGCTGAATCTTACTTTGTTTTCATGGGCTTCCACCACCCCCTGCTATTGGCATGCACAAGAATTTGAAGCGCATATACAATTACACGAATTGCAGTCCGTCCTGCTTCATGGTAGCATATGCCTTTATGGATCGTTTAGTACATCACCAGCATGATCAGCCTATCATCTCCTTGAGCGTACATCGTCTGCTTATCACTTCAGTCATGCTCGCACAAAGACTGCTTATCACTTCAGTCTGCTTATCACTTCAGTCACTTCAATTCTTTATAAAGGAGGAGACTCTTCATTAACAAATAAATAAATAAAGAAATAAATAAATAGCTACGTTGTAGAGTACATATGAGTCCTGTAGAATTAGCCATGCATGTGTAAGTATAAGCTCTTTTGTACTATGAAATGCGAATAGCTCTATGTTATTATTGTAATTATCATGAAAACGACAATTCGATGACTTATCAAAATATGATAAGAAAGATGTGCAACATGAAAAAGTATCTTTATTCCTACAAGCAATACATATGAAAGATCGTGAGTAACTTCTTCCACAATTACAAGACATGGAAACTGAATCCAGTTTTACACAAGAATGGGATGATGTAGAATGAGCAGTAAAAAGGTATGTAGATGTAAAAAAGTAAGTCTATGATCTAAGGGTCCAACCGGATCACACAGATCTAAAATCAAACACCGTTTGGTCAGTCATGTATGGCCAAAGATCTCGAGACTAAACTTGAGTCTCTTAAACAAGTGATCTACTTAGCCCAGTGGTTAAGTCTCAAGGTTGTGAAGGAGGAGGTCTTGGGTTCAACCCCCGCGGGGAGCATGTGGAGAGTGTTTTGCCCAAGAAACTCTAGAGTCTCTCAATGCAAGTTAACATAAGTTAACTTGAGTCCAGTGGGACTTAACTCGAGTGGTGAGTACACCAACCACTAGTGGAATCTAGTGGAAGGTACTAAAGTAGTGGTCAAGATCACTCCAACCACTAGTAGACTCTAGTGGAAGATATTAAAGGAGTGGAGGAGATTGCACATGCACTTGTGGACTAGTTACATTTGTGGTCCTCATTGATTCAATCATCATTACCTTCTTCAGAAGCTTTAATGGAGATCTTGCTGATCAAACTTATTCATACCCCTTTTTCTATTTTACGCGAGTCTCCCTTATTGGTTCGCATGTATGCATAGAAGATCATCTTCTGTTGTATTTGGTAGATGGAGCCAATGGCAAAAAAAATTATAGAAAAAGATACAAACACTACGAGTGGTAGGTTTTGAACCCATGACCACCAGATGCGATGCATCTTTTTCTGACCAAGGTGGCATTGTAGTATTATCTGATTTGTTCAGATTTACTATATATAAATCATTATGGATGAAAGGGATACTGAGCAAAGTCTAAACCTCATGAGTGCAGATTTGAACTCACTACTTTGCAACTCATGCGTTTGTGTTATCCACAAGCTTAGCTTGCTTTGATCATGTAGTAGCACTGCAATTTAAATAATCATCAAGCAGTGCTCATGAACTGAGTGAATTGTGCTACCATATGCTTAGGTGTATGTTTCTTCTGGAATGAATATTCTTGGCCTCTCTCCTCCTGTATTGTGCAAGGAAAAGGAGTCAATATGCATATTGGTGCCGCCATCACGTTTCTTCACAGATTCTATCTCTGGTGCTTACAGAGAGATAACTTCATGCTGTCCAGGATTGCTATAGGCTCCTGTGATGGATCTTCCCTCAACTATAAATGATCACATTTTACTATTGCACTACTCTGCCCAAGAGATGGTGAAAGCTCCCCGCATATAGCAAGGTCTCCACAGTTGACTATTGTGCAGGTCACACTCTGATTCTCTAACAAAATAATGGAAAAATGATATCAACTCTTCTAGATGAAGTCGGTGGGCATCAATTTTGTACCACGAGGTTGAGAGTATAGCATGCTACCCACACAAGAATTGTTCATGATCGTTTATATCAAAACCATCAGCTTTCGTCTTGTGCACGATAGTCCCATGGATTCGATCTTTGAGACCCATCAAGGAAGAATCGCTGCTCTAATCACAAAGGGATCAATCCGGGGTCTGCTCTATTGCAAGGAACATATCAACAATTGGTATGTTTCATGGCTGCGGTGCAGTATTGAACCTATGGAATGGCCATTGATGGCATAGCGAGGTTGATGATCATTTCTTGTCATTTTAATTCTTTCTTTCCTTATAGGAGGAGAAAATAAAAGCTTTATAGGATGATAATCTTATGATGCTACCAGCCAGATTCAAACTAATACTGCTCTCACAAGTGACAGTGTACTCCAGGCGTTGTTGTATGTCATATTCTGATAAGTGTGATTTTTCCTTATTATAAAAGAGAACAACATCTCACATATCCAATAGCAAAATTTAAGCTCATTCCCTCGTACATTATGGAGTTGGGATTCAAAATTGTGATGATTCAACATGAGGACTTTAATCTAACGAGTACAATGACCGTCTCTTTAGAATTAAAGGGAAAAGGAAGAGGTAACTATTAAGCTTCTGAAAATTCAAAATGGAGTAGTTCTTTCTTCAACTATTCCATAAAGGATATGGAAGGTGTCAAGAAAGCATAAAGGTGGTCCTTGTATGCTACATGATTACTTGAAAGAGAGACCAAAGGATGGAGATTGACTCTTCTTCAAGGAGATCCAAAGATAGTTTTGAAGCATGGAATGAATCTTCTAATGGAATAATGGAAGGACGTAGCTTAATTGGGTGATAAGTATTTTCTAATTTCATGCTTTTATTTCAATACTTGCTTTACTCATCGCTTTCATGTAGCTTGCATCTAAATATTATTGAAGCATGGTAGTGGTCGAGCAAAGAAGAATAGATATTCTATCAATAGGTTTTCCAGTTTCCACGGTAAAAGCACGAGATCGTGAAACCATCGTGTGAAGGAATCAAAACCTAGAATATCAAGTTAGAGATAATGCTTGAAACTTCAAAATTCTTTTAAAGAGTTGAAGTGAAAAGGTAATCTATAAAGATATCATTAGACTTTAGGATAAGTATCACCCACACATTAATGTGAATATAAAATAGGGTGGTATGGGACACTAGATTTTATACTAAGATTGATGTAGGAAAGACGGTGTGGGACATTGGACCGTGCGATGATAATTATCTTTTAGTCCTAGAGTGGATTTTGAAGTTAGATCAAGGAATATGAAGTTGCTAACTTTAAAGATCTTCTTTTCAAATAAAGACTTGTTCTTATTTGAATTATATTGAAGCACTTCAAGATTAAGTGTTGTTGATTAGAAATATTTGATACATTTCTAAAGTAGGACTTTGATATTGCAAAGATCCTTTCAACTACGAAATAGATTGGCTAAGTCAAGCACCAAGTTCCTAGCGTAACATGGTAAATTCAATCCTTTGACTCAATGCAATGCACAAGAATTGCATTCCTAGTAAGGATTCATTAAGATTGAATAAAGGCATGAACTTCGTCTCAAGTGAAGGATTATTTGAGTAAAAATGCATCAATAGAACCTCAGTGGGTTGACACACTGATGTTGGATACCACACTAGTATCTTGTGGTTGGATGATGTGTAGATCTACTCTATGAATCTTTTTGAGAATCGAGTTCCTTTCTCTTAAAGATAGAAAAAAAAAATAAATGCTCCAATACCTTGTTGAAACAGATAATTAAGAAGTTAAAGTCTTGATTTAAAGCCTTGGGTCATCAAGTATTTGACTCATAGCAAGTTTATCTTAGAAGTACATAGTTTTAGTTATTTCCTTCCACTTTCCAAATCTTTTGGAATTGACTCAGAGATGGTATTTGATTCCTTTTACAAAAGTCCAGGGTTTGTCGATTGGAACTAGATAACTAAATTAAACATCCTAGATAGATGTTCTGTACAAGAATTTATTCAATCTTCAAAAGATGAAAAGTCCAAGATTGACTTATTCATTTGGGTTTGCTTCCATTTACTAGCATAACTCTCATGACCTAGAGTTTACTACACTCTAGAACAGTGAAGTTAGGAATTGCTCATAAGATTGACAATTCCCAAGAACTTTTAGCTAAATTCTTTGAGAAAAGTATCCTAAGTTGGACAATTTTCATTTTGGATCTGATTTGGTCAAGTTATAGTATGGTTGACCCAAAGTAAGTGTAAAAATTTCTCCTAAAATTTACATAGGATTTTCAAGCCCATAAGGACAAAGTAGTCCTCAATTGAGGTAAAGAAATCAAGGAACGGTTAGTTGGGAGTTAACCATTGTACAAACATACAAGACAGATGTTTGGCCCAATCAGACTTCAAGTTTTCTAAGTCAAATTCAAGTGAATCAAGAGTTCTCAAAGTCTTGATCGAGATAAGAATCTAGCCTTCGTTAGTAAGTCCATGCACAAGTTATGCAAAAAAATGGACTAGTAATTGGAATCCACCCATTTCATATGTTTGTGCCTAGATTGCACATTGAGAAATAGTGAAGTGGCTAAGGATATTTTTAGATCCACCCTTATAATTCACTCACTAATCTATACTTTGACCAGTTTATCAAAGTGCAAATCTAAACAATGTTTTGAACCATTTGGGCAGGGATCCCACCACAAAGATGCGACATGTTCTTCTAGTTTTAGAACATGTCCATGTTCTTCCAGTTTTTAGAACATGAGGCTCAAGGGTTGCCTATGGTTACTATATATAGCTTTATTTTTTAGGACAAAAATCTTTCACAAGAGGGGAACAATGTAATAAAGTAGGTCTATGATCTAAGGGTCTGGCCGGTTTAGACAGATATGAAATCGGACACCGTTTGGTCACTCATGTATGGCCAAAGATCTCGAGACTAGACTTAAGTAGAAGTTCATGTGGTCTCGTAAACAAGTGATCTACTTAGCCTAGTGGTTAAGTCTCAAGGTTGTGAAGGAGGAGGTCTTGGGTTCAACCCCCGTGGGGAGCATGGGGAGATTGTTTTGCCCAACAAGATCTAGCACCTCCCAACTCAAGTTAACGTAAGTTAATTTGAGTCCAGTGGGACTTAACTCGAGTGCCGAGTACACCAACCACTAGTGCACTCTACTCAAAGGTACTCAAGTAGTGGATGAGGTCACTCAAACTACTCGTAGACTCTAGTGGAAGATATTAAATGAGTGGAGGAGATTGCACATGCACTTGTGGACTCTAGTTATGTTTGTGGCCCTCGTTGATTCAACAACTATATATACATGCATAAGGTTGGGAGGAGAGTCAACTCTCTAGTACGTGGTGGTCGTAATTCTTAGCTTCTTGTAGTAGAGAAGCAAAGAACCATGGCAAATTTTATGCAAGATTGGAATGAAGACTTGAAAGATGAACAAATGCAAGCAGCACATCAGCTTGCTCCAAATCCTCAAGCTAATCCACCAATTGTGAAAGATGTGTGCCTCCTAATACTATGGAGGAAATATTCAAGAAATTTAGCTATCTCACAATTCAAAGCATTGAACAAATGATAGAGTCCCAGTCTTCACAAGCAACAGTGAACAATGCTCCAAAGACTCCAGAGACCAAGAGATGTATCTGGTGTGACTCCTCGGAGCACAACACATACTCATGAGAAAGATTTAAAGATGTGTTGGCTAAGGATTTGGTCTTTATCAAAGAAAAGATTATCTATGATACCAAAACCAGAGAAAAGGTGAATATAAATTTTGGTCAAGGAGGCATGAGAGTGTTTTTCCCTGGCTCTTCAAATAACTTTGCTTTAGCTTCTCATATGTCTATGTATGCATGTCAGATAATTGATGACAATGATGATCTAGAAGCATGATCTAGGGTAATGAAATCCCTAAGCCGAGGAAAAATGCACCAAGAGATTTTAAAAACGGCAAGAAATGAAATCCCAGGTGTAATTGGATGGAAAGATCTAGTGGATACACTTTCGATGGTTACATATTTATGTTCTTCCATGGAGCATGAAGCGATAGTTGAAGAGAAAAGGGGAAGGGTTAATGAAGGTGAGGAAGAGAAGAGAAGAACTAGGTGGGAAGTGGAAGCATCACAAGACCAACCGCACAATTACCAAACCAAAATGAAGTGACAAAAATAACTCAACCTACTCAAATTATTCCACCATCCCTATCGACAACAAATCAACCAAATCAAATTCCAACCCAAGCTCAATATCATGCTTGTGTTCAAGCATGGGTTCCTACACAAACTATTAATCTTCCTCAAGATCAAGAAATGAATCCCACAAAAAGAGGCCAAGGAAAAGAAAATAACCCATCATATATGTTGAAGTCACACATTGATCAAGCTACCGATCTAAAGCAAGTTCTTGAAAGCACTGTGATTGAGTTTACACTAGGTGAGTTGTTAGGGATAGCCAAGCAGAATTCTTAGAAGTGATTATTGACCTCTTAAGAAGGAAATGACAACCCATAGCTGAAGCTCACAAATTTGAGAGGATGGATGAGGACTCACCTGTTCAAGTCTCACAGGCACGAGTAGAAGAAGAGAAAAATGTGTTTGAACAAATTGAGAGTAATGTGCATCCATGTGCACATGAGGAAATGTATTTGGAATCAAGCTCTCAAGAAGCAATTCCTTCAAGTCATTATACCAAGGACCATTGGGCTTGAGCCACTATGGAGACATTAGTTAGGTTGGACAAGATCAATACTCCTATGGTTGCTCTTATTGACCACAGATCTAAAATTAATCTTATGTCTAAGGACCTCTATATGAAGGGAAAATGGCTGATTGACATGCAAATGGGATGGAGAATCCGAGCTACTAACAAAATGCCAAGAGAGCTTTTCGGTGCATGTCCACAAGTACTGGTCACGATTGGTGATGTAAGTGACTACCAAAACTTCTTTGTTCAAGCTCACTCTAGTTATTCACTGATATTAGGGTAACCATATATTACCGCTCTTAGAATGAAAACGAGATATGGCATGTTCTTTGAATAATTCTTTCCAGTTTTGTGTTTTTTCAAAAAAAAAAAAGGGGAGAAACAATATATAAAAGATCTTCAAAGGAACTTCTATGAATGCATAGTACTTGACTTTGATGAAGAACTATTTGGGGATTTTGGCAAGGCCTCTTTTGCTGATACAATATTTGACTTACAAGAGTTGAATAATGGGAGGAGAAGTGATTGCATGATTCACATACACTCTATTTCCATGTATAGGGAAATAGCCAAATTTGAACATAATAAAGAAGAAAGAGAAGTTTTTATTGAGGCAAAGTATAAGAAAATTGACAAAAAGATTAAACCACTTGCGATTCTACTGCTTGACAATAGCAATCAACTTATGGATGGAGCAAAAAATCAGCCGCCACTTAGGGACAAGAGAAAGATAGGTCATGATTTCACTAAAGAAACCCTTTAGAAAATTCAATTAGGGAAAGATGAATTCCTCAATGAGAAGAGAAGGACATATTCTCCCAGATGATTTTTAGACATGGGAAATTTTTTTCCTTTGATTCCCAACAAATTGGGTGTGTAGGTCCATCTGTGGTATTGCCGATGATAATTTTTACAATACCATACATACCATGGAATCTTTGACCAATTCCGGTACCAAAGGCTCATATTTCAAAGCTGATTGACCTTTTGAATGAGAAAATTAGAATGGGAATTCTTGAGCCATCAAGTGCTCCCTATTCTAATCATTGGTTTACCATTCCAAAAAATAATGGATCATTGAGGTTTATTCAAGATCTACAACCAATTACTAAAATGAATATTCGGAATATGGGAACAAGACCAATTGTAGATGAAGCTTTCTCAGGGAGATCTATTTATTCAATGTGAGACTTGCATTTTGGTTACGATCAATTCCAGTTAGCTCTTGAGAGTCATGATTTGATGACCATGAGGATGCCACTTGGGCTCCATTATTTTTGCCAAAGTCAGATATAGCAAAGGTGTGTTCAAACTCTACACCATAGGTGGTTAGATTTATTCCTTCTAGCAATCCTTGAGGTCTTTGAACATGGTCATCAACCGTTTGTAGCTTCATTCGAGTTCTTCTTAATGCGGCTTTTCCCCATTGCTGCCACAAGGAGGTGGTCACAATCGCAACACCAGTGCCTGAATCTAAGATAGCATTAGTTGTGTAATCTTGGTAGGTGATTGGAAGATAAGTATTACCCTCTTCACCTTAACTCATGTCTCCTATTTGTATAGATGTATCTCTGATACTTTTAGCTTAGAGTCTACTTTTGACATATTGGAACCAAGTTCAGGAACTTGATTTGCCAAATGTTTCCATAGCTCAGGTTTTACTTTGAGCAATTCTTCTAAGGTGAGATGACATTCCACCTTAATGTTCTTCATGACTTCATTGTGTCTTGGAACCACTGATTCTTCACTCCTTATCAGTATTGTGGAAGCTCTAATCACGAGAGATTCAGACTCCCATGGGCCTATGAACTGTGGTAGCTCTTGTAAGGAATTAGACTCAAAATCTAATCTTTTGTCTTCTTATTGCTCTGCTTGGTCTCCATAAATATATGGAATGTCTTGGATAAATTGATCATGAAGATAATCAATTCAGGAATAGGAGGGGGACTACCCTTCTCCTTGGCACATTTCTCTTCTTGTATTCCCCAGAAGAACTCTTGAGAGTACTGTTCAATTGAAAGAGGTCTTCAAGTATCCATGGAATCAAGAACATAAACCTTTTTTGGTGGTGAGCTTTTTGTTTCAACAACTGGTTGAGCCTGCGGAGGTAAAGAAACCTACGACTTGTTTACCAACTGCTCTAGTCTTTCTAATAAGCCCTAGAAATGAAAATTCAATTTGATAAAATTTTTCTAATTGAATAATTGATTAGCCTTGAGCATAGCATGAGATAGTTCTACCCTTTTCATGCACATTTTTGTCTATTCAATCTCTAATTATGCTCTAGGGTAACTCTTGTGTAGGTTGTAGTTGTTGGCCCTTTGATCTTGGTAGGCCTTGAACATCATGTCTAAGCCTTCTTGGGTTGGATCTATGATAATAGACCTTGGTTGTGGTCTATTCACAATGAATGGTGGGGTGGGATGAAGTGGAGTGAATGGATTTTAGACATGCACAGGGTTTTGAGATGGAATGTCTAGAATTTTTATTTTTGTGTCTCTCAAGATTTCTTCTACTTTTGATAACTTTCTAGCCCACTTAAAATTGGCCTTCTCCTTGGTTTCCTTCTAGGTTCTTGTTTTCCTCTTACTAGGCTCTCCTGATTCACTTGAGCTTGATTGTTCAGCTAGTTTGGACTATTTTAAGCCTTGTGCCCTAGTGATTGCTAGTATTAGAGCAATGTTAATGCTACTTGAACTTGAAATCACCACTAAGCCTACCACATTATTTGGTGTAACCTTGGGCTCACTAGAGGGGTTCCTTGGACAATCTCTTGGGAGATGTTCTTTGCCGCACTCAAGAAATGCCTTGTATTGTGATGGTATGTCCTTGTCTTGGAGCTGATGGGTGGGGACATTCACAAAATGGCTGCCATGACATTTAAGACATGGTCCTCTAGGGGTTGTGGTCTCATTTGTCTCACTTGGGGCCTGGGGTGAGGATTCCTATACATGAGATTGGAGTATTACGGCTCCCAATTTGGTTCCATAGGAGTGCTTCATATTGATACAGATAAGTCTCATTATGCTCGAGTGACTCTATATAATAAGTGCATGGACTATCTTCATGGGTGTAGTCCGAGATTTGAGCATGAGGGTCATTTTCTAAGACCAAAGGGGCCATCAACACCAATGCTCTATTAGGGTTATCCTCTACTACTACATACTTAACTGAGATCACATTGGCAAGTGGTGGTGGTTGGTTTCCTAGGACCGGTTGTGGCCTATGTGGTGCCTAGTGTTGTTGTTGGTATTGAGGTTGAGATTGTTGTTGTGGCCTATAATACAACTATTGGTATTGGTTCTGATACCTACCCTATTGGTAAGGCTATTGATAAGTTTTTTTGATTCCTATCTATTGTATGAAAAATCTTGAGTCGTGTGGTTCGTGTTTTCTCTCAAGAGTGCAGTATGGAGCATTCAATTCTCTCATGTTCTAGTTTTGCAATGGGCATACATATAGTTTTTCACTAGCTTTGGTCCTATCTAGACCTAGTATCAGGCCTAATAAATTAGGTTTCAAGGCTTATTTGGGGGCTCAAACAGAGTCTAAAAATCATGAAAATTGGTATATAGATACTTGTAATACTCCTCAAGCTTGATGAATCCCCAACTTCAACAAAATGGAGTTGCAAAAAATGTGAAATGATATTTAAAATGGTTCTTGATGATCAAAATCACTCTTTTATAGGTTTTTTTTTCTCAAAAATTTGGCATGCTCCCCCTTCTTATGTGTCCACTTCATTGATGTGTTTATGTATATGTCAATGTATATGTATATGTATATGTATATGTATATGTATATGTATATGTATATGTATATGTATATGTATATGTATATGTATATGTATATGTATATGTATATGTATATGTATATGTATATGTATATGTATATGTATATGTATATGTATATGTATATGTATATGTATATGTATATGTATAGGTGTTAAAAGTCAAGCTTCAAGCAAAAAATTCATTGGAAATCAATCATGGACATGTTGGAGTTTGAGGTATGTGGAAGCATGCAAACAACATAAGGAAGAAGAAGAAGCTTGGAGCACAACACAAAATATTGAATGTATTACCACTAGAATGTACAAAGATAAAATGACCCATTAGGGTTATAGGTGTATATACAAGCTGAGGGGAAAAAACCTCCTAAGGAGGGAAAAAAGTGCCCCGATAGTCCTATTGTGTTCAAACATATCACTACCTAAATCTATCAACAAATAACCGTTGGAAGTGATGTGGTGAACAAGGAGTTGGCACTCATGTATAAGGAAGTGCCAAGCCATGTGGAATCAATCCACAAAAGGAAGTAAGCCCAAAGCTTTGCAGAAAGCTTCAAACTTCTCCCTAGGTAGAGGCTTTGTGAAAAGGTCTACAATGTTCTCCTGTGTGAGCACATATGCCAAACTAATCTCTCCAATAGAGAACCTCTCCCTAACATAACGATAGTGCACCTCAATGTGCTTAGTGCAAGCACACTCAATAGTCACTGTAAAATCTGCCCTATACTCAACCTCACAACGAGAAGTGGCCACAGTACATGTTGGGCATGTAAGCATCATGTGAACTTACCCCTACTTTCATATATATACATTTATAGAGCATTGCCTCAAGAGAGATCTTTATGTGGAGGGTTTCAAGGCTCCCACACATGTGTGTGCATGCATCTATACTCTTCTCTCTCTCTCTCTCCCTCCATCTCCTCCTTGCTCCTCTTGTTTTGCACACCAAAGCCCTTCATTGGTATCAAAGCATGCTGAAGGCTTGTGTGCAAGAAGCTTCAATGGAAGCTTAGGTCACAAGAGGTGAATGTGCAGGTTAGTACCTCTCAATAGTTGTCCAGTATTTTGGCCCTAACTCGAGTTAGGAAGTTCAAATTCATGCATTTTAAAGTTCTCTATGTAGCTAAGATAGAGGGCTACAACTTTGGAGAAGCGCATAGAACTTGATTTGGAGTTCTAAATCAACAAAAAATCAAAAGCCCCATATTGATGTTGAAGAAAAATCTATAATCACTTGGACATCAGGTTAGTCTTTGGGCTGTAATAACTTGACTTTTACAAGGTCAATTCAAGCAATTCAACTTGTTGTGCATAGGTTGAAAAAGACACTACAAACTTTCAAAAGAACATAGTCCAGATTCTGAGAGCTAGGACACAATGCAGAGTATAGAGCAGCAATGATGTAGGTGAAGGTTAAATTGATATCAGATGTGTGTTTGGTGTATATCCTAAGATACACACCTCAGATTGGGGTGTTCCTAATATCATTACGTAGCAAAGAAAAGTTCTTGAAGTTTCTTGAAGAGAACTTGTTGTGCAAGTCTCTGTGATTTTCGTGATCCTCTACATGACACACAGGCTCGGCACTTGATTTTGAAGTTCCCACCAAAAGTTTTAGAAAATCGTGACTTTGTGCATAAAATTGTGACTTTATGGAAAATTCAAATTCTTTTAGAGCATCACGATCACCTTATTATTGGAAGTTTTCGCCTAACATCATTCACAAAATCACGATTCTCTAGTTGTCTCAACATCACAATTGTCTCACAGCATCATAATTGTCTGGCTCACAACATTGCGATTGTCTCATAGCATCATGATTGTCTGGCTTTCACAAAATCACGATTCTTTGGTTGTCACAACATCACAATTGTCTCACAACATCGTGATTGTCTGACTCTCATAAAATCGTGATTCTCTAGTTGTCACCACATTGTGATTTTCTCATAACGTCTTGATTCTCTTAGAAAATCATGACACTTTCATTACAATCATAGTTGTGGTAAGCAAGTACATAAATATCCCGAGAGGTTTTGTTTGTTTGTTTGACCCCCAAGAGCCTTAATTGACATAATTTTTTCATACAAAATCCATTTTTGAGCTTTAGAGTTTTCCAAAAAGCTCGTTTCAAATCCCACACGACCTCAAATATTTTTTTAAAAATCGTGTGTTTTTTAGATAGGGTAATTTGAAGTTGACCTTCAAGTGGGATTAGGAAGCCAAGGGAGCTCTAGAGGGTTTCTTTTAGTAGTAAAATGGGAAAATGGGTCTTTAAAAAATGCTTGAATCAATTTTTTGTCAAATAGATTAAATTTCAAGCTTGATATAGACATGGGACTTTTACAGGTCCATTAAGAGCCATTCAAGGGTGTCCAGGATTGTTGGTATTAGACATCTGCGGAAGCACGCGAACAGCACAAGGAAGAAGAAGAAGCTTGGAGCACAACACACAAGACTGAATGTATTACTAGAGAATGTACAAAGATAAGTAGCCCATTAGGGCAATAGGCGTATATACAAGCCGGGGGAAAAAAACCTCCTAAAGAGGGAAAAAAGTGCCCCGGCGGTCCTAGAGTGTTCACACACATCACTACCTAACTATATCAACAAATCCCCCCTGGGAGTGATGCGGTGAACAAGGAGCTGGCACTCATGTATAAGGAAGTGCCAAGCTATGTGGAAATCACTCCACAAAAGGAAGTAAGCCCAAAGCTTTGCGAAAAGCTTCAAAATTCTCCCTAGGCAGAGCCTCCGTGAAAAGGTCTGCAATGTTCTCCTACGTGGGCACATATGCCAAGCTGATCTCCCCAGCAGAGAACCTCTCCCTGACATAGTGATAATGCACCTCAATGTGCTTAGTGCGAGCATGGAACACAGGGTTCCTCGCAACTGCCAATGCGCTCTGACTGTCAGTGAAGATGGTGGTGGCAGAAGACTGGCCAACACCCAAATCAGCCATAAGGCGTCTGAGCCACACACACTCAACAGTCGCTGTGAAAGCTGCCCTATACTCAGCCTCACAACTGGAAGTGGCCACAGTAGGCTGCTTCTTGCTCAACCAAGATATACATGAGCTACCAAGCATGAAGCAAAAACCACTGGTGGACACACGAGTGTCATAGCAACCAGCCCAATCTGAGTCAGAAAAAGCATGCGAATCTGGCGGTAGTGATCCCCCCTTGGGATAAAACAACCCAAGTAGCCGAGTACCACTCAAGTAGCGAAGGATGCGCTTAACCGCCTTCCAATGCGTGACTCCTGGGCAATGCATAAACCTGCTCATCTGTGAGACAGCAAACTGAATATCTGGCCGAGTAATGCATAAGTAAATCAAGCATCCAACAACCTGCAGATAGAGAACAACATCAAATGCATCTCCAGCATCATGAAGACTCAATCGTAAACCTGTCTCCATAGGAGTGGCAATAGGCTTACAGTCTTCAAGGCCAAAACGCTGCAATAATGTGTCAATATATTTCGTTTCACACAAAGCCATTCCACCATCAACTTGCATAAACTAAATGCCCAAATAGTGATGCAAATGCCCCAAATCAGACATCTCAAATGAGGCATGCAAATCAGCCTTAAAATCAGCAATATGCTTCTCAATAGGACCAGTGAGCAGCATGTCGTCTACATAGACAACAATGATCAGAAGCACATCATTAGCACGCTTAACATATAAGGTGCTTTCAATTGGACTATTCTCAAAACCATGTGCAATCAGATAGGCATGTATCTTCTCATACCAAGCACGTGGTGCTTGCTTTAAACCATATAACGCCTTATTTAACCTGCACACCTGGTTTTCATGCCCTTTCTGCACAAAGCCACGGGGCTGAAAAACATACACTTCTTCATGCAAGTCACCATTCAGAAATGTTGTTTTAATGTCCAACTGATGTACATTCCAACCATGATGGGCTTCAAGTGCACAAATGCTTCGAACAATAGTCATACGGCATGTAGGTGCAAAGGTCTCATCAAAATCAATGCCTCTTTCCTGTGCATAACCCTTTGCAACAAGCCTAGCCTTATACCTGTCAACTGTACCATCAGGTTTATGCTTCAGCTTGTATACCCACTTAGTGCCAATGGCCTTCTTGCCAGGAGGCAAGTCACATAAAGACCATGTACCATTCTTCATTATAGCATCATATTCAGATTGCATAGCAGCCATCCAATTTTCTGAATTCTGTGCTTCATCAAAAGAAACAGGCTCATTCTCATCACAGAGACTAGATGCAGCCATAGCATAGCAATCTGATGCAAAGGAGGCACTATGAGAGCTGAACGAGTACGATATGACAAAGGTGCATCTAATTTGTGGTCACGCAAAGTCTGCACCAGCCATTTTGGCATAGTTTTTGCCTGCTCAATATCAGCTCTCCCATCAGCAAGTGCATCATGTAAATTTGCATCAGAAATGGAATGATCTGCATCATCATATGAAACCTGCAAAGGTTGAGAAGTTGCCTCATTAGGACCAGCACTAGACTGTCCACCTGTAAAAAGAGGCATCAAAGTATCATACATGTTTTGGAGCTAACAGATGTCTCCTTAGTACATGAAAGCAATGGCTGAATAGCATCTTCCACAAATACAACATCACGGCTAACCAGAATGCGTTTAGTCTATGGATGATACAGGCGATAGCCTTTACTTTCAGAACTGTATCCAACAAAAATACATTTAACTACTTATCCAATTTTCTGCGATGTTGTTCAGGCACTAATGCATATGCCAAACAACCAAAAACACGCAGATGAGCAACAGATGGCTTGCGGTCATGCCAAGCCTCATATGGAGTGATAGAGTGCAGTGCTTTAGTGGGACACCTGTTCAGTACATATGCTGCACACATGACAGCCTCAAGCTAGAAACTATGAGGTAAAGCCTGACTCTTGACCATACACCTCGCCATCTCCATGAGAGACCTGTTCTTCCGTTCAGCAACTCCATTCTGTTGAGGTATATACGGCACTGTACACTGGTGTTTTATCCCACGTTCATCCAGAAATGCATTAAAATCTGAAGACATATATTCCCCCCCTCGATCAGAACGGAGGGTGCCCATTTTACATGCTGACAGATTTTCAGCCAAAACCAAAAACTGTTTGAAGCACATGAACACTTCGGACTTTGCTTTGAGTGGATATACCCATGCATGCCTGGAACAATCATCAATGAAAGTCACGAAGTAAAGGTAATTTCCAAAAGAGGGTGTCTGCATAGGACCACAGACATCACTATGTACAAGCTGCAATTTCTGCATAGCCCGAACTGAACCATCTTTTGGAAAGGAAGAACGCTGCATTTTGCCCAAAATACAGCCTTCACAAACATGTTTTCCAGGTGCCTCAAGTTTGGGCAAAGAGGACACCATTTCAGATTTTTGCAGGCATAGCAAACTAGCAAAATTTAGATGACCAAAGCGTGCATGCCAAAGCTTTGCATCTGACATAGCCTGAGAATCTTGAACTGCACATGCCGAATCATTCATAGATCTTTCATAGTCTATGAGCTTATACAGCCCACGACATAAAATGCTAGAAGCAATAATCACATCGCCATTTGAGAGATCATGAGCTATACACTTGTCATCAACAAATTTCACAACCAAGCCAATCTTGGCTAATGTAGAAACTGATAACAGATTCTTTTTTATCCCTGGCACAAATAAAGCATCTGACAAAGTGAAAGAACTACCATCAGCAGTAGTCAAAATGATCTTACCAACTCCCATAACAGGATAAGAGGAGTTGTTGGCGCATGTAACAGTATTCCCTGTAGGGGCAGACTCGAGTGAAGAGAAGAAACTATGCTGGAGGTAATATGTTTGGTCGCCCCACTGTCAAAGTACCAAACATCTGAGTCTACTACAGACATGCACTGATCATGAGAAGATGGGTCAAAACTGCAGACAGTAGTAAACACCCATTCTTCTTCCTGCACAAGATTTGTAGACTCTGTTTTTGGTGTAGAGGCCTCTGCAACAACCATTCCAGCCTCTTTCTTCTTTGTCTCTTTAGCAGCCAGTTTTGGACAGTTCTTTATGATATGATCATTGCCTTTACAGTACTTACAAAACAATTTTTGCTTTTCTGATTTTTTCTCATCTTTGTCTTGGTTCTTTGAATGTGCAGCATTTGCAGATTTCTGCTTACTAGTAGAAGAGCTCCATTTTCCTTTGCCCTTCTGACTAGCCAAGAAAGCTTGATCTGCAACTCGCATAATGGACCTGTTCTGCCTGGACTAATCTTCTTGCAACAGAACAGAGACTCTATCAAATGGTGATCTCATTATTGCCTCTGGCATTTTATGTCGTGGGTTGTATAAGCTCATAGACTATGAAAAATTTGTGAGTGATTCAACATGTGCAATACATGATTCTCAAGCTATGTCAGAGGCAAAGCTTTGGCATGCATGCTTTGGTCATCTAAATCTGCTAGTTTGTGATGCCTACAAAAATCCGAAATGGTGTCCTCTTTGCCCAAACTTGGGGCACCTAGTAAACATGTTTGTGAAGGCTGTATTTTGGGCAAAATGTAGCGCTCCTTCTTCCCAAAAGATGGTTCAATTTGAGTTACTTAAAAATTTTAGCTTGTACATAGTGATATCCATGGTCTTATGCAAACACCCTCCTTTGGGAACTATCTTTACTTTGTGACTTTTATTGATGATTTTTTGAGGCATGCATGGGTATATCCACTGAAGGCAAAGTCCAAAGTGTTTATGTGCTTAAAATGGTTTCTGGTTTTGGCTGAAAATCTATCAACATGTAAAATGGGACCCTCCATTTTGATCAAGGGGAGGAATATATACCTTCCAATTTTAATGCATTTCTAGTTGAACGTGGGATAAAACATCAGTGTACAATTTTGTATACACCTCAACAAAATGGAGTTGCTAGACGGAAGAACAGGTCAAGAGTCACGCTTTACCACATAGTTTCTAGCTAGAGGCTGTTATGTGTGTAGCATATGTACTTAACCAGTGTCCCACTAAAGCATTGTAGTATATCACTCCATATGAGTCTTGGCATGGTTGCAAGCCATCTGTTGCTCAATTGCATGTTTTTGGTTGTTTGGCATATGCATTCGTGCATGAACAACAATGCAAGAAATTGGATGATAAAGCAGTGAAATGTATTTTGGTTGGTTATAGTTGTGAAAGCAAAGGATATCATTTGTATCATCCATAGATTAAACACATTTTGGTTAGCCGTGATGTTGTTTTTGTGGAAGATGCTATTCAGCCATTGCTTTCATGTACTAAGGAGATTGTTGATGACATGTTGCTCACCAATCCTAATGAGAAGCATATTGCTGATTTTAAGGCTGATCTCTATGGCTCATTTGAGATGTCAGATTTGGGGCATTCACATAATTATTTGAGCACTTATTTTATGCAAGTTGATGGTGGAATAGCTTTGTGTCAAAGAAAATATATTGACACATTATTGTAGTGTTTTGGCCTTGAAGACTGCAAACCTATTGCCACTCCTACGGAGCCAAGTTTATAATTGAGTCTTCATGATGTTGGAGATGCATTTGATGCTATTCTCTATCAGTAGGCTATTGGATTCTTGATTTACGTATGCATTAC
The DNA here is from genome assembly GCA_020310875.1 of Ceratopteris richardii. NCBI lineage: Eukaryota > Viridiplantae > Streptophyta > Polypodiopsida > Polypodiales > Pteridaceae > Ceratopteris > Ceratopteris richardii. The sequence goes on along the minus strand of CM035408.1, from coordinate 90,207,198 downwards.
TCAGCCAGATATTTAGTTTTCTATCTCACGGATGATCAGGTTTACGCATTTCCTAGGTGTCAAGTATTGGCAGGTGATGAAGCGACATCTTTTGCTACTTGAGTGATACCCCACTACTTGGATTGTTCTATCCCAAGGGGAAATCACTTTACATGCATTTTTTGACTTTGATTGAGTTGGTTGCTATGACACTCATGTGTCCATGAGTGGTTTTTGCTTCATGCTAGGTAGCTCATGCATATCTTGGTTGAGCAAGAAGTATCCTATTGAAGGGCTTTGGTGTGTAGAACAAGAGGAGCAAGGAGGAGATGGAGGGAGAGAGAAGGGGAGCCACATAATGATCACTCTTAAGGCAATGCTCTATAAATGTATATATATGAATATAGGGGTAAGTTCACAGGACCCTTACATCCCCAACAATCTCCCACTTAAGGGTCAATGTGACCATAAGTGGTAACATATACAAAAAATGATATAGGACTATACAATAATGTATAAGAAGAGTCCGGATCTCAACCCATACCAATCAGCCCACACCAACTGCCTCGAACAAGGTGTATCCGTGCACCTCAAACTACTCTAGACTCATATCCATAAGAGTCGAGCTCACATCTGACTGATGCAAGAACGGATGAAATTCCTGCAAAGCTCCCACTCACTCTATGCCTATGTCAATCGTCGAACGATTGACAACTCCAAGTGAAAATGCTCCAATAGCAACTATAATATCTTGTCTCGAGCATAACAAATCATACATTAGACTCTTGAACCTAGACAAAACCTATGCTATCCTAGCTAACCCTAAGCATTTTAACCATGCCTATATCCAAGGCATCCAAAGCACCAACATGCCGTGACATATCTATGTCAACATCTGGCATGAGAAAATCCAAGAATGACTGCATGATCGACGACTCATCAACATCCAAATCAATCATCCTCTCAACCAAGGATGGGTCTAGTTGTGCACCCTCAGAGCTAGTATGCTCTGGCATACACTCTGTATCATAAGAGCTATCCTGCTTTACCACACCAAGTGTATCATCATGCTCCACATGAGCTAACTACACAACATCAACACCAAGATCAAACTGATGATCAAACTCTAACTGAGTATCATTACAATGCTCTACATGCGCATCCACATCATGCTCTAAAGCATCCAACTGATCATCCAAAGTATGCTCCATAAGAACATCCACATGATCAATAAAATCATGCTTTATATAAGCATCAAAAGCATGTTCTACATGTGCATCCATATGAGCATCTGAATCTTACCATACATGTGCATCATGAATGTCAATAGACCTATGTGTAGGCAGACAAAATGAGACATGACAATTCTCACACCGCACATAAGGTTGAACTCCCACTGAGACGAGACTATCTCTCACATGAAGTACCTGTAGAGGATACATGTGCCCAATCCTAGCACCTTTGACAAGCATAAGTTGCCCCAATTGCGACTAAAAATGATGCTCACTAAGGAATGCATAACAACTACTCTCCTATAACTAGCTAACTGAAATCAAGCTCATAGGAAATAAAGGCACATAACGTACATGTCTAAGCGTAAGTGATGTTCCACTAGGTAGCATAAGGCATACATCTTCTGCACCGTCAATGTCATATGTTGTACCATCAGGCATATGCACATGTCCATGACTCTCACTTGAGAATCAACAAAACCACTCACGATGTGGAGTAACATGAAAACCGGCTAATGCATCAGTCAACCAAGCCATATGTGTGTTATCCAATGAACAAGAGGAATCCTAAGATGAACCATAAGAGAAAGTGATATCCCCATCACTCGCACAATCAATTGCCATTGACTCTCTTAAAACCACTACCTGACCTGCACCACGTGCATATCTCTGATGTCATCATCACATCCACCTAAAGTAGCACCATCGAGTTTGGCCCTCATGGACACAGTGCCAACATCAAAGTTGTTGATGTGATTCATGTCTTAAATGAGTCAATGGACCCACATACATATCATGTAGTCTCTGCCATTATGCACTACTCGTCTCCTCATACATAATAGACTCATATATAGAATCCATAAGCTGTAATCAATAGTGGAGCTTGCAAATCTACAATCTTACCATCACATCACTCGTCCTCGAGCAACACTTCACTATTTTTATATGGATTTGTTATGAAAATTTGGCATATACTTCTTGGACCTCCCTACATGCTCCCTCTTCTTGTGTGTCCACTTCTTTGATGCGTTCTCGAGCCTCCTGCCTGACCTTGAGTGACAATAGGAAGTCAAAGAATAGATCAAGACATGATACTTGCAATAGATCTAAGGTGCCTCACCATAAACTTCATGATATCTTGTAACCCTTACCTATTCCAACATGACCACAATCTTCATTTTCTATGTATTTTATTACAAATCTACAAAATTAGACAAGTATGATTTCATTCTTTTTATATTGGATAGATTCACTAAGATGGCACACTTTATTCCAACCACCAACATGATCATTAGTGGAGCCACCACTATAGTTTTTCTCAAATGCATATTTAAGCTTTATGGATCACTTGATGATACCACATTTCATATCAAGTTTTTGCAAGAGCCTTTGCAAACCCCTTGTTGTTGAAGTTAAATTATCTATAGCCAATCATCCATGGACTGATGGCCAAATAGAACAAGTGAATCAATTCCTAAAGAAATATCATTGCACCATCAACTATCATAATGGTTGGTTCAACATTTTACCCTTTGTAGAGTTTTACTATAATAAGAACATTCCTATATCTACAAAGCACACTTCCTTCTTTACAAACTATGGATAACACACAAGGATGGATGTACAACTTTCAAATCATGTGGAGAACCAAAGTGCTAGAGATAAATCTTAGTACCCCATGGATATTCATCAAGAACTCAAGAAAGAGATACATTGAGCTCAACAATAATATAAAAAATATTCACACCAAGATCACATTCAGAATCTACCTTATCATATTGGAGATAAGATGTGGTACATTAGAAATAAAATATTGACTTCAAGCATGTGTAAAGCTAGACCATTAAAGATTCTGTCCTTTTACCATCCTAATTGATATTAGTCCAATCACCATCAAGATCTAGTTACCAAGTACCCTAAGAATACATCTAATTTCCCATGTATCCATGTTGGAAACATATCCATTTCCTCATTAAGAGGAAAGAGTTCTAATCCTTCATCACCTATCGAGATTGTGTTGGAGTCTGAGGTCTACAAAAGCATGCAAATAACACAAGGAAGATGAAGAAGCTTGGAGCACAACTCACAATATTGAATGTATTACCACTCGAATGTACAAAGATAAGTAACCGATTTGGGCTATAGGTGTATATACAAGCCAAGGGAAAAAAGTGACTCAATGGTCCTAGTGTGTTCACACACATCACTACCTAAATATATCAACAAATCCCCCTTGGGAGTGATGTGGTGAACAAGGAGTTGGCACTCATGTATAAGGAAGTGCCAAGATATATGGAATCAATCCACAATGGGAAGTAAGCCCAAAGCTTTGTGGAAAGCTTCAAAATTCTCCCTAGGTAGAGCCTTCGTGAAAAGGTCTACAATGTTCTCCTATGTGGGCACATACACCAAGCTGATCTCTCCAATAGAGCACCTCTCCCTGACATAATGATAGTGCACCTCAATGTGCTTAGTGGGAGCATGGAACATTGGGTTCCTCACATATTCCAATGCACTCTAACTATCAGCGAAGATGGTGGTGGCAGAGACTAACCAACACCCAAATCAGCCATAAGGCATCTGAGCTACACACACTCAACAATCATTGTGAAAGCTTCCCTATACTCAGCCTCACAACTGGAAGTGGCAATAGTAGGCTGCTTCTTGGTCAACCAAGATATACATGAGCTACCAAGCATGAAGAAAAAGCCACTGGTGGACACACATGTTTCATAGCAACCAGCCCAGTCAGAGTGAGAAAAAGCATGTAAATTTGGTGGTAGTGATCCCCCCTTGGGATAAAACAATCCAAGTAGCTAGGTACCACTTAACTAGTGAAAGATGCTCTTTACAATCTACCAATGCTTGACACCTGGGCAATGCGTAAACCTACTCATTTGTGAGATAGAAAACTGAATATCGGATCGAGTGATGCACAAGTAAATGAAGCATCCAATAGCTTGCTGATAGAGAACAACATCAAATGCATCTCGAGCATCATAAAGAATCAATTGTAAACATATCTCCATAGAAGTGGCAATAGGTTTGCAGTCTTCAAGGCCAAAATGCTACAATAATGTGTTAATATATTTGGTTCGACATAAAGCTATTGTGCCATCAACTTGCATAAATTGAATGCCCAAATAATGCTGTGAATGCCCCAAATCTGTTATCTCAAATGAGGCATGCAAATCAACCTTAAATTAAGCAATATGCTTCTCATGAGTTCCAATGAGTAGCATGTCATCAACATACACAACAATGATTAGAAGCACATCATTAGTAAGCTTTACATATAAGGTGCTCTCATTTGGACTATTCTCAAAACCATGTGCAATCAAGTAGGCATGTATTTTCTCATACCAAGCACGTGGTGCTTGCTTTAAGCCATATAATGCATTCTTCAACCTGCACACTTGGATTTCATGTCCTTTTTGCACAAAGCCACGAGGCTGAAAAATATACACTTCTTCATGCAAGACACCATTTAGAAATGCAATTTTCATATCCAATTGATGTACATTCCAACCATGATGAGCTGCAAGTGCACAAATGCTACGAACAGTAGTCATTTGACAAGTAAGAGAAAAGGTCTCATCAAAATCAATGCCTCTTTCCTAAGCATAACCCTTTGGAACAACTAGGCCTTATACCTGTCAATTGTTCCACCAGGATTATGCTTCAACTTGTATACCATCTTAGTGCCAATGGCCTTCTTGTTAGGAGGCAAGTCACATAAAGACCAGATACCACATATTCAGATTGCATAGCAACCATCCAATTTTTTGAATTTTGTGCTTCATCAAATGAAATAGGCTCATTCTCATCACAGAGACTAGAGGTAGCCATAGGATAGCAATCTAATGCAAAAGAAGCACTATGAGAGCCCAAAACGAGTATAATATGATAGAGGTGTATCTAATTTGCTATCATGCAAAGTCTGCACTAGCCATTTTGGCATAGTTTTTGCCTCCTCAATATCAGCTCTCTCATCAACAAGTGCATCATGTAAATTTGCATAAAAGATGGAATGATCTACATCATCACATGAAAGCTATAAAGGTTGAGAAGTTTCCTCATTAGGACTAGCACTAGACTACCCACTTGTAAAAAGAGGAAGCAAAGTGTCATACATGTCTTTGGAGCTAATCAATGTCTCCTTAGTACATGAAAGTTATGGCTGAGTGTCAACTGAAGCAAGCAATTTTCTTAAGTAGGGAATACCTCCTCTTTCGATTTGATAGGATATACCCAAACTTTTCTAGTAGCATCATCTATGAAACTGAAGCAAGCAATTTTCTTAAGTAGGGAATACCTCCTCTTTCGATTTGATAGGATATACCCAAACTTTTCTAGTAGCATCATCAATTTTCTTAAGTAGGGAATACCTCCTCTTTCGATTTGATAGGATATACCCAAACTTTTCTAGTAGCATCATCTATGAAATGAGAACCACCTAAGGAACTAGTGGGCATAGGACCACACACATCTGTATGAATGAGATCTAAAGGCTGAATTGAAGAGTCAATGTGCGTTCTATGCACATTTCTGGTTTGCTTTCCATATTGACAATGATCACAAAATGAAACATCAGGGAAAGATAACAATGGTAAGTAGCCATAACAAGAAAGATTTTCCATTCCACTACGCGATATATGGTCCAAACGACCATGCCAAATACAAGCCATAGGTTGTTTCAGTAACAGCTAACAAGTGTTCTTTCTATGATACAAATAAAGGATAAAGTGAGCCAACTTTGCTTCCTTTTGCAATAACCATATTGCCCTTTGATATATGAAAGGATTGTGCATAGAAGAACACCTTGTAACCAAGGTCATCAAGTTGAACAACTAAAATCAAACTATGTGATAATTGAGGTACATGGCATACATTATGCATAGTAAATTTTGAACCATCAATGAACTGCACAACCACATCTCCAATCCCCAAAATGTCATACTGGTAAGAGTCATCAAGTCTCATGGTACCAAGAGACTTTGCTGCATGATTAGAGAACCATTCTCTGTGTGGTGTCACATGGAAAGAAGCACCAAAATCTAGCAACCATGTGTGGGAAAGAGAATCAGCCATAAGAGCCTCAATTGAGACATTACTACCAAGTGTCAACACATCACCATCATCAGAAATAGCATTTATTTCCTCAATCTTCATAGTCAAAGTAGATGGTGCAGGTAACTATTTAACATGCCCGTCAACATTATTTCCTTTATCTTTAGCATTCTTTAATGCATAACAGTCTTTCTTCATGTGTCCTTTCTTATGACAATAATGGCACTCGATATCCCTCTTCTTTGATTTACTTCTACTCTTAATCCGTTGACCATTCTTTTCCTTGTTATTGCTCCTGCCACATTGTTGATTCTTTCCTTGGTAAGAATCACGAACATTATATGCATCTCCACTCTGAGTGCCAACCATATATTTTCTACGAATCTCCTCACTCAAGAGTGCTCCACATATGTCATCATAAATGAGTTTACCACCAGGTGCACTATTGCTAATAGTTGTGCAAAATGTATCCCATGATGATGGCAAGGTGCATAAGAGGAATACTGCTTTCATTTCATTATCCATATCCATTTTCTAAGCATGTAACTGTGAGAATATAACATCAAACTCATTTAGATGAGAAGCAACACTATCTGTGTCCATGTGAAGGTCATATAATTTTCTAATCAGATACACTTTATTTGATGCCATCTCTTTTTCATATGTATTGCATAACTTCTTCCAAAGCTCCTTTTTACTTTCACACTCTAATACTATAAAGTAAACATTATCTGCCAGGTGCAAGCGAATGGTAGACTTGGCCATTTAATCTAACTCATCTCATTCATCTCCATCCATGTTGATAGGCTTCTTTGAAATCCCATTTACTGGCTTCCATTGCCTTCTTTGAATCAACACGTCTTTAATTTGATTCTTCCATAGAGCAAAGTTTGTACCATCAAATTTTTGGATCTCAAAATGGTCTTTTCCCTGCAAGTTATAGCTCCTCCTCAAAACACTAGCACTAGACCCTGATCCACAAGACCTTTGATGCCATGATGGTAGAGAACTGAATAAAATGATAATGGAGCTAGAAGAGTCCAAACACCAACAAATAAGTGTATCAAGGAGCAAATCGACCATTGTATAGTTGAAAAAACCAAAAAATATGCATAGTGAGTCACTGACTCCATTGCATATAATCAGTTACCCAATAGAAGCCAACTTGGCTTATCGAGCACCTATGAACAACTATCATGCATCTCCTATGGTGAGGCTAGGTAAGTCTTCCACCTGCGTCACGGAAGAGACCCCATCTGGGTGTCTCCCAATCAAGAAAACCTCACCATGACCCTCTTTATCAAATGTAAAAGGCTTTATGCAGAAAACATAATCGCTATATCAATGACCACATGGGCGTACATAAGCGGTATCCACAGAAGCATACATGGTGTGTATGTGCTCAATATATGCAGTAAAATGACACTAAAAGGCTGAATGAATAGAACAAAAACTAGCCAAAAACACCTGCAAGTGTCTATCAACTCTGATGTTTTAGGCTCAAAAACTTACATAAATTTTCAGTAGCCACTCCCACCAAAGCTGAAAACCTTTTGAGAAACCTATAGTTTTATGAGTGTGGCTGAAAACAAACACAGCCCCAAAGGTTGATATTTATTCTGGAAGAAGTACAAAGAACACTCGTGAAGCGAAGTATGTGCAAAAGTACTCCAAAATGGCTCCAAAAGACACCCCAAAAATGCTTCAAAAACAAGCTTTGAAAGCAAAGAATCAAGCTTGAAGGGACCAAAACATGTTCAAGGTAATGTTAACCTTAGTCTTTCCCCTTCTTTAGACACCACAAGACTATAGCTTAGTGGCAAGGGATTTCCATGGTTAAGCGAGCTCCGGGGGGAACAGTACTGGGACGGGTCACCTCTCGAGAAGTACCAGGAACATCTGTCTTCCTTGATCATTGAGATCCTTCCTCGCATGTAGCCAACGGTGGCAACGGTGACTTTGGTGACTCGGATGACAAGGTATGCCAAGGTATATGCCTTGGTCGCCATCTTAGTCGTAAGCCTTCAAGATGAACATAGACTTCGTAGGTGTTACAAATGTGGTTGAACTTACAGTTTGTGGCTGAACATGCCACTATATGTTTTATTAAAGAACATATACAAAGAAGTGTCCTGTGGCCATTTGGCCTTTCGTGTGGACACTAACGATTGTTGGAGCAAGTCTATGACAAGCCTAAGTATTGGATTGAGTCTCACAAGGTCATAGGAGAAGCTTTAAAGTGAAGACAATGTATGGAAATTGAAGATTTCACTTGTGAACTATCCCTTCTAACTTTTTGAGTCTTTACTTGATGTAAAAGTAAAAGGAATCTAAAGTGGTTGAGTCGAGTTGATGAAAAAAGGGAAAAGAAGCCACGAATTTTTATTTAAGGTAGTTGGAGAATCAAATAAATCACTAAAAAGTTTGGAGCAAATTCAAATCCTGGCTCCAAAGATCACTATAAATACATGGCCTTCTAGTCGCATTTTTTAAGACCTCCATGAGTTGGGCTTTATGCCATATAAGGGTGTGGTTTCAAGGCACACATACGTATCAGTAAGTCCATTGTATTTTATAATCAATATACTTTCATTTTCATGATCATTTGAGTTCATATTTTCATGCTTTTGTGAAGTGTAGTCTTCACTGCCATATCTCTCAGTTTTCTCAGTTAGATTGTAGAGATAGTTTCTCTGAGCTTGGTGCAACATTTTTAGTGATTCAAATTGGTAACGTTAGCTCTCTAAGTCTACTATATACTCAAAATGTTTCATTGCGATTGGTTCAATCTTGAGTTATGTTCAATTGAAGTAGAATAAATTGCTTCATTCTCTACTTCTCTGTCAGCACTCCATTAGATCATTGTCTTTCTCAGAGCTGGTTCTCAATGTGTACTTCATAATTTTCCATGATTCAAAGCTATATAGAATACTATCTATTATATGCTTACAAAATTTCACAAGCATTGCATTTCAAAATCTTGAGTTATAATCATTTTTCTGCTCATGGGTCTGAGTACTGCTATAGCCCGTGAAAATCGGGATAGTGCTATGACTTGCTAAGTTCTTTTCTCTTTATGTGGTTCATCATTTTTTATCAAATCACTCATGATTTTAATCTTACTAAATTTATAGGAGTTCCCCAAAAGGATTGCTTTTGTGGCCAGAGAATTGCTCAAAACTTTGGACAGGTGTATAAACCAAAATAGCAAGTTTTTTACTCATGGTTAAACTCCAACTTATCTGTTTTGATTCATCCTTTTGAGATTGATCTTCCAAGGTACATAGGGTGTCAAATACATCCTTTGGAAAGCTAAAAGGGCTCACTACATATCCCTTGAGTTTATTTGGCTGGTGTAGTGCAAAGTTTTTGCAGCACCACTTCATCTTCTCCAAGTTTAAATCCATCTCTTCACACTAGTATCAGAGCAAGGTTGGACAACATGGCAGATGAATTTCCTTCATCAATTGAGAAATAGGACAGAGTTAACTACTCAACCTAGTCATTAAGGATGGAAGCTTATCTTCAAGGAAGGAATTTATATGGTTATATAGCTGGAGATGAAGTTATGCAAAGTTTCAGGAACAAAGGTCAACCAACACAAGAAGAGCAAGAAAGATTGAGCACATGGTGCTCCAAGAATGCACTTGCAAGGTCTTATCTCCTCAACTCTACCTCAGATTTTTTGTTGCCTAACATTAGAAGTTGTAAAACATCTGAAGAAGTGTGGAATGCACTTGAAGCCTTCTTCTCTTCAAGTACAAAGGCTAGGAAGCATCAATTATGGCTAGACTTCACAACTCTCAAGAAAGCTCCCTTACAAAATGTGATTGATTTTGTCACAAAGCTCAAGGACATAGCAGATCAGTTAGGAAGCATTGGAGAGGTAATAGATGAAGAGCAAATTATAAGGTAGGTCATCAATGGCTTGAAGGCAGATGACAAGTGGGAAGCATTCACTACAGCTATGGATCTATACATGGATATGCATGTACTAGATTTCAATACACTCATAGGAAAACAACTTACTCAAGAGGCCAAGCTTATCAAGAATGGAGAAAGCTCCAAAGGTAATCAATCTTCTACCTTGTATACTGATAAAGGAAAGTCCAAAGAAAACAAAGGAAGAGGAAATAAAGTGGATGATGAAGCAGGTACACATCAAGCTAACTATGCAGGTAGAGTAAGGCATGGTAGAGGTAGAGGCAGAGGAGGAACACAAGGCAGGGGGAGATCCCAAGACTCTAATTCATGCTCTATTTGTGGATTAACTAATCATACAACTGAAAATTTGTTTAGGAATTCCACGAGTCAAAGAGATAGAGACTACAATAGAGGAAGTTATGGCTACTCAAGAGGAAGATTCAACAATTACCATGGCAACCACAAGTTCAAACTATCAATGAGGCAATAGGGGAAGAAGAGACTTCAATAATTACACAAAAGAATCAAATCAAGAGGACTCATTGCTAATCGTGAATATGGCAATGCCACAAGGTAAATATGATGAGCATGTTTTCTACATAGATTCAGATTGTTCCAATCATGTGGCAAGAAATGTGGCCCTCCTATCAGGTTTAGAAGATCCAAGGAAAAAGCATGAGGTACAAATAAGAGATGATACAAGACACCTTGTGGAGAAAATAGGAAATGTCAAAGCACCTGATAGAAACATCAACCTACTCAGTAAGGTACTCTATGTCCCTACCATTACAAAATTTGATAAATTTTGGGCAAATAATAGAGAAAGGGTTACAAGTCAGGTTCACAAGAAGAGGAGCATTTGTTGAAGATCCAATTCAAGGATTCAAGAGAATTTCAAAAGGTGAAAAGACAGGTAGATTTTTCACATTTGAATTACAAGACACCAGAAACATTGCTCTCTTTAATTATGGTAGTCGGACACTCACAGAATTGGAAGTATGGCACAAAAGTTTAGCACATATTGGTGAAAGATCATTAAAGCAAATTTGCAGGGACCAAAGTGTACTTGGACTCCCTAACTTGTCAAAACAACACATGATTTATAAGTGTAGTGCATGTCAATTTGGAAAGTCTCACAGGTTACCATTCATGAAGAAAGGATATATGTATGGAAATCTCTTGGATTTGGTTCATACAGATGTATGGGGACCTAGCAAGGATGCTTCAATATGTGGATCAAGGTATTATGTCTCCTTCATTGATGATTGCAGTAGGTGGACTATATTATACTTTATGAAACACAAAGATGAAGTCTTTTCATGCTTCAAAAGATATTTGGCTCTTGTGGAGAATCAAAGAGGTAAAACAATAAAAAGGCTAAGGTGAGATGGAGGGGGAGAGTACTTGTCCAATGAATTTGACTCCTTTCTTCAAGAGAGGGGAATCAAAAGAGAGATCACTACAAGGTACACTCCTGAGCAAAATGGAGTGGCAGAAAGAAGGAATAGGGCAATTGTTGAAGCTGCAAGGTCTATGCTAAATGAGAAGCACTTACCTAATTACTTATGGGCTCAGGTTGTATCCACAACCACTTATTTGATTAACAGATTACCTTCAAAATCACTTGATGGCATGAAACCATATGAGGCTTGGAATGGAAGAAGACCATGCTTGGATCATTGTAAGATTTTTGGATGTGTTGCTTTTGCTTATGTTCCTTCACATGTTAGAGGCAAGATGGATCCCAAAGCAGAAAGGTGTGTATTCATTGGATATGACAACAATCAAAAGGGCTACAGATTATACAACTCAACAACCAAAGGATTCTTGGTGAGTAGAAATGTAGTATTTGATGAGAATAGTTCTTGGTATGAAGATTCATGTAGAAAGGTCAACCTACCTTATGATCTTGAAGAAGATTTTCCAAAACTTGTTAAGGATAATTCTTCTAAAGTTGAAGAGCAGGATACCTCAGAAGATGATGAAGCAACTCAGTATGAGAAACTCAAAATGTGGAAGTCTAAAGGTAAAGCAAAAGTGCAGGAACTTGGACAAGAGGTAGCATCATCACATCATGGCCTAAGAAGGTCCATGAGGGAGAAAAGAAGACCATGACGGTATGGGTTTGATACTTCTCTAGTCACTAAACATTCAATCTATCTAGCATAGGACATAAATCAAGAGGAACTCTCAACATTTGAGGAAACAAAGAAGAAATCAGAATGGAGGCATGCAGTGGAAGAAGAAATTGAAGCTCTTGCGGAGAATGACACTTGGGAGTTGGTTCACACGTCTCCATCAATGAAAGTGATAGGCTCAAGGTGGATTTACAAATTGAAGAAGAACTCAGATGGCTCCATTAACAAGTATAAGGCAAGGCTTGTGGCAAAAGGCTTTGCACAAACTCAGGCATGCCATTTTTTCGCTCCTTCATTTCTCTACACCATCTTTTATACACATGACACATGATCTCTATCGTGGGTCTTGGTCTGTAACAATAGATGGATGCTTATCAAAATGAATGGATCTATCATAATAAATAAGGTCCGTCAGGGTGGTTTTTTGCAATAAAGTGAGTGGTCTGTTGCGATAGATGAGATCTATAGCATGTCATGAGTTTTTGGTATGTTAGGGCAGAGCCAAAAACTCAAAGTTTTCCAAATTCAAACTAAAGAGTTGTGAGAACTCATGAGGAATCATGTAGAAGTGTATATAAGCACTCTACATACTTGTACAAAAAATGATGAGAATTCAAATCAATTTTGATTCATTATATTTGTCCATTTTGCATTTCTATGCACCTTCTTCTCCAAAGGTTGTAGACTTGTAGAGATTGATTCTCACTCCTTAGATGTCAAATGCTTATGAGTAAGGTCTCATTGGAAAGGTATTAATTTCTACTTTACGTATGTGAAGACTTGTACCATTTGGGTTTATAACTTGTGCGAAACAATTGGAGCATCAAGGAGAAGGCATTGGTATAAGATACATACATTTGGACTTTTACTAGCTCAAAAAATTTGTTATCTTTGAATGAAACGATCGACTTCAAATGCTCATGGCAGCATGATTTAAATGGGAAAAATTCCTTTTGGAGGAACATCAAAGATAGTTTTGAGTGTCTAAAATGCACAAGAGTACAAATAATAACCAAGATATGCTTTTTGAATGAATTTAACACTCAATAAAGGTGCCCCTAATTTTTGAAGGTTGAGTAGAGATAGACCTCGAGAGAGTAAAATTCAAACGTCTCAAACTACACAAACAAATGCTCTACAAATTTATACACATAAATTAGATAGTGACAACTTTCCAATGAATGCAAAAAATTCCTATGATTAGAAGTCATTGATGAAGAACATGATGAGGAATATAAAGTTAACAAAAGATTCCTACGATCATGTGATCTCAAAGGATTTTATGATAAGTTCAAATGGCCCATAGATAAAATTATGGTTAGAGAATGTGAACGTGGATAACATATCAGAGTTCTTACACGGAGCTTGTGCAACATACCTCTAATGATCGGTGTAATTTTTTTTTAGTTCTACTTTTTCGTCCAAGATAATTGTCCTAGGACACCATTCATATTTGAAAATAGAATGGAATTAAAAGTTATGACTCATGGTTCCACATGCTAGGATTAGATATAAGGATGATATGCCATCATTTCAAGTGAGGAATGTGACTACAAATCGCTTAAGAAAGAGAAATCAGCTTAAGAAAACACATGTACATTCATTTGAGCATATATGAGATGATTGCATACCTTTACATGAATATGGTGCTTATTTTGATCAATTTTTTTCTTAGACTCCATCATTCAGTGAGAAAATAGTGGATATTGGTCTGATGACATGCAAAACCTTGTGCATATTTATGAAAATTTTTCCATTTATTTTCCTTTATCCAAGTTACAATTTTTACATAGAAAATTCAATCATAACAATATCATTAAAAAAAAAGAAAAATACTTTAGACATATAGGATTCATTTCACCTCATGAGAAAATTAATCATGTCATTGGAACTCCATCTAGCTTTCCAATTCTAGAAGAAATTCAACAAGTTTTGCAAGAAAAATGTAGTTCAAAAGGAGCATGAGGAAACTATATAATAGAAGGACAAGGCCATTATATTATCATCACTTGATTATACAATAAATCTTCTGAAGGAGTTCATCAACTCAAGCTCTAGCAAGCTATGGAGAAGATTAAGGAGGTGCTCTACAAGGAGGAGTTACTTGGAGGAGGTGTGTTCTACTCTTGGAGTATCTGGAGGAGTTCATATCAACCAACCATTAGCATCACTTGCTGAGTTATTGTGAGTAACAAGTTTATTTCTATCCTCACTTATTCATTGACTAGCTTTTTATTTATCTTAATCAAAATTAGGGTTTGTTATAAAAGAGTTCTAAACTATTCATATTCTCTAGATTACACATACACTCTTCATATCTCTTAGTCACTTTACACGCAATTTCTTGTATCTAGTTCCTATTTCTATCTAGATTTAGATCTTGTCAGTTTGTATCATATTCACACATTATAATTTGACATTGAAATATAAGATAATGTAGGTGAGCATCGTAGCTTACCATACACTTTGGAAAATTATCTAGTCTCTCTCTATCTCTTACTCATCTTCCTTTTGAGTCTTAAGGTGTGTATGCTAAGGTTCATGTGTTGCTAGATCATGTAAACATGTGATTAATTGTTATTGAGGCCTATCCCACTTCCAACAAATGTAAGAGACTATACGACTACATGTTCTACATATTAACTGCATTCATCTATTAAATAGAAAGACCCATTATCTTTGAATTATACTCATTGTATTCATTACAAGTGGGTATTAGACATTGTAACTACGGGCAAAGGAATAGATAAAATTTAGTATATAGTATTTGCAAGAGAATATCTTACAAACCACGTAGAAGATCGAGTACTATGATCTTTAAACGCATACAATGTTTGAAAATGTTTACTAAAAGATGTCACTTGTCAATTTGGTAGAGAAAGTAGTTGTTGATCAGAAAGAACTAGGTGTAAGGGAGGATAAGGAATTCTTCGCATATCATAGGATTCATTGGTCTCTCATAATTTCTTATAGCCCTCAGGTTAATGGAAAAATTGAGAGAGATGACCTAGATTTTGTGAAAGCAATCTTTAAAGCTTGTAATGGAGGCATCAAACAATGCACTAAGTTTCTATCTTTTGTAGTATGATCTAATAGAGTGACTTTTACAAGGATCACAGGATACATCTGACAAATTGATATATTATCGAAAACCAATATTTTCTATCCATACTCAAATACCTACATGGTCTAATTTACCTTGGAATGATAATATGTCTATTGATGATTTTTTGACTTTACATACTAAACAATTGAAACAGGGGAAAATTATGTTAGAAGATGTTTTTGAGAAATTAAAAGACTCAAGACTTAAAAACAAAATGTGTTTGATAAGTCAGATAGATTAAGGCCAAAACTAATACAAGAAGATGATTGGATTTTATGATATTACTTTTGATTATAGTACGATATAAGAAAGAAATTGACACATAGATTATTTGGTCCATGTGTTGTTTTGAAAGTGCATGAGAATGGAACATATGATATAAGAGAGTTAGATAGGTCTCCACTGGGAAATATGATTGCAAGAGAAACATTTAGGTTGTTCAAAAGAAGAAATAAAAATGAATGCTTTTTAGATAAAGATCCTTTTGTTTCTTTTCATTGCATTTCATATTTTACATTCATTTAAATTCAATAATCTGATGAAAGATGAGTGTAAATTAGAAAGGTGAAAAATATAACTTAAGTAGAAATAAATCTACTTAAAGGTTTTTTTTAATCATTATAAATAAGGATCAATGCATGGATAGTAATTTGCATTGGAAGTTCAAAGTTTTACTTGTTTTATATAAATAGGACTATGTAAGTGCATGATAAGCATGTTTACTTGAATTCATAGTTTTTGCTTTTGCATTCCTCCAAATCTTGTTCTCTGTATAGGGATTAAATATTTCCTCTAGAAACAAAAAAGTTGTGAATCATAAAAATTTATGAATGAAAGCTTATACTTTCTTCCATCCTAGAAAAGTAGAGGATAAAAAGTATGAAGCAATACATTAATAATTGTTGAATGAAAAAGACATCAAAAGAAACATATGAAAAATATTAAACATTGTTGCTTGAAAAAAGAATATCTAAAAATAAATATGAAGAAGTTAGACGTAGACTTTAAATCACTTCCAACTAAATTTATATTAAAATATGTACAAAATGAGGTGGATCTATGCATGAGTGGAATTATTTATATTTTCGAGAATATGTGTAAATAGATTGCATTTAAATATGTATATAAAATTATGATTCACTTTTAAAGAAAGGAAGAAAGGGATTGTTTTTTCAAGGCCTATCTAATTTTATGAGTTGTACTCTAAATTTAATTTCCAAGTATTTTATTGATGAAAGAGTTTATAGCTTGAGCTTAATTTAAAATTAACATATGCCAAAAAACTCATTTGCATACGTAACACATATTTTTTTATGAACCCTTTGCATACTTTTGAAGTTTCAAAAAACAATGATACTACTTTGGTTGATTATGGTTTCACATTGGCCCATCAAGGACAATGTGCAAGTTTACTAGGAGTGAACGTCCAAGAGATTCTTTCTCCCAAATTTAAGTATGTACAAGATGAACATTTCAAGTTTCTTGAGTATAAGATATAGCAAGTTGTGATATTATAGCCAAGAGAGTTTCAAATGTGAAGAGTAAATAGCTTAAGCAGAAGATGATCAAAGTCATTGAGAATTCATCTTTGAAATCAGACTATGTAAAATTCCATCATACCTTCATCTATGATTACAACTATGTGAACTTAAGTGTGACAAAACATAAAACAAAGTGAAGAACCACAATATAAATAATATAAAAAAAAACAAAAATGAATATGAACGTTATGCAATAATTCCTAATATATTTTCGATGGTGATCTATATGAAGACACTTACAACTATTGGGATGATTTTTCCTCTTTATAATGTTTTTTTCCTAGGGTTGTATATATGCCTATAACCCTTATGGGTTACTTATCTTTTGTACATTCACTTGTTAATGCACTCTAAGTTGTAGTCCAAGATTCTTATTCTTCTTCCTCATGTTCTTTGCATGCTTTCATAGTCCTCAAACTTTAACAATAGGTATCATAGCAAGACATTGCTTTCTACATGACATCATTGACACTCTTTCAATCACAAGAAATTTGGTGAGGATACTCGATCTCATTAGCGATTCAAAGTTACTTCATTATATAGCATCAAAATTTTGATTTGAGCTCATTTTTGCATTGGAATGCACTATCACAACAATTGTGTAGATAATTTCACCCTCTTGCATCAAACATACATTAAAAGGAAAAAAATTACCAATACAAGTTCCATGAAGTCTGTTACAATTCTAGTGGAGCTCAATTGAGTAATTTTGTTCAACTTTTTGACAAACATTCAATTTTCTACATTAAGGTATAGTCACTAGCCATGGCTAAAGGTAATGATGTATTTCATATGTTGGTTGTTGAGGATAAGTTGGATGGTTTTGACTACCCATTGTTGGCATACATGATGCATTTGAATGTATTGGTAGAAAAAAGCTTATGGAATATTGTGTAGGGTGTTCAAATATGTCGTGCAAATATTGTAATAGCAATCGATGTAGGTGGTGTTCAAGATGATGATCTTCAATTTTTTAGTCCTACTACAATTCCCATCCCACCTACTGAAGAAAAGCTTCCATGCACAGACACATGCATTGATAACTTTATCTATAAAATGTGCCCTTATCCATTCGCTCATGAAAAACAACCACAGTGGCATAGGATACTCTTATCACACTATATTAGGCAAGAAATGAGGCTCGCATTGCTTTACATTTGGAAAGAGTTGGAGAGTGAGCATATAAATAAAGGAGATTCAATGGAAACTTTTTTGACAAAGATCAAGGATTTGAAAGAGCATTGCCAATGAAATCTTGCCAAATAGTTATTCACTTGAGCAAGTTGTTCTTGATGGTCTTCTAGATCCTTTTTAGATTCTTTATTCTACTCTTCATCTGATGGAAGGCAATCCAAAGTATTTAACTTTTGAGGATTTCATCAATATTTTGTTGTAGGAAGATCAATCTAGACAAAATAAATCAATTATGCATGTTTCAAATCAAGTTTTCTTAGCTATTCAAAAGCTCAAAGGTAAAAGGAGCTCATCTACTAGTAAGAAAAAATCTCCTAATGCTACATAGTCAAAGAAGGAAGATAAAGATGACAAGAAAAAAAAAACAAAAAGAGTTTTGTAAGTATTGTAAGGTAAATAATCATATCATTAAGATTTATCCTTGCAAAGGCCTCTACACCTAAAACTATGTTTGCTAACCTTGTTCAAAATAAAGAATGGGTGTTAACATACTCATTGCACCTACGATTTGTCTTCTCATGAGTAATGTATTTCTATAGTAGACTCAGATGTTTAGTATTTTGATAGTGTTGCAACCAAACATATTATCTCACTATGTTGTTTCTTCACTTCACTCAAGTTTTCCCGTATAGGGAACACTATTACATGTGCAAAAAACTTCTCTTATCATGTCATAAGCAGTGGAAAGAACATTCTTATTATTGCTCATGGTAGTATTCTCATACTTTCAAATGCCTTATATATGCAAAGGATTAAGAATAATTTGTTATCAATTTCAACTTTGGTTGTTAAATTTGTTCATGATAGGTATATAGTTCGTGGTCTCTCAAATGGTGATAATATCACTGCTTCTAGTATTTTATGTCATGGGTTGTATAAGCTCATAGATTATGTAAAATTTGAGAATCGTTCAATATGTGCAATTAATGATTATCATGCTATTAGGGATTTAAAATTTTGTTCCTCATAGCTGAAACTTTATCAACATATAAAATGGGAACCCTCCATTCTTATCGAGAGAGAAATTATAAGCCTTATGATTTTAATGCATTTCTAGTTGAGCAAGAGCAAAACATCAGTGTAAAATGTCATATAGACCTCAAGAAAATGAAGTTACTAAAAGAAATAGCATCCCTCTCATGGAAATGGGAAGGTGTATGGTCCATAATCAAGCTTTACTACATAGCTTTTTGCTTGAGCCTCGTATGGCATATGTACTTTATGGGCATCCCACCAAACCATTGTAATCTATCACTCCATACGATGTTTGGCATGGTCACATGCCATCTTTTCCTCATCTGTGTGTTTTTTCTTGCCTGGCATATGCATTAGTTTCTAAACAAAAAAACAAAAAATTAGATGATAAGGCTATGAAATGTATTTTTGTTGGCTACAGTTTTGAAAGCAAAGGTTGTCGTTTGGATCATCCATAGACTAAATCCACTCTATTTAGTCATGATGTTAATTTTGTAGAATATGTGATTCATCCATAGAATAAATCCATTGTGTTTAGTCATGGACAAACCTTTCCAAGCCCAATGAATTATTTTTGAACTTGCAACAAGAATAAAGACTTATTCTTTATCTTTAAGATCTCTCAAATTTTCTAAAGCTTCTTGGCTTACACGTAGAATTTTTAGAGATCTTTCCCTCAACTCAAGTCCAAACATGTGTTAATGCCTTTCATATTCCAAAGCTAAGAATCTCATCAAGATTCATACACTTGTGGGTTTTATCAATCATTGGACTTTGTACCACTACTAGTGGTTTGGGACTTCTTAGGAACTACTTGTTATCTAACTCGTTTGAATAATTTCATTCTCATAACTAAGGAGAATTTTATTCTTAAAATACTTGAGATAACTTTTAATTAATCATCAATATGGACAAAGGATTCATCTTGGAATATTTTGCACCTCTTGAATGATCCTTGAAAGGAATTCTAGACATTTGGGTAATACTTTTTGAAGCTTTATTTTGAGTTTTGTTCACCTCCTTAGTGTCAAACAAAAGAATAAATATCATCTAGGATATAGTGTCCCATTCCATCATGAAAGTTTGACTTTAACTTTCATTTATATGTGATATGTATGCATTTTCTTGAGTTTGAAACAAAAAGTATTATCATTGGTCAATCTTTCAATGCTACTTGAGTATGTTAAATATATCTCGACAACCCACTTGGTTGCATAGTTTAAAGTACAAGAAACTCTTGATCATTGAACCAACATACAATAATTTTACTATGGACAAAATATTATCTCCTTTATCACTCAAGAAATGTTTGGATTCTTTACTAGAAGTGATAGCTTGCTAATACCTTGGTAGACCTCAATGATAAAGATCTACAAATAGATTTTCCAAAAGATATACTTGTATGATATTCTTTCATGAAGCTTAATTATACTAAAGATTCATATTTTTCTACAAAGACCTATGAATCATTGTATAATTGTTAAGAAGATGGACATATCCTACCTTGATAATTCAAAGAATTGTTTATAGGTTGCTTATGTATCAATCTAATTCAAAGTGCTACTTCGAATTAGTGCATATGTACTTGAGCATCAACAAAGCTAATGCTTTGATCCTCGTACTAGGTAGAACTTGGGCATGTTGCATGTATCATTGTGATTTACAACCACCTTTAGGCTTAGGGATCCCATATTTTCTAAACTTTTGCATGCCATAAAGTTGTTTTCTAGATAAATTTATGTGGCTAAACATCTATATACTAAAGATGTATACCTTCTCTTTCCTAATCCATCGATTAGGCTTAATGATATGTTCTTTTTTCTAGAAAAATATACTTGAAAAGAAATCAAAGCTTCTATCATGTGGTAGCTTCTATCATGTGATAGCTTCTATCTTTAGAATATCTTTCAAAAAGAAATTATCATGTACTTGTCCTAACATATATATGAACTTATGTAATTTTTTAGGAAAATTTCATGGATCAGAGATCCATTTCTTGGAATTTCTTGTATTCCCAATGAGAAGTTCACCTTGAGTATGATAGAAAAATGGTGTAAGTCATGAAGTAGAAGACTAGACTATTTCATTTAAGTTCTTTCTTTAGGAACTATCATATTTCCTAAAGATCACTTGTCTAGGTTTCATCTTTAAATTGCAAATTTCTTAGACGAAATCACAAAGTAACTTTCTAGCTCTTTAAAGAGGAAGAGGACTTTCAAGGTTATTTTATTGGCACTCTGCATCGTTACTAGAGATGTAATCATGGAACTTAACATCCATCTATTGAACTTCAAAGTTCAATTGATGATAAATTTCAATGACTTTTCTTTGACTTCCATCACTTCTTGGGATGGAATCAAGTAAGGGTGTTCACTTCAAACTGCTCATGGAACTTTAAAACTATCTTAAGTTATCATCCGATTTGGATGCAAAATAAATACACATGAAAGTGTAAATTCTCACTTTTAACTTTTCTCTATGACTCTCTAAGTATCTCTTGGACTTAGATTCATTATAAATCTTATGAGTTTGCAAGTAGTCATTTATTCTTGCCTATCAAGATGGCAAGAAAGTTTAATGGTTGACTTTCTTCTTATGCCTACTTCTACTAAAAGAGGCACCTAACATACTTAATGGAACTCTTCATTAAGTATATGATACCTAAGTATAACCTTTGGATAGAATCTACCAGTTACTTGATGTTACGTGAGAGCATCTAGAGTTAAGGAGGTGAGAACCCTCCCTTACTAGAGAATTATAAGGTCTCTCATATAAGTGCCAAGTAGCACTCATGTGAGGAGCCACCAAAAGCTCTCATTAAAGGAAGTTCGAGTATGTAATCTAGATGTGTGATTGGGAGGAGATATTCGAGCATATTTCTGTGTGTAGATTTCGTGAGAATAATTGGTGCATCGATATGCCTTGGGAATCGATCTAGGAACCTCAAAAATGAGGATAGTCATAGGGATCCAATGCCATACTAGTATCGGAGCCATAATAGGCCACAGAGGGACAACATAACACATGAATAGATCCTAACAGCTTCCACACGCAACTCACAGACACGCGTTTAGGCAGAGTATGCAGCAAAACAGACACTCGCTCAAACAGAGGGAGCTTCACTCCTCCCCTCTCCCTCTTCTCCTCCTCTAGGTGAATGAAGAGAGGCATGAGCATTTCCTTTTATACTCAAAAAATGGGCTGCAACACTTGTATATGGGATTAAAAGGCGCCCTACAAGCTTCTGTGAGAGAAAGAAGAAGTTGGTGTTGGAACATCAAGCTTGCACTAAGCTTGAGGTGGATTTGATCTACATCAAAGGTTATCGCGTCGAAAGAATATCCGTTGGAGAGTTCTTTTTCATATCCTCATTTATTGTATTTTTTTGAGAGATTTTTGATGGCTCATTTACCGTTGTAAAAGCCTTGAGTTTTACACATGTAAAGGTACAAATATAGAGCCCAAATCCCACGAATTTTTGGTGGTTGAAGTTGCATTCAATCAAGCAATCAATCACCTAAAAGTAGATCAATCAAGATCTTCACTTTTCCTAGATTGTAGGAAAGTGAATTGATTCCCTCCAACAACCATTCCCACCTTCATTTGAATTCAAATTCAAGTTGTAAAACTTGTGGAACACTCCTATAGTCTATATAAAGACTTGGAATCACTTGTAAAGTACATGGAAGCAATATACATACAGTTACGACCATCATTGTCTTGCTCCTTCAATTTTGTGCATCATCTTCTTCGCCAACAGTAATCTTGCAGAGGCTGCTGCTCTCTCCTCAGAGCTCTAAATTGAGTGCAAGAGGACTCATTGGAAAGTTATTAGTGTCTAGTTTATGCCTGTAAATTTGCAAAGCATTTGTATCAGCCGATTTGGAGAAATCTCAGTCTTTCTGCCTCGGGGTCAATCTCTGCGTATTCCTGAAAAATAGGAAGTACCACCGGTGAATGTCGCACTCATTCCTATAGCTGTCGCACTCATTCCTATAGCATATTTTGCTTATTCCTTATACTTTTGTGCATTCCATACACTCAACCCTATGTGTATCACTCCCATAAAAGGATTGTTTCTAATTTTAATCACGCTGGTCGCTATGGGCATTTGAAGTTCATTGTCTCTTTCATAGATAGTAAGTTTTTTGAGCTAATCGACCCACGAACCTATCTGTTTTGTATCGACTCATTCTCCTTGATGTTCCAAGTTACATAGTGTGTTTCTTTGCACTTATAGCATGCCTATAAGGTCTATCTGAGTCTCCATAAGCTCAGCTCAAGCAAGGTCATACATACTAAACTCTATCTCTGACTTTCTATTACCACATATTAGAGGATGCAAGACATCTCAAGAGACTTGGGATGCCCTAGAGACTTTCTTTTCTGCTAGTACCAAAGCAAGAAAGAATCATCTTTGGAACGAGTTCAACCAAATGAAGAAGACACCTAAACAAACCATCACAGAGTTTGTTACCAAAGTCAAGGAGGTTGCGGATCAGTTAGCATCCATTGGAGAGCTGATTGAAGAAGAGGTCATCATGAGGCAAATTCTCAACGGCATTCGAAGTGATAAGCAATGGCAATCCTTCACGACGGCTTACGATCTCATCATGGATGTGCAAACTCCAGACTTCAACATCTTTCTTGGACAACTCTTCAATCAAGAAGCCAACAATAGCATAAAGGAAGGTAACTCTTATCATGGTAATTCAACTAGTGCTCTATATGCAGATAAGAAGGATAAGAAGTAGAAATGCAAGAAGAAGGAAGAAGACGAAGAAGAGACTTCCCAAGCCAACTTTGCAAGCAAGAGCAAGTGGAAAGGGAAGAAGAAAGGACCAAAACAAGACAAAGCCAAAGGTCAGAATGTTCAACCTTGTGCCATATGCGATAAGACCAACCACACCACTCAGAATTGCTGCTTCAATGGGAAGACCAAGAAAGGAAGTGGAAGAGGTGGATATGGCGGCAATAGAGGCAGAGGTGGACACAACTTCAACAATAACAATAGAAGCTATAATCGAAGGGACTAAAACAATTATTCAGAAGATCAACCACATGAAGACTCATTGCTTCTTATGAACCTAAGCCACAAAGAAGGTAGAGAAGATGATCATTTGTTCTACATAGATTCAGGATGCTCAAATCATGTTGTAGGCAACATTGCTCTTCTATCTGACTTGGAAAGTCCAAAGCATAGACATAAAGTGCAAACAGGGGATGACACGAAGCACAATGTGGAGAAGATTGGTAATGTCAAAGCTTCCAATGGCAGGACAAACATTTTGAGTAAGGTTCTCTATGTACCCACTATCACTAAAAACCTAATAAGTGTAGGCCAAATAGTTGAAAAAGGCTTGCAAGTTAGGTTCACCCAACATGGAGCTTTTGTGGAAGATCCATGTCAAGGCTTCAAGAAGATAGCCCGAGGTGAGAAGCATGGTAGGCTCTTTACTTTTGAAGTAGGAGATACCAGGAACATAGCTCTATTTGACTTTGGGTCTCAAACCCTAAGTGAGCTTGAAGTGTGGCATAAGAGACTTGCTCATGTGAATGAAAGAAACTTGAAGGATATATGCAGGGATGAAAGTGTTCTAGGACTGCCGAACATATCAAAGCAACACATGATCAACAGGTCTGATGCATGTCAGATTGGGAAGGCACAAAGACAACCATTCAATCACAAAGGCTACATCCACAACAACTTATTGGACTTAGTACATACAGATGTATGGGGGCCAATTCAAGAACCTTCATTGGCAGGATCAAGGTATTATGTCTCATTTATTGACGACCATAGTAGGTGGATTGTTCTATACTTTATCAAGAGTAAGAATGAAGTGTTTGATGTCTTCAAGAAGTATCTTGCACATGTGGAGAATCATACAGGTAGATCACTAAAGAAGCTCAGATCTGATGGAGGGGGAGAATACTTCTCCAAAGAGTTTGATGAGTTCTTGCAGGACAAAGGTATCAAAAGGGAAGTGACTACTAGGTACTCTCCTCAACTAAATGGAATTGCAGATAGGAGAAACAAGACATTGGTTGGATCAGCCCGAACAATGCTTGAAGAGAAGAAGTTGCCACATTATCTATGGGTAGAAGCTATTTCAACTGTAGTGTACCTTGTCAATCGACTACCATCCAAATCACTTCAAGGTATGACTCCTTATGAAGCATGGCATGGAAGAAAACCTAGTCTTGGACATTGCAAGGTTTTTAGTTGTTTAGCTTATGTTCATGTACCATCAGAAACAAGAGGTAAGCTAGATGAAAGGGCAACAAAGGCAGAGTTTATTGGATATGATTCAACTCAGATGGGTTACAGGTTCTTCAATCCTTCAACCAAGCAATTCACTACAAGTAGAGATGTTGTGTTTGAAGAACACAGGTCTTGGTATGATGAAGATAAACAAAAGGTAACTCTACCATATGATCTTGATTCTGACTCTCATCAATTAGGAAGCAAGCATGATACACAGGTCCAAGATCCAAGAAGTGATACAGACAATGCCCAAGATGAAAGAGAAAGGGATTACAAGCTATGGAAGTCAAGAGGCAAAGCAAAGATGCAAGAGGTTGGAGAATGCTCCAAACAAGCACCTAGAAGATCAGCAAGAGAGAAGAAACAACCAGAAAGGTATGGATATGATTCCACATTTGTTACAAAGCATTCAATCTACTTGGCAAAAGACTCTATTTCAGAGGAACCCTCAACCTATGAAGAGACAAAGGGAAACCCTAATTGGGAAAAGGCCATGAACGAAGAGATAGATGCATTGAAGGAAATGGACACTTAGGATTTGGTTCCAATGTCGCCGAATCAAAAGGTAATTGGTTGCAGATGGGTATATAAAGTTAAAAGAAATTCAGATGGATCAGTTTGCAGGTACAAGGCAAGATTAGTTGCCAAAGGATGCTCACAAACTCATGGTATAGACTATGAGGAAACATTCTCACCAGTTGCAAAGATGACTACAATCAGGACATTGATAAGTGTAGCTGCTGCAAGGAATTGGAGATTCCTCCAACTTGATGTGAAAAATGCATTCTTAAATGGTTGGATAAGTGAAGAGGTATACATGTCACAACCACCAGGTTTTGAAAACCCTAATCATCCATCTTATGTTTGCAGACTTAACAAAGCATTGTATGGATTGAAACAAGCTCCAAGAGCTTGGAATTACAGGTTGGTTACATATCTTCAAGATCAAGGATTCAAAGCTAGCAGCTCAGATCCTTCTCTATTACTCAAAAGGGATCACAATGAGGTTATCTATCTATGTGTATATGTAGATAATATTATTGTGACAGGTGATGATCTAAATGGCATTCAAAGGATCAAGAGACACATGCAAGAGGAGTTCAAAATCAGTGACCTAGGTGAGCTCACATATTTCCTAGGTATGCAGGTGATATACACAGATGAAGGAATGTATTTGACTCAAAGAAGATACATTCAGGATTTTCTTCTCAAGTTCAAAATGGAGAACACTAAACCTGCAGGTACACCTTTGGAGATGAATCATAAACTTAGTGTTTATGAAGGTGAGAAAATTGAAGACATTAAAGAGTATCAAAGCTGGTAGGTAGCTTGATATATGCTACTCACACAAGGGCAAACATCTCATATAGTGTGGGAGTGCTTAGTCAGTTCATGCACTCACCAAGAAGACCACACATGGATGCGGCTAAGAGAGTACTTAAGTATCTCAAAGGTACAATCAACGAAGGTATATTCTATCCTTACTCTTCAGATTTGGATATCAAAATCTACTCAGATGCAGATTGGGCAGGAGCTAAGGATGATAGAAAAAGTACATCCGGTTACTTAGCATTTGCAGGTTCGAAGCTAGTGTCATGGAGTTCCAAGAAGCAACCAACATTTGCTTTATCTTCAACTGAAGCAGAGTACAGAGGCTTGACCATAGCAACTCAAGAGGCAATATGGTTAAAAGCATTGTATACAGATTTGGGACTTGTGAGTTCCAAACCTCACATATTTGGAGAATAATGTAAGTTCCATGCATCTAGCGGCAAATCCTATTTTCCATGCGAGAACCAAGCACATAGAAGTCCATTATCACTTCATCAGGGAGAAGCTCATGACAAAGGAGATTGACATTTCTTTTGTTCCTACTGAAAAGCAAGTAGCAGATATGATGACGAAGGCACTTGATGGAATAAAGCTTTGTAGACTCAAAGCTATGGCAGGTATTCAACCTATCAAAGAATGAAGACTCAAGCATACTTTAGCTTGAGGGGGAGCTATTGGAACATCAAGCTTACACTATGCTTGAGGTGGATTTTATCTACATCAAAGGCTATCGCGTCGAAAGAATATCCGTTGGAGAGTTCTTTTTCATATGCTCATTTATTGTATTTTTTTGAGAGATTTTTTATGGCTCATTTACCGTTGTAAAAGCCTTGAGTTTTACACATGTAAAGGTACAAATATAGAGCCCAAATCCCATGAATTGTTGGTGGTTGAAGTTGCATTCAATCAAGCAATCAATCACTTAAAAGTAGATCAATCAAGATCTTCACTTTTCCTAGATTGTAGGAAAGTGAATTGATTCCCTCCAACAACCATTCCCACCTTCATTTGAATTCAAATTCAAGTTGTAAAACTCTTGGAACACTCCTAGAGTTTATATAAAGACTTGGAATCACTTGTAAAATACATGGAAGCAATATACATACACTTGTGACCATCATTGTCTTGCTCCTTCAATTTTCTGCATCATCTTCTTCGCCAAAAGTAATCTTGCAGAGGCTGCTGCTCTCTCCTCAAAGCTCCAAATTGAGTGCAAGAGGACTCATTGGAAAGGTATTAGTGTTTAGTTTATGCCTATAAATTTGCAAAGCATTGGGTTCAGCCGATTTGGAGAAATCTCAGTTTTTCTGCCTCGGGGTCAATCTCTGCGTATTCCTGAAAAATAGGAAGTACCACCGGTGAATGTTGCACTCATTCCTATAGCATATTTTGCTTGTTCCTTATACTTTTGTGCATTCCATACACTCAACCCTATGTGTATCACTCCCATAAAAGGATTGTTTCTAATTGTAATCACGTTGGTCGCTATGGGAATTTGAAGTTCATTGTCTCTTCCATAGATAGTAAGTTTTTGGAGCTAGTCAACCCGCGAACCTATCTGTTTTGTATCGACTCATTCTCCTTGATGATCCAAGGTACATAGTGTGTTTCTTTGCACTTATAGCATGCCTATAAGGTCTATTTGAGTCTCCATAAGCTCAAGGGCTAGTCTTGTGCCGGTTGGCTTGACCAAACTTCGTCGCTTCGAAACGCACTTTTCTACCTTCGACAAGCTTCTCCAAGTTTATTTCAGTGGTATTAGAGCTAGTTCAAGATGGGTGACGGCATTCCCTCAATGATCGAGAAGCTTGATCGACACAACTACGCGGCTTGGCAAATCAGAATGGAGGCCTATTTGCAAGGTAGAAATCTTTATGGAATTGTAGCAGGTGATGAAGCTATGCCTATTCCAAGATCCAAAGGAGGACCTACACAAGAGGAGACAGATAAGCTCACACTTTGGTGCGCAAGGGATGCTCAGGCAAGGTCGTACATACTAAACTCTATCTCTGACTTTCTATTACCACATATTAGAGGATGCAAGACATCTCAAGAGACTTGGGATGCCCTAGAGACTTTCTTTTCTGCTAGTACCAAAGCAAGAAAGAATCATCTTTGGAACGAGTTCAACCAAATGAAGAAGACACCTAAACAAACCATCACAGGGTTTGTTACCAAAGTCAAGGAGGTTGCGGATCAGTTAGCATCCATTGGAGAGCTGATTGAAGAAGAGGTCATCACGAGGCAAATTCTCAATGGCATTCGAAGTGATAAGCAATGGCAATCCTTCACGACGGCTTATGATCTCATCATGGATGTGCAAACTCCAGACTTCAACATCTTTCTTGGACATTTCTTCAATCAAGAAGCCAACAATAGCATAAAGGAAGGTAACTCTTATCATGGTAATTCAACTAGTGCTCTATATGCAGATAAGAAGGATAAGAAGTAGAAAGGCAAGAAGAAGGAAGAAGACGAAGAAGAGATTTCCCAAGCCAACTTCGCAAGCAAGAGCAAGTGGAAAGGGAAGAAGAAAGGACCAAAGCAAGACAAAGCCAAAGGTCAGAATGTTCAACCTTGTGCCATATGCGATAAGACCAACCACACCACTAAGAATTGTTGGTTCAATGGGAAGACCCAGAAAGGAAGTGGAAGAGGTGGATATGGCGGCAATAGAGGCAGAGGTGGACACAACTTCAACAATAACAATAGAAGCTATAATCGAAGGGACTACAACAATTATTCAGAAGATCAACCACATGAAGACTCATTGCTTCTTATGAACCTAAGCCACAAAGAAGGTAGAGAAGATGATCATTTGTTCTACATAGATTTAGGATGCTCGAATCATGTTGCAGGCAACATTGCTCTTCTATCTGACTTGGAAAGTCCAAAGCATAGACATGAAGTGCAAACAAGGGATGACACGAAGCACAATGTGGAGAAGATTGGTAATGTCAAAGCTTCCAATGGAAGGACAAACATTCTGAGTAAGGTTCTCTATGTACCCACTATCACTAAAAACCTAATAAGTGTAGGCCAAATAGTTGAAAAAGGCTTGCAAGTTAGGTTCACCCAACATGGAGCTTTTGTGGAAGATCCATGTCAAGGCTTCAAGAAGATAGCCCGAGGTGAGAAGCATGGTAGGCTCTTTACTTTTGAAGTAGGAGATACCAGGAACATAGCTCTATTCAACTTTGGGTCTCAAACCCTAAGTGAGCTTGAAGTGTGGCATAAGAGACTTGCTCATGTGAATGAAAGAACCTTGAAGGATATATGCAGGGATCAAAGTGTTCTAGGACTGCCGAACATATCAAAGCAACACATGATCAACAGGTGTGATGCATGTCAGATTGGGAAGGCACAAAGACAACCAGTCAATCACAAAGGCTACATCCACAACAACTTATTGGACTTAGTACATACAGATGTATGTGGACCAAGTCAAGAACCTTCATTCGCAGGATCAAGGTATTATGTCTCATTTATTGACGACCATAGTAGGTGGACTGTTCTATACTTTATCAAGAGTAAGAATGAAGTGTTTGATTGCTTCAAGAAGTATCTTGCACATGTGGAGAATCATACAGGTAGATCACCAAAGAAGCTCAGATCTGATGGAGGGGGAGAATACTTCTCCAAAGAGTTTGATGAGTTCTTGCAGGACAAAGGTATCAAAAGGGAAGTGACTACTAGGTACTCTCCTTAACTAAATGGAATTGCAGAGAGGAGAAACAAGACATTGGTTGGATCAGCCCGAACAATGCTTGAAGAGAAGAAGTTGCCACATTATCTATGGGCAGAAGCTATTTAACTGCAGTGTACCTTGTCAATCGACTACCATCCAAATCACTTCAAGGTATGACTCCTTATGAAGCATGGCATGGAAGAAAACCTAGTCTTGGACATTGCAAGGTTTTTGGTTGTTTAGCTTATGTTCATGTACCATCACAAATAAGAGGTAAGCTAGATGAAAGGGCAACAAAGGCAATGTTTATTGGATATGATTCAACTCAGATGGGTTACAGGTTCTTCAATCCTTCAACCAAGCAATTCACTACAAGTAGAGATGTTGTGTTTGAAGAACACAGGTCTTGGTATGATGAAGATAAACAAAAGGTAACACTACCATATGATCTTGATTCTGACTCTCATCAATTAGGAAGCAAGCATGATACACAGGTCCATGATCCAAGAAGTGATACAGACAATGACCAAGATGAAAGAGAAAGGGATTACAAGCTATGGAAGTCAAGAGGCAAAGCAAAGATGCAAGAGGTTGGAGAATGCTCCAAACAAGCACCTAGAAGATCAGCAAGAGAGAAGAAATAACTAGAAAGGTATGGATATGATTCCACATTTATTACAAAGCATTCAATCTACTTGGCAAAAGACTCTATTTGAGAGGAACCCTCAACCTATGAAGAGACAAAGGGAAACCCTAATTGGGAAAAGGCCATGAACGAAGAGATAGATGCATTGAAGGAAATGGACCCTTGGGATTTGGTTCCAATGTCGCCGAATCAAAAGGTAATTGGTTGCAGATGGGTATATAAAGTTAAAAGAAATTCAGATGGATCATTTTGCAGGTACAAGGCAAGATTAGTTGCCAAAGGATGCTCACAAACTCATGGTATAGACTATGAGGAAACATTCTCACCAGTTGCAAAGATGACTACAATCAGGACATTGATAAGTGTAGCTGCTGCAAGGAATTGGAGACTCCTCCAACTTGATGTGAAAAATGCATTCTTAAATGGTTGGATAAGTGAAGAGGTATACATGTCACAACCACCAGGTTTTGAAAACCCTAATCATCCATCTTATATTTGGAGACTTAAGAAAGCATTGTATGGATTGAAACAAGCTCCAAGAGCTTGGATTTATAGGTTGGTTAAATATCTTCAAGATCATGGATTCAAAGCTAGCAGCTCAGATCCTTCTCTATTCATCAAAAGGGATCACAATGAGGTTATCTATCTATGTGTATATGTAGATGATATTATTGTGACAGGTGATGATCTAAATGGCATTCAAAGGATAAAGAGACACATGCAAGAGGAGTTCAAAATCAGTGACCTAGGTGAGCTCACATATTTCCTAGGTATGCAGGTGATATACACAGACGAAGGAATGTATTTGACTCAAAGAAGATACATTCAGGATTTTCTTCTCAAGTTCAAAATGGAGAACACTAAACCTGCAGGTACACCTTTGGAGATGAATCATAAACTTAGTGTTTATGAAGGTGAGAAAATTGAAGACATTAAAGAGTATCAAAGCTTTGTAGCTAGCTTGATATATGCTACTCACACAAGGGCAGACATCTCATATAGTGTGGGAGTGCTTAGTCAGTTCATGCACTCACCAAGAAGACCACACATGGATGCGGCTAAGAGAGTACTTAAGTATCTCAAAGGTACAATCAACGAAGGTATATTCTATCCTTACTCTTCAGATTTGGATATCAAAATCTACTCAGATGCAGATTGGGCAGGAGCTAAGGATGATAGAAAAAGTACATCCGGTTACTTAGCATTTGCAGGTTCGAAGCTAGTGTCATGGAGTTCCAAGAAGCAACCAACAGTTGCTTTATCTTCAACTGAAGCAGAGTACAGAGGCTTGACCATAGCAACTCAAGAGGCAATATGGTTAAAAGCATTGTATACAGATTTGGGACTTGTGAGTTCCAAACCTCACATATTTGGAGATAATGTAAGTTCCATGCATCTAGCGGCAAATCCTATTTTCCATGTGAGAACCAAGCACATAGAAGTCCATTATCACTTCATCAGGGAGAAGCTCATGACAAAGGAGATTGACATTTCTTTTGTTCCTACTGAAAAGCAAGTAGCAGATATGATGACGAAGGCACTCGATGGAATAAAGCTTTGTAGACTCAAAGCTATGGCAGGTATTCAACCTATTAGGGAATGAAGACTCAAACATACTTTAGCTTGAGGGGGAGTTAATGGAACATCAAGCTTACACTATGCTTGAGGTGGATTTAATCTACATCAAAGGCTATCGCGTCGAAAGAATATCCGTTGGAGAGTTCTTTTTCATATGCTCATTTATTGTATTTTTTTGAGAGATTTTTTATGGCTCAATTACCGTTGTAAAAGCCTTGAGTTTTACACATGTAAAGGACAAATATAGAGCCCAAATCCCACGAATTGTTGGTGGTTGAAGTTGCATTCAATCAAGCAATCAATCACCTAAAACTAGATCAATCAAGATCTTCACTTTTCCTAGATTGTAGGAAAGTGAATTGATTCCCTCCAACAACCATTCCCACCTTCATTTGAATTCAAATTCAAGTTGTAAAAATCTTGGAACACTCCTAAAGTTTATATAAAGACTTGGAATCACTTGTAAAATACATGGAAGCAATATACATACACTTGTGACCATCATTGTCTTGCTCCTTCAATTTTCTGCATCATCTTCTTCGCCAAAAGTAATCTTGCAGAGGCTGCTGCTCTCTCCTCAGAGCTCCAAATTGAGTGCAAGAGGACGCATTGGAAAGGTATTAGTGTTTAGTTTATGCCTAAAAATGTTCAAAGCATTTGCTTCAGCCGATTTGGAGAAATCTCAGTTTTTCTGCCTCGGGGTCAATCTCTGCGTATTCTTGAAAAATAGGAAGTACCACCGGTGAATGTCGCACTCATTCCTAGAGCATATTTTGCTTATTCCTTATACTTTTGTGCATTCCATACACTCAACCCTATGTGTATCACTCCCATAAAAGGATTGTTTCTAATTGTAATCACGCTGGTCGCTATGGGCATTTGAAGTTCATTGTCTCTTCCATAGATAGTAAGTTTTTTGAGCTAGTCGACACGCGAACCTATCTATTTTGTATCGACTCATTCTCCTTGATGCTCCAAGGTACATAGTGTGTTTCTTTGCACTTATAGCATGCCTATAACTTCTATTTGAGTCTCCATAAGCTCAAGGGCTAGTCTTGTGCCGATTGGCTTGACCAAACTTCCTCGCTTCGAAACGCACTTTCCTACCTTCGACAAGCTGTTTCTTTCAGTGGTATCAGAGCTAGTTCAAGATGGGTGACGGCTTTCCCTCAATGATCGAGAAGCTTGATCGACATAACTACGCGGCTTGGCAAATCAGAATGGAGGCCTATTTTCAAGGTAGAAATCTTTATGGACTTGTAGCAGGTGATGAAGCTATGCCTATTCCAAGATCCAAAGGAGGACCTACACAAGAGGAGACAGATAAGCTCACACTTTGGTGCGCAAGGGATGCTCAAGCAAGGTCGTACATACTAAACTCTATCTCTGGCTTTCTATTACCACATATTAGAGGATGCAAGACATCTCAAGAGACTTGGGATGCCCTGGAGACTTTCTTTTCTGCTAGTACCAAAGCAAGAAAGAATCATCTTTGGAACGAGTTCAACCAAATGAAGAAGACACCTAAACAAACCATCACAGAGTTTGTTACCAAACTCAAGGAGGTTGCGGATCAGTTAGCATCCATTGGAGAGCTGATTGAAGAAGAGGTCATCATGAGGCAAATTCTCAATGGCATTCAAAGTGATAAGCAATGGCAATCCTTTACGACGGCTTACGATCTCATCATGGATGTGCAAACTCCAGACTTCAACATCTTTCTTGGACAACTCTTCAATCAAGAAGCCAACAATAGCATAAATGAAGGTAACTCTTATCATGGTAATTCAACTAGTGCTCTATATGCATATAAGAAGGATCAGAAGTAGAAAGGCAAGAAGAAGGAAGAAGACGAAGAAGAGACTTCCCAAGCCAACTTCGCAAGCAAGAGCAAGTGGAAAGGGAAGAAGAAAGGACCAAAGCAAGACAAAGCCAAAGGTCAGAATGTTCAACCTTGTGCCATATGCGATAAGACCAACCACACCACTCAGAATTGCTTGTTCAATGGGAAGACCCAGAAAGGAAGTGGAAGAGGTGGATATGGCGGCAATAGAGGCAGAGGTGGACACAACTTCAACAATAACAATAGAAGCTATAATCGAAGGGACTACAACAATTATTCAGAAGATCAACCACATGAAGACTCATTCCTTCTTATGAAACTAAGCCACAAAGAAGGTAGAGAAGATGATCATTTGTTCTACATAGATTTATGATGCTCGAATCATGTTGCAAGCAACATTGCTCTTCTATCTGACTTGGAAAGTCCAAAGCATAGACATGAAGTGCAAACAAGGGATGACACGAAGCACAATGTGGAGAAGATTGGTAATGTCAAAGCTTCCAATGGCAGGACAAACATTCTGAGTAAGGTTCTCTATGTACCCACTATCACTAAAAACCTAATAATTGTGGCTTGCAAGTTAGGTTCACCCAACATGGAGCTTTTGTGGAAGATCCATGTCAAGGCTTCAAGAAGATAGCACGAGGTGAGAAGCATGGTAGGCCCTTTACTTTTGAAGTAGGAGATACCAGGAACATAGCTCTATTCAACTTTGGGTCTCAAACCCTAAGTGAGCTTGAAGTGTGGCATAGGAGACTTGCTCATGTGAATGAAAGAACCTTGAAGGATATATCCAGGGATCAAAGTGTTCTAGGACTGCCGAACATATCAAAGCAACACATGATCAACAGGTCTGATGCATGTCAGATTGGGAAGGCACAAAGACAACCATTCAATCACAAAGGCTACATCCACAACAACTTATTGGACTTAGTACATACAGATGTATGTGGACCAAGTCAAGAACCTTCATTGGCACGATCAAGGTATTATGTCTCATTTAGTGACAACCATAGTAGGTGGACTGTTCTATACTTTATCAAGAGTAAGAATGAAGTGTTTGATTGCTTCAAGAAGTATCTTGCACATGTGGAGAATCATACAGGTAGATCACCAAAGAAGCTCAGATCTGATGGAGGGGGAGAATACTTCTCCAAAGAGCTTGATGAGTTCTTGCAGGACAAAGGTATCAAAAGGGAAGTGACTACTAGGTACTCTCCTCAACTAAATGGAATTGCAGAGAGGAGAAACAAGACATTGGTTGGATCAGCCCGAACAATGCTTGAAGAGAAGAAGTTGCCACATTATCTA
Organism: Ceratopteris richardii; assembly: GCA_020310875.1. Taxonomy (NCBI): domain Eukaryota; kingdom Viridiplantae; phylum Streptophyta; class Polypodiopsida; order Polypodiales; family Pteridaceae; genus Ceratopteris; species Ceratopteris richardii. Next base: position 90,171,373 of record CM035408.1, on the reverse strand, counting down.
TGGGCAGAAGCTATTTCAACTGCAGTGTACCTTGTCAATCGACTACCATCCAAATCACTTCAAGGTATGACTCCTTATGAAGCATGGCATGGAAGAAAACCTAGTCTTGGACATTGCAAGGTTTTTGGTTGTTTAGCTTATGTTCATGTACCATCACAAATAAGAGGTAAGCTAGATGAAAGGGCAACAAAGGCAGTGTTTATTGGATATGATTCAACTCAGATGGGTTACAGGTTCTTCAATCCTTCAACCAAGCAATTCACTACAAGTAGAGATGTTGTGTTTGAAGAACACAGGTCTTGGTATGATGAAGATAAACAAAAGGTAACACTACCATATGATCTTGATTCTGACTCTCATCAATTAGGAAGCAAGCATGATACACAGGTCCATGATCCAAGAAGTGATACAGACAATGACCAAGATGAAAGAGAAAGGGATTACAAGCTATGGAAGTCAAGAGGCAAAGCAAAGATGCAAGAGGTTGTAGAATGCTCCAAACAAGCACCTAGAAGATCAGCAAGAGAGAAGAAACAACTAGAAAGGTATGGATATGATTCCACATTTATTACAAAGCATTCAATCTACTTGGAAAAAGACTCTATTTGAGAGGAACCCTCAACCTATGAAGAGACAAAGGGAAACCCTAATTGGGAAAAGGCCATGAACGAAGAGATAGATGCATTGAAGGAAATGGACACTTGGGATTTGGTTCCAATGTCGCCGAATCAAAAGGTAATTGGTTGCAGATGGGTATATAAAGTTAAAAGAAATTCAGATGGATCAGTTTGCAGGTACAAGGCAAGATTAGTTGCCAAAGGATGCTCACAAACTCATGGTATAGACTATGAGGAAGCATTCTCACCAGTTGCAAAGATGACTACAATCAGGACATTGATAAGTGTAGTTGCTGCAAGGAATTGGAGACTCCTCCAACTTGATGTGAAAAATGCATTCTTAAATGGTTGGATAAGTGAAGAGGTATACATGTCACAACCACCAGGTTTTGAAAACCCTAATCATCCATCTTATGTTTGCAGACTTAAGAAAGCATTGTGTGGATTGAAACAAGCTCCAAGAGCTTGGAATTACAGGTTGGTTACATATAAGATCAAGGATTCAAAGCTAGCAGCTCAGATCCTTCTCTATTCATCAAAAGGGATCACAATGAGGTTATCTATCTATGTGTATATGTAGATGATATTATTGTGACAGGTGATGATCTAAATGGCATTCAAAGGATCAAGAGACACATGCAAGAGGAGTTCAAAATTAGTGACCTAGGTGAGCTCACATATTTCCTAGGTATGCAGGTGATATACACAGACGAAGGAATGTATTTGACTCAAAGAAGATACATTCAGGATTTTCTTCTCAAGTTCAAAATGGAGAACACTAAACCTACAGGTACACCTTTGGAGATGAATCATAAACTTAGTGTTTATGAAGGTGAGAAAATTGAAGACATTAAAGAGTATCAAAGCTTGGTAGGTAGCTTGATATATGCTACTCACACAAGGGCAGACATCTCATATAGTGTGGGAGTGCTTTGTCAGTTCATGCACTCACCAAGAAGACCACACATGGATGCGGCTAAGAGAGTACTTAAGTATCTCAAAGGTACAATCAACGAAGGTATATTCTATCCTTACTCTTCAGATTTGGATATCAAAATCTACTCAGATGCAGATTGGGCAGGAGCTAAGGATGATAGAAAAAGTACATCCAGTTACTTAGCATTTGCAGGTTCGAAGCTAGTGTCATGGAGTTCCAAGAAGCAACCAACAGTTGCTTTATCTTTAACTGAAGCAGAGTACAGAGGCTTGACCATAGCAACTCAAGAGGCAATATGGTTAAAAGCATTGTATACAGATTTGGGACTTGTGAGTTCCAAACCTCACATATTTGGAGATAATGTAAGTTCCATGCATCTAGCGGCAAATCCTATTTTCCATGCAAGAATCAAGCACATAGAAGTCCATTATCACTTCATCAGGGAGAAGCTCATGACAAAGGAGATTGACATTTATTTTGTTCCTACTGAAAAGCAAGTAGCAAATATGATGACGAAGGCACTTGATGGAATAAAGCTTTGTAGATTCAAAGCTATGGCAGGTATTCAACCTATCAGAGAATGAAGACTCAAGCATACTTTAGCTTGAGGGGGAGCTGTTGGAACATCAAGATTACACTATGCTTGAGGTGGATTTGATCTACATCAAAGGCTATCGCGTCGAAAGAATATCCGTTGGAGAGTTCTTTTTCATATGCTCATTTATTGTATTTTTTTGAGAGATTTTTTATGGCTCATCTACAGTTGTAAAAGTTTAGTTTTACACATGTAAAGGTACAAATATAGAGCCCAAATCCCATGAATTGTTGGTGGTTGAAGTTGCATTCAATCAAGCAATCAATCACCTAAAAGTAGATCAATCAAGATCTTCACTTTTCCTAGATTGTAGGAAAGTGAATTGATTCCCTCCAACAACCATTCCCACCTTCATTTGAATTCAAATTCAAGTTGTAGAACTCTTGGAACACTCATAGAGTTTATATAAAGACTTAGAATCACTTGTAAAATACATGGAAGCAATATACATACACTTGTGACCATCATTGTCTTGCTCCTTCAATTTTCTGCATCATCTTCTTCGCCAACAGTAATCTTGCAGAGGCTGCTGCTCTCTCCTCAGAGCTCCAAATTGAGTGCAAGAGGACTCATTGGAAAGATATTAGTGTTTAGTTTATGCCTGTAAATTTTTAAAGCATTGGGTTCAGCTGATTTGGAGAAATCTCAGTTTTTCTGCCTCGGGGTCAATCTCTACGTATTCTTGAAAAATAGGAAGTACCATCGGTGAATGTCGCACTCATTCCTATAGCATATTTTACTTATTCCTTATAATTTTGTGCATTCCATACACTCAACCCTATGTGTATCACTCCCATAAAAGGATTGTTTCTAATTGTAATCACGCTGGTCGCTATGGGCATTTGAAGTTCATTGTCTCTTTCATAGATAGTAAGTTTTTTGAGCTAGTCGACCAGCGAACCTATCTGTTTTGTATCGACTCATTCTCCTTGATGCTCCAAGGTACATAGTGTGTTTCTTTGCACTTATAGCATGCCTATAAGGTCTATTTGAGTCTCCATAAGCTCAAGGGCTGGTCTTGTGCCGGTTGGCTTGACCAAACTTTGTCGCTTCGAAACGCACTTTTCTACCTTCGACAAGCTTCTCCAAGTTTCTTTCAGTTGGGTCTGTTTTTTCTTAGAGGAGGAAAAATTTAGGATTTTGAGTTTTTTTCTTGACTTTGGAGGAGCGAAATTTCAAGCATTCAACAAGATTCGAGAGAATCAAGGTACATACATGTATTATGGAATGTGGACATGGGATTAGGGCATTCAAAGAAAGTGAAATATCCTTGGGGTATCCATTTTCAAGCTTCCAAATTAGTCTTCTCAACAAGAATTGATGTTCACCGTTCTACCTTGATATACCCATCTTCTCCAACCCATAGCTTGACGCTTTATCCTCCAATAGAGGTGATTTTCATTATTTTACGGAGTTGTATTCCTAAGATTTGATTAGCATCAAATGTTGCTTGATTTGGAGAAGTTTTGATGGACCAAAATTCCATTGTAGCACTTCAACAGATACTAGGAGAGCACTTTCAAGCCTAGTTTTTTATCATTTGGCATCGAAATCGACTTTTGTCACTTGGTGTGGCATCATAGCTTTCATTTGCAGGTGGTAGATCACTCCTATTTGGCTAGCAAGAACTTGCACGGAGCAAAAGTGCATCAGTTTGCTCACTTTTCATGTTTTGAGCATTTGTCACTCACTTTTGGCATCATTTTTGTTGGTTTTTGGTATTGAGACCTCTCTCAAGCCAACCGAACATTTTGAATTTTTGTTTGGGTCTAGCGCGGGTGCAATTAGAGCCTCGACGCTTCCAAGATCACTTTAATTCTTCTTTACAAGGCTTCAAGTGTATCAAGAAGTCCTCTAGTGCAATTTTTCTCTCTTTCTTGCTTATAAAGTTTATTTACATTGCTTATAAAAACTTAGTTATAAACGAAAGGAGTAAAACACTTAGGGTTATCAACACTTAGAACTTACTTCTCCACCTAGAGAGAAACAACTAGAAAACCTATGGTGTCCAATTTGGAAGTCAAGACACATTATTAAGGGAGTGGCTATGGGGCTTGGGGGACATACTTAGATGCAGTTACCAAAACAACACTCTTGAGTTTGAAAAGAATGGAAGTAAATTTTGTATACAGGGAGAGAGGGATGTACCTAGTGCAGCTCTCATCTCATCTTTAGAGTTATATAGTCTTTGTCATTTTGAGCATATATAGGAGATTTTTTTGTTGTATAGTCACGATTTTGAGCATTGTATACACACCATCTGATGTATATTTTCATGCTAGAAATATAACTACAGATAGGAGTTTTTACTATTCTTTCTTGCAAGAGTGTCTTATTAAAGATTTTAAGGATCTTATGTTTGAATTTACAGATGTTTTTCCCACTGACTTACCTAGAGGGCTACCACCTGAGAGAGGAGACATTAGCCATGATATTGAGGTATTTACTAACACTAACCCTATTTGTAAGCCACCTTATAGGCTTAGTGTTTCTCAGCATGTGAAGATAGAGAGGCAATTAGAGGACTATTTAGATAAAGGCTTCATTAGACCTAGTAACTCACCTTGGGCATCGCCAATGCTCTTGGTTAAGAAGAAGGATGGATCTATGAGATTATGCATTGATTATACGGAATTAAACAAGGTAACTATCAAAAATAGGTTTTGGATGCCTACATTGGAAGACCTATTTGATCAGTTACATCAAGCTCGGAATTTTACCGAACTTGATCTTAGGTCAGGATATCATCAGATTAGGATTCGGATAGAGGATGTCCTTGAAACTGCCTTCAAGTCTAGATATGAGCACTACAAGTTCTTGGTGATGCCTTTTGGTCTCACCAATGCTCCTTCCACTTTCATGAAGCTCATGAATAGTGTCTTACGAGCTTATCTAATGTAGTCTATAATAGAATTTCTAGATGATATTATGATTCATAGTAGATCAAAATAGGAACACTTGAGAAAATTATTTTCAAAACAAAGGTTAGATACCTTGGGCATATAGTCTCCCAAGTCAGAACCCAAATGGATCCTAAAAAAGTATGGGCTATGGTGGAATGGCCAAAATCCTAGGAACTTAAAAGAGTTGTAGATCTTCCTAGGTTTATGAGGATTCTATTGAATATTCATTAAGAATTATGCCAAAATTGTTTTGTTGATGACAGAATAGCTTAAAGGGAAAGGGAAAGCCTTTCATTGGGGAGAGGAACAAAATAATTTTATGGAGAAATTGAAGGTAGGAATTGCTACAGCTCTGCTTTTGCATATAGCATATCCCAATAAACCCTTTGTGGTTGAGACTTATGTGAGTGATTTTGCTATAGAAGCGGCATTGGGGAAACAAATAGAAGCAAAGTATGGAGAAATTGAAGGTAGCAACTGCTATAGCTCCACTTTTGCATTTTGCATATCGCATATCCCAATACACCCTTTATGGTTGAGACTGACATGAGTAATTTTGCTATAGGAGTGGTTTTAGTTCACAATGGTCGAGTAGTGGCTTTTGAGAGCAAGAAACTAGAACCTGCTCATACGAATTACTCCATCTATGAGAAGGAGTTGTATGCAATTATCCATGGTTTGAAGAAGTGGCGTCATTGTTTATATGATGCCAAAGTCACGATAGTGTTTGATCAAGAGAGCATTAAGTGGCTTTCTAATCAAACAGACCTTAAAGGTCATAAGGCACGATGGGCAGAGACACTTCATGAGTTTGATTATGAGCTTAGGTATAGGAAGGGAAACTTTAATGTAGTGGCTAACTAGCTTAGCCGTATGCATATGCCCAATGGATTGAATTTTACTCAGATCACTAGTGAGCAACTTGAGTCCATTAGAGGAAAATGTAGGCTTGATCTTGCATATTCCAAAATTTGGGAATCCATAGAGAAAGGGGATTGTGATATACGAGTTTCCAATGTGGATGGAGTATCAATGAGCACTCAAGAAGGACTCAAGTGGAAGAATTATAGTATCCATGATGGATATTTGTTAAATAAGGGAAAGGTGTGTGTCCCTTAAGACCTTGAGATGAGACGGCACATTTTGTATGGGTGTCATAATACACCTAGTGTAGGACACCTAGGAGTTAACAAGACTTATGATCTCGTTAAGAGGCAATTTTACTGGCTTGGATTTCAATAAGAATTCCTTGAGTATATGCTTAAATGCATTAAATGCAAGGTCAATAAAGATTGAAAGATTGAGGACTGTGCCTGGGTAACTGTGGATAGGTTAACCAAAATGGATAGGTTTATTCTGACACGTAGTATTGTGAAGATACTTTTTGGCTAGATTATTTGTAGAGAACCTATACCAGTTATATGGTCTTCCTTTAGACATAGTATGAGATCAGGATAGGAAGTTTACTAAGCACTTTTGGAGAGCGGTCTTCAAAATTTTGGATATGAAACTTAGCATGAGTACAATAGGATGGAATAAGAAAGAGGGTTAACCAAATCCTAGAGGATATGCTTCAAGTGTATGTGAATGAAAGGTAAACCAATTGGGAAGAGTACTTACCTATAGTAGAGTTTTCATATAATAGTGCAAAGCACTCTTCCACTAGGCATAGTCCATTTATGCTTATGTAGGATTTTTAAGACAAGAGCTCCTTATGCAATGGGATTTCATAATGAGAAAGTTAAAGCTACAAAAGATTGCATAATGAGAAAGTTAAAGCTACAAAATAATTCTTGGAACATATGAACGATATGCTTAGGCTTGCTGAGGAAAGCATTAGGAGAGCTCACGATAGGGCTAGAGCCTATGTTGACCCTCAAAAGAGAGACATCAACTTTGAGGTAGGAGAGCAATTCTATCTTTTAGTTTCACCTAGGTTTGGAACCATGGAGACGGGACCTTGTCCAAATTATCTCCTAGGTATTGTGGAACATTCCCAATACTTAAGAGAATAGGAAAGATGGCTTACAAGCTCCAACTTCTAGAGAATAGCCAAATCAATCTAGTATTTCATGTCCACCAGCTTAAGAAAAGGCTCAGTGAATCTGACAATCGTATTCCAGATAGTGAGATAATAGAGCCTATTTGTGTTCAATATGTTCCATATGAGCCTGAGAGCATACTATGCACTCACGAGAAACGAATGAGAAGTCACTTATATAAAGATTGTCTAGTACACTTGAAACATAGTTCAGAAGACATTGCCACATGGGAGAAGGTTAACACATTTCAAAGACAGTTTTCCAACTTTAGATTATCCTCCCAAGGGTCTTCTTAAGGGGAAGGATATGGGGAAACAACACGAAAATTTGATCATGTACATCGGATACATGGGGTCTAGTGGGAGCATTTGGTCTACATACTCTTACTTCCAAAAGAGCCTTCCAATTCCATTTTTGAGGACAAAAATGGATCTAAGGGGAAGGAAATGTTATATGAGAGCATCTCGAGTTAAGGAGGTGAGAACCCTCCCATAGTAGAGTATTATATGCGCTCTCACATGAGTGCCAAATGATACTCGTATGAGGACCCACCAAAAGCTCTCATTAAAGGAAGTTAGTGTATGTAATCTAGATGTGTGGCTGGGGAGGTACATTCAAGCATATTTTCATGTGTAGCTTCCATGAAAATAGCCGATGCATCGTTACGCCTTGGGAATCGAGGTAGGAGTCTCAAAAATGAGGAGAGTCACAAGGAGCTAATCCCATGCTTGAGTTGCAAGGTTGTAATTAGCATGAATTTGCATGTCAAACTTGAGCTTTAAAAAGGAACCTAACTACTATGAAAAAAGAAATATCTACTTCAATAACAACTATACCCTTATATATGCAAATGCATGTGCTTGCGTGCAAATTGCAAGATTACGACCCCCACGTGCTAGAGAGATGACTCTCCTCCCAAGCATATCCCTCTATATATAGCTCTCTCTAAGGGACTGCCTTCTTGGGCAGGTGGATTCTAACCATCCATGTGTGAGCCATGTAATTGCATGTGTGCCAAGTGTCCCAGTTAGCTGGGATTAACTCAATGAATGCTTCTAGAAGGCTCTAGAGCTCTTTTGGCAAAATAATCTTCCCATGTACCCCACATTTGAACCCAAGACCTTCTCCTTCACACCCTTGAGACTTAACCACTAAGCTAAGTGGATCACTTGTTTATAAGAGCACATGACCTACTATGTAAGTCTAGTCTTGAGATCTTTGGTCATACACATGGGTGACCAAACGGTGTCCAATTTCAAATTTTTCTAAACTAGTCGAACCCTTAGATCATAGACTTACTTTATTACATTCTTGCCCCTTTTGAAAAGTATTTTCATCCTAAAAAATAAAGCTATATAAATACCATAGACAACCCTAGAGACTCATGTTCTAATACTGAAAGAACATGTCTCATCTCTATGGTGGGATCCCTACCCAAATGATTCAAAACACCATCTAGCTTTGCATTCTACTAAAATGGTCAAAGTACAAAGTAGTGAATGAATAATAAGGGTGGATCTAATAACATCCCTAGCCACTATTTTACTAGGTGCCATCTGGGCACAAACATGTGAACTGGGTGGATTCCAATTACTAGTCCGTTTATAGGCATAATTGGTGCATGGACATAGTAACTAAGACGGGAGTATTATCCCATCAAGATTTTGAGAACTCTTGATTAGCTTGAATTTGATTTGGAAAACTTGAATTTTGGTTAGCCCAAACATCTACTTGGATGTTTTTCACCTAATTGGAGGACTACTTTGTCCTAATGGGCTAGAAAATCCTATGTGAATTGTAGTAGAAAGTTTGCCATTTACTTTGGGTCAAGATTACTTTAACTTGACCAAATCAAATCTAAAATGAAAATTGTCCAGCCTAGGATACTTTTCTCAAAGACTTTAGCTAGGAGTTCTTCAAAATTGTCAATCTAATGAGCGATTCCTAACTTCCCTTGTCTAGAGTGTAGTGAATTCTAGAAATTCATTGGAGTTATGCTAGCTAACTTGAAGAAAACTCAAATGAATAAGTCAACTTAAACTTAACATCTTTTGAAGATCGAAAGAGTTCTCGTACAGAACATCTATCTGGATGTTTAATTTAGTTACCTTGTTCTAAGTTTTGACTGGCTAACCCTGGACTTTTGCAAAAAGAATCAGATACCATATCTGAGTCAAATCCAAAAGATTCGGAAAGCGGAAGGAAAGAACTAAACTGTGTACAACCAATTCAAAGTTCTAAAATACTTGCCATGAGTCAAACTCTAGATGACTCAAGACTTTAACTACTCAAAGATCTGTTTCAACAAGGTATTAAAGTATTTTTCCTATCTTTAAGAGAAATAAATTGGATTCTTGAAAAGATTTAGAGAAAAACTAAAACATCATCTAATCACAAGATACTAGTGTGATATCCAACATCAGTGTGTCGACCCACTGAGGTTCTATTGATGAGTTTTTACTCAAATAACGCTTCACTTGAGACTAAGTTCATGCCTATATTCAATCTTTATGACTGCTTATTGGGAATGCAATTCTTGTGCATTGCTTTGAGTCAAAGGATTGAATTTATCGAGTTACACTAGGAACTTGGTGCTTGACTTAGTCATTCTAATCCTTAGGGTTGAAAGGATCATTTCAATGTCAAAGTCCTATTTATTAAAGATACTTGAAGATCAAGTAAGTAAGAAGATACGAAGTAAGTAACTTCCAGGATCTTCTTTTTCAAATAGGAAAAATATTTATTCCTATTTTATGGAACACTTCAAGATAAAGTATTGTTGATTCATAAATTTACCATATTTCTAAATCAACAATACTTTATCTTGAAGTATTCCATAAAATAGGAATAAATATTTTTCCTATTTGAAAAAGAAGGTCTTGGAACTTACTTCGTATGTTCTTACTTACTTGATCTTGAAGTATCTTGAGATCATACTTTTATCCTCCTTGAAATTAAACTCCTCCTTTGAAGTTTTAATTTCCTTGAGGATCAAAATATAACTTCAAGATTCATTATAGGACTAAAGATAATTATCATCCCACGGTCTGATGTGCCATACCATCTTTCCTACATCAATCTGAGTATAAAATCTGGTGTCTCATACCACCCTATTTTTTATTCACATTGGCATGTGAGTGATATTTATCCTGAAGTCTAAACATATCTTGATAGAGTACTTTCTTACTTCAATTCTTTAAAAGAAATTTAAAGTTTTAGACATTACCTCTAACTAGATTTTCTAGGTTTTGATTCCTTCACATGATCATTTCACGATCTCGTGCTTTTACCTTGGAAACTTCTCTTCTAGGGTTTTCAAAAGAAAAGCTAGTTATAATTCCAAGTTCTTGAATTTCTCAAATTCAAGTCCAATTGGTTATACGACAAATTTTTACTGACAAGAGCTTTTCACTTCTTGTCTTTAGATTCCTGTTTTAATAAAGCTTTAAGTAGCTATCCTAACCAGGACTTTACAGGAATCTCTCTACTGCTTAAGTCTAAGCATCCACTCATGCTTTATGGATTTTACCAAAATCCCTTTAATGATAGGTAAATATTATATTTTACCTTCCATATAATTAATTACCATCATGATGGTTACAAACTACATACTTAGAACATTTTACTCTATTCAAATTTGGAACTATTTACTCTTTTCATATTTTTTTTATTGGATAAATGGACCTTGAGTGAGAAAAACCCCAAATTGAATATGATTGCCAATACTTGGGTAAACTTCGGAGTAGTTCCAATTGCAAGTTCTTGGACAAACATTGCCAAGCTTGATCAAGTTTGGTTTACCTTGCAACAATAATAAAGACAATTTACTCTTTATTGTTAAGCTCTCTTGAACTATCAAAAGCTTCTTTGCTTACCTATGGGATTTTAGAGATCTTTCCCTCAATTTAACTCTAATCATATGCTAATGCATTTTAGATTCTAAAGCTAAGAATCTCATCAATATTGATACACTTTTAGGTTATATTAATCATTGGACTTAAGTACCACTTTTGATAGTTTGGGACTTCTTAGAGAACTACTTACTGTTTAACGAGTTTGAAGAATTCCATTCTCACTACTAGGGAGAATATTATTCTTCAAGTACTTGAGGCTTCTTCTAAAGAGTCAAATAACCTAAGAAAATGATTCATCATAGAATATTTCACTATTGTAATGGATTTTGAAGAATTTCTTGAATTTTGGACAAGACTCTCAAAGCATTATTGTAGGGATGGTGTTCATGACTCGAGTATCAAATTAAAGGATCACCTTAGGATATGATTTTCTATTTCTTGATGGAAGTTTGACTATAACTTTGATTTATATGTGTTCCTAATCTTAAGCTTGAAAACATAATTCGACAATCCACTTCCATTATAATTATTATCATTGTTCAATCATGTGATTATTACTACAATACTTTAAACATAATTCAACAATCCACTTTGATTGTATAGTTTGAAGTACAAGTATCTTTTGATGATTGAACCAATGTATAAAAATTATACTTTGAGAACTTCATCATCTTCTTTATCACTTAAGAATCATCGGGTTTCTTTCATAGAAGTGATAACTTACCAACATCTTGGAAGAATTTAATGACTGAGCTTCACAAATAGCTTGTCCAAAAGATACACTTTTTCAACCTAAATTAGTGCATGCATACTAGAGTGTTAAGAAAGCTAATGATTTACTCCTCATATGAGATAAAACTTGGGCATGGTACAACTACAACCACCTTTAGGATTAGGCATCCCGCCCTTTTCTAGACTTTAGCATGCCAAAAAGTTATTTTCCAAATAACTTTCTTGAATAAACATCTATATATTGAAGATGTTTATTTTCTTTGACCTACAGTTAGGTTTAATAATTTTGTCCCTTTTTATGCCATCACTTTACTTCAAGCAGTTTTTGATCTTGCTATGCATGCATGCATACATCCATGCATCCGTGCACAAACATTCTACTTACTACCTTTCAAAAAGATATAACCATGTATGTGCACAAACTTAAGTGCATCTAATATCGTTTTCAAGTAAGAAGACAATTTATGTTGTGCATAAAACATTCTTTCATAAGGAGAAATTCACAAACTTTCATTTATTTCCATGTAATGATTCATAGATGAATGCCTATGCTTGATAAGTGTTTTAATATGTCTATGCTCTCCCATATAGGTTTCATTAATTTCACATCAATATTATCAAAAATGATGATTGCTACCATGTTTTAATGATAATAAAGTGCACTATAAATGAAAGCAAAGAGCAAAAAAAAGTATTGAGATCAAACATTAAATTGGAAAATACTTATCTCCCAATTAAGCTACATCCTTCCATTGTCCAAGAGAAGAGCCATTGACTTTGTTGCAGATGATCAAACTCGTCTATACCTTTGTGAGTCTCCAAATTCATCCTTTGCAAAGCAACACAAGGAGATCTCCATATACCAAGCTTTAGAAATCTCCCTTTGCTTGCTTGAAGAGCTCCAATAATGATTGAAGCTCGGTGAATCATTCCAAGTTTCCATTCGTCCTTCCACTGATCCTTGGGAAGAGCTATTCTCCACCTCATTAGCTTTATGGATCTCAAAGCACGTCCTTCACAAAGCTTATCTATTCAACATTGAGTGCTTGTGGAAGAACCATTCTTCATACTCCTTTCAATCTTCTTGAGAATATCCATTGTAAAAAAAAGGTGAATCTACTTGATATGCCTCTTGCCTCTACCTTGAAGGTGTAAGTTTGAATCCCGAAATGAGAGTCATCAAATAAATTCCTTCTTTTGGGGATCTGGAGTTGGTCTTGCACTCCTCGTTGCAGTAATGTGTTCAGTCCTTTCCCTCCTTTCCCCCCAAATTGACACAAGATCTAAACTCCAAATCGAACTTTTGTCCGATTCTTGAGCGATTTCTAGCATCGACTCTCGTGGATAGTGCAATCTGTCCATCTCATCAAGTCTCGAGGTGGAATCCTATTGTCAAAGGTCTCAAAACTATCTTTTGCTAGGGATTGAGTGTGATTGCATGCCAAAATAGAGAATAAGGAAATGTTTCAAAAGTTCCACCACACGCAATGCTTAGGAGACTTGAATAGAACAATGCTTCCTCAAAACTAGGTCGCAAGTTCAATTCTTGCATTTTCACGTGCTGGGTCTTGGATAGGCTCGTATTCTTCCAAAAGAACAACTAGAGTTTACCTCCCTAACCTACCGCGTATATTTTGGGGTTATGTTTATGCATGCTTTTGGATCATTTAGATGTGGACTTGCATATTGATCACAATTGATAGTTGTCACCAAGGGTAGTGGAGCTGACTACCATCCGTGAGGTCGCAAGTTCAATCCACATTTACTTTCAGGGGTTGTTAAGTGAAACATTTGTTTTTTCTATCAAAAAAGGATTTGCAACAACACTTGCAAAAAGTGAAAGAGATACACAAGATAGCATTCTCAAAAAGATACATCTCAATTTAACTAAATAAACCCATCAAGGTAACCATGGAAGCTTGAAGTCCATCTAAGTGGTAACCTAAAGATGATGATGAACCACCAAGGTCACCATGGAAGCTTGCCTAGAGCTCTAATACCAATGATACAAACTAACTGTTAGGACCACCATGTGCTAGAGAAACGACTCTCCTCCCAACCTTGTGCCTCTATATATAGCTGCTCGAATCAATGAAGACCATAAATATAACTAGAGTCCAGAAGTGCATGTGCAATCTCCACCACTCCTTTAATACCTTCCACTAGAGTCTACTAGTGGTTGGAGTGATCTCAACCACTCCTTTAGCACCTTCCACTAGAGTCCACTAGTGGTAGGTGTACTCACCTTTCGATTTAAGTCGCTTTGGACTCAAGTTAACACTGTGAACTCAAGTTACAAGGCTTTAGAGCTCTTTGGGTAAAACTCTCTCCCTATGCTTCCTATGGGATTGAACCCAATACCTTCTTCATAACCTTGAGACTTAACCACTAGCCAAAGTGGATCACTTGTTTAAGAGAGCACATGAATTTATATTTAAGTCCAATCTCGAGATCTTTGGCCATACACATGAGTGACCAAACCGTGTCTGATTTTAGATATGTCTGAACCGGCCGGACCCTTAGATCATAGATTTGCTTTATTGCATTGATAATAAAATTGCATTTTTGAATAGGGTTATACATGAAAAAATGTATGTATTTCAACCCCATGGTTTTATGCATGAAGGCCATGAAAACAAAGTATGAAGATTGAAAACGGCATTATATGGATTGAAGCGAGCACCACGTGCTTGGTATAAAAAGATACATGCTTACTTACTAGCACATGGATTTAAGAATAGTCCAACAAAGAGCACCTTATATGTTAATCATTCAGATGATGTATTTCACATCATTGTTGTATACATTAATAATAGGCTGCTCATTGGTCCTAACTAGAAGCATATTGCTGAATTTAAGGCAGATTTGCATGCCTCTTTTGAGATGTCAAATTTGGGGCTTTCGCATCATTTCGGCATTCATGATTGGGGAATAGCATTGTGCCAAACAAAATACATTGATGTATTGCTATGTTTTGGTCTTAAAGATTGCAAACATATTACGACTCCCATGGAGAAAGGTTCATGGTTGAGTCTTAATGATTTTTGAGATGCATTTGATGTTGTTCTCTATCAACAGGTTGGTGGATGCTTGATTTACTTATGCATAACCCGGCTTGATATTCCATTTGTTTTCTCTGAGATAAGAAAGTTTATGCATAGCCCAGGGGTCAAGCGTTGGCACGTGGTTAAGTGCATCTTTCACTATTTAAGTGTCCCTAGATATTTGGATTGTTTTATTCAAATGATTTTTTTTTAACTGAGATTGGGTTGGTTGCTATGACACTCAAAGTGTCTATAAGTGGTTTTAGCTTCATACTTGGTAGCTCATACATATCTTGGTTGAGCAAAAAGCAACCTACCGTAGCCGCTTCTAATTGTGAGACTTGAGTACACGGTAGCTTTCATAGCTACAATTGAGTATGTGTGGTTGAGACTCCTTTTGGCTGATTTGGGTGTTGATTTGGATGATGGTTTGAGTGTGGTTAGTTCTCTTCTACCACCACCAACTACTGATAGTCAAAGTGCAATGACAATTGCAAGGAATTCTATGTTCCACACTCGCACAAAGCACATTGAGATGCACTATCATTATGTCAAGGAGAAACTCTCTAGAGTCTATTGAAGAGATCAATTTGGCTTATGTGTCCACATAGGATAATATTGCAAACATTTTCACAACAACTATGCTCGAGAGAAGTTCGAAGCTTTTCGAAAAGATTTGGGCTTACTTCCTTTTGTGGATTAATTTCAGTCCACATAACTTGACACTTCCTTATACATGAGCGCCAACTCCTTGTCCACTACATCACTCGCAAGGGGGGATTTGTTGACGTATTTTCTATAGTGATGTGTATGAACACACTTTGGACCTCCAGTGCAGTTTTTTTCATCTTAAAGAGGTCCTCTCCCCCTCCCCTCCCCCAAGTTTGTATATATTCCTTTAACACTAACAAGCTATCTTATTTTCCATGAATTTGTCTGTCCTACCATTACCACTTTGGACCACTCTTAGATTGATGCCCCTTGACAATCAAGGCAAGTCGACCTCACCATCAATGATGAGCCTGGTCAAATTTGCATTCAGCCTAGTTAACTACACCAGCAGGTTGAGAAATAGATGGATAGAAAGAAAGATTGATAGATAGTTCTGAGATAGATAGATAGATAGATAGATAGATAGATAGATAGATGGAAAGATGAATGGATAGTTGAGTGGGAAGATACTAGGTGATAAATAAATAAATAGTTTAGAGGGGTAGACAAATAGATGGAAATATCAAGATCTATTATTAGTGGATGCAAGGTAGATAGATGGACATGTCTTCACATTTTTATGTATTTTTGTGCCATGCATGTTTAAGGGCTTAGGGTACTTGCCCTATATTGCATATACTTTAGATAAAACAATGAAAGATAGAAATCAAAGGGTGAATAAAAACCTTGATTTTTATTTTGTATTTTTAAAAACGTCTATAGATGCATATTAACAATCTCCCTACCACATATCTATAATGCCTCTACTCTCCCTTATTTTACTCTAATCGGGACCACTGTGGCTCTTCTCACGAGTGCCACATGGCACTCATGTGAGAGCCCATGTGTATCATGCCTTAGAAGGTGGTTCCCATATAACAGAAGCCTATGAAACACAAGTGGAAACCTTCCAAATGCAGTTACCAAAGGAATTATCTTGGAGATTGGCCTAATAGGCCTCATGTCTCTATGGCATAGCCTCTAGAATATTCCCCTTTGGACCGAAAAAATATACAAGAATTCATATTGAAGCCAAAGCATAATGGCCTCTAAAGTTTATTGTGAAAATAAAGCAAAAACAAAATATTCATTAATTTCAGTCCACGTCTGCACGTGAGAAAAATTAGTAATTTCTGAACATACATAATTTGGTTCATTCAGCACTTGTAAAGTCTGCTTGGCATACATGAAAACCTCGAATCTAATTCTACTGTACAATCTGAAATACAAGCATAAATTATCTTGGAGACTGGCCTTATGGTCTTGTCTCTATATGCCATAGCCTCTCGAATATTCCCCTTTTGACCTGTTTGAATAAACATATGAGAATTAATGTCTAACTCCAGGAATAATAACCTATTAAGTTGGTTGTGAAAATGTACCAGAAACGAAGTATTCAGTATTTTTGGTCCATATCCCAATGTATAGCAAGTTTTATGAACATACATAATTTGTTTGAATCAACAATTGTAAACAAGCGTGCTTGCTATACATGAAAACCTGGCATCTAACTCCCTTGTACAGTCTGAAATACACAATTACTTATTATTGAAATAATGTTGAACGGGGAGTAAAGAGAATCAACTGGCTAAAGGGTCTGTAATATTCTTCTATGTCACCATCTTCATCTCTATCTGCAGAATGTAAGGATTTGTCTCCAAGAGGCAGTCAGAAAGATACTGAGAACAAGAAACAAAGTATCTACCACTATCTCATGCTCATTCAGTGGTACTTGAGTGACCAGTACAAGCATGTAAGGCAGCAAGGCTCCAAGTGATAAGAGAAGAAAGGTAAAAGCAAGCACACTACTACCCATCTTTGACCGTTCCAGTTGTTGAGACCTGTTGAACACAATTGACAATCATCCAAGTGCAGATACCAGAAAAATCATCTTGGAGCTAGTCTTATGGCCTCATGTCTCTATGCAATTGCCTTTGAAATATTCATTTTTGTATCTACTTGAAGAAATATATGAGATTCATGTTGAACTCCAAGCATATTACCCTCAAAGATTGATTGTGCAAATAAATCAGAAACAGAATTTTCACAATTCTCAGTCCGCATTGTGAAAAGAATTAGTAATTTCTGAGTATAGATAGTTTTTTTGTCTCAACAGTTGTAAATGTGTCTGCTTGACATACATGAAAGCCTGGCATCTAATTCCATTTACAATCTGAAATACAGGCATGAATTACCTTGGAAACTAGCCTTGTGGCCTCATTGCTTTATGGCATAGCCGCTGAAAAATTAACATTGGTCCTACTTCGAAAAACTATATGAAACCTCATGTTGAACTCCAAGCATAGCACCTAAATTTGATTGTGACAATAAATCAGAAACAAAATATTTATCATTGTTTGGCCCACATCTGCACGTGTGAGAAAATAGTAATTTATGAATATACATAATTTGTTTGACTATACAGTTGTAAACAAGTCTGCTTGCTATAAAAGAAAGCCTGCCATCTAACTCTGTTGTATAAAATATTGAACTCCAATCAGAAACAAAATATTTATCATTGTTTAGCCCACATCTGCACGTGTAAGAAAATAGTAATTTATGAATATACATAATTTGTTTGACTATACAGTTGTAAACAAGTCTGCTTGCTATAAAAGAAAGCCTGCCATCTAACTCTGTTGTACAATCTGAAATACGCCATCACTTCTGATGTTAAAGCAATGTTGAACGGGGAGTAAAGAGGATCAACTCAGTTAGAAGGGTCTGATGTATTCTCTTAAGGCACATCACCTTCACCAATATATGCGGAATGTAAGGATTTGTCTCCAAGAGGCAGTCATAAAGGCTGTGAGAACAAGAAGCAAGGCACCTACCACTATCCCAATGCTCATTGAAGCAGTACTTGAGTGGACAAGTACAAGCATGCAAGGCAGCAATACTCCAAGCGGTAAGAGGAGAAAGGTAAAAGCAAGCACAGTACTACCTATCTTCGACCATTCCAATTTTTGAAGCCTATAAAACACAAGTGGAAGCCATCCAATTGCAGTTATCAGAGGAATCAAGACCTTGAGTATTGTCTTTCCACTTGGTTTAACATAGCCCTTCATCAAGATTGGCAGAAGTATGATGAAGGGCCATATGATCCCTATCCACAAGGCTATATTCAATTGAGTATCAATATGAACCAATGCTGGCGAGCACATCTTCAAAAAATCTGCAAGTGCATACTGAGTTAGCACTGCAGTTGCTATAAACAGAGGTAAGGCAAAGATCACTAAAATGCCCCAATTACGAGCACGAAAATTGATGGTAAAGAGGACAATGCTGGGGTTTGATGGTTTGTAATAAGCAACAATAGTTGAATTTATCGGGTGGCCTGCCTTGAAAGAATTGGCATCATTAATATTGAAGCCAAAAAAGGGGCTGAAAGTAGCATTCCAGCTCCTTTTGTGCCTGTCTTGGAATTCCAATGTATAAGAGACTGTGTAGCAAATATCACATTCTAGCTGGCAAAGTTGCTGATTTATTTTAGAACCAGAGCAAGAATCATAGCTGCACCCATATGAGTCACAGCTGTGGTAATTTCGTCCATTGTTGCAACCAGCCGCAGCTCCAGAAGGTGGGCACTGTGACGAATTTGCAGAACAAGCCATGGGAGAAAATGATTCTGCCATTGTCTGCAAAGACTCACAGCTCGGGAGCACCAACCCCTGAATACCTTCACATGCACAATCTGGGTCACAGCAATACCTGTATGCCATATCAACTACTATAAGAAGATGCAAATACACAATAGCTTCTGTATCTTATTATCAAATAAATCCCAATTTTTACAAGCCAATAATAACCCATGTAAAATTCCTCTCTACTTTATCACTTTCACGTTAGAAATCCTCTTGAATTGAGAATTATGATACGATTCTTGACTTTGCAATGACCTAAAATATAAATATAGAAGCAAGTTTTAGCGGCAGAAAGCCAAGTGCTTACCTTCCCAATTCCTAGAATGGAGTTGACAGCATGTCATGCAGGATAATAAGTTGGAAAAACTGATGCAACAATGTTATGCCTTCAACTATTGAATAATGATATATTTATGTGCAGGTAGAACTTATGTAATTCTACTTTATAAAAGTTTGCCATGCAACCAGTTTGGACCAGTTTCGGGCTTGAATCACCGTCCTGACCAATTTGGACCACTTTTGGACTTGGATCATTTTGCAGGGCCCAATGTTTCGACTACTTGCAGACCATGAACTGTTGCTGGATGAGGGCCAGACCTTCACTAGGACCAGACCAGTGGACTGTTTCAGAATGAGGATCACACCCGGATGAGGACTAGACCAGCAGCCGAAATCATCTCTTACCAGAGGAGGATCAGGAAGGTCACAACTCACAGGGTGGCAGATACTTTCCTCGACTCTTCCTTGCCCAATCGCTTGGACCAATTCCCTCAACCACTTCTCAAACAACTGTCCTAGCCCAATTTTTCTCGACCACTCCTAGCCCAAACTCAACAACAAACTTTCCTAGGCCAATTCTCTCGTCCAACTTTCCTAGACCTACACCAGTTTCATCAACCAACTTTTCTAGACCATATTTCTAGGCCGATTTCTCTTCACCAATTCAGTAGGCCCATTTGGTACACACCAATAGACTCCATCCATTTTCAGCCATCATCTCTATGATTTTATTTTGCTTGATTTGGTTTGAGGGATTGCTCCTTGTAGCTTCCCCTGCAGAGTTCAGCCATCATTTCTATGATTTTATTTTTCTTGATTTGGTTTGAGGGATTGCTCCTTGTAGCTTCCCCTGCAGGGTGGCTACTTTAGGGATGGGCTCTCCTTGCAGAAGTAAACTCCGTAACACATTTTATTCTTTGGGAGGTGACAACAACACAACAGAGTGCTGGAGTGTACACAAGCTAAGAAAAATAAGCAAAAAATACTAGCCTTTAATAGACACAGCAGTGGCCCAAAGGAGGAAAGGAGCTACTGTACACACTACAAGAGACAATAGAACAGCCTATAGACAAATACAAAAAGTCTCAAGTAGTAAATCTCACTGCAAAACATCTATAGCAGACAACAATGTGTAAAAGTGACCCTCAGCTGGAGTCGATACTTTTGCCAAAGAAATGTCCAAATAGGTTCAGGGCACATACACTCGCATAAGGACCAGCAACGTTACAACTCCACTAACCTATTTTACCAGAGGCTAGCTTCTGAGACTCTTCCTCTAGCAAGGCTACACCTCACTTCACAAGCAACAGAAGTGTGATATTCTAAAACTTGCTGGACACTCAGACTACTAGTCTTATACAGATGAATAATACCCATAAATAACTATAGTACTCAGAGGGATCAAGGTGGTACAGTACGTTTGATACGGTACGTACGGTACGTGAACGGTTCGTGTATAGTACGTGGAAGGGGGGTTTGGTACGATACAGAACGTTGTTTAAATAAATAAATATGTATATGTATGTATGTATGTGTGTATATATATATATATATATATATATATATATAGATAGATAGATAGATAGATAGATGCATGCATGCATGCATACATACATACATACATACATACGCATATACATATACATATACATATACATACATACATACATACATACACACACATATTGAATTAGATTATGTGAAATAAATGCAAATATACATAGTAAAATACTACAATGTGAATGGCAAAGATGTAGTAAATGTATTGTACATTGTGCAATACATATCACTAACATTTATCATTCACATTGTACTGTAGTATTGTACTATGTAGTACTATTTCACATATACTAAAGCTTCTATGTGGACATGGTGTACTAGTAGAGGGTTGGAAAAATCGTTCAACGATTTAAATCGTTGCCAACGATTTTTATACAACTTGGACGATTTTTTTTTTAATGGACAGATTTTAAAAACATCAATTGCCAACACACAAAATTTGATTTTTATAGTGATAGTGCATCTACCTCCTCATGATCAATGTTTTACATTTGATACAATTTATGATGTGAAATAATGTGATATATCATATATTATCTTTATTCATGCAAATATCTATATATATCTATAGTTTTTATGAAAAGAATAAAAATCTCTCTGAGTGGATAAAAACCTCGATTTTTATTTTGGGTCTGAATGATTTAAACGATTAAATCTCGATTTAAATCTTGCGATTTAAATCTCTCGATCCAACTATGCACAAAACATATCAATAATGGATTGTGGAACATGGTGAATTTGATTGCCAGGATATCTCCTTGGAGGCTAACGTGAGATAGTACATTGGCTACTCGACTATGTTGCCTTCGACTACGTTGAGGTCTACTCTCCAGGAATTGATGATTTGAAAGTGTACAAGTGTGTCTTATAACACAGGATGACACTTTTTTGTGCCAATGTCAAGTAGTTAGAAGACCAAACCTAAGTAACTTACGTGATGAATATCGAGATTGTGTAAACACATCACAGAGAAAATTTGACCATATTTGAGCAAAGAGACGCCCTTTAGCTCCTTGATTAAATAGCCACTCAATCATCACTCTTACCTCTAAGGGTAAGATTTGAATGATTGGCTTTCGGCTTGTACATGTGTAGACTATTTGTGATATAGATCGGATAGTGATGATCGTACAAGGTACAGAGTGTAGGTCTTTTCTTTTTGTACTTAGTTTTTTCTTTCTTGTTGTACTTTTTTCTAATTGTACTTTTTTCCAAGTTCTTCTACGATCACGCGTACCATCAATGATCAAAGCAATGAAGATCACACATCATGGTGTCACCAACCACTCACAGTTGTCATTTGACATAAGGATGTAGCTAACTCCATCATTGATTGACCCATCGAAACAACTCCATCATTCATCACTCTCCATCATTGACCAATCCTTTCAATTAGACCCCATCATTCTTGTCCCATGCCAAGATTATCCTCAAACACACTCCCTTAGCCACAATCCCATCACATATCAAGTATCTCTCCTTCTTTTTCCCTTCCCTCTGCCATTCGCATCTTCATTCGTAATTCATCCAACTATCAATTCATCATTGACCACCATTCATCTATTAAATTGTCTTGCATCACCCAACCATCCAAAGGTAGCCAATCCATACCATTTCTAACTTATCTATCAACCTTCCTTTTCTCTCACAACCACCACTCTTACGCCCACAACCACCCCATCCTTGGTCATCATAGATCATTCCCCACACCTTCCCATCGACCATTGCCAATCAATAATCACCTATACTTTCCTCTAATGAAAATGACGATAAGAATAATAGTAAAGAGGGAGCGAGAAAGACATTACTGGGCGGCCGACGTACCTGGGAACCACTTCAATGGAACGCACGGTCATGACTGCAGGAATATAGCGGCTATGAAGAATCTCGGGATAGTCCTTCTTGAAGAAGTAAGCGAAGAATGCTGTCATAAACAGTATGAAGACACAAATCCAATGCCCCAAATATTTGTCTGGGCACGGCATAATGATGAAAAAGGTAGATGAACAATCCGAAATTTGTTCGAATTCAAAGGAAGAATCTATCACAGCGAGAGAAGCAGCCCTACGCTAAAAGTCCTAAAAACGATTTCTGAACTCTCGTATGCGAGCGTGCGTGTGTGTGTGCGCGCGCGCGTGTGTGCTGTGATAGTATGTATATTACGTCTGTATCTTGGAATGTCCGAGAGAGAAAGACAGAGAGGAAGACCGAAAGGAACCTGATTCCAAGAACTTTGCTTCAAGCCTCCCTCAGTTATATTTCATTACAATCCGCGTTTGACCGCCTGCTCTGCCAATGCCGTTCCCTCATGTCTAGGCGGTTCACCGTCCACGTCTTGACCGGTTGCTGCTGGTCAATCCTCTGCATTGGCATTGCACGTTCTGGGTCCACAACAGTCAGGACATTTCGGTCGTCTACTGAGTCGTGTTTCCAAAGTGCACTGCCTCGCGTGTAGAGTTGCTTAGTTTCCAAGAATGTTCGTCTGAAGTCAAACAAACATAAAAAAATTGTCGTGGATGATTATTACTTCTATAAATGATTTGGATCTTATGGAATATTTCTTTTTAGGCAGTTCGCTCGAAGTCTGATTTTTTTTTTTTGCTTAAATTGATTGAAAAAATAATTGTACAAGTGAACGGGCATAGTATCTATGGGATCTTCCATATCCTACATAGCAGGGGTTAAACGACCCAAAGGCAACATATGGAAAAGACTCCATGAAAGTAACTAATTTGATTGATTTATATACGTCCGAAGACAATACACTGGCCTAAGATCTACAATTATCCTATCATAGGGAGGAGTTGAACCCTCACCCCCGCCTCAAAAGACAAAAGACCCAACCAACCAACCTAGTGCGCCCGGATCTTATGGAGGTACAATTACAACCTATTATTATATAGTTGAATAGGCAGAGTGTTTGTGGGATACTAATCGCTTTTTGGTTACCAATATGAAATATCTTTGTAGAGTATTGTAAAGTAAGAATGTTCCAAAAGTCAAATAGTTTGATGGTCTTGTAAATTGACAATTGTTGGAATAACAAAACACCACTCCTACTCTAATGACATGCACACATCTAACAAGCTATGGAGGAAGGAACAAAAGATAACAAAACATGATGAAATGAATTAAAGTAGAAATGGAAATGACTTACATAAGATGCTCTATGAGCATGGAGACTCCATGAGGAGAGGAAGCACACTCTTTGCAATGGGCTAGAGTGAATGAGCTTGTGTGGAGTGAAGGGAGGCCTTGCTTTTATGGAGTTTGGGAGAATTCCCTTGCATGTGGGATATATGTGCTTGCATGAGAATGATTCTAGCTTTGGACAAAAGGGTGGAACATGGAACTCTCAACACCCTCCCTCCATGTGATGACCCTTTTGTTTTTAATATGGGGGACTAGTGACATATGGGATCACTTAGTCCATTGGCTTTTTAGGATCTAAGGACATATGGGATCCTTAGACATAACTTGAACATATGGGATCCAAGGTGGGGACATATGACATCCCTTGGATCTTGGGACATATGGGATCCCAAGTCATATACTTTGACATTTGGGATCCAAGTGGTTTTTAATGAGATCTATGGACATATGGGATCCCTATACATGTACAAGGGTTTACATCATGGGGTAGGTAGTGCTTATGGAACCATTTGCCACCTTTTGAGCATTTTTCTTTTCTTGGGTCTTTTGTTGTTGGTGTAGCCTTTGTCTTGTGAGCTTCATGGCCTTTTCGAGGGCTTTGAGTGTCATTTGTTCAAGCCATAGGGAAGGTCTTACTCTTTTGAAGAGCAGTGTCTAGTCCCTTTACATGGGGCTTGATATGATTCGGAAAGTGTTAATACATCTTCACTTTAGTGAAATCTCTTTGATATGTAGAGAGTATATATGGCTTCAAGACTTGATGGCTTTGCGAAGGTCCTACCTTCTTTATAGGAAGGTGGTGTCTAATCTCATTACAAATGAGTAAGAGATTTGGGCTCATACAATTCAAAAAGACCCTTCTTACCTTATTTTAAAGCAAAAAAATAACTCGCAAAGCGTTTCTCGTGCAAGATACAAAAGTTCATGTATTCAATGGCCTTTTAATTTCAATTACCTCAATGAGTTTAGCTAATCACATATGTTTGCCACGTGATAAAGCTTACCTCAATGAGTTTAGCTAATCACATATGTTTGCCACGTGATAAGGCATGACATAAGTCCTTATGATCTATAGACTGTAATACGCCCATGAAGACGCAAGTTTCATTTGGTCAGCAACAACTTGCTTCGAAAACTCCCATGTCAATGGTCAAGTGGTGGTCGAGTAGCTGGTGACATCACAACTTACATAAAAGAAACTCTCCCCCCATGAGAGGTGAAAATTCAAAATATCCCGCTCTCTCTATGTAGAACATTCAACAGGGATCTTTAATCGAGTCATGGAAGGCCTTTCTTTCTTTTTCCATTGCTGATCTTCATCTGTCATGAGTGTACTCGTGTGTGTAGTACCTGTAACATAATCCTAGTAGGAGATGGTTGAACTACACCCTAAGAGAGAGGATTAGGAAGTAATCCTCAACCATGGCTTTTGGGGCAAGTGGTTATCCCATCACATTCCTAACCGGGAGGTTGTGAGTTCGATTCCTTGCATTGGTATCAGAGCCTAGGAAGTAGGCTTGGGCAAGGTGGCACGGCGCGGCGTAGCGTGTCGCAAGGTACACGGTGTCAGGGTACATAGTGCCAGGGTACATCCTATCAGGGTACATCCCGAGAGGGAAGCACTTGATTGAGGGTTCAAGATACCAAACATGGGTGAGAACAAGGTTCAAGACTGAGGTTGAGAACAAGGGCTCAAGACACCAAGGTTGCGAACAAGAAGGTTCAAGACACCAAGGTTGAGAGCAAGGGTTCAAGAGACCAAGGTTGCGAACAAGGTTCAAGAAACTATGCGAGGTTGAGGGACATCAATTCAAGGGCATCATGAGGCTCGAGGGATACAAGAGCAGATCATTGAGGACAATGATTGACCAAGGGGGGAAGAATGTAACATACACCTAGTAGGAGATGGTTGAACTACACCCTAAGAGAGAGGATTAGGAAGTAATCCTCAACCATGGCTTTTGGGGCAAGTGGTTAGCCCATCACATTCCTAACTGGGAGGTTGTGAGTTCGATTCCTTGCAGTACCTGTATAGTCCGTTGGTGGCTTCTGCTCCGCATGCATTGACTTGACAACCTCTACTGACTCATCTCTTTGGAGAAGTAAACAGTGAGGAAATAGATGAAGGTGATGACTATAGAGGATCCCGCTCTTGTCTTCTTGCGATCGATCTACTCCGGCAATAGCTCCAGTTGCTCTCTCTCTCCAGGCAGATGCTCTCTGCTACTGAAATGATGCTCTACAACCCATAGACAATCTCGCCTCTCTCGATTCTTTCATTCTCTCTTTTCGCTTCATAGTTTGCAGTCGTGAGCATAGATAGTTGAATGGATGCACGCTCGTGAAGAGACTACATGTGTTGTTGGTATGTCACGCATAGAGATGATAGAGCCTCTCCTTGTATATTCTGATGTGGTCGAACCCGAACTTGCAACCGATTGTCACTCTATCAGAGAAATGCTTTCCCTTTGTGTGGTTGCACCTTGGGAAGAATGCCTATGAGCATTCCTATGATTACTTTGCTTCTCTTTTCCACATGGCTATGGAATCTGCGCAATCTCATGAATCAGGTTTGGCATGGTTTCATTAGGTTCATGGTGTCGAAGAAGGAGTCTTGTACTAGAGGTTGCAGAAGAAGTGGCTCTTGAAGTGGGGAGTTGGGCAGCATATTGTTCATCAAGAAAATGGATTCTGAAACTACTGTAGCTAGTACTCAATCAAGCATGACAACCAAACTTGCAAAATTTGATGTAGAAATTAAGCCTCGTCACTTTTGAAGTGAAAATGATGAAGAATATGCTACTATCATAAGGTTGAAAACAAATAACGAAACAAAAATCTCAAAGAGAAATGAAAGTAGTGCTTAGGAGCACTTTTATTATAAAGTGAATTGGGAGGGAGGGAGGGATTATGAACAAGTTTAAACATGTGTATGTATGTATAAACGTACACACGCATATGGATGTGTGTGTGTATGTGCATATGGGGTTTAGTCGTACAAGAGCATTGCATGTTACGCTTTGCATCATATAAGCTAATTGTGCAAAATATTGGACGATAAGGTCGTGAAATGAATTTTTGCTCAATATAAATTTGATCAAAAGATATTGTTTGTCTTATCCACAAAGTAGATGCATTTTGAGTAGTCGGTATGTAGTTTTTTTTTTTTTAGATGTAGTTCAATCTCTATTTTTATTTAATAAGGAGACATCAATGCGCTTAATTAATATTTATGACAACTTTTCCTTTTTTTTTGAGAGTACAATGAATTGGAAATACACACTCACACATCCAACCTCGTAAGGTAGAGGCACCCATCATGAGAGACTCATGGACATGATTAGCCAAGACTTGAACTCATGAATTCCTCCCAAAGCTTCAAGGCATTAGCCACTAGGCTATGCGGGCTCGAGCTATAACTTTTCTTTTTAGCTGTAGGCACTCAAATATAGCTACCAAATATAGTTGTAGATAGCCAAATGTAGCTACCTTTGAGATGAGTTCCCAATCTATTCAAGTTCCAAATGAGGAAAATTCTAATGGAAATATACGTGATACACTTATCAATGAAAGAATAGACATTGAAGGACTAAAATTATGTTAAAATTGTTGGTGTACGCTTTGTGGGACAATGCATTAGAGAGAACTTTGTCGTATCATAGACATTGAGACTCTCATGGTTCCTCTTTAGCAATGAATGTCTCTAATCTTTGTATTGAGAATGAGCCTGAACCCATTAATGGAGCAAAGAAATCAAAGTTTTGGATGGTCACAAAAAAATGAATGCTATTATGAAGAAGGGTACTTGGACTCTATAAAGGACATTGGAACAAAACGAGTTTGTGGGATTAAAGCATAACCCTAATGGGATAATTGATTGTTATAAGACAGGACTTTTGAAAAAATGTTATGCTCAAGAGAAGGGAAGAAGGGCATTGGAACAAAATGGGTTTGTAAGATTAAAACATAGCTTTAATGGGATAATTGATCATTATAAGACATGACTTCTTTAAAAAAATATATGCTCAAGAGAAGAGCATTGAATTTGAGTCAAATGACTCAAACGTATTGGATGTTAGAGCTAATTTCTCCAATTAGGATCTACATATTCAAATGTGTGTATTTCAGCCCCATGGTGTTTTGGGAAAAGGGCAACAAAATGTAGTGTGAAGGTTGAAGAATGTATTATGTGGTTGAAAACAAGTGTGAAAAGATATGTTCTTATCTCTTAGCACATGGGTTTCAAAATAGTCCAAGTAAAATCAATCACTGTCTGTGTGAAGCATACACATCATGTATTTGCATTCTATGGTTGGAAACAAATAGGACATGATTGTTATGAAAAGATACATTCTCATCTCTTATCTCATAATCCAGTTTATACATATTATGTGAATCATACACATTATGTATTTTTTTAGCATTGTATTTTTGTTGATCTTATGTTAGTCAATAGTGTTGATGAGGTACATATTGCTAAGTTTTAGGATAATTTGTATGCTTCCTCTGAAATTTTATATTATGCAAATTGATGGAAGACCTACTTCATGTAAAACAAACTATATTGACACCTTATTGCAATGTTTTGCCTTGAGTAATTCAAATTTGTTGCCATTGAGATAAGCCTATAACCAAGTCTTCATGATGTTGGAGATGCATTTGATGTTTTCCTCTATCAATAAGTTGTGGAATGTTTTATTTATGCATGCATTATGTGTCCTAACATTTATCATCTTCCTCTCTCTTAGATAAGAAAGATTATGCATAGCCCAAAGTCTCAAGATTTGGTTTTAGACATCTGTTTATAGAGACCGTCATTGTGTGCATATTGGACAAGGGCAAGTGCTTAGAGAATCTTAGAGCCCCCCCCCCCCCCCCCCCCAGGAAGCCCCCATGCACAAACATCACTCAAATAGTAGGGAAAAACACACGGACGGCTGATTAGAGGCACAATTGGGCCGCCCATGTGCCTCTACAACATGTGAACAAGGTGAAGAAGCTTTTCCATTTCCTTCCTCTTGTGTTTTCAAAAGCAATGAAGTGATCGTCTAGCTCATTTGCACAAAAGAAAGATGCCCACCACCACATACATGGGATTTCTCTTCATGCATAAACACCCACAATTGGTTTCTCCATCTCTGTGTGTGGGCACAAATATATCCACCCCTCTATTTGAAGTCATTTCTTTTTCATATTTCCTCTACAAAGGACTATTTTTCAGCACCTATCCCCACTCTTTGGGGCATATCTTCTTGTCTATATCCGAATTGTAAAACTCAACTTATTGTGCTTTGTATCCTTTGAGGGATTTCAATCAATAGTGCAAACCCATAGTTTAACCCCCACAACCTTTTTGTGCATATCCTATAAGTTTAGTGTTGA
Organism: Ceratopteris richardii; assembly: GCA_020310875.1. NCBI lineage: Eukaryota > Viridiplantae > Streptophyta > Polypodiopsida > Polypodiales > Pteridaceae > Ceratopteris > Ceratopteris richardii. The sequence goes on along the minus strand of CM035408.1, from coordinate 90,141,920 downwards.
GTTTCAATGAGCTTCCAAGAAGTGGTTCGAGAGCATATATGCAACCTACAATGACTACAAAGCAATCAAAAAGCAGTCTATGAGTGGTCTCATCCTCTCTCTTCCAAGAAGTGGTTCGAGAGTGACAAACACAAAATTTAGCTTCTTTAGTTGCAAATTAAAATTCGGTTTATTTTTTGGGATAATTAGGTAATTTTTTTAGGGTTTTTGGAGCTAATTGAGTAGTCAAGCAAAGTGCAGTTGTCAACCAAAGCTTGGAGAGCATCCTAAGCACTAGATCAATTTCAAAGCATGAGACTTGAGGTTGGAAGGTTTCTCAACCCCCATAAACAATTCTAGTTTAGAATAAGTGTGCATAAGTGCAACCGATTAATTAGGATGACGATAGGAATGGATCAAGTATAAGAAAACCTAATTAACTCAAGTCAATACTGATAACTAAATTAAAGTATGATAACCATAAAGAAAAGTACATAATCAAGGGACCCAATGAGAAATAACTACAAACAAAAATTACTTATGATGATGTGACAAGTGAAACAAGATATCACACCAAAATGAAACTAAAAAGAACAAGTAAGTGATACATCAATGAACCATGCAATGAGGTTTTACTCTAAGTTGGGCAAGTAAAGGGAAAGAAATTCATGAACCTTCAATCAAGAAAACACACAAGAAAGACTGATCGACAAAGCCTCAGATCATTTGAAGCTAGTGTCAATCATACTGCTAGATATTGGGCTCTATAGTTGAGTGATTATCCCTATGTAGTAAGTTTGGAAACAAGTGACTCAAAGATATCTTTTTGCATGGAGAGATCTGCAGTTGGTTCAAGGTTGGCATACCTTGAATGCAAGTTAATGTGCTAATGGTGGAAAATGCTTCTCTTAACGCAAGGTGCACAACTTTAAAGGAATCTTGCATCACTCTAGAAACATAGCTAGAATACCAAAATCATGAAACAATACAAGAATTAGAAAATCATCTACACACATAGATGGAGCACAATGCAAAATCACTTGCAACATGGGACTCCTGCATAGCCACCTTGTTCTAGCACGAGAGGATAACATAAAAATACAATGCAAGAATGAGAAATTTTTTTAGGCACCCATGGAAATGATCACAATTGCTCCTGTCAATCCATCATGGTTCTAGGACATCCCACTTGACTCAATCAAAATTATACTCAAGATTGGGCCACTGATCCTGATTCTTGAAGGTCTACTTTTGGATACATATTCTTGCTTGGCTCAAGACCTATCTCTTGGGCAAGTAAGAAGTAGCATATAGTTTCTTTGGCATCCACCAACGTCAAGTACCAAGCATCGAGCTTTGCAGCATGTGAGGCCATCGGGCTTCAATGTTTATTATCTAAAATTGGTGTTTTGCAGGTTATTTTGATATGCATCTGCATGGATAGCTAGTCAACCTTGGCCATCGATGATAATCCAATGTTCCATGCTCGATGAAGCACATCGAGATCCGATACAAATTCATCCATAAGAAGCTTGTATCTCAAGAGATTACTCTCGCACAGTGTACCTCTCAAGAGAACCTAGTGGACATGTTCACAAAGGCTCTACCTCCAATTCCACTCCAGCACTAGGTGGACCTGTACAACATTCAACCTCTCCAAAATGGAGTTGTAAAGGGGATGTTGATTACATGATTCCTCCTACATCATTTAGATTTTTCTTCGCATGAGTGCATCTCCATTTTGTATCCAAGAGTCACTCCATTTCGAGTTTAGTTCCATCTTACATTGTATCTCTTTTGTATCTGGGTACCTTGCCATTTGCTTCTACCTATGTATTCATTTTTCTTCAAAGGTATTTATCCCACATATGATGTACTTTGGAGAGCCCCATCCAATGGTATATAAGGAGGGCCTTGTTGAGATATCAAGCTCAACATGTGATGATCCAGGATGACACGTACCAGTTTTTCGTTTCTCTGACATGTATAGTGGTCACACTGGTATATGTCAGGGATACTTCATTGAGCTTTATTAGATTTATCTACCGAGAGTGATGGCACATTTGTTTCTTGCCAGCTCACTCATTCGCGGACATTAGGTTTTTCCTTATGTACTGATCTTTATATATTGCACTTGTTGTATTCTTGTTTTTAGGTCATTCTTGTACATTCCTTTTATGTAATAGAAGAAGAAGAAGAAGATCATTCTTCCTTGCCTCAATCTGTGTGTTTGCTTATCCTTGAGAGTGAGAGTGTGTGTGTGAGCTCTCTTCCTTATCTCCTTCCTCGTGACAGGCCTCTCCCCCCATTTGTACTTGGTTAGAAGCTTGAGGAGCCTACTCCATGCTCTTGGCAAGCTCACTCTAATCCATGTGAGTTTTCCCATTTGATAGTCTACTCACTTTTGAGTCTCACACTCTTTGTTTTTGTGAGCACACTCTTCTTTTCATGTTTCTTCTACACGTATACACTCTAAACTTTCAAATCCTTGTAGTTTCAAGTGAATACATCTCTATACTCTCTGAATAGACTTATCAATCCTCGCTCTTCTTCCTCACTTACGTCATGTCCTATGTATATGCTTCTTTCTTCTCTATCTTCAATTGTCACCAAAGTCTTCTTGGTTTATTCTTTGTTATATTATATGTTTCTCCCATGAGACCTCCTCTCTTTGGCATCCTTATCATTATCTTTTTGTCTTCTATCTCATACTTCTTAAAATTCTCAAGCTCCTCAAACAAGGATTCTTCTTCTTCATCATATGTGGGGGGATTCTTATTTCAATTCTTTTTCTTACCTTTTGTGTCTACCTGTGTAGTTAGCATTACATCATTCTTACACTCTTTCTATGCCTAGTCTTAGCTTCTACCAAGTATAGGTACTCTTCTTCTAATGCACAAAGGGGATCCATGAGAATGGATTCTAAGTCCTCTACACTTGCTTCTTCTAGTACATTCAATTAGATTTGAAGTCTAATTGTGTGCAATCATGTCTTGGGAAATTGATCATTAAGATCATCTACTTTTTGAATTGGAGGGGAATCCTCTCTTTCCTTGGCCCATTTCTCCTCTCACATTTCTTGTAAGAAATTTTGGGAGTATTGGTCTATAGAGGAAGAGGTTCCATCATCCGTAGAGTTAGGAACAAAATCTTCCTAAGGAGGTAAGCTTTTTTCCTCACTCCAATTATCTTCAGCCTCTTGCATTGCCAATGTCTAGAGTTTAGCCACCAAGAGCTCAGATCTCTCCAGTAGTCCTTCGAAATATGACTGTGGCTTGATCGAGTTGGCCTGATTGAAAAGATAGTTTGCATCAAACAAAGCATGAGCTAATTCTACCATTTTTGCACATAGATTTGTCCTTTCAATCTCTAGGTCTGCTCTAGGATAGCATTTATCAAACAATTGTATTTGTTCCTTCTTGAAGTCAAGCCTAGTAGGTCTTGAACATAATGTCCAAGCTTTTTGGAGTAGGATCTACCAATATTGATCCTGCTTGGGGTTGAGGTGGGATGGATGGTGTGGTATGAACTGTTGTGTTGGATGGTGGGTGTATGTACGAGGGGTTTTGAGATGAGAATTCTGCGATTTTTGTTTTTGTTTCTCTCAATATTTCTTCCAAATCACTCACTTGTCTAGACCATTGTCTTTTCATTCTTTCTCAACTATCCTTCTAAGATCTATATCTCTTTTTACTAGTGCTCTCTAACTTGCTAGCCTCGAATTTCATTTCCTACTCTATGTCTAGGGTCTTTTGTAGAGCTTGTGCTCTAGTAACCACCTGTACAGGGGCAGCATTTGTCACACTTCCACTAGGTTCTATCACTAACCCAATAACATTGATTAGGATATGTTTTTGAGCATTGGATAGATTCTTAGGACAATCTCTGAGGAGATGCTCCTTGCCACAATCAAGACAAAAGCCTTGAATCACTACAACTTAAGGTTGCCCTTGTGGTGGATGTGGACACTCACAAACAAAATGATCTCCATGAAAATTGTAACAAGGTCCTCTAGGTCTTTGCGGCCTATATTGTCCCAATTGAGCTCTATGTCTAGGGTTGATGTACATATTTGTGTGTAGTTTGACTCCCAACTAGGTTTCATCCATTTTGCTTCATATTGATAAGCCTCATTATGCTCTGGTGATTTAATGTAATAAGCTAGTGGGATATCTCCATGTGTTGAATCAAAACTTTGAGCATTAGGATCACTTTCTAGGATCAACGGAGACATTGGTAATAATGCTACTTGTGGTCTAGGTTGTTTCTAATATGGAGATTGGTATTGTTGTTGGATCCTATAGTATGGGCATTGTTGATATTGATTTTGATACCTACCTGGTTGTTGGTAGTTTTTCCTAACTAGTTATTTTTTTATATTGAGAGTCTTGAGCCAAATGGTTTGTGTATTTTCTTTCTATTGTGCAATAATAGGCATTTATATTCCCTAAGTTATAGGATTTCATGGGACATACGTTGGCCATGTGATCACCTCCGCAAGTGTAGCAATGGTTCATTGTGACCACTATCGACGCTTGCCTATTTTAAACTCGTAGCTTTTGAGCTACTTGTTGAGCCAATTCATCTATTGATGTCATGGTTTTGGATGTGATATGTTGGTACATTTTACCCAAGCCTACATGCTTGATATATTTGATATTATCCTCATTTGTAACTCACATGAGTAGTCATGTGAACACCTCTTGTAAAAGAGTACATTTTATCTCTTGTAAATGGAAAAAGAAAAAAGGAAAAGGATGGCTTACCTCATCCATGATGTAAAAGCAAATTCGTGGCTCCAACTACCAAAATCACGAATTTTTGAGCTGAGGGAATCTCTCTTAACTTTGGGGATCACTTTTAGGTGGAGCCATTCGAATTCGAATTCAAAACTCCCTCCAAGAATAGCTATAAAAAGAGCAAGAAGGAAGAGGCGATTAACAAGCCTTGTACGTGACCACTTCATGTCATTTTGTAGAGATTGAAGAGCTTACTCCATAGCTCTATCATTCTACTCCCATTGTGCAAAGATTCATTGCCAATGTGGTTGTAATCATATGTGAATCTATACATTTATCATCATCTACTTCTCTGTTTTGTTCTCTGCTATACTCACTCAGAGCAGTAACTTCAGAAGGTCATATCTCGAGTTCTACTTAACCTTTTTCAGTGATTTAACTTGCGTTGGATAGCTTGTACTGTCTACTTTGTGCATATAAATTTTCAAGGTCATTGGATACTTACTTTTGGAGATATCTGCATTTTACTGCTTACTGGTCTATCTCTGTAGAGCCCCGAGAATTGTGGGAATGTTCCAGAAATTGATGAAACTTGTTCTCAGCGCTCAGTCCATCATTTGAAGCGTTTTAACTTGGATTGGGAAGCTTGCTAAGTCTATTTGCTATGCCCAAAAGGAATTTTTCTAATTCCTACCAGGTTGAGAGCACTCTTCATTTTTTATAGCAGGTGTATGTCCAAAAATAGCAAGTTTTGGGAGCTAGTCATTTCGCAACTAGTCTGTCTTGACTTAAACGTTTGGGATACATGTTCCAAAGTACTTGGCTGATATTTTGGTGGATTTAGGAAGCTCAAAGGGTCTACTAATCAACTCTGAAGTCTCAGTTGGCTGGTGTGAAGCTGGTTGTAGCAGCACCTACTCATCTTTGGATTGCATCCACCATCTCTCTTCACAGTGGTATCAGAGCATAGTCAAGCAACATGGGAGATGGATTTCCATCAACAATTGACAAATTGGATCAAAACAACTACCCGGAATGGTCTCTAAGGATGGAGGCTTACCTTCAAGGGAGGAATCTATATGGATTCATATCCGGAGATGAAGCAATGCCAACCATGAGGAACAAAGGGCAACCATCATATGAAGAAGTGGAAGGACTTTCAAATTGGTGTTCGAAGGATGCACTTGCAAGGTCCTATATTCTAAACTCAATCTCTGATTTTCTTTTACCTCATGTCAAGGGATGCAAGACATCAAGAGAGACCTGGAATGCACTTGCTTCTTTCTTCTCTTCCAACACTCGAGCAAGGAAGAACCAATTGTGGATGGAGTTCACAACAATGAAGAAAAGCCCGAAGCAAAATGTGACTGATTATGTCACAAAGATGAAGGAGATTTCGGACCAGCTTGGAAGCATTGGAGAGGTAATTGAAGAGGAGCAAATCATTAGACAAATCATGAATGGAATCAAAGCAGACGACAAGTGGGAGTCATTCACAACAGCCATGGATTTATACATGGATATGCATGTACCCGACCTCAACACACTCATGGGCCAACTCTTCACTCATGAAGCAAAGATTAGCAAAGGTGGTGAGTCCTCAAGAGGTAATCAAACTTCTGCCTTATATTTTGATAAAGCTAAGGTCAAGGACAAGTCAAAGAATAGGAAGAATGAAGATGAAGGTAGCTCTTTCCAAGCAACCTTTGCAGGTAGAGGAAGAGCTAGAGGAAGAGGCAGAGGTGGAAAGCAAGGCAGGGGGAGATTCCAATCATCTCAACCTTGCAACATATGTGGCTTATCTAACCATACTACTGAAGAATGTTTCAGGAACCCGAGGAACTCAAGAGGAAGAGGATTCAATAGAGGTGGCTATGGATCAAATAGAGGTAGATACAATGGAGGCTACAACAACAACAACTACTACAACAACAATTACAACAACAACAACAACTATCAAAGTGGCCATAGAGGAAGAAGAGATTACAATAACTATGCAGAGGACCAAAGTCAAGAAGATTCATTATTGATTATGAATCTATCAGCGAAGAAGGGTAAGGATGATGATCACATATTTTACATTGATTCGGGATGCTCGAACCATGTAGCAGGAAATGTGGCTTTACTTTCTGATTTGGAAGATCCTCATAACAAGCATGAAGTGCAGACAGGAGATGACACAAAGCACTCAGTGGAGAAGATAGGTAATGTGAAGACATCAGATGGGAATATGAACCTCTTAAGCAAAGTCTTGTATGTCCCTACAATTACCAAAAATTTAATAAGTGTTGGACAGATTGTTGAAAAAGGATTGCAGGTTAGATTCAATCGATTTGGAGCATATGTTGAAGACCCAAGGCAAGGCTTTCGAAGGATTTCCAAAGGAGAAAAGACAAGAAGGCTTTTCACTTTTGAAGTGGAAGATACAAAGAACATAGCTTTGTTTAGCTATGGATCTCAAACCCTAACAGAGTTGGAGATATGGCACAAAAGGCTTGCTCACATTGGTGAGAGGACACTCAAACAGATTTGCAGGGACCAAAGTGTACTTGGTTTGCCTAATATCACAAGGCAACACATGATTTATAAGTGTGAAGCTTGTCAACTCGGCAAGGCTCATAGACAACCTTTCAATAAGAAAGGATATATGTATCAAAATCCTTTGGATCTAGTGCACACGGATGTGTGGGGTCCAAGTAAGGAGCCATCTATATCAGACTCAAGATATTATGTGTCTTTCATAGATGATTGTAGCAGGTGGACCATTTTGTTTTTCATGAAGCACAAGGATGAAGTGTTTAATTGCTTTAAGAAGTATATTGCTCTTGTTGAAAACCAAACAGGTAGGACTTTGAAACGACTCAGATCAGATGGTGGAGGAGAATACTTGTCTTCTGAATTTGATGCCTTCTTGCATGAAAGAGGCATGAAAAGGGAAGTCACTACAAGGTATACACCCAAACTCAATGGTGTATCAGAGAGGAGGAACAGAGCTATTGTCGAAGCTGCAAGGTCCATGCTCAACGAAAAGGGATTGCCAAACTACCTATGGGCAGAGGCTGTGTCGACAGCCACATATCTCATAAATAGACTTCCATCTAAGTCACTAGATGGAACCACTCCATATGAAGTGTGGAATGGAAGAAGACCTAGTCTAGAGCATTGCAAAATCTTTGGATGCTTAGCCTATGCTCACATTCCTTCTCAAGTAAGAGGGAAATTGGATCCCAAGGCAGAGAAGTGTGTATTCATTGGTTATGATCAAAACCAAAAAGGATATAGATTGTACAATCCAACCAATAAAGGATTTTCTGTGAGTAGAGATGTAATTTTTGATGAAAACAAATCATGGTTTGATGATGACAGGAAAGTGAAGCTGCCGTATGACTTGGATGAAGACTTTTCATCACTTCAACCAAAGGAGCCAAAGCAGATTGAAGAAAGTGATTCGGAGATTAACATAGAAGACTTGGAAAGACTAAAGCTATGGAAGAACAAAGGTAAAGCAAAGATGCAGGATGCTACATATGGACCGGAGAGCTCACATCAACCACTTAGAAGGTCTTCAAGGGAGAAGAAGAAACCAGAAAGGTTTGGTTATGACACTTCTTTGGTCACCAAGCACTCAATCTACATTGCAAAGGATTCAACCAATGAAGAACCTACCACATTTGAAGAAGCACAAAGCAAGAAAGCTTGGAGAGATGCAATGGATGAAGAAATGGAAGCCTTGAAGGAGAATGACACTTGGGAGCTTGTACCTAACAAGCCATCTATGAAGATAATCGGATCTCGATGGATATACAAAATCAAGAGGAATCCAGATGGAAGTATAAATAGACACAAAGCAAGGTTAGTTGCTAAAGGGTTTGCTCAAACCCATGGTATTGATTATGAGGAGACTTTCTCTCCTGTTGCAAAAATGCCTACAATTAGGGTTCTCATTAGTCTTGCTGCATCTAGAAATTGGAATCTTTATCAACTTGATGTAAAGAATGCTTTCTTGAATGGATGGATTTCTGAGGAAGTGTATATGGCACAACCTCCTGGATATGAGGATGCACATCATCCTAACTATGTATGCAAACTAAAGAAAGCTTTGTATGGATTGAAGCAAGCTCCAAGAGCTTGGAATTTTAGATTGGTGACTTATTTGCAGGACCAAGGATTCAAATCTAGCAAGGCGGATACCTCTTTGTTCATAAAGAGGAATGGATCTGAAGTGATCTATTTATGTGTGTATGTTGATGATATTATTATCACAGGCAATGATCTTGAAGGAATCAAACAGGTAAAGAGTCAAATGAAGGAGGAGTTCAAAATAAGTGACCTCGGACCACTCACTTATTTTCTTGGATTGGAGTTGATCTACACAGATTCAGGTATATACATCACACAAAGGAAGTATGTCCATGACATGCTCGTCAAGTTCAAGATGGAAAATACCAAGTGTGCAAGTACACCTATGGAGCAAAATCATAAGCTTAGTGCTTATGAAGGAGAGCCAATTGAAGACATCACAAGCTATCAAAGCTTGGTTGGAAGTTTGAACTATGCAAGACTCACAAGAGTGGATATATGCTATAGTGTTAGCATATTGAGTCAGTTTATGCATAAGCCGAGAAGACCACATATGGAAGCGGCCAAGCGAGTCCTCAAGTACCTAAAGGGGACCATGAATGAAGGTTTGTTCTATTCATATACTTCAGATATTGAGCTAAAGGTCTACTCAGATGCAGATTGGGCCGGATCTAAAGATGATAGAAGAAGCACATCAGGGTATATATCATTTGCAGGTTCAAAAATCATTTCTTGGTCATCGAAGAAGCAACCAACCGTGGCATTATCTTCTACCGAAGCTGAATATAGAGGTTTGGCTAATGCAACTCAAGAAATCATGTGGTTAAAGTCTTTGTACACAGATCTTGGACTTCATTCTTCAACACCTCGCATTTTTGGTGACAACACAAGCTCACTACATCTAGCAGCTAATCCGGTATACCATGCTAGAACCAAGCATATTGAAGTCCACTACCATTACGTAAGGGAGAAGCTAATGAGCAAGGATATTCAACTATCCTATGTCTCTACAGATATGCAATGTGCCGACATGTTGACTAAAGCTCTTGATGGTACAAAATTAAGTAGATTCAAGTTGATGATTGGCTTGCAGGAAATCAAGGACAATTGAAGAGTTATTTGAAGGCCAAGCATGTTAGGCTTGAGGGGGAGCTGTTGGTACATTTTACCCAAGCCTACATGCTTGATATATTTGATATTATCCTCATTTGTAAGTCACATGAGTAGTCATGTGAACACCTCTTGTAAAAGAGTACATTTTATCTCTTGTAAATGGAAAAAGAAAAAAGGAAAAGGATGGCTTACCTCATCCATGATGTAAAAGCAAATTCGTGGCTCCAACTACCAAAATCACGAATTTTTGAGCTGAGGGAATCTCTCCTAACTTTGAGGATCACTTTTAGGTGGAGCCATTCGAATTCGAATTCAAAACTCCCTCCAAGAATAGCTATAAAAAGAGCAAGAAGGAAGAGGCGATTAGCAAGCCTTGTACGTGACCACTTCATGTCATTTTGTAGAGATTGAAGAGCTTACTCCATAGCTCTATCATTCTACTCCCATTGTGCAAAGATTCATTGCCAATGTGGTTGTAATCATATGTGAATCTATACATTTATCATCATCTACTTCTCTGTTTTGTTCTCTGCTATACTCACTCAGAGCAGTAACTTTAGAAGGTCATATCTCTAGTTCTACTGAAACTTTTTCAGTGATTTAACTTGCGTTGGATAGCTTGTACTGTCTACTTTGTGCATATAAAGTTTCAAGGTCATTTGATACTTACTTTTGGAGATATCTGCATTTTACTGCTTACTGGTCTATCTCTGCAGAGCCCCGAGAATTGTGGGAATGTTCCAGAAATTGATGAAACTTGTTCTCAGTGCTCAATCCATCATTTGAAGTGTTTTAACTTGGATTGGGAAGCTTTCTAAGTCTATTTGCTATGCCCAAAAGGATTTTTCTAATTCCTACCAGGTTGAGAGCACTCTTCATTTTTTCTAGCAAGTGTATGTCCAAAAATAGCAAGTTATGGGAGCTAGTCATTTCGCAACTAGTCTGTCTTGACTTAAACTTTTGGGATACATGTTCCAAAGTACTTGGCTGATATTTTGGTGGATTTAGGAAGCTCAAAGGGTCTACTAATCAACTCTGAAGTCTCAGTTGGCTGGTGTGAAGCTGGTTGTAGCAGCACCTACTCCTCTTTGGATTGCATCCACCATCTCTCTTCACATGATACTAGTGGAAGAATATGAATCTCTATAGATTTTAGAGAGTTCTAGTTCATCACCCAAAATTTCCTCGATATCAATACACATCCTTAAGCATTTCTCTAAAGTACGAGGCTCTTTCAAGTAGACATGATCTTAATTTTCCACTCAATTGGCCATCTAATAATAAGGAAACTTTTTTGTCTTGGGTAGGGAGCTTTGGGATGGGGCATCGCTTGATGTATTGCTTGAACCTATGTGCTATTAACCTAACCATTTCTTGTGGGATTTGTTTGAAACTATGGGTTCTGTTTGAAACTATGGATCAATGAGGAAGTGTTTTGTTTAATCCCACTCTTGGAGAATTCTGCAGTGAAAGAGTCGAACATTTGGGTGATAGTCTTGAATTGATGTTGATGTAATGTTTGGAACCATGTTGGGAGTGTATTCTTCAATGTAAGCCCAAAAGACTCATATTGAGTGAACAAATCCTCCACTTATTTTGCTCTCAATACTTGCTTGAATTTGGCCACATGATCATAGGGATATCCCATGCCATCAAAATAATTCTTCATGGTTTTCACTAATTGAATAGGTCTAAGGCTTCTAGGATGTTCTTAGGGTCTAGGCAATGGAAGTTCATCCATGCCTCTTTGATTCCTATGCCCTCTGGGTCTTTCTCATTCCATTCTATCTATGACTAACCCTAATCTTTCTCTTCCTCTAATGCGCACAAAGCTCACTTATGGCCACTCCTTGGATCTCTCTTTTTGTGCTCCTAAGACATGTGAAGATCATGCTCCATTCTGGCGATGAGGATTAGTAGACTTGTATGAGGGGAAAATAGGTTCACCCTTCCAAGTGTATGTGTGTCTACTATGCTCCGTAACAACATACATCCTTTCTGAAGTGTTGTCCAAGTATATAATTCTACTTGGAACATCAGGATCCTTGAACTCATGTATGATGATTCCATCTACATTGCTTGGTTTATCTATCTTGAATCTCCAAAATGCTTCATCAACTTCTCTATTAACTAAGATCTCTATACTTGTGTTGTCTTAAGGGATCCATTGAGGTGTTAAGATCCTTGTTAGGATTGGTTTACTTCTAGGAGTGTTGATCCTCAGGGACTCACTACTTGGTTATAATCTAGAAATCCATCTAGGAAACTATAAACCTCCTTACCTGCTACACATTGTAAAAACTATGTGATCGAAAGCAGATAACTACCTTTGATTGTGGTTGCATTAATGTTTTTCAAGTTAATACACACTCCTAACTTGCCATTATTTCTGGGCATGACCACGATGATGGATACCCATTTGATATGTTCAACTTGATAGATGAATCCTTTTTCTTTTAATCTATCAATTTCCTCCTTGATTTTACCTACATACATGTCATTATACATGTAAGGTTTTTGTTTCACAGGCTTAGCCTCCAACTTCATAGGGATCTGATGTGAGTAAATTGTTGGATCCACACCTTTCAAATCTTTGTATGTCCAAGCAAATGCATCTTTGTATTCACATAAGAGATTCATTAAATCTTGTTCCTCCTCTACACTAAGGTAATATCCTATGTACATGCTCCATTCTTCTTTATCTTCAACTGTAACTATGATTTTCTTTGTCACTTGCTTATTGTCATATGGTTCTCTCATGAGAACTCTTTTTGGCATCCTCACTAAGACTTTTCTATCTTCGATCTATACTTCTTGAAGTTCTCATGCACCTCAAACAATGACTCCTCCTCTGTAGCTCAATGATGAGTAGCACCTCCTTTAATGTCAATCCGGGAAGACGTGAGGATGGTATGAAGACCTCGAGCAAGTGGCGGCACAAGTGCGTGAGTGAGAAGCACACAAGCATGCACACACATACACACACACGCGCACACAAGGTAAGACAAAGAGTGAGAATCAATGGAGCTTTTGGATTACTTTCAAAATGCTCTTACAAGTTCGTTTCAATTACAATCTAACCTCTAAAATGAGCTCTCTAGCTCTTTTTATAGTTTTTGACTAGCTTTTGGCCCTGTCCAGACCTAGTGTCCGGCCTAGTTAAAAATTAGGTTCCAGGGCTTATTTGAGGGCTCAAACAAAGTCTAAAAATTATGAAATTTGGTACGATGGTACTTCTAATACTCCTCAAGCTCGAGGACTCCTCGGCTTGCACAAAATGGAGTCTAATCTACCAAAAACGGGATTTACAATGTTTGTGTAGTGATTAAAATCACTTGGGTTGTACATAATCTATGGGAAAAATGATCTGGCCTTGTTGCCGTATTGTGCATGACTCCTTTATTGCTTTGTATGCCAACACTCCCCCCTTCCTAGCGTCTGTCGCCCCTGACAGACCTTTGTTCCCTCGGGTGGTCGATGTAATATTGGATGACATTGGTGGCCAGTTCATGTTCTCCTATCCTTAAGCCTCTTGCTAGATCGGCTTCCAATGCCTCCCAATTTATTGCACCGGGGGTCTCTGGTTGCGGGGTGGTGTAGTACTCTGAATACATTGCTTGTTCACAAGCAAACAGTTGAAGCAGATGTGTCGGCTTTGGCGCGAAAATCTCCGAGTGGTACTCCCAGAACCCTGATCTGAACATTTCTTCGAAGGTCTGTTTGTAGCAGGCGGGGAGGTATTTGATGCGTGCATGCCAAGCGTAAGCCACACGGATACTGGGGGTGGTGCTCATGTCATACACCAAGTCGTAATTTCCATTGCTAAACCCCGGAAGGCGTACCTGTGGTGCGGCTGCATTTCTAAAGGTCTTCAGCACCACTTGCATCATATCTAAGATTTTAAGCATCATTTGCGCTGCTACATCTTGCATGGGCTTCAAGCGCGGCATCCAGTGGCGAATGGTCCCCATCATATATGCTACCGATGGTGGTCCTTGTGGTGGCGCGATGTACGGGTAGTTCAGCCATTCCTTGCATTGCGCATTGTTCTGTACCTTGATATTAAATGCCTTCCACGACCTGCGGCGGGGGACTGGACCGTAGCATGGGTTGTACAGGAGGTGCAACGGCGCGTTGTTCCATGTGCGTAGCATTTCTGGATAAGTCTCTAAAAGTTTCTGCCGCCATGTTGGTTGACGAATCTTGCCTTTTCGCACCTCTGGAGGAAGGTCTTCGGGTTGAAACTGGGTCGCAAAAGTAGGAATCTGACCCGTGACTCTTTGTATTTCTGCATTATAATCAGCCAAGATAATATAATATGGCCTGTACTGGAGTTCCGATGAGAGAATCAGGCGTCTCGATGACAAGTTCTTGAAGTAATCTGATTGTAAAACAGTCTCCTCTATGACCCTCATAGCCTGATTTTGCACTACGGTGCGCTCTTCATGCGAGGTCCCTATTTCCTCCACTTGTCGTAACCATGGCGGCCGTGGTGCCTCAAACGTGTCCTGCGCTTCTTTTGTTTGTTGGCCTCCTGGGAATGGTTGCGGATCATATTCTTCATCAAACGTTTGTTCCACAGGAATTTGCACAACTTCTTCGTCCGTGGGAGCCTCCGGAGGGGAAGATGGCCTCTCATATTGTAGTAGGCGTGTCTGCAATTCAGTTACCTGTTGCTGGAGATCTTTTATGGCCTCTGCGTCGGAGGGAAGCAAAGCTGCAGAGTGGGTGGTTGGAGGGGCAGCTGTTGGGCCTTGTTGGTGTTCCTGCTTCAGTTGTCCTAGCTCCTCCGATAGCTTATCATGTGCTTCGAGTAGCATGGCATAATCTTCCAATATAATCTTGATATTATCGGGGGTCACTGCTTGAAACTTGGATGGGCTGATGGGTGCCCCCGGTGTGCTCTCAATAGCTGCCTCCAGGTTCTCTTGATTTTGTATTTGCAGACGTCTGTTCTCTTCCTGAGCAGCCGCAAGATGGCGTTTAAGTAGCGCCATATTTCGCTGAAGTTTTGAGTTGCGTTCCAGTTGTGTCCGTAGGTGACTTTCTACCACCTGCACTGCTTCCTGATCTACGTTCTGTAGCTGTACTTCCAATATATTATGGGCGTCTTGGAGGGTTTGGAACTGTGTGTGGAGGCGAGCATTCTCCTCTTCTAGTACCGCAAGGCGGAGCTGTAGTGTCGCTGAGTGCTCTTGCAGGCGTGCGTTTTGTTGCTGGAGCTGAATGTAATCTGTTCTTAAATTTGATATACAAGCCAACATGGTGTCCAATGCATTACCTATAGATGAGTGGGGGGTGTTTACTGTGGAAGATGCATGGGAAGGAAATTGGGGAAGGGAGACAGTGAATGATGTGTCTACGAAAGTTGTGTGTGTGGGTGAAATTGGTGGAGGGGGAATGGGAGGAGGTGAAACCGTGGGTGGAGGTGCCGTGGGTGGTGAAATGTCCATACCTTCAGGAGTGGGTGTTAGTGTGGGGCCTGCCATATACATTGGTATGGTAGGTGGTGTGTGTGTGGAAGTGGTGAATAGATGTGACGTGGGGTGGGGAGCTGAAAAGACAGGGAATGGTTGAGGGCCTGGTTGAAAAGCCCTAGCAAAGATGTCCTGGAGGGATTGTAGAAATGGAGAGAGGGATATCGGGGGTTGGGGTCGTAAATTTGAGGAGGGCTGAAAGGGTTGCGTGGTAGCAGGGAAGCCCATGAATGTGGATCTAGGGTCAGGATGACCCGTGGCTGAGGGCGTTGGGGATGGTTGCCCTAGGGCAGGGTCTAGGAGGGGTTCGGCGGATTGTGTAGTGTTGGGGTTGTCTTCGAAGATAGGATTATCAGTGGTAGAGAATAGGGTGGCACTGGAGATCGGAGTACGGAAGATGAAGGTGGGGTCGGTGGGTTGAGTAGTCGATGTGGTTTCTACTGTTTCTCTTCTAGGAGGTGATGGTGGGGGAGTAGGTGGTAGTGGTTCGGTGGACTCCTCATGGGTGGCTGGGTGCTGTTGGCTAGCTGTCTGGGAGGTTGTTCTGATAGTTTCAGGTGTAGTAGTCGGCTCTTCTGCAACTGTAACGGGAATTTGTATATTTTTACCTGAGCGAGGTCGTGTCTGGAACCTTCGTGGGTCATATTGAACTGAAGGCCTCTGAATGGCAGTGCGCACAGCTTCTACAACTCCATATGTTTCTGCCATCAATAAGAGACCTTCCCTGTACTCTGAGTCAACTCCCGCTTCTTCCAACAACTGAGTCATAAGTACTCTGCTGCTCTGTTCAGTGAGTAATTGTTGCGATCGTACTCTTTCCATAATCTGATACAGCCTTCGGAGTTCGGCTGTATATGCTGGGGCTTCAGTGGTCTCTTCTTCATACGCTTCTTCTTCTTCCGGATGTCCGTGTTGTTGACTTTCCTGAGTGTCACTCCAATGGACATGTCTACCATCTGTAGACTTTCTTCTTCTTCGTGAGGATGTGCCCTGCTCCTCTGCCTCTGAATAAAACTCCACATCAGAGAATTGTGTGCTTTGTAGGAATGCTTCGAAATCCTGGGGGTCCAGTCCTTCAGCCTCTCCAGTGGCAGCAAACTCGAATTCAGGTGTAACCGGAGGAGCCGATGGGGTGGGTTGTGTCGTAGTGTCAGATTCCGACCTGGGTATCCTAATGGTAAAAGGAGGTACAGTGCCCTCTCTTAATGGTGATGCCTCAGGAGTAGTCAGGACTTCCCTTGTCTGGACACACGGAATCGCGCCCCTCATGCGCTTGGACTGATGTGTGGATGTCTTGAGCCTTTTAAACATTTGTAATTGTGCCCAAGTTAAGGCACGCTCAATGGGGACATCATATGCCAAGCATCGGTAAATGATGCGTGTGAGTGCACAGCATCCGTTCACCACTAATTTCCTAGAAGCCCGTTTGTTCGCTTCATACAACTGATCTATAATCCACACTGGTAGCTTAATAGGTAGCGCACCTGCCTCCGCCAAGTAGAGAGCAAACCAGATCTTCTTGTGTGGTTGCGTGAATCGGTCTTGACCGGGGAAGGCGAAATGTTGCATGCACATGCGGAGAGGGATGGACACATTTGGGGTGAGGGCTGCCATGTCTTTCAGCTTCACTACTTTCCTGTCCTTCATGTTGTTGGGAACGAGAGCATCCTTTTCTGAGGGTACATGCGTGCCATGCATATTTAAAGCGTCGCTTACCAACTCCACAGTAAGTTCAAACCTCTTCAACTCGTTGTTGCCCAGCAATGAGGGGAGAACAAATGATCCGGGTTGGTCCTTATCTTCATTAGCTTGTAATGTGGAGACCAAATAGTAACATCGGAGGAGATCGGGTTTAGGTAGTGGGGCTTCAAAATATTCCGCCAATCCTGCTCGTTGCCATATGATCTGTAGATCTTCTGTGTTTTGTAAAGTCTCGAACTCCTTGGAGAAAAATTGGAATCGCACCCATGATCTGTCATACTCGCATTTAGACTCCCAGATATACTTGGCCTCACCTAATGGACCGGGCATGCCATTGAACCAATGAGAATTCGCATGAACTCTTTCCGTGATTCCTGTAGGTGGATCTGGCACCGGGAGTTGCTGGAGGTGTTGCATCTCCACTGGTCGTTCAGTCGGGGGCACATCCACGGGTAGGCTATCCACATCAATTCCTGCAGTAAGTATCCCTACTTGTGAGCCCGAACCTGTCGCTTCTGCCATTCTACTGCTTGTCTTCTGATTCTGTGAGAATATAGAATCATGTGTTAACATCGTAATGGACAAAATAAATCCGTTGTTGTCCCCGTTACAACATTAACATGAGGTAGATGGTGAGTTAGTGGTTAGTAAGTGCACGAAGACAGTGAGTGCAGTTAACGTTTGTGTATTCCTAGGAGACTAATGCCGTTAGTAAGTGGGGTGAATTTACAAATCGGGGTCGGGGGGTTTATTACAGGTCTTAGACTGCCAAATGCAGTGGATGGGCTTTGCTTTTGGTTTCGTAGGGACTCTAGAGAGCTGTGTCGGTGTCGCCGTTTGGGAATGGGGCCTTTTAGGGACCCACTTATAAGTGATTACATGCATGCTCATGGGTCTTGGTGTGTTCCTAAGTGTTGAGCACGAGGGAATTCTGGTTGTACTCGTGGATGGGTTACGCTGCATAGGTTGTGGCCTTGGCGTAGCCACTTGTGCCCTCAAGCAAGCCTTAGGCACCCAAATTTGTCTAGATTGTGGGCTTGCCTTCATCGACTTCTTGGGCACCCAAATAGATTTTACTTTAGCAGAAGAATTTCTGAAAGACTCTTTATTAGTGTCGTGTTGTTGGTTACTAATAAGAGCTTTTGCCCGCGTAGTTGACGGTGGTGCACCCGGTCGTTCGCCTTTCCGCACCCATACCTGGTTTATTTGCTGGGACATTCCGCTGTGCAGATATTTTTTATCTCGGACATAAGTAGTACTCTGCTTCTTCTGCTTGTGATCCGCCTTTGGTTGCTGCCTCCTTCTGGCCTTTGGAAAAGAAGGGAGTTCCGATGCATCCCTGACTCCTTTTTTGCAAATATCATTCCTCTGCAATACAGGGTTTTGAACAAGAACAGCATGGTCATCTTCATGTGTACCCCTGGAAGGACCAGGAGTCTCTGCCTTTCCTAGTTCCTTGAGTGCTCCATTGTCTAATTCTACTGTAACTCGACTATGATTGACCCAAACCTGGAGAAGTCCACTTCTTAGGTTTAAGTTAATTGCTTGGTCATAGATCCAATCTTGACCCAAGACTAGAGGTTCAGTGAGATCCTCATCTTGACACACCAGTACTTTAACTGTCATTGCCTCATCATGAATGTAAAGGGGAAGTTCCGCCTCGCCCATGCAAGGGGTTTCCACTCCTCCCAATCCTATAAGATATGCTTCCACAGGATTGACAGTCAATTGTAATTCTTGGCAGTAAGACAATTTAACAGCACTAGTGGCTGCACCTGAGTCAATCAAGGCTCTTACGGTCCTTGCACTCTTTCCGTGTCCTATATCTAAGGTTACGAAAGGACGTCTATCAATTATCCTATGCGAGCTTGTTCCTGCGACTTCACACATGGCCATAGGAAATCCTTGGTCTGCATAGTCATTCGCTCCAGGCTGATCTCTACCTTGCCTTCGTAATTTCATCCTTCTGATGCGTTCTAAAGCTTCAGCTTGAGCCTCTTCTCGAACTCGCTTTTCTTCCTCTTTGCGTTTCTTAGCAGTGTTGAGTCGACTGAGCATTTCCTCCGTGAGGGGTTCCTGATACAACTTGACTCTGCAACCGCTAATATAATTTGGGAGAACATCACCCTCTAATGTGGCCAATTGTACTGCTCCGCTCGTGGAGATCCTATTGATGATCATAGGTCCGTAGCCTCTCTTTTCTAGCTTCCTCGCGTGTTGTTTTAGTGTATAGACTAAAACTACATCTCCTGCTTTCAAGCCCTTATCCTTCACATGGGCATCAAAATATGCTTTCTGTCTCTTCTTGGCTGCATATATTCCTGCCGCGGCTCTCAGTCTTGTTTCCCCTAATCGTTCAAGGTCAAAGATCCTAGAGGAGAGCTCATGACCTGTCCATTCGTGCTCTCGTGCTACTCTCAATGTAGGGATCAAGAAGTCCAAGGGTAACACAGCGTTTTGACCGAATACCATCTGAAAGGGAGTGGCTTGGAGTACCGTTTTGTAGGCCACCCGGTATGCCCAAACAGCATGGTGTAGCTGTTTGTCCCAATCAGAGCGTTTAGTGTTCACTAATTTCGTCAGTACATTGCATAAAATCTTATTAGTGCTCTCAGCTTGTCCATTAGCTTGGGGGTGATAAGGGGCAGACTTCTTGTGTATTACCAAGAATTCTTGGAGTAGATTTTCAATCACTTCGTTCAAGAAATGAGTGCCTCTATCACTTACAAGCTCTATAGGTAGCCCGTATCTTGTGAATACATTCTCAAACAAGAATTTGGCAGTTGTTTGAGCATCGTTCTTGGTTGTAGCTTTTACCTCTACCCACTTGGTGAGATAATCTGTTGCCACAATGATGTATTCCGCATGAGAACCCTTAGCTGGGGGATTAATAGGACCTACGAAGTCTATTCCCCACTTAGAGAATGCACGTCCACCCATCATAGGTTTCAGTGGCATCTCATCTTTGCGTATAGGATACTGAGTCCTCTGACAGACATCACACCGTTTCACATAGGTATGTGCATCCATGTGAAGGGTAGGCCACCAAAAGCCCGCAAATAGTATCGCTTTGATCACCCGTTCTGGTCCAAAGTGTCCTCCTGCTACACCTTGGTGAGCAGTTTCCAAGATCTTAAGATATTCACTCTCATGGACACACAATCTCAGGTAACCATCCTTACCGCGTTTGTATAGATTATCACCAATGAGTGAGTAATCCAAGGCTTCTAGTTCTAAACTCCTTTTCCTAGCCAGAGTCATGTCTGGAGGGAATGTGTTTGTCCTCAGGAATGATACTAGTGGTTCGCTCCAATCTGGCACAATGGATACTTGATAGAGAGTGGCATGTTCGACTGGTGGTTTAGTGCAACAGATTGGGCATTCCTTGCACAACTTTTGGACATCAGCTTCCATAGTTGGCCAATGCACTCCGAATCTCTTTAGAGTCTGTAAAGTTCGTTGCTTTGAATGGTGTTGCTCTAACGCACCTACATGTGCTAATTGCAACCATTTAGCGTACTCCTCCTCTTCTACGCAACAAGCCAAGATCCCTTGATCTGTGTGCTTGTACATGCTTCCTGCCATGATGTGGTACTTTTGGGCTTTTACAACCTCTCTATTCCGTGTGTTTACCACTGGATGGTTAGGCCCGTATGTCAATACTGGTACCAATGGCTTGGCCCACTGCGGTATAACTTCCAAATTAAACAAGTAAGCATCAGGAAGGTCATCTGACACTCCTTGTGGGGCTTCTCCCGATGTGAGCCTAGAGAGATGATCGGCTCTCAAGTGAGTCCTACCTTTTCTTACCACGACCTCAAAGTCATATTCCATTAGCAAGAGAAACCATCTCACTAATCTTCCTGTATTGCATGGCTTATTTACGAGATACAGTAAAGCCTGATGGTCAGTAAAAAATTTAAACTTATTTGCAAGCAAATAGTGTCTGAATTTTTTGACTGCATAAACCATGCCTAATCCTTCGCGCTCTGTAGTGGTGTAATTCCGTTCAGCCGCATTCAATTGTCTACTGGCATAGGCAATTGGAAGATCCATATTACCTTCACCAGTAGGTTGTGCGAGCACACATCCAATAGCATAATTGGATGCATCCACATGAACATGGAATGGCTTATTCCAATCTGGTGTGGTCAAGATTGGTGCTGAACACAATCTTCGTTTAAGCTCCTGGAAGGAATTCTCGCATTCATCCGTCCACTCAAAGTTAGTCAGGAGTCCGTACATGGGCTTTGCAATGACAGCATACATGTGTATAAATCGTCGATAATAACCGCAATGCCCCATGAAAGCTTGTACTTCCTTGACATTCTTTGGCCTAGGTAACTCCGCTATGGCTCTCACTTTTTCTTCGTCAGTAGATATGCCATTCTTTGACACTATATGTCCTAGGATCTTGCCTTGCCTGACCATAAAAACGCACTTTTCTGGGTTCAGGCAGACTTGATATTCTCTACATTTGTCAAAGATTTGTCTGAGTTCAGGAATATGGGTTTGTCTAACATTGGAATGAGCGCAGAGATCATCAACGTAGACTTCTAAACTCTTCCTCAGGAACTCCTTAAACACGTGGCACATCAGCCTCTGGAAGGTAGCTGGTGCATTGGTAAGCCCAAATGGCATTACTCTAAAAGCAAAAATGCCCCACTCTGTGGCAAAGGCTGTCTTATGCTGATCCTCTGGAGCTATGGCTACTTGATTGTAGCCTGAAAATCCATCAAGGAAGCTGTACACTTCCTTGCCTGCCACTCTTTCTAAGAGATGTTCTGTGATGGGAAGCGGATAGTTATCTCGGATTGTGGCTGCATTAACCTTCTTCAAGTTAATGCACACACGCAGTTTGCCATTCTTCTTGGGCACCACTACGATGGGGGATACCCATTCAGTGTGCTCAATTTCATAGATAAATCCAGCTTCGACCAGTCTATCTATCTCTTCTTTGATCTTAGCGGCGTAATTATCGTTATATGTATAAGGCTTTTGCTTAGAGGGTTTAGCATCTGAGGTCATGGGAATAGTGTGTGAGCATATGTCCGGGTCAACCCCTTTCAAATCCTTGTAACTCCAAGCGAATACATCTCTGTATTCTCTTAGCAAGGCAATCAATTCATGCTCTTCTTCTTCTGTCAGGTCATGGCCTATATACGTGCATCTCTCCTCTCCTTCTTCTATGGCCACTACTATTTTCTTGGTGGTTTCTTTGTTATCATAGGCCTCTCCTGATTGTGCTTCTCGTTTAGGCATTCTTATCATGACTCTCCTATCATCTATCTCATACTTCTTAAAATTTTCTGGGACCTCAAACAAAGACTCTTCCTCCTCTGGTGAGACTTCTTTCTTCTTTCGTTTCTTTCCTTCTTCCTTAGAGGTCATATGCGTTGCTAATCTTACATCATTTGTAACCTCTCCATGCCTCTGGGGTTGAAATTCTATTTCATGGAAATATTCTTCATCTGACGCAAATGGTGGGTCCATAATGATTGACTCTAGATCGGAGTCACTTGCATCCTCAAATGCATCAGGGCTAGGTTCACATTCTTCTAGAACTGCCTCTCCCATGATTGGCTCTATGGAGAAGACTGAAATATCATAGCCATCCTCATCACAGTGAGGTGTCCATTGTTCTTCGTTGATGGCTACGTCCATTGTTGCTAAGATTTCTGCCCAACCGTGAGGTTCAAATTCTTCGTCTGGAAAAACTACAGGTGCATAGGCTGGGTCTTGGATTGATCTATGGGTTTCTTTCGCACCTACCTCTCTGGCTTTCTCTCTCTTCTCTTCTTCTACTGCTACCTTGCACATCCATAAGTGGGTGTCTTCATGCATCCATGAGGATCCAGACCCTATGGAATGCACCGATTCTGTATCATCTTTGGCTCTATGGATGGGATTCCACTGGATAGGAGGGACATCTCTATGAGAGTAATCCTTGAGATTAACTTTGGTTGTAACACCCAAGTGCTGCAGGTACAAAGAATTGGTTCCCCAATCCTGTACCACTTGCAACTGTCGCATAAACGGTCTTCCCAAAATCATCTCATAGGCCTGATTTTTGCTAAAGTCACATATAGCAAAACTATGCTCAAACTCGACACCACAAGTGGTGAGAGTTATTCCTTCTAGCAATCCTAAGGGTCTCTCTATGTGACCATCGGCCATTTGCAATTTCATCCTCGTTGGCCTGAGTGCCGGCTTGCCCCAACGTTTCCATAAGGAGGTTGTGGCAATTGCAACTCCTGCACCTGAGTCCAAAATTGCCTTGGTGGTGTACTCCTGGTAGGTGATGGGCAGATAGGTGTTCCCTTCTTCACCTTCACACATATCCCCTATCTTATCCAAGGGAATTTCTGGCACTGTCCTATGGGATCCTACCTGGGAACGAGGTTTTGCTATCTCTGGTACTTGTTTGGCTACATGTTTCCATAATTCAGGTCTAGCCTTGAGTAGCTCTTCTAACTTGAGATTACACTGCACGTTAGTGTTCTTCAGTACCTCGGTGTTCCTAGGTATGACTGAGTCGTCGTTCCTTACCATGACTGTGGGTGCTCTCATACATGTGGATTTTGCTTCCCATGGGCCTGTGAAGTGGGGTAGCTCTTGTATGGAATTCGACTCAAAGTCTAATCTCTCGTGAGACTGAACACTCTCATGCTCCCCGTAAATAGATGGGATGTCTTGTGGGAATTGGTCGTGTGCATCGTCCACAAGTTCAAAAGGAGGGGCGACCTCGCTTTCGTTATCCCATTTGTCTTCTTGAATCTCTCGTAGGAAGTCTGGTGCAAACCGATTCATGGAAGAAGAAGTGTCTGGCTCCGTAGAATTGGGCGCATAAGCAACCTGTGAAGGAGGGCTGATTCTATTGTTGACTCTCTCCTCGTTCTCGCAAATGGCTGGAGCACAAGCTTCTTGGGGAGGATTACTTATTCTATTACTTTTCCGAACAGGCTCACACATTCCCTGAGAAGGAATGTAGGCAACCTGTGGAGGTACTTGAGCTTTCGAGGGAGGCTCATCTGCCTTTTGGGGGGGAAGATAAGCTTCTTGAGGAGGCCCACGGGCTTCCTGAAGAGGCTGGCTTACCCGTTCTCTTGCCCTTCCCTTTCTTTGAGGGGTAGGTTCCTTTTCTGGCTGTGCTATTGGCCTCTCTATTCTTTCTAAGGAGGGGTAGTTGTCCGGTTTAGGGGCATTGGCCACATACACTTCTGATTGGGAATGATTCCTGTTTTTGCTTGCTTTTTCTTGGTCTTGATTTTTTTCTTCCTTGTCAGATCTTGCAATTATCCTCTCTAACTTCTCTAGGAATCCATCCAAGTGTAATTGCGTTTTGGCTGAGCCTGAGTAATTGAAAAGGCGACTGGCTTCAAACATAGTCTGAGCCAATGCGACCATTTTAGCGCATAGTTTGGTTCTTTCTATCTCTAGGTCAGCTCTAGGATAGCACTTGTCATGATCCGTGACGTTTGGCCCTTCTTGGATTCTGGCCTGATATGCCTTAAGCATCATGTCTATGTCTTCGGGAGTGGGATCAGCTAATACTGATCCTGTTTGGGGTGGTGGGTGGGTTGCGTGGGCTGTCTTAGAGGGTGAAGGGATGGAGGGTGATGGGGATGGTAGCGGTGGGAATGCGTGAGAGTGCGGTTGAGACGTGATCTCTATGATTTTAGCCTTGGTTTCTCGTAGACTTTCCTCAAGTTCACTCATCTTCTTTGCCCATTGCCTTTTCATGCGTTCGCGGCTATCTTTCCAAGCTCTTGTCCTCTTTTTATTTTGGCTCTCAGTATCGCTAGCATCTGGGCTCTTTTCCTGGCCTACCCCTTGGTTTTGCTGCAAAGCTTGAGCTCGAGTGACTACCTGTACTGGTGCAGTGGAAGTGACACTTCCTGAGGAGTCTACCACTAACCCAACAACATTGATAGGGGTGATTTTAGGCATGCTATTGGGGTTCTTAGGGCAATCTCGTAAGAGATGCTCTTTTTCGCAGTCTTGGCAAAAGCCTTGGATCGTCACTGACTGGGGTTGTGTAGGTGGAGGCAAGGGACAATCACGAATGAGGTGATCTCCTTGGCATCTGTAGCACGGTCCTCTTGGGAATGGAGGTCTTACCTGCCTAGATTGAGGCCTAGGGTTGGGGTTTGTATACATGACGTTTGTGTAATCTGACTCCCAACTAGGTTCGTTTGTCTCTTCACTATAATAGGACTCACCATGCTCAGGAGACTGCATGTAGTAGGCCTGGGGGCTATCAACATGTGTAAAGTCAAAGCTATGGTCACTCGGGTCACTTTCAGAAAGCAAGGATGTTACCGGGACTATAGCTCTATTCAGGTTCTCTTCTGCAGCAGTATACTTTACCGGAATCACATTAGCTGGGGCTGGGGGTTGTTGTGCTAGCACAGGCTGAGGCCTTTGTTGGTTTTGATATTGAGGTTGGAAATTTCGTTGTGGCCTGCCATATGGTTGTGGAGGGTACTGGTTCTGGTATCTGCCTTGTTGGTAGGGCTGAGGGTAGGGTTGCCTAACCGCCTGCTTGTTGTATGGGCAATCTTGTGCGGTGTGGTTGGTGTATCTCCGTTCTATGGTGCAGTACTGGCTACTAGGGTTTACTTGGGGTTGAGCCATAATGGGACAGACGTTCGCCATATGGTCACCACCGCATGTATAGCACCTTTTTATAGGAGCAAACCTTGGAATTTGTTTGCTAGTTACTCCTAATTTCTGGGCCACTTTCTCTGCAAGTTCCTCAATTGATGTGGATTGTGTGGAAGAGTGACTAGATGCACCATCTGAATCTTTGTAGATTTTGGAAAGCTCTAGTTCTTCCCCTAGGTTATCTTCAATGTCAATGCACATGCGTACACACTCTTCTATAGTCCTAGGGTCCTTCAGATACACATAGGATCTCAATTTCGTACTCAGCAATCCATCAAGAAATAAGGCTACTTGTTTAGCAGATGTGGGTAGCTCCGAAATAGGGCACCTTTCAAGATATTGTCTAAATCTTCTTCCGGCCAATCTGACAGTCTCTTGGGGGGTCTGTTGGAGGTATTGTGTCTTATGCCGCTCTTAGAGAACTCTACGATAAATGCCTCTAGGAGTTGGTCTATGCTCCTGAACTGACGCTCATCTAATGGCTGAAACCATGTAAGTGCTGTGTTCCTAAGGGTTAGACCGAAGGCATTGTACTGCGTGAACAGATCTTCCACTTGTTCAGCTCTCAGGACTTGCTTGAACTCCGCCACATGATCATAGGGATCTCCTGTGCCATCAAAGTAATTCTTCATGGACTTAACTAGCTGGGTGGGTCTCAAAGTTCTTGTGTGCTCTCTAGGCCTCGGCAGAGGGAATCCATCTACATTTCTTTGGTTCCTGTGGGCTCTATGCATCTCAGGTTCTACCCTATTCGTCTCTGTTCTCGTTCTTTCTCTGCCCATTGGGTTGGCAAAACTTACTTCTGGTCTATCTCTACTTCTGTCTCTTTGCGTACCATGAGCTTGGGAATTTCCAGCCCCAAGGTGACCATAGGATACATTTGATCTTGGTTGGGGGAAAATGAATTCGCCCTTCCAAGTGTAAACATGCCTATCATTTTCTGTCACCACAAAGATCCTCTCCGAAGTGTGGTCTAAGTAGGTCACTCTACCTGGGCTATCTGGATCCTTAAACTCATAGATCATGATTGTTCCTATATCAGTTGGGTGATCTGGTTTATACCTCCAAAAGGCTTCGTCCGTTTCTCGATTGAGAAGCAAATCTATGCACTTGTTATCTTGGGGGACCCACGCAGGCGTGATAATCCTAGTGAGAACTGATTTACCTCGAGGGGTTCTAGGTTCCACTCCCATGTTTCCTTGTTCCAAGTCACCTAAGTCCGCTTCTGAAATTACATTTCCAAATTCATCTGTCCTATCTGGATGACTGGTGACTACGTATATGGTTCCTTCCTTGTCCAGGTATGCACCGTTTTCAAACTTGACAGCTGGGTGCTCTAGTCCTATGGATTGGTCAGGGTTTTTAATCTGGACCACGGATCTTTCTAGGCCGTCCTCATAGATGCTAGCACCTAATCGGTTGGTCCTAAGGTATTCCAACTGTGTTTTGTAAGGGCCTTCTACCCTGTACAAGTAGGGCACACCTGAACTTCCCGTAGGTCTGTCCATACCTTGAGACATCCCTGATTCACTGGTATCAGAGCTAGGGTAATGAGAGTGGTGACTCAACTGTTGAGCCCAAGACCTTGCAGTGTGATTGACACTAGCCTCTGAAGACCTAAGGCTTTGTCTCTCTCTTACTAGGTGTCGTCCTGATCTAAGGTTCATATGCCTATCTAAGTAGCCCAATTCTTTGCCCAGAGTACAACCTCGTTGCCGATCAATTGGTACCAGTCACTTGATTCTTTTTAGTTATTCCTCGTGTTTAAAGTCTTGTCTGCGATTACGTCGTCAGGAATACTTGAATGTTCTTCGTACTTTCAGGTTGATCGTTCCACGTTAGGTTCTTTCCTTTATGTTGTCGACAGTACAGAGATTAAGTTTTTAGCTTGAACTTGAGTTTTTAGGTAGTCTTCAACTTGATAGTGGCCTATCGTCGCCCTGACTTACTCCTACTTCTAATCGCTCTTAGCCTAGGCTAGGAATTGACGAAGAGGAGTTGAGAATATTCCGACCTTTCTTGCCGAACCTTGCTCTTTAGTGCTCGAGAAGTTGATTCTCAAGCGTGTGCCACACCCTTGCTTGGATACTCTCAATTGCTTCTCAATAGGCCTGCATAAATCCCAAGATTAGCTCCAAGTAGACCTTTCAATTGACAGACAGTTTATTTCAGACACTTTTTTAATGACCCTTGTTCCCCCTTTTGTATTGCTAGAAATTTCCTCTAGAGCTTCCTTGGTGTTCCTACCCCTCAGTGTGCCAACTTCCAAATACCCTATCTGAAAATCAACGCGTTATTCTTAGAAAAAACAGTTGAGGGCGCGTAGTATATGTCACGAGCTTTCCGACAAGCCCTAGAGCTCAGAAAATGGATTTCGTATGAAAAAGTTATGACCGTTCAGGGTTTAGGGGGTTAAATAGACAAACAGATACTATCAGGGATTTTAATGCATTTTCTAAGGCCTTTGTAAGTATATGAATACTTGAGAGTGCAAATATGCCCAAAATTTAGCCTAAATTTCCAAAAATTTACTCCTTAATTTTTTGCCGAAAATGCCTGTCTATCGCGATAGACGGTGTCTGTCGCGATAGACACAATCTATCGTGGGGGCTGTCTGTCGCGATAGACGGTGTCTGTCGCGATAGACAGTGTCTATCGTGGATTTCTGTCTGTCGCGATAGACGGTGTCTGTCGCGATAGACGCTATCTGTCGTGGGTCTCTGTCTGTCGCGATAGACGGTGTCTGTCGCGATAGACGCTATCTGTCGCGGATTTCTGTCTGTCGCGATAGACGGTGTCTGTCGCGATAGACGCTATCTGTCGTGGGTCTCTGTCTGTCGCGATAGACGGTGTCTGTCGCGATAGACGCTATCTGTCGCGGATTTCTGTCTGTCGCGATAGACGGTGTCTGTCGCGATAGACGCTATCTGTCGCGGATTTCTGTCTGTCGCGATAGACGGTGTCTGTCGCGATAGACGCTATCTGTCGCGGGTCTCTGTCTGTCGCGATAGACGGTGTCTGTCGCGATAGACGCTATCTTTCGCGGGTCTCTGTCTGTCGCGATAGACGGTGTCTGTCGCGATAGACGCTATCTGTCGCGGGTCTCTGTCTGTCGCGATAGACGGTGTCTGTCGCGATAGACGCTATCTGTCGTGGGTCTCTGTCTGTCGCGATAGACGGTGTCTGTCGCGATAGACGGTGTCTGTCGCGATAGACGGTGTCTGTCGCGATAGACGGTATCTGTCGCGGATTTCTGTCTGTCGCGATAGATGGTGTCTGTCGCGATAGACGCTATCTGTCGCGGATTTCTGTCTGTCGCGATAGACGGTGTCTGTCGCGATATACGCTATTTGTCGTGGGTCTCTGTCTGTCGCGATAGACGGTGTCTGTCGCGATAGACGGTATCTGTCGCGGATTTCTGTCTGTCGCGATAGATGGTGTCTGTCGCGATAGACGCTATCTGTCGTGGGTCTCTGTCTGTCGCGATAGACGGTGTCTGTCGCGATAGACGCTATCTGTCGCGGATTTCTGTCTGTCGCGATAGACGGTGTCTGTCGCGATAGACGCTATCTGTCGCGGATTTCTGTCTGTCGCGATAGACGGTGTCTGTCGCGATAGACGCTATCTGTCGTGGGTCTCTGTCTGTCGCGATAGACGGTGTCTGTCGCGATAGACGCTATCTGTCGCGGATTTCTGTCTGTCGCGATAGACGGTGTCTGTCGCGATAGACGCTATCTGTCGCGGATTTCTGTCTGTCGCGATAGACGGTGTCTGTCGCGATAGACGCTATCTGTCGCGGGTCTCTGTCTGTCGCGATAGACGGTGTCTGTCGCGATAGACGCTATCTGTCGCGGGTCTCTGTCTGTCGCGATAGACGGTGTCTGTCGCGATAGACGCTATCTGTCGCGGGTCTCTGTCTGTCGCGATAGACGGTGTCTGTCGCGATAGACGGTGTCTGTCGCGATAGACAGAAAAAACGCAAATTTTTGAAAAACTTCTAGTGATCTAGAATGCCCTCAAGGTGTAGGTTACAGTGCTAATCATGCATTCACAAAATGTTAAGATTTTCTGTCTGTCGCGATAGACAGAGATTGTCGCCCCGGGACCTGTGCAGAGCCTGTCGTACCTGCGCACACTGCTGGGGATGATGATACAGCAAAAACCTGCAAAATAGCTCAGAAAACATGCAAAAACAGCACCTGCAAGTTCGCTCTCTCGCTCTCTCTCACAAGTGAAATGAGGGAAATGAGGTGGAGATGGGAATATAGTCAAAAAACTGAATTTTTCGCGATGATGGAGATGGAGGTGGGAGATGGTGGTGATGATGATGGTGATGAAAATTGTGAAGAAAGTAAAAGAAAATCGATGAGAGTGAAGGAAATACCTACAACTCCAACGCGTCTACTCTACGTCTTACCATCACACGCTCGTCCTCAAAGCTCGATCCCCGGCAACGGCGCCAAAATTTGGTGTAGCTCAATGATGAGTAGCACCTCCTTTAATGTCAATCCGGGAAGACGTGAGGATGGTATGAAGACCTCGAGCAAGTGGCGGCACAAGTGCGTGAGTGAGAAGCACACAAGCATGCACACACATACACACACACGCGCACACAAGGTAAGACAAAGAGTGAGAATCAATGGAGCTTTTGGATTACTTTCAAAATGCTCTTACAAGTTCGTTTCAATTACAATCTAACCTCTAAAATGAGCTCTCTAGCTCTTTTTATAGTTTTTGACTAGCTTTTGGCCCTGTCCAGACCTAGTGTCCGGCCTAGTTAAAAATTAGGTTCCAGGGCTTATTTGAGGGCTCAAACGAAGTCTAAAAATTATGAAATTTGGTACGATGGTACTTCTAATACTCCTCAAGCTCGAGGACTCCTCGGCTTGCACAAAATGGAGTCTAATCTACCAAAAACGGGATTTACAATGTTTGTGTAGTGATTAAAATCACTTGGGTTGTACATAATCTATGGGAAAAATGATCTGGCCTTGTTGCCGTATTGTGCATGACTCCTTTATTGCTTTGTATGCCAACATCCTCTTCCTTATATCATGGGGTTTCTTGCATTTCTTTTACTTTTCCTCATATTCTATTTGATTGGTTAGGAATATTTCATTCCTAAATTCATTCCCATCATGCTATTTTTCTTTGACTTGATACCTTGGGATTGCAAAAGGGATGCATAATGATGGATTCTAGGTCTTCATCTTGGTTCACACGTGAATAAGGATATGTCATATCCATCCTCATCAGAATGGGGAGTTCGTTATTCTTCGTTCACTACTATGTCCATTATTGCTAATATTTATGCCCAACCATGAGGCTCAAATTTCTCATCTGCAAAAATCATAGGTGCTTACTCTAGGTCTTGTACTGATCTAGCGCTCTAGGACACTCCTCTTTTTCTAGCTTCAAATCTCTTCTTCCCTTCCTCTACTACTTTAAAAATCCATAAGTGTGTGTCTTCATGCATCCAAGATGGATTAGAAGAGTTCATTGAATTTATAGACACTAAAACATTTTCTATCTTGTGGATAGAGTTCCATTATAGAGGTTGGTGTCAGTTTAGCATAATGGTGAGTACCAATGTGAGGAGATCCACCTCATAAATGTCAATCTGTGGAGATGAGAACTGGTATGATGACCATGAGCAAGTGAAGTGCACAAGTGAGTGGGTGAGAAGCACACATATACATATGCACACACAAGGCAAGAAAAAAGAGTGGAACAATGTAATGCTTTCAATTACAAAGGAACTCTATTACAAAATCTTTAATCTCTACCAAGCCAGCCTAAAAATG
Organism: Ceratopteris richardii; assembly: GCA_020310875.1. Taxonomy (NCBI): domain Eukaryota; kingdom Viridiplantae; phylum Streptophyta; class Polypodiopsida; order Polypodiales; family Pteridaceae; genus Ceratopteris; species Ceratopteris richardii. The sequence goes on along the minus strand of CM035408.1, from coordinate 90,110,360 downwards.
GGATCCCTAGCTCTTTTTATAGTTTTTCACTAGCTTTGGCCCTATCTAGACCTAGTGGCTAGCCTAGTTAAAAATTAGGTTCCAAGGCTTATTTGAGGGCTCAAACGGAGTCTAAAAATTATGAAAATTGGTATGTGGCTACTTCTAGTCCTCACTTCTAGTACTCAAGTTTGAGGACTCCTTGGCTTAAACAAAATGGAGATAAAGCTATCAAAAACCGTATTTACAATGTTCGTGTAGTGATGATGAAAATCACTCTTGATTGAAAATAATCTATGAAAAATTGATTAGGTCTATTCTTTGCCTAATTTGCATGATGGTTCCATCTCCTTGCTCCTTCTAACCCTTTTCTTTGGCCTTCTTGTCCATTGATGCTTCTAACACTCCCCCCCTCTCTAGCATCTGTCATTTGTGACATACCCTCTTTCTATAGGGTGGTCGATGTAGTACTAGAGGACATGTGTTGCTCGTTCATGTTCACATAGTCTTAATCCTTTTGTGAGATCGAATTGCAATGCACCCCAATTAATGGAACTAGGAATAGCTGGGTGTGGAGTCATGAATATTTAGAATACATTGCCTACTTGCTGCAAATAATTGAAGCAGGCGTGTTGGTTTAGGCATGAATACTTTAGAATGATACTCCCAAAGACCTGTAGTAAATATGTGTTCAAAAGTTTTCTTATAACATGTTGGGAGATATCTAATGTGGGCATGCCAAGCGTAAGCCACCCGAATGTTGGGGGTCATGCTTATGTCATACACAAGGTTGTAGTTGCCATTTGTAGAGCCAAGGAGGGTGATTTGTGGGGCCTTTGTATTGTGAAATGTTTTGAAAATGATTTGCATCATGTCAAGAATTTTCAACATCATTTGCACCATGACATTTGCCATAGGCTTCAACCAAGGGATCCAATGACGTATAGTTGCCATCATATAAGATATTGAAGGTGGTCCTTGCGGTGGCACGACGTATGGATAATTGAGCAACTCCCTGGACTGTGCGTTATTTGGTACCTTAATGGCAAAGGCTTTCCATGATGTGTGCCTTGGTATGGGTCCTTTATATGGATTATAAAGGAAATGCAGAGGTGCATTGTTCCATGTTTGTAGCATTTCAAGGTAAGTTTCCAAGAGAGTTTTCCGCCAAGTTGGTTGAAAAATAGTGCCTTTTTGTGCTACTAGCGGTAATTCCTCTAGCTAGAATTGCGTAGGAAAAGTGGGGGTTTTCCCTATGGCTCTCTGAATGTCTACATTATAATCAGCCAAAATCACAAAATATGGTTAGCACTGGAGTTCAAAGGTTGTGATCAGCCATCGATGTGCCAAATTCTGCAAGTAGGCTAATTGCAGCATAGTTTCATCTATAACTATCATGGTTTGCCTTTGAACCACTATTCGATGTTCATGAGTTCTTCCGATATCCTCTACTTGTTTAAGGGATGGAAGGCATGGAGCTTCGAATGTTTCTTGTCCCTCTTCAGTGACTCTGCCTCTAGGAAATAGTTGAGGCTCGTAGTCATCTTCAAAAGTTTGTTCCACTGGGATATGTACAATTTCCTCTTCTTCGGGAGCCTTAGGCAGAGGTGGAGGTCTTTCATACTATAGTGGTCAATTTTGCAATTCTAATACTTCTTGTTGCAAGGCCATCGCTGTAGCGAAGTTTGATGTTTGTGGAGTTGATGATTGGACTGGACTCGGAGCAACCCTAAGTCCTGACTCCCTTTGTTGTTGGAGTTGTGTCAAATCCATTGATAATTTATCATGTACCTCCAATAAGTTTGCATACTCTTCTAGGATGGTATGGATGTTTTTATTTGGAACTTCTTGGAATTTGGAGGGACTTATCAGGGCACCTAGTGTGTTCTCTATAAAAGCTGCTAGAATTTCTTGATTCTATACTTGCAAGTGTCAGTTCTCTTCCTATGCAGCTAATAGATGCCTTCTTAGTAATGCCATGTTGCATTGACATTTGGAGTTGCATTCCATTTGTGTGCGAAGATGTCCTTCAACTAGTTGCATGGATTCACGTACTATGTCTTGAAACTTTGCCTCCAATGTGTTGCGAGCTTCTTGTAATGTGTGAAATTGCTCTTGGAAGTGTTTGTTGTTCGCTTCAAGGGTGAATTCAACACCCTTGCATCATGGTGTTGAATTCATTATCTACAGGAGTGGATGAAATTTATACATGTGTAGATGCACGAGGAGGGAGTGGGGAATCTGAAGTGTGAATGCCATGGATTTTTGAAAGAAGAAAAGAGGGATGAAATGGAAGTCGGGCTATAGAAGGTGAAAATGAGTTTGGTAGGAGCGGTAGTAGGTATTATAATAAAATCCTTGGTTTGAGGGGTGATGGTGGAGGTCTCCTCATGGAGGATAGTTGTTTTGGTGTCAAGAGTTCTAAGCATGTATATCGGGGGACTTTGCATAACAGTGTCGGTTGCTTGGGAACCATCTCCCCTTTGGTTGCGGAAATTGTAGTGGTATTCATCTCTATCATTTTGGGTGTCGTAGTCATTGTCGCCATGGTAGTGAGGGAATCTGAATACTTTACCCTAGCCTAGGTCAGGTTTGTAACCTCTTTGGATCATATGTGGCATGAGGTCTTTGCAGTGTGTATCTTATGGCCTCCACTAGACCACACGTTTTTGAGAGCAATTGTAGAGATTCACTGAGTTGAGAATCTACATCGGCCTCTTCCAAGAGTTTGGCCATGAGTACTCTATTTCTCTGTCCAGAAAGCGATTGTTGTGCTCGAACTCTCTCCATGGTTTGGTATAGTTTATGGAGATGCATCATATAGGTAGGAGATCCAATAGTTTTTTCTTTGTCTTCTTGTTCATCCTCAAGTTGCACCAATTGTTGCAAAAGAGTTCTCTATTGGTCATCTTCCCAGTGTACGTGATGTGCCTCTCTTGATTGTCCCATCCTTTGTGTGGAGGTACCTGGACCTTTTGTGTCGGAAAATAACTCAACATCCAAAAGTTTAGTGGTCTACAGGAAGGACTCAAGATCACATGTTCCCATTCCTTTTGTGTCTCCATTAGAGGCGAATTCAAATGCCCGATGGCATAGGTGGAGCAAAGGGTGCTGCTTGTGAAGTTCCTTCAGACCGAGATTGAGAGATTCAAATAGTGAATGGGGGCACTATGCCCTCTCCTGTTGGTGATACTTCTTGGGTTGAGATGAATCTGCATGGTTGGACACATAGGATAATGCCCCTCATTCTTTTATATTGATGAGCTGAAGCTTAGTGACCTTTAAAAATTTGTAGTTGGGACCAGGTAAGAGTGCACTCGATGGGCACATCATATGATAAACACATATAGATAATGTGCGTAATGGCACAATACCCATTCAAGATTTGCTTCCTAAACCACCTCTTAATAGCTTCATATGATTGTTCAATGATGCACAAGGGAAGCTTGATGGTCAGTGAGCTTGTCTCAATGAGATAGAGGCTAAACCAAATTCTTTTGTGTGGTTGGGTGAAGCAATCTTGAACTGGAAATGCAAAGTGTTGCATGCACACACAAAGGGGTATGGAAACATTCGACATCAGCAAAACCATATTTTTTCGCTTCAAAATCATTTTGTCCTTCATGTTATCTAGTACTAGAGTTTCTTTTTCCAAAGGGACATGCATGCCGTACATGTTGAGTGCATCTCTTACTAATTCCAAAGTGAGCTCAAACTTTTTCAGTTCATTGTAATGCAACAAAGAAGGAATGAAAAAGGTTCCTAGTCGATCCCTTGTGTCACTAGCCTGCAGGCTGGATACCAGATAATAGTATCATTTGAAATCTGGTTTTGGTAAGGGGACACTTAAATAGTCTGCTAACCCTCTGCATTCACAAATTCCTTGGAGTTCGAGGGTGTTCGAGGGTGTTCACGATTTTCTCAAAGTCCCTTGAGAAAATTTGAAATCTTCCCTAAACTTTATCGAACTCGCACTTTGACTCCCATATGTATGCAACTCTCCTAATTGCCCTGGCATCCCATTGAGCCAATGTGAATTTCGACTAACATTTTCTATTAATCCTATCGGTGGATCCTGAATGGGTATTTGATGGAGGCGGCATAGCTCTACAGGCTGCTCGATTGATGACACTTCAATATGCAAGTTTTCCATGTATATCACTGGTTGATTTCTCTGTGCGTGTGAACTAGTGCCTGCTATATTAGCCACGAGTGTGATGGTAACTGCTGATGGGTTATCTGCTAGAAGAAGAATGCAACAAAGAAGAGACGAAATCTTGTTCCCCTTACAACACCAACATGAAATTTGTGCACATTAGTTGTTATTCAAGTGTCCCTGAGTAGATGTGAATGGAAGTTATCTTAGTTCATCCTAGATGCATACTTTGGGTGTGCAGTGAACTCCAAATGGATCTAAGAGTGTACATGTAGTTTTCAATGTTAAATTAGGTGGTTTACTACCGGAATAAACTTCCCC
>CM035408.1:90070904-90100904 GCA_020310875.1 Ceratopteris richardii | reverse complement strand
AGAGGAAGGCATTTCCACAAGCAAGCAAGAATAGAGCAAGTGGTCCTCTTGAGTTGGCATGCTGAATTGTGCAGAAAAATGCCTATACAAGCCTTGGGAGGATCTTTCTACTTTATGTTACTCATCGATGACTACAGTAGGAAGATGTGGGTGTATTTTCTTTGTGATAAGGATCAAGCTTTTGGTAAGTTCAAAGAATGGATTCAGCTTGATGAAGCAAAAACTAGGAAAAAGATGGAGAAGTTCAGGATGGACGGTGGAGGTGAGTTCATGTCAATTGATTTTGATGATTTCTACAAGGGCAAAGGAATGAATGAAGGGATTTGGTGTGCAAAACAAGAGGAGGAACGAGGAGATGGAAGGAAAGAGAAGAAGAGAAGAGATGCACACACATGTGTGGGAGCCTCGAACCCACTTAATGATCTCCCTTGAGTGTCAAACACATGACAAGATCATGCTCTACTCTCATATGGAGGAGCTACCATAGTGATCATACATGTATAATGCCTTGAAGATCTAAGAACAAGAGCTTGCACACCAAAAATTCTTTCTCAAAGAAGTTCCAAAGCAAATTCAGCCTCCAAGAGCAATTAGGGTTCATGGTGAAAATATGCTCCTCTGTGTTTTGCTGTTTCAAAGGTGATAACCTCTGAATCTGAAATTCTGATCTTCAACAAACTTCAAGAATTTTTCCTTAGCTACGTAATGCGATAAAGAAAACCTCAATCGAAGGTATGTAGCTCAAGATATATGCAAAACAAGCAACAACTATCAATTTCACCTTCATCTACAACACTGTTGCTCTGTGTTTGGTATATTCGGTGACCTTGCACTCAGAATTTGGGTCTCTATTCTTCTACAAATTGTAGAAGCTATTCCAGGGTACGCATACCAAGTTGAATCATCTCATTCCGATTTATAAAACTCAACGTATAGCCAAAACACTGACCTTCTATCCAAGTGAATGTAGATTCATCTTCTACATTAGTCTACATTTTTCAAATTTTTGGCAGTTTAAAACTTCGAACCAGATTCAGTGCCCTGATGTGAACTTGTAACCCTTTCTATTGACTACACAAAAAACTTTAAACCGCATCAATCCAAACTCTCTAACTCGAGTTATGGCCAAAATACTGAACTGCTGTTGAGAGATGCCGACCTGCACTTTCACCTCTTGTGACCTAAGCTTCCATTGAAGCTTCTTGCACACTAGCCTTCAACATGCTCTGATACCAATGAAGGGCTTTGGAGTGCAGAACAAGAGGAGCAAGGAGGAGATGGAGGGAGAGACAAGAGATGAGAGATGCGCACAGATGCATGGGAGCCTCGAACCCACATAATGATCTCTCTTGAAGCAATGCTCTGTATATGATGTATATATATGAATATGGGGGTAAGGTCACATGATCCTTACATCCCCAACAATCAAACACGAACTAGCCCTCAATGGAATGGTGTTCCTAAATGCCGAAATCGAACCATTATGGAAATGACAAGGCGTATATTGAAGGGAAAAGGACTGCCAAATCATTTTTCGACAGAGGCTATAAATATAGCTGTTTACATCCTGAATCATAGCTACACAAAGGCACTTGATGGAAAAACTCCACATGAAGCCTACACCGGTAGAAAGCCTTCTATTTCCCATTTCAAGGTGTTTGGAAGTGAGTTTTATGTACACATTCCAAAAAAAAGAGAGAAACAAGCTTCAACCAAAAAGCACCAAATGCATCTTCTTAGGGTACAATGAATAGAAGAAAGCTTACAAGCTTTATGACCTAGAGGCAAAGAAGATCATAGCGAGTCGTGATGTGGTGTTCAAGGAGGAGCAGCCACATGCAGTGGAAGAAGAAAAGAAATCTTCCACTCTATCATTAGATGAAGAAGTAATCCACTATGAACCTGACCTAAGAGCTAACCCTTCTACCGAAGAGAAGGAAGTGTCATCCTCAAATGATGAGACTACAAGTCACCAAATTGTTGTCACTAAAGTGGAAAAACCATTGCCACGGTGGGTGAGGCAGATCTATGATTCCACAAATCCCATTCCACAGTCAATCAAATAGATTGCGGATGGTCCAAGGTGATCATAGAGAATAGAGGAACAGAAATGGGCAGAGACCCATATTGTAAATTAGTGTTGATGGCTAAGATTATTAAAAAACAAAAGACCCATTGGATTGGAGAGCTTCCATATAGAATACAATAATATCATGAAGAATGGAACTTGTGAGCTAGTGGAGCGACCTCCAAAACGGAAGGTCATCGACTCCAAGTGGATCTCGAAGCTAAAATACAAGCTAGATGGGACTTTAGAGAAGCACAAAGCTAGACTTGTTGCACAAGGCTATTCCCAAGTCGAAGGCATTGACTTCGGTGAATCTTTTGCCCCGATAGCAAGGATGACTACTATTCGGCTAGTACTAGATGTGGCTACACATAAACAATGGGCAGTATATCACATGAATGTCAAATCAGTGTTCTTGAGTGGAGACCGCAAGGAGGAGGTATATGTGTCTCAACCACCAGGGTTTGAGGCTTCCCATTTAGAGAACAAACTATGTAAGCTGAAAAAGGCATTATAAGGCTGAAACAAGCCCCTGAGAGCATGGTACCAGCAAATAGATAAATATCTTTTGGATATAGGATTCAAAAGATGTGCTTCTAATCCTAATTTGTATGTTCTAATAAACGGAGGAAATACAATTGTGCTTGTACTCTATATGGATGATCTTGCAATCTCCAAAAATGATAATGCACTTCTCAAACAAACAAAAGATGCCTTGAGTTCAGAATTTGAGATGATAGATTTAGGCTTAATGCATTACTACTTAGGTCTTGAAGTGAACAAGAATCAGGGAAGATCTTTATTTCGTAACAAAGGTATGTGAAGCAAGTGTTGAAGGCATTTGACATGGAGGATTGCAAAGACATCTCTACACCAATGGAAATCAACACAAAATTATCTATTAAAGATACTTCACCTCTGATAGACATCAGAAGATACAGAAGATTAGTCAGAAGTCTCATTTACTTGTGTAATAGCAGACCGGATATCTCTTATTTGGAAGGCATGCATGTGGATGCTCAAGTATGTCAAAGGAACCATTGAGTATGGTATTCTTTATGTTGAAGGATCATCTCTATACGGACACTGTGACTCAAATTGGATAGGGGATATTGATTCCAAAAAATCAGTTTTTGGATATTGCTTCTCTTTAGGCTCCAGAATTATTTCGTGGATCAATAAGAAGAAACCGATCGTAGCATTATCTTCTACCAAAGCTAAGTACAAAGTGGTGTCTGTTGCTACACGTGAATTAATATGGTTGAGAAGGATCCTATGGCATATAGGAATTCAAGTACAAGAGGCTACAAGGTTGAGATGCGACAACCAGAGCTGTATAACCATCACCAAGAATCCTATTTTTCATGCACATACTAAGCACATAGAAATCCAGTACCACTACATGCAAGAGTTGATAGAAGATGGAATTGTGGAGCTATGCTATTGTCGAACAGAAGAAAATGGAGTAGAAATTTTCACCAAGGCTCTAGGGAGAGAGAAATTGTATCGACATCTTCCGAAGCATGGTATAGGACCAAGAAGGTAGTTCACCACAGGTGGACATTGAGGGGGGGTGTTAGATATACTCAATACTCCACCTGCATGACACCACAGATGATCCATGGTACTCTAAGTTATATGGCCCCCTTTATGAAGAGTAGCCTTTATGAGAGTCCGAACATTTGTGATGGGGTCTACGTTTGAGACCAGCAATAGTTCTAGATGATCTATGTAAGTTTAGTCAAAAGTCTAGCCTAGGCATATACTTCAATCACACTAGAATTCTGGAGTGGTCTGGAATTATGGTGAATGGATCAGCTTGATCAGAACTACAATAACAAGTTCGGTAGTGCAGTCCAGAGCAAGTTTGGTCTAGTGGAAATGCGGCCCAGAGGAAGTTTGGTCTAGTGGAAGTTTGGTCTGGTGGAAGTTTAGTGGAAGTCTAGTCCAGTGAAAGTCCGGTACGGTGAGTGTTCAGTCCAGAGGTTTACTCAGACTAGTGATTACATAATTTGGGTTGTTCCAAAATTACACGTGATCCTGACGGTTATGCCTAAAACATAGAATAAGGCGGTCCTAGAGATCATGCCTAAATCAGAGGGTTAGGCAGGACAAATCACTGGGGAGAAATCATGGATACACACAATATAAAGCCCTTCATCTAGAATATGTCCATATCGTCATTGAAGCTCCATTGTGGGAGTGCACGGGTGGACATCATCATTGTTGTATACTACTGCTGGCATTCTAAGAATTTGAGTTCTCTATCTACGTACTATTTCTATTAGTTTGTATTGCTTTTCACTGCTCTACCTGACAATCTTATTTCGCTATATTATTCATTCGATCGTTATATATATATATATATATACCATTAATACATTGATGTTTTTAAAGAAAGTGTAAGCAAAAGGATTCAAATATAAGACCAAGCGAGGTCTTAAGATAAGGGTAAGTATTGCCAAGGTCATTAGAATAAGGAAGGTAGTAGTTACATAGCTAAGAATTCTAGGATGTCTATCCAGAACCTAGAATGGAGGATAGTTCATGCTGAAAGATTCCATGATCAAGAAGAATGCAAGTAGCATTATGATAAAAAGGAATAATCTTAGGATTTAAAAGAGAAAGATTTCAAGTAATATAGCTAGAAATAGATGAGAATATGGAAAACCTCAAATAATAGGTAAGAGGTTTCAAGGTATTTTGAAACCTTATAAGAGAACTCTAAGAACACCTACAAGTTTAGGATACTTGTAAATTAAGTATCTTATTCATAGGTAGTTACCATAACTACATAGCTATGAGTACTAGTGCTCATTTCTATGTGTATAGAGCAAAGAATTTTATTCCACAAAAAGAATAGAGTTCAAATTTGTGAAATAAAAGGGCAAATCTAATTTGGTTAGAATTCCATAGCCAAAAACTAGTAATAAAAAATTCATGTGTGCACTTCCTAGATTTGGAAATTGAGACATAGACTCCAAAGCTACTAGCTCTATAGAAGGAATCATATCTTGACTCCATAATAGTTTAGTACGGGCAGATGAGATGGTTCCATCTATCTCTCTACCTACAAATGGAGAATAGAGATCCTAGGTGGACTCATCTTCACTAAGAAAACAAGGAAAGCCTATAGCCAAGTACTCAAGAGAGGGCAGCCAAGATACATAGAAAGGAAAGGTTTGTAGAGAGAAAACAAGGGAATTCTATAGGTCAAGTACTCAAGAGAGGATGGCCAAGACATATAAAAATGCAAGGTTTTCAAAGAGAAAACAAGGAAAGGCTAAGTCCAGACCCTTAGTGGGGAAAGACAAGGTTAAATAGCAAGGCAAGGTTCACATTAAGCAGACAAGGCGAGGTTATGGTCAAGATTTTAAAAAAGAGTGATTACACAACAAAGCAAGGTTTGCATTTACTACACAAGGCAAGGTTGTTCTCCAACAGTGAATGATTATACAACAAGGCAGGGTCTACAAGCAAGAAACTTAGTTCCAATGGGGAAACAAGTTAAGAAAAAATTTTTGATGTTTCTATTTATAGGACATCATAAAAAGTGAACAAGTAAATCAGAGAGAAAATAAAGTGGTCGAGTGGACGAAAGTTATGCTTCAACATAGAAAGGGTGAAAAGTACCAAGTTTTTTGAAAGTTTAGATAGAACTCAAAGGATATGTTAAGGGCAAATATATTAGAGGAGAAGATAGAATGGGACAGATGTAGCTATAATGCACGAAGGTAGTGAGTTCAGTTCCTCATAAGATGGTAACATACATCACATAAATCCTAGTTGCATATATGTCACACAACTATCCTAGACATATGTAGAAGAAAAGGAAACTATCAATAAATAGTTAGTAGGTTCACATAGAATGTCTTCAAATTGCATGTGGCTTATGTGGAAGATCCACATAGTCTATCGAATTTGAAGCAAGGGCCAAGAATTAGCAAGATTTGTTGTAAGCTTGAGAAGCTATAGTCCTAAACTTTCTCCAAGTAAAAAGGCTTGAAAATAAGAAAGCATATGAATGTTGTGTGTGCAACTCAGCTCCCTCCCTTATATCCTCTTGCACATGAAATAACAATGATCTAGAATGCCATAGTGTGGACATTCGGCCATCATGCACAATCATTCACATTAACTTTCAAGTACCTTAGGATATCCCTTGAGCTAGGGACCTTGGCTATGCCTAGCCCTTATCTCACACACACATGTGATGGTCACTATAGAACAATGTCTAATAGTCTCTCCCCCTTCTAAAGATCATTTTCTTCAATGATCAATAAGTGAAAGTACTTGCAAACCAAAGCTTTTGATTCCCAAGTAGAATATGTAAGTGGTAATACTCTCCATGCTAGATACTCCTAGATGACACAATTCCTCAACTGTTTCTATCTCCAATCTAGTATCCTATTTGGAGAATGGTATGTGCTATCATTTTCCTGCAAAGAAACAATACCCTCTATCAGATTCTCCTCCCTAGAAATATACTTTCTAAGTTAGCTAGCCTGAAACATTGGATGGACTCCACAATTTGGAGAAAGCTCTAATCAGTAAGCAACATCACTAAGCTTTTTAACTATCTTCAAAGGTCCATAAAATCTTGGTGAGAACTTAGTGCACTTCCTTGTGGATAGTCAAGTAGATCTAGCTGGCACTTGAAGAAAATTCTATCTCCTTCTTGAAAGACTCTAGGTGATCTCTTCATATTAGCATATTCTTTTGCCCTATCACCTGGTTGGTGCATTTTGGCTTTAGCTATTTCTAAATTTTCTTGGAGATCTGCTTGAAATTATGAAGCATTAGGAATTTCTTTGGCATTCCTATGGTGCCACAAGTAGTGGGATTCATGCCATAATTGATCTCAAAAGGAGACATTCCTATCACTTTATGAGGTCAATTATTATAAGAAAACTCTTCTAATAGCAAATAACTATCTCAATCTATCTGCCTCTCATAAACATATTCTCTCAACATATCCTCTAGAATCTGATTGACCCTCTCGATTTGACCATTTATGTGTGGATGGTCACCACTACTCATTTTCAATGACACTTTTAGCTTGTCAAAGACAAACTTCCAAGAATGTCATGTGAATCTAACATCCCTATATGAAGCTATGGATGTCAATAACCCATGCAATCTGAATAAATAGCTTTGCTACCTTTGGAGCTTCTACCGTCTCTTGCATAGGTATGACATGAGCCATCTTGCTCAATCTATCTACAACTACTAGAATAGCATCCCACTTCCTTTGGGTCTATGGTAATCCCACTATGAAGTACATGGATACACCATCCTAATTGTGTTTTAGAATCTGTAAAGGATGTAAAAAACCTAGTGTCTTAACCCTTTTTGCCTTGTTGACCTCACACATAAAACATTGTTGAAGATATGTGTGGACATCTCTGGCTAATTGAGGTCACCAAAATGTTCTTCTAACTAGCTGAACGGTCTTTTCAACACTAGAATGCCTTAAACAAGGAATATCATGGTTATCATGCATGAATTTTCTTATCAAATCTTGGGAATCGGGTATGCAAACCTTTCCTTTCCATTTAACTATTCCGTTCTCCATTGTGAAATTGGAATACAAACGTGTCTTGTTTGCTTTACTAGGGGAAGACATAGCTAAAACTTCTTTGAATCCTATAATAGAGTCATCACTAATGGATCTAATGATATGTAACAAATATGGATCTTCCACTTGAACTTCCTTTATTTCTTGAAGCAATCATCTTTCTCAAACTGTAAAGCTCATTTGATACATTATCCGTGATAATGCATTAGCTACAAGATTCTTTTTTCCTCTTCTATACAGAATTTCCATGTGAAACTCCTGCATGAGCTTAACCCACCAAGCATGTCTCCCTCGAAGATCTGGCTGACTACAAAAATCATTGAGTCTATGGTGATCTGTGTTTACCTTAAATCTACACCATAAAGATAGTGTCTCAAAACTTTAAGAGAATGCACCATTACATACAACTCATGTTCATGAACGACCAATTGCGTTGTGCACTAGTTAATGTTTTACTTTCAAAAGCTATTGGCCTATCATCTTGGCTCAAAATTTCCCCTATGGCTATGCCAGTAGCATCTCTCTCCAACTCAAATGGTTTCTGCGGATCTACCACTTTGGGTACCGAAGCCTTTGAAACAACTTACTTCACAGTATCAAAACTTTCTTGTTGCTCGTACTTCCATGCAGAATGCACTTTTCCTTGAAGCAAATTCATTATAAGTGATGCCGTGTACAAATAAGATGAAATGAATTTTTGATACAAATCAAGAAGTCCTAAAAGTGATCATAGTTGCCCCTCATCTTGAGGAGTAGGCCATGGTAAAATAGTTGAGACCTTCTTGGGATCCATCTAAACCCCATCGGCCGATAACATATGCCCTAAATACTCTATCTCTAGAAGAAATAATTGAGTCTTATTTGGATTTACAAATAGTTGATTTTCCTTTAGTTTATTTAACACTAATCTTAAGTGATTCTCATGCTTATGTACAAACCTACTATACATCAACAAGTCATCTACAAAATCCATACCAAATTTTCCAATGAATGGACGTAAAATATCATTCATTAACATCATAAAAGTAGCAAGTGCATTAGTCAAAACAAATGGCCTAAGTAAATACTCATGATGCCCAAAAAGGGTCCTCAAAGTTGTTTTATATACATCCTGCCCTTTAACTCTAATCTGGTGGTAGCCACTTTCCAAATCTATTTTACTATATACAATTCCCCCCCTAGAGCATTAAGGAGATCATCTATCCTAGGCATGGGATACCTATGCTTGATCGTAATCTTATTGAGTGCTATGTAGTCGACGCACATCCTATAAGATCCATCTTTCTTCTTCACTAGAAGAAGTGGTGTTGCAAGTGATAAGCACTTTCTCTGTATATTCATCCATGACCTTGCAGACTTCATTTTCCTCCTGCAAGATCATACAAAATGGCACTTGAGTGGCCAGACTCACTCCTTGTACCAATTTGATCCTATGCTCAATATTCCTGCAAGGAGGTAAACTTGAAGGTAATCCTTTTAAAAACAAATCCTAGAATTCAGCTCTTACTTTAGTTAAAAGTACTTGAGAATTCCAGGTAGAGTTTCTTTGACTACAAAAATCCATCTCTACACAAGATGAATGCACAAAATACACAAAATAAATATGCTTACAATCAATCTTGAGCAGCTTTGTTATAGTCATCAATCACGTCTCTTGGAGATCTAGCTCTCCACAGATCAGTAATCGCCTTCCCTCATGCTCAAATAGGTAAACGTGTGAAGCAAATTCTATGAATGGTTTTTTCCTAGCATGCCACTTCTTACTTAGGACTACATCAAAACGGGACAATAATGCTATCTCAAAATCCAATCTATCTTCATAGGATTGGATCTGAATGGGTAAACCAACTACTCCTTAGTGCCTTTCTGATGAGTCCTAATGCCCAAGAGAAAGATGATTATACAAGCCTTTATTATGCTCAAACCCCTCAGAATCAGTCCACTTGGATTACCTAGAGGCCACAATTATCTCTCGATTGATACTTCCATTGTCTATGCACTAGCTCGTATGCTTCCCGACAAACGCACCAAAATGTATGGTCTCTAAGCCCAAGGGAAAGATGCTTATACACGAGTATGTCTTGCTCAAACCTCTCGAACTATGTCGATTGTTCTCGTTCTAAGTCCACAATTGCATGCGAATGTATCTATGGAAGAGAGGGGAATGGAAACCTGAATACATATGCAAATAGCAATCCAACTTTAATGGTTGCCTCTCCCAGGTTCTCTCTCCTTTCTCACCTTCTTTTTCTCTGCTTCTCTCTTTCACTCACTCTTCCTCACTCCCTTTCTTTCTCTTTTTCTCCTCTTTCTCTTTCACTCTGACACTCTCTTACTCACACATACACACTCTCGCCCATACACTCACACATACACACTCTCGCCCATACACTCACACATACATATAACCCACCTTCCCTTCTTTTTCTTTCCTTCTAGAGGAATACGGCTTTGATCCAACTTCCTCACCTAAATCGAAGTTATCTATTTTGGTCACATGAGAAAATCACTAGATCGAAGCACATGGACTAAATTTCTCTGATTTACATAATATGCATAATTATCACACCGTTATTGATGAGTGCTAAGAGTGTTCATCGCACAACGACCAATGTTTTGTGTATATACATCATGCATATGTGCAAGCAAGAATGGAAACCCCTTAGATACAATACTCATCATAGGGTTGAGCTACTCAAAGCATATGTGTGCATACACATTCTATTGTGGAATATCATACACTATATGCAATTTTCTGACTATATCTAGAAATGTTAAGAACACAATTGTAAACTAGTAATGGCACTTCTTTTGTCTACATGCTCTTGCCTCACAATATTCGCATTGAGCTGGGGTGTCAATCAAGGCAAAGCTCTTGCTTTCGAAAATGACAGTAGAGATGTCTACATACGATGACTTTTTTGATGCAAGACACGAGATCTTTCTTCTATCACATGTGCAAACTTTGATTTTCTTTTCCCTTTATTTGTGGTAGGAATGCTTAGCTTCCTCGGACAGCTATCTACTCACCCCAGCACCATCAGATGAAGGAGTTTGAAATTGGAGGACAACGAGGGAATGGGTAGAAAGAGGGAATGAAATAATTGAAATACATATGGAGCTGTAAAATTTTATCCACACCGTAGCATATGGTTTCAAATTCTTTTTTTTTTTTAGAACAAAAAACACGGATCATCAATATGAAGATCTCACAGGTTTTGCTAAGCTTGTCAAGCATTGTACTCCCATCAAGAATGATTTTTTAGAACAAAACATTGCATCAAACTCGTATTTTTCAATTAAGAAGTGCAACATCTCCAAGTATCTTATGACTTACGTTCAGGCCTGGTTCCTAAATGCATCATATTTACATGACCCTGTAGCACACAAATTCTGGTTACATATAGAGTACAATTGTAGCTCAGTGATGAGTAGCACCTCCTTTAATGTCAATCCGGGAAGACGCGAGGATGGTATGAAGACCTCGAAAAGTGATGGCACAAGTGCGTGAGTGAGAAGCACACTAACATGCACACACATACACACACACGCGCACACATGGCAAGACAAAGAGAAAGACAATGGAGTTCTTTTCGATTACTTCCAAAATGCTCATACAAGTTCAAATCTATTACAAGATAACCTCAAAAATGAGCTCTCTAGCTCTATTTATAGTTTTTGACTAGCTTTTGGCCCTGTCCAGACCTAGTGTCTGGCCTAGTTAAAAATTAGGTTCTAGGGCCTATTTGGGGGCTCAAACGAAGTCTAAAAATTATGAGAATTGGTACGATACTACTTCTAATACTCCTCAAGCTCGAGGACTCCTCGGCTTGCACAAAATGGAGTTACAAAAAGGTGGAATGGTATTTACAATGATGTATAGTGACTAAATTCACTATTTAGGAAGTATTACTTCATGGAAAATTTTGGATGGCCTACTTCCAGATCTTCGTTGACTACTTTATCAGCTGGTGCTTTCTCTTTGCTCTGAATCCCTTCTTTGACTTCCTTGTCTTGTGAGTCCTTGTGTACCTTGACTATTGCCAACACCCCCCCTCTCTCGCGTCTGTCGTCTCTGATAGACCCTTGTTGAGTGGGTCGTTGGATGTAGTACTCCACAACGTCTGTGGCTAAATGATGTTCTGCTATTTTCAACCCTTTGGCCAAATCAGTGAGTAGGGCATCCCAGTCTACTGGCCCTGGAACTTTTGGATGTGGCATATATAGCTTTTCTGAATGTAGAGCTTGTTCCACCGCAAATAACTGTAATAGATGAGATGGTCTGGGAATGAATATCTCTGAATGATATTCCCAGAACCTTGTGATGAACATTTCTTCAAATGTCTGTTTGAAGCAGGCAGGTAGATACTTTATACGAGCATGCCATGCATATACGACGTTAATGGATGGTGTGGTGCCCATATCGTAGACAAGTTCCTGATTCCCTTCATTAAATCCAAGAGAGGAAAGATGAGGTTCTTTGATATTCTTAAATGTCCTGAATGTAACTAGCATGAGCTCAAAAATTTTGAGGCACATCCGTGCCATGACATCTGGGACATTCTTGAACCTGACTCCCCAATGCCGAATCGTCGAAATCAAGTATGCTACTGTGGGTTGGCCTGTACGTGGGGCTAAGTAGACATAATGGAGCCATTTTTCACATCCTTTGACTGTCAGCACTGTTTTTGTGTACTTCGGCCAAGACCTTCTTTGAAAGACAGGGCAGTAGCAGGGATTATACTTGATATGTAAAGGCATGTTATTACACGTGCGTACCATCTCAGGGTAGGTTTCAAGCAGACGGATCCTCCAGGTAGGTTGAAAGATATTCCCATGCGTTGCACTTGCAGGGATGTCTTCTGGTGCAAACTGTGTCACCGAGGTTGGTTCCTTCATTGTGCGCTGCTTGATTTCAGTATTATAATCTGCCATTAAGACACAGAATGGAACATACAAATCATCGGATGTGCCAATCCACCGATGATGGGAGAGGTTTCTGAAGTAATCTGATTTAATGAACACTTCTTCCAATCGAGACATAGACGCTATCTGCACTGCGACTCTCTCATCATGGGTTGCAGCAACCTTTTCTAACCTCTGCATCCATTCAGGGGCTTCGATCTCAATCGTGTCCATTCCTTCTTCTGTTTGCTTACCTCCGGGTGCTGGCATGGGAACATATGGGTCTTCAAAAGTCTCTTCCACTTCAATTGGCACTAAGTCTTCAGGTTCCGGTTCCACCAGGGGAGAGGGTTGACGCTCGTATTACAGAACTTTATTTCGTAGTTCTTCTAGTTATGTTCTTAGTTCTGCGACTTCTTTAGATGTGTTGGCTGCGGTTGTGACTTTGCTTGGTGACTCTTGCTGAGTTGCCAGTTGCTTTAGTAGGTCATCTCTTTCTCTTTCTAATGCTGCGTGGGCTTCCAGGAGGTCGGCATGGGTTTCCAAGACGATTTGCATATTCTCTGAGGGGATGGCCTTGAAATGCTCAGGGTCGATTTCGTGCGGGGAACCTTCCATTGCTGCTTCTAGGTTTTCTTCGTTCTGCTTCTGCAGTCTTTTATTCTCTTCGAGTGCCGCGGACATGTGCTTTCGTAGTAGGGCGAGGTTGCGTCGAAGCTTGAGATTGTCTGTTATCTGGGCATGTAACATGTCATCGAGTTGTTGTTTTTCTTCAGTATCTGACTAGGGTGGATTGGCAACTAATTGATCATGTTGTGCTTGCAATGTAGTATACTGTTGTTGTAATAGCAGCTTCTCCTTCTCTAAATCAATGAATCTTGCTTGGAGCATTTCATGTTCCCTGAAGAGGCTCGTATGCTGTGCGTCTAGGTGCTGGTAATGTTGTTGTAACTGAGACATACATTGGTACATATTATTAAATACATTATTAATGGGAGTGGATGCGGGAAAGGTGTTGAATGTAGAAGGGACAAGAAAAGGGAGTGGGAGCATGTATGCTGTGCTTGAAAAGGGTGAAGTTGGTGGTGGGGGAATGGGAGATTGTGGACGTATGGGGGGAGGGAGAGGTGCGGAGGTGGGTGATATGTCCATGAAATCAAAAGTGGATGCAGTCGTGGGAGTGATCGTGAACATGGGAATTGTGGGTGTGGTGATGGTGGTGAAGGTGTAAAGAGGTGTGTGTAGTTGTGAATATGAACCGCCAGGAAGTGTGATCGGGGGAACGGGGTTTTCCGTTGCTACAGTTAGAATTACAGTGTCAGTGGTAGTGTATACAAGAGAGGTGGTGATAGGTTGTGTAGGTTGTGCGGGTTGACTGACAGTTTGTGCTTCAGTATGGGAAGTGGACCCTATGGCGGTGACAATAGTGGTTTCACTGGTAGTGGGAGGTGAAGGTGGTGGGGTTGGAGTGAGAGGGGTTAAGGGGGGTGACGGGGGTGCACTGGATGTATGGGCTTCCTCAGTGTCATGAATGGTATGAGCTGTGCCCGTGGTTGTGGATGTGGTGCCCTGTGGTTCTGATACTAATACATTCATTTGTTTTCCTGATCGAGGGGGCGTCTGCCGTATCTTCGCTCTGATCTTCACGAGTGTGCAAGGGCGGTATGCACCATTTCAGGTACCCCCAATGCATCAGCAATCATATCAAGGGTTGCCCTGTATTGCTCATCTACACCTTCGTCTTCCAGGATCTGATTCATCAGGGCCTTTCCTGCTGCCAAGGATAATTTGTGTTGTTCTTGAACTCGATTGATGGTATCATACAGTCTCTTTAATTGCTTTGTATAAGCAGGGGCTCCTTCAAGTTCCTGTACCACTTCTTGCTCATATTCCTGCTCTTCCTCGTTGGACAGTCCTTGTTCATCCTCTTGCTCTTCTTCTACCGTCTCTTCTTCATCTTGATCGACTTCGACTACTTCTGGTTGGACTGGATGGTTTTGGTCGGTGACTGTCTGTTGCCCACTTGCTTGCTCTACTTCCACTTCTAAATTCGTAGCATTAATTATCCTGGCCACCTCCTCATCAGTTAGATCTTCCAATGTAAAGCCATGAGGGAACTCTAAGTTGGTGGGTATAGGTGGAAATACTAGATTCGGTCCTTCCGCGCTATGCCTCGGTAACTTGATAGTGAATGGCTGCACTCACCTTGGAAGCCATGGAGTGGTTTCTGGTGTCAGTGTAGCACCTCGGGCCTGGACACAAGGCATCTGAATTGCTCCTCTCATTTTCTTGGATGGAGGCCCTGCAGTTGATAGTCTACGTTGAAATTCTTGCACCCTGGTCCAAACAAGTGTCCGTTGAATTGGCACGTCATAAGCCAAGCATCGGTAAACAATCCTCATGAGAGCACAACATCCATGAAGCACTGACTTTTGCTTCTTATACCACCGTTGATGTGCTAAGTGTATCTGGTCAATAATCCAATGTGGCATGTTGATTGTCAAATTGAAAGCATCTGCTAAGTATAAACTGAACCAGATCTTCTTGGGTGGCATTGTGAATCTCTCTTGAGCCGGGAATGTGAAATGCTGCATGCACATTTGAAGGTGAATGGCAATAGTCGGCGTCATTGCCACCATGTCCTTTAGTTTCGTCAGATTCTGGTTCTTCATGTTGTCGGGGACCATAGTCTCTTTCTCGGTGGGGATATGCAGGCCTTTCATGTCGAGAGCTTCTCTTACCAAATTTTTCGTCAACTTGAAGCGCTTCAGCTCATTACCTCTTGTGAGAGATGGTAAGACAAAGGTGCTATACCCCTTTTTCTCTTTACTAGGAGTGAGGGTGCTAATCAGATATGAGCATCTTAGAAAGTCGGGCTTCGGTAATTGGGCTTTGAAGTAATCATATAAGCCCACCTTCTTCCATATCGGTTTCAGCCCTTCATTATTTTGAAGTCTCTCGAATTCCCTGGTGAAGAAGTGATACCTGCCCCAGCGCCCGTTGAACTCTATCTCTGCCTCCCACAGGTAAGTGCCTTCTCCCAGAGGTCCTGCCACCTCACTGAACCAATGTGAGTTTTTGCTGACTGGCATTGTGTGCCCCTGTGGAGGATTCTGAATCTGTATGGCATGTAATGCTCTCAATGCCACTGGGTGCTCCTTCAATTCCTCCTCAATGGGAAGACTTTCAATGTCCACGATTTGAGGGTTGGTGCCTGCCTGGGAACTAGGTCCTGCTGTATCTGCCATGTTACTGCTTGCTTGCTAGTTCTATGAGAATATAGAATCATGCGTTAACATTGTAAAGGACAAGGTAGAACAATTTTTGTCCCCATTACAACATTAACATGAGGTGAATGATGAGTTAGTCGATCAGTGAGTGCTCAATGATTGTGTGTGTTGTTAGTCCTATGAGCTAAGTGAAAAGATGCAGTGTGAGAATGATGCAGTTAGTAGGTGAAGATGAATGTACAAATGGGATCGGGGGGTTTATGACAAGCTTTGGGCTGCCAAACACAGTGAATGACTTTATGTTTTGGTTTTGTGGAGACTCTGGAGGGCTTTATGAGGGTGTCTACATGGAAATGAGGCTTTATAGGGACCCATTTGCAAGTGATTCCGCTCATGCTCATGTGTAACTGTGTGTTTATGTGTATTGAATGAGAGTGGCCATCGGCTCTTCGAGTGAGTGAACCATGTTGTACAGGGTGTGGTCTCGGTGTAGCTATTTGAGCTCGCAAGCAAGCCTTAGGCACCCAAATTTGTCTTGGTTGTGGGCTAGCCTTCATCGACATCTTGGGTACCCAAATAGACTTCACTTCCACAGAAGGATTTTTGGAGGACTTCTTATTAGTGTCGTGTCGATCACTAATAGGAAGTTGAGCTGGTTGTTGTGGCTTGACCGCAATAGGATGCTCGCTTTTCCGTACCCACACTTGTTTTGGTGGTTGAGACACCCTACGTCATATTTTCTTTGTGCCTCGATCATAAGTCGTCTACTTCTTCTGCCTTTTATCTGTCTTTGGTTGCTGCATCCCGATGGCCTTTGGAAAAGAAGGGAGTTCCATTGCATCCTTGACTTCTGTGTTGCGATAATCATCCCTCTGCATCACATAGTTTTGGACAAGAATAGCATGGTCATCTTCATGTGTACTCCTGGAAGGACCAGGAGTTTGTGCCTTTCCTAGTTCCTTGAGTGCTTCATTTTCTAGCTCAATTGTAATACGATTCTGATTTACCCATACCTGAAGAAGTCTACTTCTTAGGTTTAGGTTGACTGCGTGATCATAGATCCAATCTTGACCCAAGACAAGAGGCTCAGTGAGATCCTCATCTTGACATACTAATACGTTAACTGTCAGTAAACTATCTTGAATGTAGAGAGGAAGTTCCACCTCGCCCATGCAATGGGTTTCCGTGCCTCCCAATCCTATGAGATATGCTTCTATAGGATTGACAATAGGATTGACATTTAATTTCCTTGACAGTAAGAAAGTTTAACAGCACTAGTGGCTGCGCCTGAGTCAATCAAGGCCCGTACAGTCCTTGCACTCTTTCCTTGTCCTATCTCCAAGGTTACAAAAGGACGTTGGTCAACTATTCTATGGGGGTTTACACTTGAGACTTCACACATGGCCATATGATATCCTGGGTCCGCATAGTCATCTATCCTCGGCTGATCTTGTCCTTGTCTTCTCATCTTCATTTTTCGGATGCGTTCCAAGGCTTCTGCCTGTGCTTCTTCTCGAACTCGTTTTTCTTCTTCCTTGCATTTCTTGGCAGTGTTGAGTCGATTTAGCATCTCTTCAGTCAGGGGTTCTTGATATAACTTGGCTCTGCATTCGCTTATGTAGCTAGGGAGAACATCGCCTTCTAAAGTGGCTAGTTGTACTGCCCCACTAGTTGAAATCCTATTTATGATCATAGGTCCATAACCACGCTTCTCTAATTTTCTTGCATGTTGCTTCAACGTGTAGACTAAAACTAGGTCTCCTGCTTTCAATCCCTTATCCTTCACATGTGCATCAAAATATGCCTTTTGTCTTTTCTTAGCTGCATATATTCCTGCTGCCGCTCTTGGTCTTGTCTCACCTAGTTGTTCCAGATCAAAAATCCCCGAAGAGAGTTCATGACCCGTCCACTCATGCTCCTGTGATACTTTCAATGTAGGTATCAAGAAGTCCAATGGTAGCATTGCATTTTGGCCAAACACCATCTGAAAGGGTGTGGCTTGGGGTACCATTTTATAGGCAACTCTGTATGCCCAAACAACATGGTGTAGCTGTTTGTCCCAATCAGAGCATTTATTATTCACTAATTTTGTCAATACATTGCATAGAATTAATTTATTTGTGCTTTCGGCTTGCCCATTAGCTTGTGGGTGATAAGGGGCAGACTTCTTATGTACTACCAAGAATTCTTGGAGAAGATTTACAATAACTTCATTCAAGAAGTGAGTGCCTCTATCACTTACAAGCTCAATAGGTAGCTTGTATCTTGTGAACACATTCTCAAATAAGAACTTAGCTGTCGTTTGAGCATCGTTCTTCCTGGTGGCTTTTACCTCTACCCACT
The DNA here is from genome assembly GCA_020310875.1 of Ceratopteris richardii. Taxonomy (NCBI): domain Eukaryota; kingdom Viridiplantae; phylum Streptophyta; class Polypodiopsida; order Polypodiales; family Pteridaceae; genus Ceratopteris; species Ceratopteris richardii. The sequence goes on along the minus strand of CM035408.1, from coordinate 90,082,780 downwards.
TGGTTAGATAGTCGGTGGCCACAATGATATACTCAGCATGGGAACTCTTGGCTGGGGGATTAATAGGACCAACAAAGTCTATTCCCCATTTAGAGAATGCACGTCCACCCATCATAGGTTTTAGTGGAATCTCATCTTTGCGTATAGGATACTGAGTTCGCTGACAGACATCACACTGCTTCACATAGGTATGTGCATCCATGTGAAGGGTTGGTCACCATAATCCTGCAAACAGAATTGCCTTGATCACCCGATCTGGTCCAAAATATCCTCCTGCTACACCCTGGTGAGCAGTTTCCAATATCTTGAGGTATTCGCTCTCATGGACACATAATCTGAGGTAACCATCTTTACCACGTTTGTATAGATTATCACCAATGAGTGAGTAATCTAGGGCTTCTTGTTCTAAACTTCTTTTTCTAGCCAAAGTCATGTCTTGAGGGAATGTTTTCGTCCTCAGGAAGGCTACTAATGGTTCACTCCAATCTGGCACTAAAGACACTTGATAGAGAGTGGCATGCTCCACGGGTGGCTTAGTGCAACAGATCGGGCATTCTTTGCACAATTTATGGACATCAGCTTCCATAGTCGGCCAATGCACTCCGAGTCTCCTTAGTGTCTGTAGGGTTTGTTGCTTTGAGTGGTGTTGCTCTAATGCACCTACATGTGCTAATTGCAACCATTTAGCGTACTCATCCTCTTCCACACAACAAGCTAGGATCCCTTGATTAGTATGCTTGTACATACTTCCTGCCATGATCTGGTATTTTTGGGCGTTTACTATCTCCCTATCTTGAGTGTTTACTACTGGATGTTTAGGCGCGTATGTCAATAGTGGCGCTAATGTCTTAGCCCATTGAGGTACAACTTCCAAATTAAACAAGTAGGCATCAGGAAGATCATATGACACTCCTTGTGGGGCCTCTCCAGATGTGAGCCTAGAGAGGTGGTCTGCTCTCAAGTGAGTTTTTCCTTTCCTCACCACAACTTCAAAGTCATATTCCATTAGCAAAAGGAACCATCTCACCAATCTACCCGTGTTGCATGGCTTGTTTACCAAATATAGTAGCGCTTGATGGTCAGTAAAAAATTTAAACTTATTTGCAAGCAAATAATGTCTAAACTTTTTAACTGCATATACCATGCCTAATACTTCTCGTTCAGTGGTGGTATAGTTTCGTTCAGCTGCATTCAGTTGACTACTAGCATAGGCAATTGGAAGATCCATATAACCTTCACCAGTAAACGTGTCTCTTTCGCACCTACCTCTCTGGATTTTTCTCTCTTCTCCTCTTCTATTGCCACTTTTCACATCCATAAGTGTGTGTCTTCGTGCATCCATGAGGATCCTGATCCTATGGAATGCACAGACTCAGTATCATCTTTGGCTCTATAGATGGGATTCCATTGGATAGGAGGGACATCTCTATGAGAGTAATCCTTGAGATTGACTTTGGTCGTAACACCTAAGTGTTGCAAGTACAGTGAGTTGGTTCCCCAATCCTGTACCACTTGCAAGTGTCGCATAAATGGTCTTCCCAAAATCATCTCATAGGCATGGTTCTTGCTAAAATCACAGATAGCAAATGTATGCTCAAACTCTACACTACATGTAGTGAGAGTTATTCCTTCTAGCAAGCCTAAGGGTCTTTCTATGTGACCATCGGCCATCTGCAATTTCATTCTCGTTGGCCTGAGTGCTGGATTGCCCCAACACTTCCATAGGGAAGTGGTAACAATTGCAACTCCTGCGCCTGAGTCCAAAATTGCCTTGGTTGTGTATCCTTGATGGGTGATGGGGAGATAGATGTTTCCTTCTTCACCTTCACTCATATCTTCTATCTTGTCTAGAGGAATTTCTGGCACTGTTCTATGAGAACCTACCTGGGAACGCGGTTTAGTTACCTCTGGCAATTGTTCGGCTACATGTTTCCATAGTTCTGGTCTAACCTTGAGTAGCTCTTCTAAAGTGAGGTTGCACTACACTTTAGTGTTTTTTACTACCTCCATATTCCTAGGTATGACTGAGTCTTCGTTTCGTACCATGACCGTGGGTGCTCTCATACAAGTAGACTTAGCTTCCCATGGGCCTGTGAAGTGGGGTAATTCATGTAAAGAATTAGACTCAAAGTCTAATCTTTCTTGAGATTGGTTACTCTCCTGCTCTCCATAAATGGAGGGAATATCTTGTGGGAACTGATCATGCGCGTCATCCACAAGTTCAATGGGAGGAGGGACTTCACTCTCTTTAGCCCATTTCTCTTCTTGAATCTCTCGTAGGAATTCTGGTGTGTACCTATTCATAGAAGAAGAGGTGTCTGGCTCTGTGGAGTTAGGCACATAAGCTTCGTGGGCGGGGAAGCTTGCTCTTTCACTTGCCTTGCCCTTATTTGGAGGGTTGGGTTCCTTTTCGGATTGTGCAATTAGCCTCTCCAATCTTTCTAGCAGTCCGTCAAAGTGCAACTGCGTCTTAGCTGAACTAGAGATGTTAAAGAGGCGACTCGCTTCAAACATGGTTTGAGCCAATTCCACCATCTTAGCACAAATTTTGGTTCGTTCAAGCTCTAGTTCTGCTCTAGGGTAACACTTTTCATGATCGGTTACGTTTGGCCCTTCTTGGATTCTAGCTTGATATGCTTTGAGCATCATATTTAGGTCCTTAGGAGTGGGACCTGCTAATACTGATCCTACTCTAGGGGGTGGTGGGGTCGTATGAGGCGGGTTAGAAGGTGGTGGATCAGATGGAGATGGGAATGGTGGTGGTGGGGTAGTGTGAGAGGGAGTTTGAGATGTAAGTTCAATTATCCTGGCTCTCGTTTCTCTTAGGCTTTCTTCAAGTTCACTCATCTTCTTTGCCCATTGCCTTTTCATTCTTTCTCGGCTATCTCTCCATGCTCTAGTCCGTTTCTTGGTTATGCTCTCAGTTTCACTAACTTCGGCACTCTTTTCTCGGCCTAAACCTTGGTTCTGCTGCAATGCCTCAGCTCTCGTGACCACTTGCACTGGTGTAGTGGAAGTCACACTCCCTGAAGAGTCTACAACTAATCCAATCACATTGATGGGAGTAATTTTTGTTACATTTTGTGGGTTCTTTGGGCAGTCTCGTAAGAGGTGCTCCTTTCCACAATCTTAACAAAAGCCTTGAATGGTTACAGATTGGGGTTGTGTGGGGGCAGGCATCGAGCAATCATGAATGAAGTGATCTCCTTGACATCGGTAGCATGGCCCTCTAGGGAATGATGGTCTTACCTGCCTAGGTTGGGGCCGCGAGTTGGGATTGGTGAACATGACATTGGTATATTCTGGCTCCCAACTTGGTTCACTCGGTTCTTCGTAATAATAGGCCTCATTATGCTCAGGTGACTGCATGTAGTAAGCTTGAGGGCTATCAATATGAGTAGACTCAAAACTATGGTCACTAGGGTCATTCTCTAAAAGCAATGGTGTTACTCGCACTATGGCTCTATTTAGGTTCTCTTCTGCAGCTGCATATTTTACGGGGATCACATTGGCTGGAGCTGGGGGTTGTTGTGCTAGCACTGGTTGAGGTCTCTGTTGGGCCTGATATTGTGGTTGATAGGTTTGTTGAGGTCTGACATACTGTTGTGGTGGGTACTGTCTGGTATCTGCCCTGTTGTGGATATGGTTGAGGGTAGGTTTGCCTAACTGCTTGCTTATTGTAGGGGCAATCTTGGGCAGTGTGATTTGTGTATCTCCGTTCTATGGTGCAGTACTGGCTACTAGGATTCACTTGGGGTTGGGCCATGATGGGACATACGTTCGCCATATGGTCGCCTCCACAAGTATAGCACCGTTTAACTGGGGCAAATGTTGGGATTTTTTTGCTAGAGACACCTAGTTTTTGAGCTACCTTCTCAACGAGTTCCTCAATGGAGGTGGATTGCGAGGAAGAGAGGCTGGTAGAACTATTTGAATCTCTGTAGATTTTTGAAAGTTCTAATTCCTCCCCTAGGTTATCCTCGATGTCGATGCACATGCGTACACATTCTTCTATGGTCCTAGGGTCCTTCAAATACACATATGAACTCAATTTGGTACTTAGCAATCCATCCAAGAATAAGGCCACTTGTTTGGCTGGAGTGGGTAACTCAGGAACAGGACATCTCTCTAGATATTGTCTAAATCTTCTTCCTGCAAGTCTCACGGTCTCTTGAGGGGTCTGCTTGAAGCTATGAATCAGTGAGGAAGTGTTATGCCTTATGCCACTCTTAGAGAATTCAATAATGAAAGCCTCTAGAAGTTGGTCTATGTTCCTGAAGTGTCTCTCACTTAGTGGTTGAAACCAGGTAAGGGCTGTGTTCCTTAGGGTTAGACCAAAGGCATTGTATTGTGTGAACAGGTCCTCAAGCTGCTCAGCTCTCAATACTTGCCTAAACTTGGCCACATGGTCATATGGGTCTCCAGTGCCATCGAAGTAATTCTTCATGGACTTAACCAACTGTGTAGGTCTCAAGGTTCTGGTGTGTTCCCTCGGCCTGGGCAAAGGAAAATCATCAGCATTCTTAGGTTCCTTGGAACTCTAGTTCTCTCCGTTTCTTCTCTATCCGTCTCTGTTCGCGTTCGTTCTCTTCCTATTGGGTTGGCAAAGCTTACCTCAGGTCTATCTCTACTTCTGTCCCTTTGCACTCCATGAGCTTGGGATGTTCCCGCTCCTTGGTGGCCAAAAGAGACATTAGATCTTGGTTGGGGGAAAACAAATTCACCCTTCCAAGTGTAGGCATGCCTACCATGCTCTGTGACCACAAAGATCCTTTCAGAAGTGTGATCTAGATAGGTCACTTTGCCTGGGCTATCAGGATCTTTGAACTCGTAGATTGTGGTTGTTCCTATCTCATTAGGCTGATTAGGCTTATACCTCCAAAAGGCTTCATCGATCTCTCGGTTTAAGAGTATATCTATGCTTTTATTGTCCTGGGGAATCCACTCTGGCGTGATAATTCTAGTGAGAACTGATTTGCCTCGAGGAGTCTTAGGTTCTATTCCCAAGTTCCCTTGCTCTAGGTCACCTAAGTCCATTTCTGGGATCACATTTCCGAATTCATCTGTCCTATCTCGGTGACTGGTGACTACATATATGGTTCCTTCTTTGTCCAAGTATGCTCCATTTTCAAATTTGGCTGCTGGACGTTCTAGTCCAATGGGTTGGTCAGGATTTTTAATTTGGACTACGGACCTTCCTAGGCCGTCTTCATAGATGCTAGCACCTAATCGGTTGGTCCTAAGGTATTCGAGCTGCATCTTGTAGGGGCCTTCTACCCTATGTAAGTATGGCACACCTGAACTTCCTGTGGGTCTCTCCATACCTTGAGACATCTCTGACTCACTAGTCTTAGAGCTAGGATAGTACGAATGATGGCTCAACTGCTGGGCCCAAGACCTAGCAGTATGATTGACACTAGCCTCTGAAGACCTAAGACTCTGTCTATCTTTCCCTAGGTGTCGTCCTGATCTAAGGTTCATATGCTTAGCTGAGCAATCCCAATTTTTACCCAAGGTACAGTCTTGTTGCCGATCAATTTGTATAAGTCACTTGGTTCTTTTTAGTTGATTATCGTGTTTATGGTCTTATCAGATATCACGTTGTTAGGAATACTTAAGTTAATTTCTGCACTTTAAGTTGTTCGTACCACGTTAAGTTCTTTTCCCTTATAGTTATTGGTCACACACAGGTTATCTCTTGACTTGAACTTGATTTCTTAGATAGTCTTTGCCTTGTCTTGTGCCTATCGTTGCCCTGACTTACTTCTAGCACTATTCACATGTAGCCTAAGCTAGGAATTGAACAAGGGAGTTGAGAGTATTCCAACCTCACTTGCAGATCCCTTGCTTTTTGGTGCTCAAGAACCTCGTTCTCAAGCTTGTGGAATGCCCTTGCTTTGGATGCCTCCTAATGCTCTCAGTGGACTTGTAAAAGTTCCAAAGTTAGCTCAAGACTTAGATTCAAATGATTTAGTAAATCACTTCCATTCATGGAATTTAGATATCAAACTGCCCTCTGTGTTTATGGCAAACAATTCTAGGGATCCCTTGGTTTTGTTCCCCCTAGATATGGTCAACTTCAAAATACTACATTTAATAATCCTGATATTAATTTTACCATAACTAGTTTTGGTTGTACTCCCCACGAGCTTTCCAACAAAACAAAAATCACAACAAACGGATTTCGTATGAGAAAGTTATGCTAGTTCAGGGTTCTGGGGCTAAAATAGGGTTCAAACAGGATGACATACAAACAAGGTCTTCTCAAACTCTTTGCTTATGGCCTCCCTATGTGCTCTAGAGTCCAGCATTCATGCCCAAAATTAGCCAAATTCTTCAAATTAAAAAACCCTAAAAAATAGGCCGAAAAAGGTTGTCGATCGCGATCGACTAGGCTGTCAATCACAATGGACAGGACTGTCCGTCGTGGCCTGTCAGTCGCGATGGACTGCTGTCGGTCGCGATGGACTGTTGTCGGTCGTGATGGACTGCTGTCGCTCGCGATGGACTGGCAGTCCGTCGTGAGGTGTCAATCGTGATGGATGGATTTTTTTGTATTTTTCGTGTTTATGTGTTGATCGGGCCTCTATACATCGCGATGGTCAAGAATCTCGTCGAAATGGGATGTCAATCGTGATTTTTTTGTCGGTCGCGATGGACAGGGGTGTCCGTTGTGATGGACACGTGTCCGTTGGGGTCTGTCAGTCGCGATGGACTGGCTGTCCATTGCGATGGACACTGTCAATCATGATGGATTCTATCAATCGCGACGGACAGAAAAAATGCAAATTTTTTAGAAATTTCTGTGGATTTGTGATGTGCAAGGCCTCTAGTCTACTATGGTGCACTTAGTTTTACCAAAAGATGAGATTTTCTGTCAATCGTGATCGACAGAGGTCTGCGACACAGAGACAGGACCGAGCTTTTTCGTACCTGCGCGATGTGCTGGAGATGATGGAACAGCCAATACCTGCAAGAAAACTCAAGAAAACATAAGAAAACATGCAAAAGCAGCACACACAAACAGCTCTCTTGCTCTCTCTCACAAGTGGAATGAGTGAAATGGAAGGGGAAAGGAGATATGATAAAAAAATTGAAGTTTTTGCGATGATGGAGATGGAGATCGGATATGGTGAGGATGATGACGGTGATGACGAAGATGAAGTAAGAAAGAGGAAAATAAGGAAAAGTAAAGAAATTACCTACAACACCAACGTCACAACTCTACATCTTACCATCACACGCTCGTCCTCAAAGCTCGATCCCCGGCAACGGCGCCAAAATTTGGTGTAGCTCAGTGATGAGTAGCACCTCCTTTAATGTCAATCCGAGAAGACGTGAGGATGGTATGAAGACCTCGAACAAGTGATGGCACAAGTGCGTGAGTGAGAAGCACACTAACATGCACACACATACACACACACACGTGCACACACGGCAAGACAAAGAGAAAGACAATGGAGTTCTTTTCGATTACCTCCAAAATGCTCATACAAGTTCAAATCTATTACAAGCTAACCTCAAAAATGAGCTCTCTAGCTCTATTTATAGTTTTTGACTAGCTTTTGGCCCTGTCTAGACCTAGTGTCCGACATAGTTAAAAATTAGGTTCTAGGGCCTATTTGGGGGCTCAAACGAAGTCTAAAAATTATGAAAATTGGTACGATACTACTTCTAATACTCCTCAAGCTTGAGGACTCCTCGGCTTGCACAAAATGGAGTTACAAAAAGGTGGAATGGTATTTACAATGATGTAGAGTGACTAAATTCACTATTTAGGAAGTATTACTTCATGGAAAATTTTGGACGGCCTACTTGCCACATCTTCGTTGACTACTTTGTCTGCTGGTGCTTTCTCTTTGCTTTGAATCCCTTCTTTGACTTCCTTTTCTTGTAAGTCCTTGTGTACCTTGACTACTGCCAACACCAATCCTTTCCCGTGCAAGATCAAATTACATATTCTCAAAAGTCATAGTATTAATCAGGGATAACAACAAGGTTGCAAAAAACATCACTTACAACTGAGTGCATGTACAAACTTATTTTGAAAGGATGACCCTCGGCTCTTTTCTGTGAGTCACTCTCCTCCTCCATTTTCAGCACTACAGATGAGAATAAGGCCAGCAAGGAACTGAATCTCCCTCTATGAATAAGCTCCTGTTCAACTTGTCTTTCCTTAAACCTTTTACACTAGATTTCTCGAGAATGGCCCTGGCTCGCTTCTCCTGCAATTGCCCACCGATTCTTGCACGTTCCACAGGGATGACTGAAAGCTTGCTCCAACTTCTCCTTATTACCGCTGAGGAGATCATAACCACCTCCCAAAATCAAAACAAAAAATTAAAGAGTCTCCCTTAGCAGCAAGCGCTCCCCGAAGAGAAAAGCCTCCCTATTTTTTTTCACACGATAGCCAACCCTCTTCGCTCTCCCCAGTGAACCTCACCAAAAAATGAAGCAATCTGCGTGATCTGGAGCAGCCCCCTCCCCCGACGAGCAGAAGAAGAAGAGACCCCATAGCTGCTGCCTTCCCTTTTTTATCTTTTTCTCCACGGTTAAAACAAAACAGCCAGAGATAAAGGTCTGACGCCCCTGTCGTGACCATAGAGCCACACAAAAAATGGATTCTTCCCCCTTTCTGCACAAAAAAAATGGAAAGTTCCTAGTCGTTTCTTTTTTCTGATAACTAAAACGGACAACCCTTTTCACCTTGTTTTTCATAAAACTCCCATGCCTACCTTCCAAGATCAATCCAAGTATAGCATATATATGAGGTTATGCCAAGGTCCATAAATACTTGCTCCAACACCACCTTTTTCACAATAGTAGCACCATCTTGTTTTCTCTTGAAAATTCGATCCATAAGTTTATGGAAAACAAATGCCCAGAGGGCCAGCGTATGCAAATCCATAAAGGAAGACAAAAGCAATCCTTTTGTAATCTAATCTCTTAGCTCCACCATTTTTTTTTGTGAGCGATCGTTGGCTACAACCTTCTATACAACCAACAATAATTGCTTTAGTGCGAAGGGGATGGTCTCCAAGAGCTGACAAGTACTTGCGGCCTGCATCGTTGACGAGTTTCCCCCCATGGCTCCTCTTAAGTTCTTCAAATGCAATTAGTGCATATAAAATCAACCAGTTCATGAGCTAACACTTTCCTATCGGCTAACTCCACTATGTAGGCATACTCTAATTGCATAGTGTCTAAGTGTAACCATCTGATAAGTTGGGAACCAATGACATTATGAGTGGACCTAGTGTCAAAAGGAACTTGATAGACTGTCCTTCCATGAATCCTCTCATAACAATGAGTTGTGTATCCAAAAATTGGTAACTTTTTTGTGCCACTCGTGAAAGCACAACATCTAGCGTAGAAGTCACCTTCTTCGTGACAATCATGGTCACTATAGGAGATGATATTTGAGATGGGGAATCTCCAAAATCCTCATCTACATCACTCCCTACTTGTGTGGGGTTTATTAGTATGGTTGTAGCTATATTTTTCTTCTTAGGACAACCTTTAAATCAATGTTGTCCTAAGCACCCATAACATAAACCTTCTCTCATTGCCTTCTCTTTCTACTGAGTAGTAAGAATAGACTTTTTATAAACCCTCTTAGCTAGAGCATATACTTTTCTTTTAGCTCCTAAAACTATCTTGATCATGTGCACCTGCTTAGCCTCTTTATGAAGCTGTGCATTAGTCAAGATAATAGTACTAGAGGAAAAGGGCTTACTTATCTTAGTCCATGAGGATTTTTGGCCCTGGGAGCCTATGCTCCTATGACCATCCTTATAGACTAGAGCCATCTCTATGGCTTGTGCCAAAGAGTGATACCTCTCCTTTCTTACTAATGGTCGGATTGTTTCTCTAAGTCGCAATATGAACTTGTGAACTTGGAGAAACTCTTGAATAGAGGCATGCACTTTAAGAAGTACCTTCCTATACTTGTTTGCATAATCTTGGATTGTTTATTTTTTGAGTGATTGAAAAATAAGTATCTAGTGCCTTGGACCTCTCATATGGTGGCATAAAATTATTCTAAAATAGGATTTTAAACTACTCCCAAGCAGTGGGATCTTTTTTATGTTATTCAATTTTATGCCACCACCTATGGGAAACATCCATGAGATTATAGGTAGCGAGCTAAATCTTATGCCTGTCATCCACAATGTGGCATAAGAAAAAGCATTGCACTTGTTGAGCCACTGCTCAACAACATCAGTAGCTCGTGCACTAATGGAGCCTTGATACCATGATCACTTAATGTTCTTAAGCTACCATCTAGCTTCTCTCACTAGAACACTCTCACTAGGAAATTTTGGAGTTTATTGCTCACCTAGAGCATGTAACTCCATCCCTGGAATCTCACTCTCACGTATTGCTTCATCTTTCGTGGAGCTATGTATGTGCTCCAAGATGCTATGAAGTGTACTATCTAGCTGGGAAATTGTAGTGCTCATGGTTTCTATAGTATCTACTGAATGGTCAACCATGTGCATGTCTTCTCTATGAGGTGAAGAAAGTCCTTAGTCCATGACTACAAAAGTGTAAGTTCCTTTTTATGTTTTGTTGTTTTTTCTCTCTCTCTCTCTCACTAATATATTTAATTATGTGTTTTCATACACACCTAGAGTAAATAATGGTTGTGGAAACTAACAAATCACAAGATTTTTCATAAAAGAAGAACAAAATAAATAAACATTATTAGTATGCACTCTACTTTTTATGCACCAATCAACTATGCATGCAAATTTTTAAAAATTTCAGCAAGATTTCAGTAGGAAATTGAAAACTAGAAAAACCAAGTGCTCTACATGCACTTTAAGACAGGTGTGCTGGCAGGCATGCAATATACAACCAAAATAACCAAAGGGAACTACACACCTTCTATAATGATCATCTTTCTTGCGGCACAGATAAACTTATAAGAACACTAGATGTTCTTACTTTCTCCTCATTGTACCTACAAGAAACTATGCTACCATCCTACTTTTATTAAAAGTGTAGAGATTAACAAGCATATATGCATGTATAAAGTCCCTATGCTTATCATTCATGCCTAAAGATGCATAAAAGAGAGTAGAATGAATGTATTCACAAGAATTATTATCTTTAGTAGAATGAATGTATTCACAAGAAAAAGTATCTTTAGTATCACAAAAATCCACTTGCAGATGTAGTACAAGTTTTGGAAATGATTGCCAATTAGTCCTCTTAAGTATTAAAGTCAATCTCGATCCTCCTCACATTAAAAAGATCCTCCAATGAAGCTTTTTGATAGTGGAGAATCAGCCTTGAAGCTTTAGATAAGTGGGTTGAATGTATCCAAATGATATGTTTTAGGTACTCAATGGATAGTCCTTTGAGTAAAGATCCCATAACAGGTGGAATCACTCCATTTGGATAAGTATGGAAGAAATTATGGCTAAAAGAGTGAGGTTAGGTACTCTAAATGTTCCCTATCAAAGAGGGTCTATGTAGAATCGTTCTCCAAGCAAAAAGAATTTTGAGGTCCAAGAAGAGCTATGGCAAAAAAAGAGCATGCATGAGTTCCTTATAATCCCACATTTTTTTACCAATGTCAAAAGTGACTTTGTCCTACTTGTTCCTATTTATCTTATGACCGAAAGGGAAGAAAGGTTGAAGATTTACTTCTCTTGCTCATGCATGGGGATTGGGCAGCTGCCTGCCATTGGCCGACTTATCCTAGCATAGGGCCGGCATATTGGGATCCTTCACGGGGGCCTTGGATCCTCTAAGGTGCCTTTGAACCCTTTTTTTTATAAAGAAAATGACCTCTCTACAAATCGATCCAAGATGACAACTCGGAGATGAGTGTAATGAACATGACAATCTCCAAACTTGAAAGGTGG
>CM035408.1:89898404-90058404 GCA_020310875.1 Ceratopteris richardii | reverse complement strand
AACTATGTAGGTATCATCTATGATCATCTTCCGATCATAGGATCCATCAGATCTTGTATTGTACACCCTTGTACTTGGAGGGAGTGGTGCAAGATGGTTCTGTGAGAAGTGTTGCGAGGTTGGTGGTATTGTGGCTAGTTCATGTAATCAATCGAATCTTTCCTTTTTGTGCATACTTCCTCATACTTTGAGTGTACTTTTTAATGTACTTCTATGTACTTTGAGTAAGGCTACGTTCAGTTGTTGTACTAAGTGATTGTTTGCAGGAGCCTTGTTAGTATTTATTGTGTTTGATTACCCTTGAACATTACTCACTGCCCCTTAAGATAAGATTGACCATCACCATCTACAAATTTTAGCACACCTAATGGGACCATAGGGTCATAGTGATTATGTTAAGTCTTGTTATCTTTTGTGTCTTGAAGTGTCTTTGTGCATTCTGTGACCAGGACTCGGTCTTGTCATAGCTCTCTTAGCCCCATTCAAATTCCCCATGAGCCTCATTGCCAAAGAACGAGAAAAAATTTCCACTCATTTCCATAAGTCTCATCACCCAAACCACCCATGGCCCAAGGGGATCTAGCTTAGCTATTATAAAGGATCAACATCAACTTTCCCACATTTAGGGGAGCAGTGACTAAGATTCGAATGAAAGTTGTGGATATTCCTAGCATTATGCAAAAGGAAAAGCCTCGAGGGAAGAAAATAGGCATTTTTGGCTCTATTCTCATAACTCTCAATGGACTAGCCGACAAATGGTTCAAGTATTTCAAGCACGATCATCTCCTCATGTGGGATGCCTTGAAGGAAGAGGTCTCTATGGCCTTGATACTAGAGAATACCACATAACATGTCTTGGATGAGCTTGAGAATCTACGATTGAAACTCGGTGAGTGCTCTCACGAATTGTTGACATGGACAAGGGCATTGGTATCCAAGCTCCATGAGCCCCCAATGATTTTTTAGTAAAGAAATGGATGGAGAAAGCACTATCAGACATAAATTTAAAGTCCTATTATCACCAAATACATCCTTGCATGAGTTTCTAGGTTTCAACACATACATTGAGCAAGTTTTAGTCCACTCAGGAGAATCCTCCTCTTTGGTTGGAGCATGGGATGATCCAATGGCACAACTTAGGAAGGAGCTTGAAGGACTCAAATTGCAACAAAAGGGAGCTATCATTATGGAGGGTGACACGATATCACAACTTCAATAAGAGATAGAAGAGCTTCAAAACAAAGAGGTGAAGACCACTCTCTAGTGCACTTTGTGTAATAAACAGGGACACATGTGAAATTCCCCATCAAGGTAATCTACCAGTTTTCTAGGAAATTGGGGCATGAGGCCAAGGAGTGCGACTACTTCAAGGGATTCCAAGCATCCCAATGGACAACATATTAGGGGCAAGCTACGCCTATTCTGCATCCTTTGGTTTTTGGGAAATCCATGTGTGCTCCACTTTTCTACTCTTCTCTTTTTGCCCCTAGGATATGGAATGGCTCTAATGATGCAGTTAGTGGAATGCTCAACTGATCCAGGAGACCTATCATGTTTTTTCAATGTGGTGAGTATGGCCACTTCCAAAGTAAGTGCCCTTTGCCAAACAATGCACTACCTTTCATGAATTGTATAGATAGTCATGATCATTATACAAACGACTATCCGAAGAAAGCATCATCTAGCCAAACCAACAACTCCTTTCACATTTGTAGAAAGAAGATTACCCTTGTCATCCACTTGCATGGCTCAATCATGAGAACTACCTCAAGGGGTACAAACAAGGTCCAACATGCACAAGAGAAGGAGATAGGGTCTACAACATTTAATAATCAAGAACACATCTACATGAGAAGAGGCCATAAGGAAAATGAATGAAAATGAATGAAAATGGCCCAAGGATAGTACTAACACAAAAAATGGTATCGAAAATGACAATGAGCATGGTAGGAGTATAGATAGTACTATCAAGCTGCTCAAGAGGAACCTAGAAATGATATAAATAGGCCACCAATGGATCTCCCCAAGCCTCTCCTCTTGGTAGCAGAAGTGTTAAGGAATACCTACTTAGTTTAAGTATGCCATGACATTCCAAAGTTTTCACTCCTGAAAGTTTCTAGTCTACTAACTGATTCCAACCTTAACAAGATGAGCATGCTCACGAAAGGAATGTCCTTCATCAAAGATATTGGGGAAGTATTTTATTGTCTCTTTTCTTCCTTGAATATTTTATTGCTCTAATTACATAAGTGAATGTAATTAACATCGTGCTTTATTTGGAGCCTTCTATCAAGCTTTAATGAAGCAACAAGAGGGAGAATGCATCCATTCAAGAATTTATGGAGAATCATGAGGTAAGTTTTCTTCAACTTCATGCATTATTTGTTTGATGACATATAAAGGAAAGAAATAAGTGCATAAAATTCTTATGCACAAAGAACAACTTCTATGCTAGATCATCCATTAATAAGAGCATGAATTTATTTGAGAAGTTTCATTTCCAAGAGAAAAGAAATCATGTGAATAGCAAGGCATAAAGATTGTACCCTTTAGTGTGCATGAATAGATGCATGATTCCAAAGGTAGGTACGCATATTGGGCACTCAAGTAAGTATGAAGTGCCAAGATGGAAGGGATGGATGAAGCTTAATTTCAAGATAAGTATTTGCACCCGTTTCTTTTCCTTGCAAGCCATAGAACATACAATGCATTTCATTTTGGACATGAACTCTAAAGTGGGTGCATAGATTCAGATGGCCTACTTTGCTTGGTCATCTATATAGTTAGTCATGGAGATGATTTGTATTATGCATCAAATCCATATATTTCAAGAAAAGAATGATTGTTTGTGCATGATCATGGCTACGGTTTAAGAAGTATGCATCCAATGCATTATGGATGTTTTCATGCACCAAAAGAAAGATTCATGGAAATTTTGCACCATCCTTGGAACGAACAAAGTTCCAATTTGAAACTTTTGCATGCTTTAAGGAGGGGTTCAATTTCTGAACCTTATGCATGCTACACCTTTTCCAATAAAGGTGTAAACATTTGGCATACACTAGTATGCATATGGAACATATTACATGGGTTTTTAAGTTGAGCATAGAGCCCATTTTTGTTTGTGACCATTGATTTCTAATCTATTGGCAGTTTTTCAAGTAACCACTATGCACTTTCCATATGTTTCATTAAATGATATTATTTTCTGATTCATCTACCTCTCTTCTCTATGTGGAACTCTTATCTATTCATTTTGTTACTATTTTGTGCACTAGCTATCCAAAATGTGCAAGAGAGATTGTGTGTATTACTCTCCTCCCATCCTATTTATCGTTATGCTCCTAATTTTGATAATATGTAAATTATTCTATTGTGGACATGTGGCCATCATGCACACTTATTCTAATATCACCTAAGGAACCTTAGGATAACCCCCAAGCTAGGGGCCTTGGCTAAGCTATCACTTTTCACACACACACACACACACAGAAACACATTGATATAAGATGAAACTTAGGATCTATGTCTAACATTCTCTCCCCATTCTAAAGATCATTGTCTTCAATGCTCAATGAGGAGACTATGAGTGGACAACCTACCAATAGACCAAATACCTTGGAGCAAACTAGTTATGCATGCAATTCTTCTTTATAGTATCTTTTCTAGAATACCTAGTAGCACCATTCTGATGTTGGGAAATTGAGAAAATTCTAGCCATGGCCTTAGTACAATTTTGCTACTTCTTGGCCCGTTCATAAAACCTTATAAACTATGTGGATCTTCCACCTCAAAAATATGCAATCTAAAGACATTTTATGAAAGCCTCATAGCTAGTTCTTAGTAGTTACATTGTCTTCTACACAATCTATGATTCTCAAATAATTCTAAATGCAAGAACTAAATTTTATCATTCATATAGACCTAAATCTAAATAAATCATGTCATCTAAAGATGAATTGTTTTTTATGTGAGATAGTTCAAAGTAGTCACCTCTGGAAGAAATGCAACAGTGAGGTGCGATAAAAGAGGTTTGCTTCAAGTCGACTCCACAAAATTATGGACGGATGAAAGAGATACATTTGTACTTCTGGAACATTGTGAGCAAGTTGTTTTTATACCAGATTCGAAAGAACCAGAGTGGCTATTTGTTTTACAAGTCGCCCCATGTAGTAGACAAATTTGTGAGAACATAGATGTAGAAGAAAGTCCATCTGTAGTGGACTCAGAGATTCATCCGATAGTCGAGGAGGAAGAGATCATTGTTTAAGAAGAAGAGGTCATTGAAGAAGGCAAAATACAAGATGAAGCAATAGATGATGATCAGGAAGAAACTAGCATACCAAGTGATTTAGATGCAGTTAGTGGAATGCTCAACTGATCCAGGAGACCTATCATGTTTTTTCAATGTGGTGAGTATGGCCACTTCCAAAGTAAGTTCCCTTTGCCAGACAATGCACTACCTTTCATGAATTGTATAGATAGTCACGATCATTATTCAACTATTCGAAGAAAGCATCATCTAGCCAAACCAACAACTCCTTTCACATTTGTAGAAAGAAGATTACACTTGTCATCCACTTCAATGACTCAATCATGAGAACTACCTCAAGGGGTACAAACAAGGTCCAACATGCACAAGAGAAGGAGATAGGGTCTACAACATTTAATAATCAAGAACACATCTACATGAGAAGAGGCCATAAGGAAAAGGAATGAAAATGGCCCAAGGATAGTACTAACACAAAAAATGGTATCGAAAATGACAATGAGCATGGTAGGAGTATAGATAGTACTATCAAGCTGCTCAAGAGGAACCTAGAAATGATACAAATAGGCCACCAATGGATCTCCCCAAGCCTCTCCTCTTGGTAGCAGAAGTGTTAAGGAATAGCTACTCAGTTTAAGTATGCCATGACATTCCAAAGTTTTCACTCTTGAAAGTTTCTAGTCTACTAACTGATTCCAACCTTAACAAGATGAGCATGCTCACGAAAGGAATGGCCTTCATCAAAGATATTGGGGAAGTATTTTATTGTCTCTTTTCTTCCTTGAATATTTTATTGCTCTAATTACATAAGTGAATGTAATTAACATCGTGCTTTACTTGGAGCCTTCTATCAAGCTTTAATGAAGCAACAAGAGAGAGAATGCATCCATTCAAGAATTTATGGAGAATCATGAGGTAAGTTTTCTTCAACTTCATGCATTATTTGTTTGATGACATATAAAGGAAAGAAATAAGTGCATAAAATTCTTATGCACAAAGAACAACTTCTATGCTAGATCATCCATTAATAAGAGCATGAATTTATTTGAGAAGTTTCATTTCCAAGAGAAAAGAAATCACGTGAATAGCAAGGCATAAAGATTGTACCCTTTAGTGTGCATGAATAGATGCATGATTCCAAAGGTAGGTACGCATATTGGGCACTCAAGTAAGTATGAAGTGCCAAGATGGAAGGGATGGATGAAGCTTAATTTCAAGATAAGTATTTGCACCCGTTTCTTTTCCTTGCAAGCCATAGAACATACAATGCATTTCATTTTGGACATGAACTCTAAAGTGGGTGCATAGATTCAGATGGCCTACTTTGCTTGGTCATCTATATAGTTAGTCATGGAGATGATTTGTATTATGCATCAAATCCATATATTTCAAGAAAAGAATGATTGTTTGTGCATGATCATGGCTACGGTTTAAGAAGTATGCATCCAATGCATTATGGATGTTTTCATGCACCAAAAGAAAGATTCATGGAAATTTTGCACCATCCTTGGAACGAACAAAGTTCCAATTTGAAACTTTTACATGCTTTAAGGAGGGGTTCAATTTCTCAGCCTTATGCATGCTACACCTTCTCCAATAAAGGTGTAAACATTTGGCATACACTAGTATGCATATGGAACATATTACATGGGTTTTTAAGTTGAGCATAGAGCCCATTTTTGTTTGTGACCATTGATTTCTAATCTATTGGCAGTTTTTCAAGTAACCACTATGCACTTTCCATATGTTTCATTAAATGATATTATTGTCCGATTCATCTACCTCTCTTCTCTGTGTGGAACTCTTATCTATTCATTTTGTTACTATTTTGTGCACTAGCTACCCAAAATGTGCAAGAGAGATTGTGTGTATTACTCTCCTCCCATCCTATTTATCTTATGCTCCTAATTTTGATAATATGTAGATTATTCTATTGTGGACATGTTGTTGGAAGCAGCCAGAGGCACAGACGCCACGGAAGCATGTAAAGACAGAGCAGGGAGCCAGGCGGATCAATTTTTCAAACAAATATATTTCTTATTAATTCTCCAAACATTCAACAGTGATTGTTATCACTAATTGTAACATATGTATCATAGAAAACCCCATTTTGTAATCCATAGCTCCATTTTGTGCAAGCCGAGGAGTCCTCGAGCTTGAGGAGCTTAGGTAGAATGCACGTACCAATTTTCGTTATTTTTAGACATCGTTTACCCTTCCAAATAGCCTCTAGGACCTATTTTTTAACTAGGCCGGTCACTAGATGTGAAATCGGTCAAAACTAATCTAGAAACTATAAAAAGAGCTAGAGAGCTCATTTTTGAGGGTAGCTTGGTTGAGATTAGAGTTCTTGTGAGCTTGTAAGAGTATTCTTGAGTAATAGAGCTAATTTCCCACCTTCCATTGTGTCTTGCTTGTCTCTTCATTGTGTGTGTGTATGTGTGTGCACCTTTGTGCTTCTCACCTTCACTCTCACATCATCTCACGTTCACGATCTTCATATCACTCCTACCTCTCCCACGGATTGACATTAAGGAGGTGAAGCTTCTTAACGTGGTACTTACCATTGTGCTAGAGCAACACCAAATTTGGCGCCGTTGCCGGGGATCGAGTCTAGGACGAATGTGTGATGGTAAGAGTATAGCAAGAAGTGGCGTTGGAAGGTAAAAATTTCAGTTTTCGTTGTTGTTTTTACTTAGTTTTTAGTGTTTTTCACCTTCCCCATACTCCATCTTCATCATCGCATCATCATCTTCATCTCCAAAAAAATCAGAAAATTCACCATATCTCCCCATTCACCTCATTTCCCCTCATTTGTGCATGCGAGAGAGCGAGAGAGAGTTTTTGCGCTTGTGTGTGCTTGCATTTTCTTGAGTTTTCTTGCAGGTACAGAGCTTCAGAGCATCAGGAAAGCTTCCAAAAGGTAAAAAATGTACTTTCTGTCAGAAATTTCCGACTGTGTCAGACCATCGCGATGGTCCGCCAAGTTCGGATTTTGAGGTAGGCGACCACACCACGAGGTAGGCGATCCCTGCGCATACACGAAACCATAGCTGCATCCCAAAAATTTTCAGTTTGGTGGACCATCGCGAGTGGCTCAAACCATCGCGATTGTGTCGCACCATCGCGATAGGCTCACGCCATCGCGACGGCTCGGCCGGACCATCGCGACGGTTCGCTTTTTCGGACCATCGCGACGGTTCACTTGAGCCATCGCGACGGTCCACTTGGACCATCGCGATTGTTCAGCTGACCCCGGACCATCGCGATTGGCTTATGCCATCGCCACGACAGTGCCACGTGTCACGATAGACCATCGCGACGGTTCATTTTTCGGACCATCGCGACGGTTCGTTTTTTTCGGACCATCGCGACAGCCCAAAATCGGACCATCGCGATTGGCTCAAGCCATCGCATCGCGGACCATCGCGACGGTTCACTTCGGACCATCGCGATTGTTCCCCGTTGACCGTTGACTCGCGCCATCGCGATTGTCCACTTGATCGGGCCATCGCGACGGTTCAACCTTACGCCATCGCGATTGTCCACCTTTGATCGTTGACCGCGCCATCGCGACGGTCCATTTCCACGCCATCGCGACGGTTCACTTCGGACCATCGCGACGGTTCGACCTTTGACCGTTGACCGCGCCATCGCGATTGTCCGCCTGATCACGCCATCGCGACGGTTCATTTTTTGGACCATCGCGACGGTCCATTCCCACGCCATCGCGATCGTTCATTTCGGACCATCGCGACGGTTCGACCTCACGCCATCGCGATCGTTCACTTCGGGCCATCGCGACGGTTCGCCTTTTCGGGCCATCGCGATTGTCCAAATTCCACGCCATCGCGACGGTTCGCTTGGACCATCGCGACGGTCCCAGACCATCGCGATTGTGCACCCCTATCGCCAATTTTGGACTCCAATTTTTGACCAATTTTGAGGGTATTTTTGAAAAATTTTTGGACCATTAGACTCATAGGAGACCCCTTAGCTCATATTTGAAGGAAAACCTGATTGTCAGTTTTTACCCCCCAGGGCCTGAACGCTCATAACTTTTTCATCCGAAGTCCATTTTTTGAGCTTAATAGCTCGTTAGAAAGCTCGTGACAAGTACTACGTGACCTCAACTGTTTTTCATAAAGAATACATCTATTTTTGGATAAGCTATTTTGAGGTTCACCTAGTTGGGACTAGGAAGCCAGGGGGCACACATTGAAAATCTGGGCAAAACGAGAAGGGACTTAAAAAGGTGTATATGCTCAAGTGTTTGATCATCTTGTGAATTGGGCTAAAATTGGATTTTTTCAGGTCTAGCAAGGACAATCAAGGCAAGCAAGTAAGGCAGTAAAGATAGCAGAGCTTGGGAAGCACGGCTTCTTGGGCAACAGGGCATCAGAGCAACCAGAAAAGCCGACTCGAGGTTGGAAGATTACTCAACCCCCTCAGTCAATTCTTAGCTTAGGCTAAACGGTAGTTGTGGATTAAAGATGATAGGAACGCCTCAAGTTCAAGATACTTAATTCTTTCAAGTTTAAGACTACAAGTAAAGGTGTGTGACGAAAACCTAAAGGAAAGAACATAAGTTTGACGGAGCGAGAACTCAAGATTATAACGAAAAGTCGAATTCCTGACGCATATATTAAGACAAGAATCCAAAGAAAATTAAAAAGAATCAAGAAAGTAATAACAAAGGACCATTGACGATCTAAGTGTGTAATTGAGCGTGCAAGGAAGAAAATTAATGAACCTTAGATCGGGCAAACATATAGGTAAGTCGGACAGAAGAAGCCTTAGATCATCAGAGGCTAGTGTAAGAACTACCGCTCGATCTTGGGCTCAGCAACTGAATAGTAATTACCCCTACGAGAGCTCAGAGACTAGCGAATCAGAAATGGCATTTAGCGCAGACAGACCAGAAGGAGGGTCTCATGTAGCATACCTAGAAAAACCAGAAGGACCCTATAGAACGCAATTAGAGTTTCTCCGAACCAACCGATTAGGTGCTCGCATCTATGAGGATGGTTTGCAAAGGCAAGTGGTGCAACTGCACAACCCTGATCAACCCATTGGATTGGAAAGACCAGTGGTGAAATTTGAGAGAGACGCTTACATAGACAAAGAAGGAACCATGTACGTTCTAAGTACGCAGCCAAACGATACTAATGAGTTTGGCACAATCCAATTAGAGACGGAAACGAAATTTCAAGGAAAAGAACCGTTAGGAGAACCTAGAACACCTAGAGGGAAATCTGTATTAACAAGAGTACTCATTCCAGAGTGGATCCCTCAAGATAACAGGAGCACCGAGTTGTATGTAAATAAAGAGACAGATGAAGCCTTTTGGAGGTACAGAAAGGAACACCCTGGTGAGGTAGGCATCATTACAATTTATGAATTCAAGGACCCAGATACACCTGGAAAGGTTGTATACCTGGATGAGACTTCAGAAAGAGTCTTTGTGGTGCCTGACCGCGCTAAAAACACATACACATGGAGAGGTGAATTGGTATTCCCTCCATCTAGAACAAACATGAATACAAGTCAACAAGGGGCAGGAACCTCCTCAGCCCATGGACATCAAAGAGAAGGAAATAAAGAGAGACCGGAAGTAAGCTTTAATCACCCCATAGGGAGAGATAGAACAACCACGGACACTAATAGCGCGGATAGACAAAGAAATCATGGAATACCAGGTGGTAGAGATGATTTTCCTCTACCTAGACCACGCGAACATGCAAGAGTATTGAGACCCACTCAATTAGTAAAATCAATGAAGAATTACTTTGATGGGACAGGAGATCCCTATGACCACGTTGCAGAATTCAAGCAAGTACTAAGAGCAGAACAAGTTGAAGACATGTTCACGCAGTACAACGCATTTGGATTAACGTTAAAGAATACCGCTTTAACTTGGTTCCAACCACTGCAACAAAGGCAATTTAGAGACATCCATCACTTTTTAGAGTCATTCATCACTGAATTCTCTAAAAGTGGGATTAGACACGACACGTCTTCGTTGATTCATAGCTTTAAACAGACCCCTCAGGAAACAGTAAGACTGGCAGGTCGTAGATTCAGACAATATGTTGAACGATGTCCAATGCAACAGCTACCCTCACAAGCTAAACAAGTATCACTGTTCCTAGATGGCTTGTTGAGCGCTAAACTACGCTCCTATGTGTACCTAAAAGAACCCAGAACGCTAGAGGAGTGTGTAAGAATATGTATAGACATTGAGGATAACCTAGGAGAGGAATTAGAGCTCTCAAAGGTCTATAAGGACTCAGATTGTTCTTCTCTAGCATCCACAAAATTGTCTAATTCGATAGAGGACCTAGCAGAAAAAGTGGCCCAAAAACTAGGAGTTTCTAGTAAACAGGTGCCCAAGCTACCCACTAACGTACGTTGTTACACTTGTGGTGGAAATCATTTGGCAAACATGTGTCCCAATGCACCACAACCTCAAGCCAATCCTAGTGGCCAATATTGCACAATTGAGAGAAGATATACGAATCATACGGCTCAGGACTGCCCATACAACAAACAAACCGTGAGACAAAACTACCCACAAACATACCAGCAGCCAGGTAGGTATCAAGGCCAATACAATGCTCAGCCTTATTACTATAGGCCTCCCCAGAACTACCCTTACCAGGCTCAACAGAGACTTCAACCTGTCTTAGCTCAGCAGCCACCCCCACCAGCGAATGTCATCTCAGTCAAATACGCTGCTGCAGAAGAGAACCTAAATAGGGCCTTAGTGCCTTCTTCACCCCTGATCACCGAAAGTGACCCGAACTCAAACAGTTTTGACTCTACTCATGTAACTAGTCCACCAGCTTATTACACGGAGTCACCAGAACATGTGGAGACATATCATTATGATAGTCCACCAATGGAACCTAGTTGGGAGCCAGATTATACTAATGTGATGTACGCAAACCCAAACCCTCGGCCCCAATTGAGACAACAGAGACCACAGGGCCCTAGAGGACCATGCTTTAGGTGCCAAGGAGATCACTTCATAAAGGATTGTCCACATCCCCCAATAGTAAGGCAATCATAGTACTATAACATACAAGGCTTTTGTGCCGATTGTGGCAAAGAGCACATAATCAAAGATTGTCCTAAGAACCCAGTTAACGCTTCGAATGTGACATCGATCAACGTGATAGGTATTGTAAATAACGCAGATGGATCCAACCCTACATACGTGCCTATCCAAGCTATAACCAGAGCCCAGGCGCTCTTACAAAACCAACAGCTTAATCAAGAGAAGGTAGCAGGAACTAGTGAAGTTGCAGAATCTAGCAGTAAAAAGACAAAATCTTGGAAAGATTCCAGAGAAAGAATAAAGAGAAAGTGGAGTAAAAAGATAACGGAGTTGGAAGGAAGTTTAAGAGAATCTAGAGCCAAAATACAAGAATTGGCTTCACAAGAATTAAATCAAGAAAACCCAGCTCAGAAATCAGGATCAGTCTTAGCGGAACCCATACCAGAAGATCTAGACATGATGTTTCGTGCATATCAGGCTAGAATAAAAGAGGGACCTAAAGTAACGGAAATGAGTAAAAACTACCCTCGAGCTGATCTAGAAATTGAGAGAACTAAACTTTGCATGAAAATGGTAGAATTAGCACAAGCGTTGTTTGAAGCCTCTAGATATCTTAATTGGAATAACATGGCAAAACCAGAACTACACTTTCAAGGACTAATGGAAAGGCTAGAACACTTGATAGAAAGCAAAGAGAAAAAGGATCAGCATAGGAACCCTATTGTCCCAGAGACACAGGAAAGGAATGCACCATCCCTGTCTCAAGTACCTAATACAGAAAGTCAAGATAACCTATCCTCCATACATAGGTACTCACATGAATTTTTGAGAGAAATACAAGAAGAGAAATGGAGAAAAGAACAAGGAACTCATCCTCCTATTCAAGAAATAAACGACTTGCAGGAACAATTTCCCCAAGACATCCCCTCTATATATGATGATGTAGAGGTGGAACAACTGAGTGAACACACAGGATTTGAATCTAATTCTTTACAAGAATTACCTCAGTTCACAGGACCTTGGGAAGCAAAGTCTATTAGTATGAGAGCACCCACGATAATAGTGAGGAATGAAGAATCAGTGATCCCTAGGAACACGGAAGTGATCAAGAATACGAAAGTACAATGTAATCTCACTCTGGAGGAATTGTTAAAGGTAAAACCAGAACTGTGGAAGCATGTAGCAAATCAATTCCCTGAGCTAGCTACCACACCCTCTCAAATAGGATCACATAAGAAGGTACCAGAGATACCCGTGGAAAAGATTGGAGACGTAAGCGAAGGAGAGGAAGGTAACACATATCTTCCAATAACCCATCAGGGCTACACCACGAAAGCCATCTTAGACTCGGGAGCCGGAGTAGCCATCGCTACCACCGCTTTATGGAAACGTTGGGGTAAGCCAGCACTCAGACCCACCAGGATGAAGCTACAAATGGCTGATGGACACATAGAGAAACCATTAGGCTTACTAGAAGGTATATCTCTCACCACTTGTGGTGTAGAATTTGAGCATACCTTTGCCATTTGTGATTTTGCGAAAAATCATGCATATGAGATGATATTGGGACGACCATTCATGCATCAGTTGCAAATTGTACAAGATTGGGGAACTAATTCTTTGTACTTGCAACATTTAGGAGTGACTACCAAAGTCAATCTTAAAGACTATTCACATCGAGATGTACCCCCAAAATGGAATACCATCCATAAGACACCAGCAGAGACGGAATCCGTGCACTCATTAGAATCAGATCCTTCTTGGTTGCATGAGGACACCCATTTATGGATGTGTAAGGTAGCCAAACAAGAGGAAGAACGGTTAGAAGCCAGGACCTTAGGTGCAGAACAACATCCACGAACCCTTCAAGATCCGGCCTATGCACCTGTAGTATTCCCAGACGAAGAGTTTGAACCCCATGGTTGGGCAGAGATTCTAGCAACCATGGATGTAGCCATCAATGAAGAACAATGGACACCCCACTGTGACGAGGATGGCTATGACATTTCAGTTTTTACGATAGAGCCAATCATGGGCGATGCAATCTTAGAAGAGTGTGAACCGAACACTGATGCATTCGAGGATGCAAGCGATTTTGATTTAGAATCAATTATCATGGACCCACCCTTTGCATCAGAGGAAGAATATTTCTACGAAGTAGAGACTCACACTCAGAGACACGAGGAAATTACGAATGAAGTGAGATTAGCCACGGAAGTGACTACTAAGAGTGAGGGCAAAAAAAGAAAGAAGAAAGAAACCATGTCAGAAAAAGAAGAATCTTTGTTTGAAGTACCCGAGAATTTCAAGAAATATGAAATCGAAGATAGAAGGATTATGGTACGGATGCCCAATAGAAAGGCGAATGACGGACAAGTATATGATAACCGAGAGAAAACCAAGAAAGTAATAGTTGCCATAGAAGGAGAAGAAGAAAAATGTACATACATAGGGCATGATTTGACGACTGAAGAAGAAGAAGAGTTAGTTGCCCTATTGCACGAATATAGAGATGTTTTTGCTTGGAGTTACACAGATTTGAAAGGAGTAGATCCAGATATATGTTCTCATAGAATCCCTATGACTCCAGATGCAAAACCGACAAAACAAAAACCTTACACGTACAATGATAACTACGCTGCGAAGATTAAAGAGGAGATAGATCGCTTGATAGAAGCAGGATTCATTTACGAAATTGAGCATACCGAATGGGTATCCCCCATTGTGGTTGTGCCCAAGAAGAATGGAAAATTGCGTGTGTGTATTAACCTTAAAAAAGTTAATGCCGCCACAATTAGAGATAGTTATCCTCTTCCTATCACAGAACACCTATTGGAAAGAGTTGCGGGCAAGGAAGTTTACAGCTTCCTTGATGGATTTTCAGGCTATAATCAAGTAGCCATTGCTCCAGAAGACCAACACAAGACGGCTTTTGCCACAGAATGGGGCATATTTGCATTTCATGTGATGCCATTTGGCTTGAAAAATGCACCCGCTACTTTCCAGCGACTCATGTGTCATGTTTTTAAGGAATTCTTACGCAAGAGCTTGGAAGTTTATGTCGATGACTTATGTGCTCACTCAAATGTAAGACAGACGCATATCCCAGAGTTAAGACAAATATTTGACAAATGTCGAGAATATCAGGTTTGTTTGAACCCAGAAAAATGCGTTTTCATGGTCAGACAAGGAAAAATTCTAGGACACATTGTATCAAAAAATGGAATCTCTACGGACGAAGAAAAGGTGAAGGTAATTGCAGAATTACCTAGACCAACTAATGTGAAAGAGGTACAGGCATTTATGGGCCATTGTGGATATTATCGACGATTCATACACATGTATGCAATCATAGCTAAGCCTTTGTACTCTCTTTTGACCAATTTTGAGTGGATAGATGAATGTGAAAATTCATTCAATGAACTCAAACGACGCTTGTGCTCAGCACTTTATATTGACAACCCCAGATTGGAGTAAGCCATTCCATGTACATGTGGATGCATCCAATTACACCATAGGATGTGTGTTAGCACAACCCACGAATGAAGGTAACATAGATCTCCCCATAGCCTACGCGAGCAGACAATTGAACGCAGCAGAAAGAAATTATACCACGACGGAACGAGAAGGATTAGGGATGATCTACGCAGTAAAGAAGTTTAGGCACTACTTGTTGGCCAACAAATTCAAGTTCTTTACAGATCATCAAGCCCTATTATATTTAGTCAACAAACCTTGTAACACAGGACGACTGATACGTTGGTTTCTATTACTCATGGAGTATGATTTTGAAGTGGTAGTTAGGAAGGGAAAGACGCATCTTAGAGCTGACCACCTCTCAAGATTAACCTCAGGAGAAGCTCCTCAAGGAGTAGCGGATGAATTACCAGATGCATACTTGTTTAACCTTGAGATAGCACCAGAATGGGCTAAGCCTATAGTCCCTATTCTGACATACGGACCCAAGAGTCCTAGGATAAAGATCAAAGAAGGAGAGATTACCAAATCTCAGAGGTACCAAATAATGGCAGGAAGCATATACAAACAGGATAATCAAAAGATTCTTGCTTGTTGTGTAGATGAATCAGAACATGCGAATTGGTTGCAATTAGCACACATAGGTGCACTAAAGCAACATCATTCAAAACATCGAACATTACAGACTCTGCATAGATTAGGAGTATATTGGCCTATGATGGAAGCAGATGTCTACAAGTTGTGTAAGGAATGCCATGTTTGTTGTGAAAGACCACCAGTAGAGCATGCGACATTATATCACATGTCTCTCACACCAGAATGGAGTGAACCTTTAGTGACATACTTGAGGACGAACACATTCCCTCAAGGAATGACCTTAGCTCGACAACGCAGTCTAGAGCAGGAAGCTCAAGACTACTCACTTATTGGCGATAATCTATACAAAAGAGGACGAGATGGATATTTGAGACAGTGTGTTCATGAGAGCGATTATCTGAGCATACTAGAGACTGCACACCAAGGTGTTGCAGGAGGTCATTTTGGACCAGATAGGATAATCAAAGCCATCCTCTTTGCAGGATTATGGTGGCCCACTCTTCACATGGATGCTCATACCTATGTAAAGAGATGTGATGTGTGCCAAAGAACTCAGTTTCCTACTCGCAGAGATGAAATGCCATTGAAACCCATGATGGGCGGACGTGCATTTTCTAAGTGGGGTATAGACTTTGTAGGACCCATTAACCCCCCTGCAAAAGGTACACATGCGGAATACATTATTGTTGCCACAGATTATCTTACGAAATGGGTAGAGGCAAAAGCCACAAAAAAGAATGATGCTCACACGACTGCAAAATTCTTATTTGAAAATGTCTTTACAAGATATGGATTGCCTATAGAGTTAGTGAGCGATCGAGGCACTCACTTTCTAAACCAAGTCATTGAATATTTGTTACAGGATTTTATGGTGATTCACAAGAAATCTGCACCATATCATCCTCCGGCCAATGGTCAGGCTGAAAGCACTAACAAGATACTTTGCACCGTACTGACGAAACTCGTGAACAATAAACGTTCAGATTGGGACAAACAGTTACACCACGCTGTATGGGCATATCGAGTGGCCTACAAGACCGTACTCAATGCAACTCCCTTTCAGATGGTTTTTGGTCAGAATGCAGTGCTTCCTTTGGACTTCTTGATACCGACCCTTAAGGTTGCACAAGAACATCAGTGGACCGGCCATG
Organism: Ceratopteris richardii; assembly: GCA_020310875.1. NCBI lineage: Eukaryota > Viridiplantae > Streptophyta > Polypodiopsida > Polypodiales > Pteridaceae > Ceratopteris > Ceratopteris richardii. The sequence goes on along the minus strand of CM035408.1, from coordinate 90,041,849 downwards.
AATTATCAGCAAGAATAATGGACTTGGAACGATTAGGAGAAACCAGGCTAAAGGCAGCAGCAGGAATATACGCAGCGAAGAAGCGACAGAAAGCATATTTTGATGCACATGTGAAAGATAAAGGCCTAAAAGAAGGAGATTTAGTTCTAGTGTATACACTGAAACAGCACGCACGGAAGTTAGAAAAGCGAGGTTATGGACCTATGATCATTAACAGACTTTCGACAAGTGGAGCAGTACAGTTAGCCACCTTAGAAGGAGATATAATGCCTAATTACATTAGTGGCTGTAGAGTCAAGCTATATCAGGAACCTCTTATTGAGGATATGCTTAGACGACTCACGTTGGCAAAGAAGCGTAAGGAGGAAGAAAATAGAATACGAGCGGAAGCTCAGGCAGAAGCCATAGAACGCATTAAGCGCATGAAGCTAAGAAGACAAGGACTAGGGAGAGAACATTATAACCATCTAGAAACATCACCCAGATATCCCATGGCCATGTGTCAAGTAAAGTCAACCACTCATCCTAGCATAGTGGACAGGAGACCATTCGTTACAGTTAGGCTAGAGCACGGTAACCATAGCCAAGAACTCAGGGCTTTGATTGACTCAGGTGCTGCGACTAGTGCGATTAGATGGTCCCACTATAAGGATTCAAGAATAGAAATGCGGCCAATTGAGGCATACCTCATAGGCCTAGGAGGCATGGAAACCCCTTGCATGGGTGAGGTGGACCTTCCTATCCTCATTAAGGATTTGACGATGACAGCAAAGCTACTAGTGTGCCATGATGACGACCTGATAGAACCCCTAATCCTTGGCCAAGATTGGCTATACGATCACTCAGTGGACCTAAATCTTAGACAAGGCTCCTTACAGATTGGAACCTTAGAACAGAAGCGAGTGATACCGCTTGACTTCCCTAACGGCATTACGACTGAGGTTTGTAACCCTAGACCCTATGAAATACATGCGACGGAAGACCGGAAGATCTTTAAACAGACCAGTCACGTTACCTCTACACCAACCCACTCGGGCTTGGCTATGGACAATTGTCAATCAGAAGGACGACAGGAGATCTTCCCTAGGACTTCCTGCAAACTAGAAGAGACAGTTACCCAACGGCAAGGGCAGATGGACACAATCAGTGGTCAGGTGGGTTGCATCAGCGGCCAAATGAGCACGACACCCTGCGGTGCTCATCCTTCCAAACTTGTTGCGGACTGGCCTAGATTAAAGTTAAAGAACGAATCACTTCCTAATGGGCAGGTCACGCAAGTGTTGGACCTCCCTTCTTTTCCAAAGCAGAGTGTCCATCCGACCTCTCACCCTCAACCACAGCAGAGTCAACCACAACGAAGGAACCCAGTCCGATGGCAGTATCAGAAGACACCACAAGGAAGGCATTCTAGGCCACCCAAAGGAAGCGGCACCAGACTAATATGGGTGCCAAAAGGACAAAAAGCACCGAAGAACTCCAACCAAGCAGAGATCGACAAGAAAAAGGCAGGGCAGAAACAGAATCGGTATCCACCATCCCCTCGACCTCCTTCTACAGGTCCGACCATTCGACAAATTTGGATCGCCAAGAAATACCTTACCCATAGACCCACACCCACGCAGATTTGGGTACCCAAACCATGCATCATAGCCCAACCCTTAAGCCATGTAAAATATACCCCTCACAAATCCTTCCATCCCTCAACACCACCACACCCGATACTACCTTTTGCCCCTCAGCAGAAACCCACCACCCACTCAAGGACTCTTAGGAGATGGTTACCAAAGCGTGTCCAACCGTCTTCCCCTAACCCATTGACTAACTACTCCCCGACTAACATACAACGTTGTAATAAATCACTAACCTTTAAACCTTGTAAAAAATTCACCCACCATCATCACAAATCACTCATAATTACTCTCACCAAGAAATGTATGCATGATCTGAAACGTATAGATGTCTAGAGACCTGCACTAGTGCTGAAAGAAGCATTGCATCCATCACATCACAGCACTTGGCTACACAGGTTACGCATCAGTTATGGAAAGGGATTGCGGTCTCACTTTAATGGGATCATAATTAATTTCCATACTAATGTGTTAATCTTTTGTAGCAGATCTTTCTCATTAACGCATCCGTCACCATGCAAACCGACGAAGGAACATCAGGAGCAGGTCCCAGTGTAGCGGCTGTGCCCCTCAACGTGCTACGAGCAGAATCCCACCCGACTGCTCCACCGCCGGAATTCCAAGGGTTTCCAGGGCCCATGCCTATCGATAACCCACCTATGGGCTATACCGAAAAGATACACTGGAACTCTCATTGGTTTCAGGGACTTGCAGGACCCCTTGCGGACGTGGACTTTATATTTGAATCCTCTCTGACATTTGATGACCGCACGTTGTCGGGAAGAAGGAGGTCGCGGCGGGAAGCCGGCGCCTGGGGTTGGATCAGGCCCCGGGAAGGTGCGCCGTTCCCGCTGTCCTGCGAGCGGCGTCTGCGCGCTGGGCGCCTCGCCTGTGCTCTCCGGAGCGTGCGCGATCCTCGTACGCGTGGGACCCTTGCCCCTCAGAAGTATCGAGACGTGGGACGTACGCGTGGGCGTCGGAAAGAGACGATCGGATACCGCAGTGAAACACGTGATGTAGATCAAGCTCGAAGATACAATCGAAAACGGAACTGAAGCCTCCAATAAAATGAATGATACAAAACAGGCCGCTACAGTGCAGACCGAGGGTACAATAAAACCGCTACAGTGCGGTGCGATGATACAAGATAAACGCCGCCGCTACAATGCGGGCCGGCTAGTGTATACTCTAGATCCCTCGCTACAGTGCGAGAAATCGCCTACGAGATTCCGCTTCGGGCTTCGCGGTCCAAGCTTTTCTTCCAGGTCTTCACTTCGGGCCGCTCTTTACTTCAGGTATCCTCAACAGTAGCCTCCCTTCTCTTTACTTCAGATAATCAGAAACGGCATAAACCTACAGAGTGGACGCACCAAGAAGATCAACGAGGAGAGAAAAATCATTTCATCACTCAAAACCAATTCTTCTATTTTATTTGAAATTTCTCTTTATATTCTTCCATTCATTCTATTATTACATTCTCATATTCCTTTCCTTCTTTCTTTCAACATGCAAAACCCAAATAAGGAGGGATGTCTAGAAACATATAAACTCAGTAATGTGCATACAAAATTTCTTAGCATTGTGGAGGTTATCATTGCCCCTTCAATAATATTCTAAAGATGCATGTGAACACATTGCTATTAGCCATGTCAAGTTCCCTTTGATAGCCATTGAAGTATGCCTCCAAAGTCAAGTTAAAACGCCATTGTTGTAAGGCGACTTTAATGAAATCCCAATGAACTTAGAGATGCAATGGTATGATGAGGTCTGGTCGAAGCAATTCAGAAAAACACGCAATCTAAGCTAGTGGCGCTAATCTTTTCCAGATCCTTGCATTAGAAGACGAAAGAGCAGTTTTTTAAAAGAAATGCTAGCACATATTATCCATCATAAAACAAATACTTGCAACGTATGCGCTCAAGCATAAATTCTCTAAACCCATGTGTTCATTTTTTTACTGCTTTTCACGTAGGAATTGGCGCGACGTAAGCTAATTATCCATTTCCTTCAGGTCAAAATTAACAATTGTCATGGTCTGCAGTACTAAAGTATCGAGAGAAAGGTAAATTTCTCACACACCCGAGTTCCAAATATCCTATTCTATGCTTACATATGAGACGCGCATCTAAGGTATGAATCCACCGCATCAGAGATATGACCCACAGCGTCTCTCTTCACCGCGTCACTCTCTCTCTTCTCATCACATGTGACATGCGATACAACCGCTCTCTCTGCTAGCTACTGAGCGAGAGTTTCTCTCTCTTCCATATCGTTTTTGTACCGCCACCAAACTCGCTCTTTCACATGGGTTCTGTCGTCAACAGCTGCGCACATGTCATGAACATCCCTCTTATTTACGTCTTCCGAATTAAGATCTCGGGATTGGCATACCACGCGTGCAACAGTCATCATCAGGGGCCACATGTATGCATACGCATCTCTCCAAAGTGTCGACTCTCCAGTAGCTCCATTCTATCTGGGCGCTGCCAGAATCCTCTACGACATGGGCATCACATGGCTATCCGTGATTTCAGCAGCAGAGCGCAACAACTAGAGACGCACCTCACACTTTCTTTCTCCACGTAAGGTCCTTCTCTCTCCACCAGTGTTCCGACATCTTCTGTGCGATCAAGGTCTCCGCATCTCCCTCTGTCTACCGTGGCATGCAACAACAGGCGACTCTCTTTCTCCCTCTCTCTTGATCTGCGTTGACCATCTGAAGCGTGTCCTACAAACTACGCGGTCATGATCTCCCCGCAGCTCTCTCTGTCAACCCTTGCGTCGCCAAATTTGTAGTGTGCCAAATTCCAACGAGCAGTAGCTCTCTCTCTAATTCAGCGGCCGAATCTCCATCTGAGCTAATCTACCAAATTTTGCCGCCGCCCAATTTGACTTGCTGTCTCTCTCTTTACACGCACAACCGTTCTCTCTCTCAAGTTGCAGAGCGCCGCCAAAGTATGACTCTCTCTCTCTCTCTCTCTCTTATTAGCGCCACAACTCTCCGCGTCTGTCTCTACAGCTGACGACTAGGCGGTTTCTCTCCCTCTCTCATCACTCTCTCCTCTGCATCCTATTGCACGCAGCTAACCCCTCTGTTGTACGACACAGCCAACTTTCTCTCTAGGTCTGATTGGCAGCCATATGGCTTTCTCTCTCTGTCTTGCAGGTGTCTAAAGGGTATAGAATGGTCGTGCTTAAAAGACCTCCAACAGCTCCTGAAGTTGCCTCAGTCAAAGCTTCGAAATCCAAACCCATAACACCTCTCTCTCTCTCTCTCTCTCTCTCTCTCTTGCAAGCTAATGAATATGAGTAAGGAAAAATGAATAAGAGGAGGATAAGAAAGCATACCTACAGAGTGGACGCACCAAGAAGATCAACGAGGAAAAACAAATGAGGCTTGGCCCTCTATTTATAGGCTCCCCCATCCTTCTCTCCTTGAGACGTTCATCTAGAAGTTTCCAACCTCCCTACTCAACTTTCCAATTTTAGACGACCATGCATGTTCAGTTACTATTCTTGGAAAAATCCCATCTCTTTATTCCATTTTTTATTTTTGTCCTTTTTATTTTTCCTAAATTAATGTTTTGGTTTCACACTAGATATTTACAATTTAATTGATTTTTAGGGTTTGGCCTACAGAAACCACCATTTCCAAGGGTCCAACCTAAAGTTTTTGATTGGGAAAAGTAAGGGTTTACTCACAATTATCTCAAACTCGCCAATTCAAGGGTTTATTTACAGTTCGGACCTAAACTCCAAGGGTTTTCAAGGGTTCAAGTCCAGTTTTCAAGGGGTAAGTTCAAGTTTTCAGGAGTTCTGAGGGTCAAAACTAGGGTTTTCGTGTTTCTAATGTCTGTTGTTTATATACATGGGTCTAACACACATCTCAAACATGGTTTCTTATCACACAATCAATCAAATCAACCAGATTATGCATGAAATGTACCCTCTTTAGATCAAAACATCACACAAAAACTCATAAAACAATGAACTTTTGAAAAAAATCATCACACTTCCCTGAGGGATTTCATCCCGACATTCGCCCCCGCTAAACCTGCACATCGTCCCGATGGGCCAACCTGCAAGATCCAACAGAAGAGTATCAGGGTTCTTTTTGAAATCTCTTTACACTTTTTAAGCCTTTCTTAAATCATGATCTCATGCAGTCATGCAATCTTTTATAAAGATTAGTATGAATTTTAGAAAATTAGGTAGATTCAAGCTTCACAAACATCATATTATGTTTCTGCATCTACAATCTGACAAGTAATCACATGAATAAATCGTCAGCTTTCTAGATCTTTTGTTCGTTCAACTGGTTCAGATCCAACTGCTCATCCTAAGTACTAGCATATACATATGTTTCTACTAACTCAGTTTGTAGAATATACCTCGATTCCCACTATTTATTTCCTACTTGTCCAGCTCTCCATTAGATCTTTCTTTCTTTTTCTTTTTCTTTTTCATTTTTCTTTTTCTTTTTCTTTTCCACTTCATCTCAGCTCAGCATTTCTTTTTATCTTTTATTTTTCACAAATCGGCCTATGTCGAAATCGGGTGCGACTCATGGACTTGTCCGCCCGGCCAAGTTTATTCCACCTGTCTGCCGACCCGGCATAGCGCACGACATACACAACATCAGCCCTGCATGAAATCGACGTCAGCTCGTGGCTCTGACCACCCGATCAGAGTGACTCCACCCGCCTACCGACCCATACAGGCGCATGACAATAGATAGGTCAGGCCTACGACGAAACTAGCTACGGCTCGTGGCCTTGATCACCCGACCAAGGTGGTTCCACCCGCCTACTAGCCCATCGTAGCGCACCAACAACATACACGCACATATAAGCTGGCATGAGTATGAATGTTTCTTTATAAATCATGATCCATATGGAGGTAAGATCTCGCAAGAAATAAATACTAGGATCCAAAGTTTCCCACTCACTGAGTGTTCAAATCAATCAGCATATACATGCACTCGGTCTAAGCATGTCATTACATTCCCAAGCTTTCACTCCCAAAAATCTCTAGTCCACTAACTGATCCTATTCATATAATTTCTAGTCGCTCATGCTTCATGCAAACCCATAATAGATATTTGGTATCTTCATTCTACATGATTTTCATAAACTCATACATATCTTTATCACACACATCAATGCAATGCATATGCTCTATCAGAAAGAAAACACATCTCAAATCAAAAACGTTTCACCTGGTCATTTTTCTTCATTTTGATCCAGCTTTTCTTTATCTTCATGGTCTATCATTCTTCATCAGCATCAGCCTCAGTGTCATCAGTTCCCTCCAGAAGTTCTTGCTCAATCTCATAATCCGCTTCATTTCTTTTCTTGAATAATTTTATCCTCTTTCCTGCAATCAAAGATCTCAAAGGAGTAGTGTCTAACTCACGAAGTGCATACGTACCATTCTCAAACACAGACGTAACCACATATGGCCCAAACCATCGTTTGGTTAATTTCTTCCTAGCATCATATTGAGTATCGAATGTACTGTCGTACACCAACACCCAATCATCTATCTCAATCCTACGTGGTCTCAGTCGATGGGTTTTGTCAAAATAGATCTTATTCTTTAGCCTTGGCTCCTTTAACTTTTGGACTGCTTATTTCAACTTTTCATTTCCTTGTTCTAACTGCTTTATTCTCAATGATAATAACTCTTCTCTCGTCATACTATCATTCCATGGGAGCGTCAACCATGTCACTATCTGAGTCTGGATGGGGAAGATTGGCTTTTGACAATACATCAATTCAGCAGGCATGAATCCTGTGGACCGAGTGTAAGTCATCCTATCAGCCCATAGCGCGAATGGAAGAAACCTAGGCCACTGCCTTATGTCATCGCTGCAAGCCTTAGAGATCGCCTTCACAATGGAAGGGTGACCTCTCTCGATTTTCCCATTTGCTTCTGGGTTATAGGCAGTGGTGAGAGACAATCGAATTCCATGACGATCAAAGAACTCTTTTGCCTCTCTCGCATCCAACTCTCCCCTGTCCGCAACCACTTTCTCAACGTATCCGAATCTCGAGATCACTTCTTCTAAAAGGAATTTGCATACATTATAAGTAGTCTTCGTTCGAAGAGCTCGACCTTCCACATGGTTGGTCAAGTCCTCTCTGGCCAGTACAATGTATCTCATCTTATCTATCCCTTTGGGCATGGTTACAAGGTTGACCACCCACTTGTAATGGATACAAGGAGGGTAGGTCGGATGTAACGGGTCTCTATGCCTAACTGATGAATGCACCTGGCATGTAGCACAAGTGCCTACAAAATCTCTCACACTGACATAAATCCCTGGCCACCAGTAGGCTTCCCTAATCTTCTCATATGTAGCAAAAAATCCTTTGTGACCTGCCCATAAGGTCTCATGCATCTCTCTCATAACTTTTCTCTGAAGACTCCTCGAACTCAATACTCTCTGTGGACTCTTCACCTTGCCTTTAGCGTGTCGCCAAATAAGCCCGTCCTTCAAGAAAAAGTTGTAAGACTTTTTCCTGATGGATCTATACTTATTTGTAGACCAACCGGGGGAAGGTTTCAGAGTACTCAGATATCTCCCTATATCTCTCCACTCGCCATCATACTCATTCTCTCGGAACTGCTCATATGCATTCACCAATGGATCATATCTCATCATATGTGTATCCCTTTCTACCTCATCATCATCATCATACTCATCATCAAATTTCGCTCTTGAAAGCATATCAGCAACTGTATTCAACTTCCCAGCTATGTGTACAAATGCAGGATTTATGAACTTTACATAAGAGATCCATCTAAGCATAGCAATATCCGGAGATGAACAATTTGCAATCATGCCAATCAGTGGAAGACAGTCAGTCTCAACTATCACATTCGCCCCAATGAAATACTCTTTATCGCTCTTTAAAGCAGTCACTAATCCCCATAACTCTCTCTTAATCTGTGGATATTTTCTTTGGGTATCATGTAGGATCTTAGCACCAAAGCGCACTGCATATCTCTGCCCCTCATCATCATCTTGCCCTATGACCCAGCCTATACCAATAGGACTGGTATCAACGGTCAAAATGATAGGTCTCTGACCTGAATAGTCAACACGCTTCAGAATCGGAGCTTCAATTAGGAGCTGCTTCAGTTTACGCATAGCTCTCGACTGTTTCTCTGTCCATATAAACTTCTTTCTCTTTCTCAGGAGATCATATAAGGGGTTCGCAACGTGAGCAAAGTGAGGAATCCATATCACATAGAATACACAGGCTCCTAGAAACCTTCTCACCTCACTGACATTACGACACACTTCAGAGATCCTGCTAATGGCCTCAACTTTCTGCGGGTACGGCTTGCGGCCATAATGTCCACACAGATGTCCTACAATGAGGACCTCATCAACGCCAAAAATAGATTTCTCTAAAGAAAGTGTTAGTCCCACATCTTCAAATCTCTCAAAGATCCTCTCACAATCAGCAATATGATCTCTCACAAACTTTCTACATCCTGAAGCATCTAAACTCACATCTTTCACTCTTTCCTCACATCCCTTTATTGGAGCATCATCAATGAATGGCATAGTCACAGATGGTATAAAGTCTCGTAAAACCAGATTCATGGCATTCATCATGTGAGCCACAGAATTCGTCGCTCCCTGCGGCAAAGTACACATGCGTACAAGGCCCAGTGGAGTCCTCATGGTCGTAATGTCTCTACTCTCCATAGCCAACTGAAACTGGTCATAACCTGAATACAGATCACCCATAGAGTAGATGGAATGCCCAGCAAATGCTTCAGCAAACTCATCCACTATAGGTCCTGTCCCTACATTTCTAATTGTGACTTTATTCACAGGCTGCAGATCCTGAATGAAACGAAGCTTCCCATTTTTCTTCGGCACAGTAAACCACCTATTCGAATATGGAGCCGAGGAAGGTTCCAATATCCGCATGGAAATCTTTTCCTTTAGCAACCTCATTAGCTCAGGTAAGTGAGCCTTTGGGACTGGTATAGGCCGGATATTCCATGGTATATGTGGCACTGTAAAGATAATCATGGGGGGTACTTGTTTCGGGTCTGCGCAACCTATCTCATGTGGAAAAAGTGCAAACGCTTTTTCGTGTTTCTTGATGACTTCAATAAATTTTTGTTTTTCTTCTTCTCTCAGGAATGGTTTTTCTCCAAACTTGATCTCTTTAATAGTCTCATCAGTGAAATGATGCCCTATGAGCTCTCGTCGTCTCAGCATAGGGTCATCTGACACTCGCAGATACTTTTCATGACTATCTTCAGGCAATGGCTGAGCTATAGGCTTCACTTTCTTATCCACAGTCTTATACTTCGTATTTACATTTACTTCATGCTTTCTCATAAACTCCTTAATCATCTCATACTCTTGGATAGAACTGAGCATAAACATTTCTGATTTCTCATTTCTTTCAAATGCCTTCTCAAGCTCTTCCAGAGTAGTCGAACTTCTCTCCAACTGGATCACATCTTCAATCTTCTCATCAGGTAACATCATTCCTAAATGCTTATAGTATCTCTCATGAACTTTTCTGAATTTATTTGAAACATTTTCTTTCTGTAAACATAGCAACTTGAATGCAGATGAATAAATAGAAAAACTTTCAAATCTATGTACAAAGTCATGCGAGACATCAAACCAACTCCCACTGTTGTCTCGCTCAACAGTGGATCCTAACAGAAATTTTGATCAGCAGAAGCTCCATACTCTTCAACAGGCATACACTCATCATGGTCATGTGAATTAATAGGTTTCTTTCTTATATTCTTTCTATTCCTGGAGTGATTTGGACACACAATCATCACTTGCAAAGAATGTAGACCAGATCTAGAACGGATTCGTGCATAGGCAGATCCATCATCCATGGCCTTAGTCTCCATTCTTACCTCAGCTATAAAGGGCTGCCCAAGGATAGCCTCATATGAACAATGGTCCTGGACAAAGAAGTGAAATTCCTCAGAAATCCCACCTATGGTCACAGGCACAAAGGCGCATGCCCCAAGCAATGCTCCTGAACCATTATCCGCTGTCCTCATCCTCCATCCATGATCTTTGTCAATCGGCCACCTAAACTTATCATAGAGCTTCTTAGAAATCACATTTATCTCTGACCCTGAGTCAATCAAGGCCAGAGCAAAACATGACTCCTCGTTTCTCCCTAACTTTATCTTCATCTCAGGAGTTCCTCTCGCCCAAAAGGTCCTGCTAAACTCACTTTCTGTCTTCCTCATTTCATCATCAGGTATGATAGGACCTAGAGAATTTTTATGACACCTGGCAACCTCATCATCATCATCATTAGATGTATCACTCAATGTAACTGCTTCATTTATTACTTGAATATCTTCAGATGCTTCTTCCATCTCTACATCTTCAGGTAATGGAAACCTCTTTCTCTTAACCAGCCTTATGAAACTGTCCTTGAACTCAGGCTTTGCTATGGAGAAGACCTGCTCCAAGGACATGGTCACTTGGCTTTTCAGTAAAATATCATTTAATATCTCTCTTGCATCATTTTTCCTTTCCAACTCAGAAATTAATACAGCCTTTGGAGTTCTCTTCTTTTTCTTCTTCTTTTCTTTGTCAGCCTCTTGAATACTTTCTTGAATTTCATCTTTCTTTTGAACCGGTTCAGGTTCTTTCTCTTTCTCCTTAGTCAGTTCTTGAATCTTAGTTGGCCCAGCCGGCCTCTTTCCCTCTCTTATCTCTTTCTTCTTTGCCTCTTCCTTTGAAACAACAGGCTCTTTGAATTGTACTTTCCTTTCTGGCTCTTTAGCCTTTTCTTCGGCCTCTTGGCTTTGCTTTCTAGTTACTCTTCTTTCTGGCTCAGTCTCTTCTTGGCTCTCATCCCTCTTCCTCTTTTCCTCCACATTGGCTATATGGGAATAGACCGAGGATTCATCAACAGGAGACTTCCAGGCAGTCTTCTGCATAATGGCATCCCTAGCCCTCACTAAAGCCTCTATGGAATAATTTCTTTGGGGTCGAGGTCTATGCACTTTTTCATCTTCCTCCTCAACAGGTTCTAATCGTGCAGCTGATGTACTTGCATTATTGCCAGATAAATCTTCATAAAACTTCTTCATTCCCCCCTTTCCCCAATTCACAGGTAGAGGAAGGCGGGTCCTGAAGTCACATAACTTCTTATCGATATCTATCACCAGTTGATGCTTTTTTGCTAGCTTAAGCTCTTCACAGGCATATGAAAAATGCTCTTGTGCATCACACCATACGCATCTCTTAGCCCCTCCAAACCCACCAGTCGCTCGTCTCTCAAAAGGTCCAGTGTTTCTTTGAAATGTGGTTTGCACTGGTGGTGTAGGTATCTGTTGGGCAACAGGCTGCACTAGAGGTGCAGGTTGTGGCATCACATAGCCGTGCATATTTGGAATGGGCATAGTGCCTCTCTGTAATGTATCTACATAACTCGTACTTGCCTGAGGAGGAGCGGGGTCCTGATATCCCATAGAATTAACTTTATTGTGAATACTCGCCATTTCTTTTGACATAGACGCTTGCATCGTAATAAGATTCTCTATCTGTCGACTGAGAATCTCAACCTGTAGCTCTATTGGCGATCGCGAAGTGGACGCAACATTAGCAAAAGCTGACGCTGCAGGCACGTTCGGGATCACTGGAAGTGGAGCTTCCCTAGGCGGTTGTGGTGTTACCACTGCAGGTCTATCGTATAACACCGCCTGGCGTTGCCTCATTTGGGCAACCGCTTCTACCTCTCTCCTCACTACACCCCAATCTTCAGTCAATCCAAATCTCTTCCCAGGCTCTTCAATCCTCCTTTCGACCTCAGTCCTGTCTTCAAGACTTAAAATTCTAAGAAAAGATATAACTAAGTCAGGTTTCAAAGCATCTAAATCGGCCTGTGGAAGTTGTTCATATCTTCTCAGGAACTCATTCAAAAGTTGAGTGAGGGATGCAGTGGGCTTCGGAGAGCTTATCCACCGCAAGAACCCTTCTCTACTGTGTTGGGAAAAGTCTTCTAAATAAAACAGCTTATGTAATTCTTTTCTGAATTCGGCCCAAGGCTTTGCTATATGTGCAGTAATAGGGGCTAAAATGGACCCTGATACTACCCGTGTAAAGTAATGTATAAACACATCCTCGGGTAGACCATAAATCCGTGCCTGTTCCTCAAAAACATCTAGGTACTCGGTTACGTTCAAGCCTGTAAACTTCCCTTTTTCTCTCAATACCGCTTGGACTACGCGGGCCCCTTGTTTCTCTATTACCATTTCCTTGAATATATCCTCCATCTCTCTTCTCTGCTCTGTCCTAGAATGTAGCACAAGGTCTAGTGTAAGTGGTTCAACTATCTCTCTAAGCTCAGAGTAGAGATCAGAGAAGAGGCTTGATGAGTCACGAGCCAGGAGGTAAAGGTCAGTCTAAGCTCTCTGATTTGCCTAGGCCAAAGTCTAGTCGAACTGTCCTCTCTTCGATTCCCAAGATTTCAATGTATTTTCCCCCTTTTTGTGATAAGTTTTCTAATGTTCTGTCTAAGCTATGAAATCAGTAAATCCCTAGTCTTAGCAAGAAAAAAAATGCTCACACGTATAGACTAAACTAATGCAAAGCGTGGATGCTCAAACGCAGACAGCAAGACAGTCTTTCTGTTTCAACAGTGTGTGTGAAACAATGCAAAAAAATCAAATAACTTGAGATGCTAGTACCTGAAATCTCTGTCCGACGCCGAGGTTCCTGTCTGTCTTCTCAAGGAGTGGGTGACACGTCGAGGATCATTGGGCAACCGCCTCGCTTCACGTCGGGTTCAGGTGTCGGGAAGAAGGAGGTCGTGGCGGGAAGCCGGCGCCTGGGGTTGGATCAGGCCCCGGGAAGGTGCGCCGTTCCCGCTGTCCTGCGAGCGGCGTCTGCGCGCTGGGCGCCTCGCCTGTGCTCTCCGGAGCGTGCGCGATCCTCGTACGCGTGGGACCCTTGCCCCTCAGAAGTATCGAGACGTGGGACGTACGCGTGGGCGTCGGAAAGAGACGATCGGATACCGCAGTGAAACACGTGATGTAGATCAAGCTCGAAGATACAATCGAAAACGGAACTGAAGCCTCCAATAAAATGAATGATACAAAACAGGCCGCTACAGTGCAGACCGAGGGTACAATAAAACCGCTACAGTGCGGTGCGATGATACAAGATAAACGCCGCCGCTACAGTGCGGGCCGGCTAGTGTATACTCTAGATCCCTCGCTACAGTGCGAGAAATCGCCTACGAGATTCCGCTTCGGGCTTCGCGGTCCAAGCTTTTCTTCCAGGTCTTCACTTCGGGCCGCTCTTTACTTCAGGTATCCTCAACAGTAGCCTCCCTTCTCTTTACTTCAGATAATCAGAAACGGCATAAACCTACAGAGTGGACGCACCAAGAAGATCAACGAGGAGAGAAAAATCATTTCATCACTCAAAACCAATTCTTCTATTTTATTTGAAATTTCTCTTTATATTCTTCCATTCATTCTATTATTACATTCTCATATTCCTTTCCTTCTTTCTTTCAACATGCAAAACCCAAATAAGGAGGGATGTCTAGAAACATATAAACTCAGTAATGTGCATACAAAATTTCTTAGCATTGTGGAGGTTATCATTGCCCCTTCAATAATATTCTAAAGATGCATGTGAACACATTGCTATTAGCCATGTCAAGTTCCCTTTGATAGCCATTGAAGTATGCCTCCAAAGTCAAGTTAAAACGCCATTGTTGTAAGGCGACTTTAATGAAATCCCAATGAACTTAGAGATGCAATGGTATGATGAGGTCTGGTCGAAGCAATTCAGAAAAACACGCAATCTAAGCTAGTGGCGCTAATCTTTTCCAGATCCTTGCATTAGAAGACGAAAGAGCAGATTTTTAAAAGAAATGCTAGCACATATTATCCATCATAAAACAAATACTTGCAACGTATGCGCTCAAGCATAAATTCTCTAAACCCATGTGTTCATTTTTTTACTGCTTTTCACGTAGGAATTGGCGCGACGTAAGCTAATTATCCATTTCCTTCAGGTCAAAATTAACAATTGTCATGGTCTGCAGTACTAAAGTATCGAGAGAAAGGTAAATTTCTCACACACCCGAGTTCCAAATATCCTATTCTATGCTTACATATGAGACGCGCATCTAAGGTATGAATCCACCGCATCAGAGATATGACCCACAGCGTCTCTCTTCACCGCGTCACTCTCTCTCTTCTCATCACATGTGACATGCGATACAACCGCTCTCTCTGCTAGCTACTGAGCGAGAGTTTCTCTCTCTTCCATATCGTTTTTGTACCGCCACCAAACTCGCTCTTTCACATGGGTTCTGTCGTCAACAGCTGCGCACATGTCATGAACATCCCTCTTATTTACGTCTTCCGAATTAAGATCTCGGGATTGGCATACCACGCGTGCAACAGTCATCATCAGGGGCCACATGTATGCATACGCATCTCTCCAAAGTGTCGACTCTCCAGTAGCTCCATTCTATCTGGGCGCTGCCAGAATCCTCTACGACATGGGCATCACATGGCTATCCGTGATTTCAGCAGCAGAGCGCAACAACTAGAGACGCACCTCACACTTTCTTTCTCCACGTAAGGTCCTTCTCTCTCCACCAGTGTTCCGACATCTTCTGTGCGATCAAGGTCTCCGCATCTCCCTCTGTCTACCGTGGCATGCAACAACAGGCGACTCTCTTTCTCCCTCTCTCTTGATCTGCGTTGACCATCTGAAGCGTGTCCTACAAACTACGCGGTCATGATCTCCCCGCAGCTCTCTCTGTCAACCCTTGCGTCGCCAAATTTGTAGTGTGCCAAATTCCAACGAGCAGTAGCTCTCTCTCTAATTCAGCGGCCGAATCTCCATCTGAGCTAATCTACCAAATTTTGCCGCCGCCCAATTTGACTTGCTGTCTCTCTCTTTACACGCACAACCGTTCTCTCTCTCAAGTTGCAGAGCGCCGCCAAAGTATGACTCTCTCTCTCTCTCTCTCTCTCTCTCTTATTAGCGCCACAACTCTCCGCGTCTGTCTCTACAGCTGACGACTAGGCGGTTTCTCTCCCTCTCTCATCACTCTCTCCTCTGCATCCTATTGCACGCAGCTAACCCCTCTGTTGTACGACACAGCCAACTTTCTCTCTAGGTCTGATTGGCAGCCATATGGCTTTCTCTCTCTGTCTTGCAGGTGTCTAAAGGGTATAGAATGGTCGTGCTTAAAAGACCTCCAACAGCTCCTGAAGTTGCCTCAGTCAAAGCTTCGAAATCCAAACCCATAACACCTCTCTCTCTCTCTCTCTCTCTCTCTCTCTCTCTCTTGCAAGCTAATGAATATGAGTAAGGAAAAATGAATAAGAGGAGGATAAGAAAGCATACCTACAGAGTGGACGCACCAAGAAGATCAACGAGGAAAAACAAATGAGGCTTGGCCCTCTATTTATAGGCTCCCCCATCCTTCTCTCCTTGAGACGTTCATCTAGAAGTTTCCAACCTCCCTACTCAACTTTCCAATTTTAGACAACCATGCATGTTCAGTTACTATTCTTGGAAAAATCCCATCTCTTTATTCCATTTTTTATTTTTGTCCTTTTTATTTTTCCTAAATTAATGTTTTGGTTTCACACTAGATATTTACAATTTAATTGATTTTTAGGGTTTGGCCTACAGAAACCACCATTTCCAAGGGTCCAACCTAAAGTTTTTGATTGGGAAAAGTAAGGGTTTACTCACAATTATCTCAAACTCGCCAATTCAAGGGTTTATTTACAGTTCGGACCTAAACTCCAAGGGTTTTCAAGGGTTCAAGTCCAGTTTTCAAGGGGTAAGTTCAAGTTTTCAGGAGTTCTGAGGGTCAAAACTAGGGTTTTCGTGTTTCTAATGTCTGTTGTTTATATACATGGGTCTAACACACATCTCAAACATGGTTTCTTATCACACAATCAATCAAATCAACCAGATTATGCATGAAATGTACCCTCTTTAGATCAAAACATCACACAAAAACTCATAAAACAATGAACTTTTGAAAAAAATCATCACACTTCCCTGAGGGATTTCATCCCGACATTCGCCCCCGCTAAACCTGCACATCGTCCCGATGGGCCAACCTGCAAGATCCAACAGAAGAGTATCAGGGTTCTTTTTGAAATCTCTTTACACTTTTTAAGCCTTTCTTAAATCATGATCTCATGCAGTCATGCAATCTTTTATAAAGATTAGTATGAATTTTAGAAAATTAGGTAGATTCAAGCTTCACAAACATCATATTATGTTTCTGCATCTACAATCTGACAAGTAATCACATGAATAAATCGTCAGCTTTCTAGATCTTTTGTTCGTTCAACTGGTTCAGATCCAACTGCTCATCCTAAGTACTAGCATATACATATGTTTCTACTAACTCAGTTTGTAGAATATACCTCGATTCCCACTATTTATTTCCTACTTGTCCAGCTCTCCATTAGATCTTTCTTTCTTTTTCTTTTTCTTTTTCATTTTTCTTTTTCTTTTTCTTTTCCACTTCATCTCAGCTCAGCATTTCTTTTTATCTTTTATTTTTCACAAATCGGCCTATGTCGAAATCGGGTGCGACTCATGGACTTGTCCGCCCGGCCAAGTTTATTCCACCTGTCTGCCGACCCGGCATAGCGCACGACATACACAACATCAGCCCTGCATGAAATCGACGTCAGCTCGTGGCTCTGACCACCCGATCAGAGTGACTCCACCCGCCTACCGACCCATACAGGCGCATGACAATAGATAGGTCAGGCCTACGACGAAACTAGCTACGGCTCGTGGCCTTGATCACCCGACCAAGGTGGTTCCACCCGCCTACTAGCCCATCGTAGCGCACCAACAACATACACGCACATATAAGCTGGCATGAGTATGAATGTTTCTTTATAAATCATGATCCATATGGAGGTAAGATCTCGCAAGAAATAAATACTAGGATCCAAAGTTTCCCACTCACTGAGTGTTCAAATCAATCAGCATATACATGCACTCGGTCTAAGCATGTCATTACATTCCCAAGCTTTCACTCCCAAAAATCTCTAGTCCACTAACTGATCCTATTCATATAATTTCTAGTCGCTCATGCTTCATGCAAACCCATAATAGATATTTGGTATCTTCATTCTACATGATTTTCATAAACTCATACATATCTTTATCACACACATCAATGCAATGCATATGCTCTATCAGAAAGAAAACACATCTCAAATCAAAAACGTTTCACCTGGTCATTTTTCTTCATTTTGATCCAGCTTTTCTTTATCTTCATGGTCTATCATTCTTCATCAGCATCAGCCTCAGTGTCATCAGTTCCCTCCAGAAGTTCTTGCTCAATCTCATAATCCGCTTCATTTCTTTTCTTGAATAATTTTATCCTCTTTCCTGCAATCAAAGATCTCAAAGGAGTAGTGTCTAACTCACGAAGTGCATACGTACCATTCTCAAACACAGACGTAACCACATATGGCCCAAACCATCATTTGGTTAATTTCTTCCTAGCATCATATTGAGTATCGAATGTACTGTCGTACACCAACACCCAATCATCTATCTCAATCCTACGTGGTCTCAGTCGATGGGTTTTGTCAAAATAGATCTTATTCTTTAGCCTTGACTCCTTTAACTTTTGGACTGCTTCTTTCAACTTTTCATTTCCTTGTTCTAACTGCTTTATTCTCAATGATAATAACTCTTCTCTCGTCATACTATCATTCCATGGGAGCGTCAACCATGTCACTATCTGAGTCTGGATGGGGAAGATTGGCTTTTGACAATACATCAATTCAGCAGGCATGAATCCTGTGGACCGAGTGTAAGTCATCCTATCAGCCCATAGCGCGAATGGAAGAAACCTAGGCCACTGCCTTATGTCATCGCTGCAAGCCTTAGAGATCGCCTTCACAATGGAAGGGTGACCTCTCTCGATTTTCCCATTTGCTTCTGGGTTATAGGCAGTGGTGAGAGACAATCGAATTCCATGACGATCAAAGAACTCTTTTGCCTCTCTCGCATCCAACTCTCCCCTGTCCGCAACCACTTTCTCAACGTATCCGAATCTCGAGATCACTTCTTCTAAAAGGAATTTGCATACATTATAAGTAGTCTTCGTTCGAAGAGCTCGACCTTCCACATGGTTGCTCAAGTCCTCTCTGGCCAATACAATGTATCTCATCTTATCTATCCCTTTGGGCATGGTTACAAGGTCGACCACCCACTTGTAATGGATACAAGGAGGGTAGGTCGGATGTAACGGGTCTCTATGCCTAACTGATGAATGCACCTGGCATGTAGCACAAGTGCCTACAAAATCTCTCACACTGACATAAATCCCTGGCCACCAGTAGGCTTCCCTAATCTTCTCATATGTAGCAAAAAATCCTTTGTGACCTGCCCATAAGGTCTCATGCATCTCTCTCATAACTTTTCTCTGAAGACTCCTCGAACTCAATACTCTCTGTGGACTCTTCACCTTGCCTTTAGCGTGTCGCCAAATAAGCCCGTCCTTCAAGAAAAAGTTGTAAGACTTTTTCCTGATGGATCTATACTTATTTGTAGACCAACCGGGGGAAGGTTTCAGAGTACTCAGATATCTCCCTATATCTCTCCACTCGCCATCATACTCATTCTCTCGGAACTGCTCATATGCATTCACCAATGGATCATATCTCATCATATGTGTATCCCTTTCTACCTCATCATCATCATCATACTCATCATCAAATTTCGCTCTTGAAAGCATATCAGCAACTGTATTCAACTTCCCAGCTATGTGTACAAATGCAGGATTTATGAACTTTATATAAGAGATCCATCTAAGCATAGCAATATCCGGAGATGAACAATTTGCAATCATGCCAATCAGTGGAAGACAGTCAGTCTCAACTATCACATTCGCCCCAATGAAATACTCTTTATCGCTCTTTAAAGCAGTCACTAATCCCCATAACTCTCTCTTAATCTGTGGATATTTTCTTTGGGTATCATGTAGGATCTTAGCACCAAAGCGCAATGCATATCTCTGCCCCTCATCATCATCTTGCCCTATGACCCAGCCTATACCAATAGGACTGGTATCAACGGTCAAAATGATAGGTCTCTGACCTGAATAGTCAACACGCTTCAGAATCGGAGCTTCAATTAGGAGCTGCTTCAGTTTACGCATAGCTCTCGACTGTTTCTCTGTCCATATAAACTTCTTTCTCTTTCTCAGGAGATCATATAAGGGGTTCGCAACGTGAGCAAAGTGAGGAATCCATATCACATAGAATACACAGGCTCCTAGAAACCTTCTCACCTCACTGACATTACGACACACTTCAGAGATCCTGCTAATGGCCTCAACTTTCTGCGGGTACGGCTTGTGGCCATAATGTCCACACAGATGTCCTACAATGAGGACCTCATCAACGCCAAAAATAGATTTCTCTAAAGAAAGTGTTAGTCCCACATCTTCAAATCTCTCAAAGATCCTCTCACAATCAGCAATATGATCTCTCACAAACTTTCTACATCCTGAAGCATCTAAACTCACATCTTTCACTCTTTCCTCACATCCCTTTATTGGAACATCATCAATGAATGGCATAGTCACAGATGGTATAAAGTCTCGTAAAACCAGATTCATGGCATTCATCATGTGAGCCACAGAATTCGTCGCTCCCTGCGGCAAAGTACACATGCGTACAAGGCCCAGTGGAGTCCTCATGGTCGTAATGTCTCTACTCTCCATAGCCAACTGAAACTGGTCATAACCTGAATACAGATCACCCATAGAGTAGATGGAATGCCCAGCAAATGCTTCAGCAAACTCATCCACTATAGGTCCTGTCCCTACATTTCTAATTGTGACTTTATTCACAGGCTGCAGATCCTGAATGAAACGAAGCTTCCCATTTTTCTTCGGCACAGTAAACCACCTATTCGAATATGGAGCCGAGGAAGGTTCCAATATCCGCATGGAAATCTTTTCCTTTAGCAACCTCATTAGCTCAGGTAAGTGAGCCTTTGGGACTGGTATAGGCCGGATATTCCATGGTATATGTGGCACTGTAAAGATAATCATGGGGGGTACTTGTTTCGGGTCTGCGCAACCTATCTCATGTGGAAAAAGTGCAAACGCTTTTTCGTGTTTCTTGATGACTTCAATAAATTTTTGTTTTTCTTCTTCTCTCAGGAATGGTTTTTCTCCAAACTTGATCTCTTTAATAGTCTCATCAGTGAAATGATGCCCTATGAGCTCTCGTCGTCTCAGCATAGGGTCATCTGACACTCGCAGATACTTTTCATGACTATCTTCAGGCAATGGCTGAGCTATAGGCTTCACTTTCTTATCCACAGTCTTATACTTCGTATTTACATTTACTTCATGCTTTCTCATAAACTCCTTAATCATCTCATACTCTTGGATAGAACTGAGCATAAACATTTCTGATTTCTCATTTCTTTCAAATGCCTTCTCAAGCTCTTCCAGAGTAGTCGAACTTCTCTCCAACTGGATCACATCTTCAATCTTCTCATCAGGTAACATCATTCCTAAATGCTTATAGTATCTCTCATGAACTTTTCTGAATTTATTTGAAACATTTTCTTTCTGTAAACATAGCAACTTGAATGCAGATGAATAAATAGAAAAACTTTCAAATCTATGTACAAAGTCATGCGAGACATCAAACCAACTCCCACTGTTGTCTCGCTCAACAGTGGATCCTAACAGAAATTTTGATCAGCAGAAGCTCCATACTCTTCAACAGGCATACACTCATCATGGTCATGTGAATTAATAGGTTTCTTTCTTATATTCTTTCTATTCCTGGAGTGATTTGGACACACAATCATCACTTGCAAAGAATGTAGACCAGATCTAGAACGGATTCGTGCATAGGCAGATCCATCATCCATGGCCTTAGTCTCCATTCTTACCTCAGCTATAAAGGGCTGCCCAAGGATAGCCTCATATGAACAATGGTCCTGGACAAAGAAGTGAAATTCCTCAGAAATCCCACCTATGGTCACAGGCACAAAGGCGCATGCCCCAAGCAATGCTCCTGAACCATTATCCGCTGTCCTCATCCTCCATCCATGATCTTTGTCAATCGGCCACCTAAACTTATCATAGAGCTTCTTAGAAATCACATTTATCTCTGACCCTGAGTCAATCAAGGCCAGAGCAAAACATGACTCCTCGTTGCTCCCTAACTTTATCTTCATCTCAGGAGTTCCTCTCGCCCAAAAGGTCCTGCTAAACTCACTTTCTGTCTTCCTCATTTCATCATCAGGTATGATAGGACCTAGAGAATTTTTATGACACCTGGCAACCTCATCATCATCATCATTAGATGTATCACTCAATGTAACTGCTTCATTTATTACTTGAATATCTTCAGATGCTTCTTCCATCTCTACATCTTCAGGTAATGGAAACCTCTTTCTCTTAACCAGCCTTATGAAACTGTCCTTGAACTCAGGCTTTGCTATGGAGAAGACCTGCTCCAAGGACATGGTCACTTGGCTTTTCAGTAAAATATCATTTAATATCTCTCTTGCATCATTTTTCCTTTCCAACTCAGAAATTAATACAGCCTTTGGAGTTCTCTTCTTTTTCTTCTTCTTTTCTTTGTCAGCCTCTTGAATACTTTCTTGAATTTCATCTTTCTTTTGAACCGGTTCAGGTTCTTTCTCTTTCTCCTTAGTCAGTTCTTGAATCTTAGTTGGCCCAGCCGGCCTCTTTCCCTCTCTTATCTCTTTCTTCTTTGCCTCTTCCTTTGAAACAACAGGCTCTTTGAATTGTAATTTCCTTTCTGGCTCTTTAGCCTTTTCTTCGGCCTCTTGGCTTTGCTTTCTAGTTACTCTTCTTTCTGGCTCAGTCTCTTCTTGGCTCTCATCCCTCTTCCTCTTTTCCTCCACATTGGCTATATGGGAATAGACCGAGGATTCATCAACAGGAGACTTCCAGGCAGTCTTCTGCATAATGGCATCCCTAGCCCTCACTAAAGCCTCTATGGAATAATTTCTTTGGGGTCGAGGTCTATGCACTTTTTCATCTTCCTCCTCAACAGGTTCTAATCGTGCAGCTGATGTACTTGCATTATTGCCAGATAAATCTTCATAAAACTTCTTCATTCCCCCCTTTCCCCAATTCACAGGTAGAGGAAGGCGGGTCCTGAAGTCACATAACTTCTTATCGATATCTATCACCAGTTGATGCTCTTTTGCTAGCTTAAGCTCTTCACAGGCATATGAAAAATGCTCTTGTGCATCACACCATACGCATCTCTTAGCCCCTCCAAACCCACCAGTCGCTCGTCTCTCAAAAGGTCCAGTGTTTCTTTGAAATGTGGTTTGCACTGGTGGTGTAGGTATCTGTTGGGCAACAGGCTGCACTAGAGGTGCAGGTTGTGGCATCACATAGCCGTGCATATTTGGAATGGGCATAGTGCCTCTCTGTAATGTATCTACATAACTCGTACTTGCCTGAGGAGGAGCGGGGTCCTGATATCCCATAGAATTAACTTTATTGTGAATACTCGCCATTTCTTTTGACATAGACGCTTGCATCGTAATAAGATTCTCTATCTGTCGACTGAGAATCTCAACCTGTAGCTCTATTGGCGATCGCGAAGTGGACGCAACATTAGCAAAAGCTGACGCTGCAGGCACGTTCGGGATCACTGGAAGTGGAGCTTCCCTAGGCGGTTGTGGTGTTACCACTGCAGGTCTATCGTATAACACCGCCTGGCGTTGCCTCATTTGGGCAACCGCTTCTACCTCTCTCCTCACTACACCCCAATCTTCAGTCAATCCAAATCTCTTCCCAGGCTCTTCAATCCTCCTTTCGACCTCAGTCCTGTCTTCAAGACTTAAAATTCTAAGAAAAGATATAACTAAGTCAGGTTTCAAAGCATCTAAATCGGCCTGTGGAAGTTGTTCATATCTTCTCAGGAACTCATTCAAAAGTTGAGTGAGGGATGCAGTGGGCTTCGGAGAGCTTATCCACCGCAAGAACCCTTCTCTACTGTGTTGGGAAAAGTCTTCTAAATAAAACAGCTTATGTAATTCTTTTCTGAATTCGGCCCAAGGCTTTGCTATATGTGCAGTAATAGGGGCTAAAATGGACCCTGATACTACCCGTGTAAAGTAATGTATAAACACATCCTCGGGTAGACCATAAATCCGTGCCTGTTCCTCAAAAACATCTAGGTACTCGGTTACGTTCAAGCCTGTAAACTTCCCTTTTTCTCTCAATACCGCTTGGACTACGCGGGCCCCTTGTTTCTCTATTACCATTTCCTTGAATATATCCTCCATCTCTCTTCTCTGCTCTGTCCTAGAATGTAGCACAAGGTCTAGTGTAAGTGGTTCAACTATCTCTCTAAGCTCAGAGTAGAGATCAGAGAAGAGGCTTGATGAGTCACGAGCCAGGAGGTAAAGGTCAGTCTAAGCTCTCTGATTTGCCTAGGCCAAAGTCTAGTCGAACTGTCCTCTCTTCGATTCCCAAGATTTCAATGTATTTTCCCCCTTTTTGTGATAAGTTTTCTAATGTTCTGTCTAAGCTATGAAATCAGTAAATCCCTAGTCTTAGCAAGAAAAAAAATGCTCACACGTATAGACTAAACTAATGCAAAGCGTGGATGCTCAAACGCAGACAGCAAGACAGTCTTTCTGTTTCAACAGTGTGTGTGAAACAATGCAAAAAAATCAAATAACTTGAGATGCTAGTACCTGAAATCTCTGTCCGACGCCGAGGTTCCTGTCTGTCTTCTCAAGGAGTGGGTGACACGTCGAGGATCATTGGGCAACCGCCTCGCTTCACGTCGGGTTCAGGTGTCGGGAAGAAGGAGGTCGTGGCGGGAAGCCGGCGCCTGGGGTTGGATCAGGCCCCGGGAAGGTGCGCCGTTCCCGCTGTCCTGCGAGCGGCGTCTGCGCGCTGGGCGCCTCGCCTGTGCTCTCCGGAGCGTGCGCGATCCTCGTACGCGTGGGACCCTTGCCCCTCAGAAGTATCGAGACGTGGGACGTACGCGTGGGCGTCGGAAAGAGACGATCGGATACCGCAGTGAAACACGTGATGTAGATCAAGCTCGAAGATACAATCAAAAACGGAACTGAAGCCTCCAATAAAATGAATGATACAAAACAGGCCGCTACAGTGCAGACCGAGGGTACAATAAAACCGCTACAGTGCGGTGCGATGATACAAGATAAACGCCGCCGCTACAGTGCGGGCCGGCTAGTGTATACTCTAGATCCCTCGCTACAGTGCGAGAAATCGCCTACGAGATTCCGCTTCGGGCTTCGCGGTCCAAGCTTTTCTTCCAGGTCTTCACTTCGGGCCGCTCTTTACTTCAGGTATCCTCAACAGTAGCCTCCCTTCTCTTTACTTCAGATAATCAGAAACGGCATAAACCTACAGAGTGGACGCACCAAGAAGATCAACGAGGAGAGAAAAATCATTTCATCACTCAAAACCAATTCTTCTATTTTATTTGAAATTTCTCTTTATATTCTTCCATTCATTCTATTATTACATTCTCATATTCCTTTCCTTCTTTCTTTCAACATGCAAAACCCAAATAAGGAGGGATGTCTAGAAACATATAAACTCAGTAATGTGCATACAAAATTTCTTAGCATTGTGGAGGTTATCATTGCCCCTTCAATAATATTCTAAAGATGCATGTGAACACATTGCTATTAGCCATGTCAAGTTCCCTTTGATAGCCATTGAAGTATGCCTCCAAAGTCAAGTTAAAACGCCATTGTTGTAAGGCGACTTTAATGAAATCCCAATGAACTTAGAGATGCAATGGTATGATGAGGTCTGGTCGAAGCAATTCAGAAAAACACGCAATCTAAGCTAGTGGCGCTAATCTTTTCCAGATCCTTGCATTAGAAGACGAAAGAGCAGATTTTTAAAAGAAATGCTAGCACATATTATCCATCATAAAACAAATACTTGCAACGTATGCGCTCAAGCATAAATTCTCTAAACCCATGTGTTCATTTTTTTACTGCTTTTCACGTAGGAATTGGCGCGACGTAAGCTAATTATCCATTTCCTTCAGGTCAAAATTAACAATTGTCATGGTCTGCAGTACTAAAGTATCGAGAGAAAGGTAAATTTCTCACACACCCGAGTTCCAAATATCCTATTCTATGCTTACATATGAGACGCGCATCTAAGGTATGAATCCACCGCATCAGAGATATGACCCACAGCGTCTCTCTTCACCGCGTCACTCTCTCTCTTCTCATCACATGTGACATGCGATACAACCGCTCTCTCTGCTAGCTACTGAGCGAGAGTTTCTCTCTCTTCCATATCGTTTTTGTACCGCCACCAAACTCGCTCTTTCACATGGGTTCTGTCGTCAACAGCTGCGCACATGTCATGAACATCCCTCTTATTTACGTCTTCCGAATTAAGATCTCGGGATTGGCATACCACGCGTGCAACAGTCATCATCAGGGGCCACATGTATGCATACGCATCTCTCCAAAGTGTCGACTCTCCAGTAGCTCCATTCTATCTGGGCGCTGCCAGAATCCTCTACGACATGGGCATCACATGGCTATCCGTGATTTCAGCAGCAGAGCGCAACAACTAGAGACGCACCTCACACTTTCTTTCTCCACGTAAGGTCCTTCTCTCTCCACCAGTGTTCCGACATCTTCTGTGCGATCAAGGTCTCCGCATCTCCCTCTGTCTACCGTGGCATGCAACAACAGGCGACTCTCTTTCTCCCTCTCTCTTGATCTGCGTTGACCATCTGAAGCGTGTCCTACAAACTACGCGGTCATGATCTCCCCGCAGCTCTCTCTGTCAACCCTTGCGTCGCCAAATTTGTAGTGTGCCAAATTCCAACGAGCAGTAGCTCTCTCTCTAATTCAGCGGCCGAATCTCCATCTGAGCTAATCTACCAAATTTTGCCGCCGCCCAATTTGACTTGCTGTCTCTCTCTTTACACGCACAACCGTTCTCTCTCTCAAGTTGCAGAGCGCCGCCAAAGTATGACTCTCTCTCTCTCTCTCTCTCTCTTATTAGCGCCACAACTCTCCGCGTCTGTCTCTACAGCTGACGACTAGGCGGTTTCTCTCCCTCTCTCATCACTCTCTCCTCTGCATCCTATTGCACGCAGCTAACCCCTCTGTTGTACGACACAGCCAACTTTCTCTCTAGGTCTGATTGGCAGCCATATGGCTTTCTCTCTCTGTCTTGCAGGTGTCTAAAGGGTATAGAATGGTCGTGCTTAAAAGACCTCCAACAGCTCCTGAAGTTGCCTCAGTCAAAGCTTCGAAATCCAAACCCATAACACCTCTCTCTCTCTCTCTCTCTCTCTCTCTTGCAAGCTAATGAATATGAGTAAGGAAAAATGAATAAGAGGAGGATAAGAAAGCATACCTACAGAGTGGACGCACCAAGAAGATCAACGAGGAAAAACAAATGAGGCTTGGCCCTCTATTTATAGGCTCCCCCATCCTTCTCTCCTTGAGACGTTCATCTAGAAGTTTCCAACCTCCCTACTCAACTTTCCAATTTTAGACGACCATGCATGTTCAGTTACTATTCTTGGAAAAATCCCATCTCTTTATTCCATTTTTTATTTTTGTCCTTTTTATTTTTCCTAAATTAATGTTTTGGTTTCACACTATATATTTATAATTTAATTGATTTTTAGGGTTTGGCCTACAGAAACCACCATTTCCAAGGGTCCAACCTAAAGTTTTTGATTGGGAAAAGTAAGGGTTTACTCACAATTATCTCAAACTCGCCAATTCAAGGGTTTATTTACAGTTCGGACCTAAACTCCAAGGGTTTTCAAGGGTTCAAGTCCAGTTTTCAAGGGGTAAGTTCAAGTTTTCAGGAGTTCTGAGGGTCAAAACTAGGGTTTTCGTGTTTCTAATGTCTGTTGTTTATATACATGGGTCTAACACACATCTCAAACATGGTTTCTTATCACACAATCAATCAAATCAACCAGATTATGCATGAAATGTACCCTCTTTAGATCAAAACATCACACAAAAACTCATAAAACAATGAACTTTTGAAAAAAATCATCACACTTCCCTGAGGGATTTCATCCCGACAACGTGGGGAAAATACCAGTTTTTCTCCAGAGAGTTCGAAGCCCTACAGAGCACCCAGGATTTAACTCACGTTTGGGCCAGAGCAGGCTTCACAGAATATTTCAGTGATCCTCTGCCCAAACCGGACTTTTATAGGTGCTATTACTTAATCACTACTTTGCTGGCCTCAGAGAATAAGGACATCCCAGGAACCTTCATTTTACCTTCTTTAGTGGATGATCCACCTTACAAAAGGTTTTACCTATCAAAGGATTTAATCAGAGCGGCCATCAAGATTCATGGAACCCACACACCCACAGATAGAGAAAGATTAATTCCAGATCCTATGAAACGTGGGGACGTCACTAAGTGGGAGGAGATCTCTGCTATTACACCTGAGCTGTCGAAGCCACTAAGGATATGCATGCAACACTTTGCATTCCCCGCTCAGGACAGATTTACCATGCCTCATAAACGAATCTGGTTCGGATTGTATTTGGCATGCACGGGACCTCAAACTGTTGATCTAGCAAGCTGGATCATATATCAAATGTATCTGGCACAGCACAGATGGGAGCGCAAGAAGGTGCTTAATGGATGTTGTGCGCTGACCAGAATTGTTTATATGTGCTTAGCTTATGACTTGCCCATCGAGCGTGCATTAACAGGAGAAGAGTTGAAGGCATTCAAAGGAACGACGAAGAAAGCCAGAAAGACTAGTAGAACACGGGCAGGTAAGCGCATGAGAGGCACCATTCCTTGCCTTCAAGTGCCAGAGTCGCCATCACCACAACCCTCTCCAGAGCGACCACAGACAGAGGCGGCTCCCACAGTACAACCTATTCGCATAAGGTTGTCCAGACCAGTGGTTCCGGAGGCCACCACTAGTATCGCTGCACCTCAGGCAGCAGCCACCACAGAACCCACCACCAACACAGCAGAAGCTCCCACCACTATTGGTGCGGAAGCATTTTCCTTCCCCATACCACACATGGAGGCAGAACCCATAAACACAACATTTGATTTTGAGATGCCGGATGCATTCTCAAATGAATTCCAATTTTCAGAGGCACAAATGTTTCTCAGGAATACGAACGCCCTAGTTACCCGACCACACCGCGGGATCTGCCACAAGGACAAGCTGTGTCAAGCTCTGATGATGAAAGAACTGCCACCGACGATGACGAAGGTGATGACGAAGCCAGCCAGGGCACGTATGATTCCCAAGGGCAAGGACAGACAGATGGCCAAGGCCAACAAACCGACGCACACGGCGACACCAGCACATATGAAGATGAGACTTTCGAAGCCGCAGCTTACACGCTGGCCGTAAAGAAATTATATCGTACGATGGAGAAAGTCTGGGCCCGGAAGAAGTTAACTGAAGAGGAGAGCCAAGCATTAATTGAACAGGAACTCATCTCCGGAGGATTCGAAGACGCATACATCAGAGGGTTCAAAGAGTTAGTCAAATCAGTAGGCTCCCATGAAGCACTCAGGTTTTTACAAAGAAAGCAACTACCACAGTTTGACCCCCGCCGAGTGCGACTACTTTCAAAGCCCGGAGAGTATATTCGCGTACCAACAGGAGCTCAGTCTTCAGCACAAGCCAGGGAGGCATGCCTCGTCCCCGAAAGTTCATTGACCGCAGAACCCATCCTTGTAGATTCCCCACCCCGTACTACCGTTGTACATACCACTACTATCCTCGAAATAACATCCACCCCTTCTACTCCTCTCTCACCTCATCTTTCACCAACCCATCCTGTATCCCCCGCACACCCACCTGCTTCCCCCACATCCACACCTGTACAAGGCAACATAGCCACAACCTTTGCCCTGCCCATTCAGACCACCATGCCCACACCCAGCCCTTCGTATCTACATGTTAACCCCTTCACCCCTTCATCTTTCCCCGCGTTTCCCCCACCTCTAAGACCCCCATTCCCCTTTCTAACCCCACTAACCTTCTCACCAGTTTCACCTCCCCAACCCACCATAACCCCTATTTCCCCTTTTCACCAAGCTGCTCCAGCCAGCCCCCATGTAAATTACTCCACATTTGTAAATCCCGTCTTCACACCTACACAACCACCCACTTACACACCGCTTTTCACAGTCACCGCACTTGGCACGACCAACGGCATGGACATATCACCATCCACTTCACCACCACCCACTCCACTCACAGCACCATCATTTTTAGACACATCACAATTTTCCACGATCACCACTGCATCCACCGTCCCAACCCCATTTCCCATTCCCGCTGCATCTACTCCCACTGCATCATCATTTAGCACTTCACTACTACTATCGCCCACCATAGACACCGCATTTCAACACATGTTCACGTGCATGACACAAGTCCGCGATGAGTTTGCATCACTTGGCACCAACTATCAACAGCTGCAGAGGACTACAAATGAATTACAGTCGCAGCTTAATTCATTATCAATTGAGAATGCCTCACTGAACAGTCGATACCAAGATTTACGAGAGGCCTATCACAAATTAGAACTAGAAAGTGAGGAGAAAACAAAAGAAGCCACTGCGGATTTGGACAACCTACTTCGAGCCCAGACCGTCCGCAATGCAACGCTCACTAGAAATATGGGCTTACTAAGAAGACACTTAGCCGCAGCAAAAGAGGAAAACCAGAGACTTCAAGAGCAGAATAGAGAGAATCTGGAAGCGGCTTTGGACCACCCTGAACAACCACTAAGTCCGAGCAAATTCAAAGCTATCCCATCTGAATCGATGAGGATGTTGCTAGATGATCATGTGCGATTGCTCGAGGACTATGATCGTATGAACGAAGAGCATCAAAAGTTAAAGGAAGATCACAAGCTGCTACAGCTCAGAGAACCGGCAACACAACAAGTACACGTAGCAGTAGAATTACCAGCACCTGCGGACCCTGCCCCTGAAATTTTAGAGGAACTCAACGCACTTCGGGCCCAGGTAACAAATCTTGAATCTAGAATTGCAGTCTATGAAGCACCACCAAGGCCAGACTCCCCACCTGAGCTACCAGCTGAGGAAGAAACCGTCACTATCCCGGTGGAGGAGACATTTGAAGAGGCATACGAGCCGATACCCATCCCAAGCGGACGTGTCACGGCCGAAGGCCAGATGACCTATGAATTACCTACCCCCGCGTGGATGAAGACAGTTGAAGAACTCGGAACAACACATTCGGCCAGAGTAGAGGCACAGTTACATGCCATGGCCATGATTGAAGAGAGAATTTTACAGTCACCATTCTTTGCTCATTTGGCCCCGCGACGATACATATCTGGGCATGAGCTCCAATATAAACCGTACTTCATGTTAATGGCCGAATACCAGTTAGCCATAGAGAAAGAAACAGGGATGAAACCAACGCATGCCACTCAATTCGAGCCGGAGGACTTGCCACCAAGTGCACAGAAAGGTGAAATCCATCAACCAGACTGGCGCAGAGATTTATTGCAAAACTATCCCGAGATGATGAGCACATGGGTGAAAGCGCCGCTGCACTTAAAATTTAACCCATGTTGGGGACCAGTCCCACGACGCCGCTCTTGGACTGCCTTCGCTATTAAGGTACAGAACAATAAGCAGTGCCAAGACTGGCTGAACTATCCCTATTTCAAGCCACCAATCGAGTTACCCACAGTAGGCTACATGATGGCGACGATCCGCCACTGGCTCCCTAGGTTAAAGCATATGAATGATATTGCCGCGCACATGACTGTCAAAATCTTTGACATGATGCAAATGATCTTTAAAGTCTTCCGACGTGTCAAGGCTCCCCATGTAAACACCCCGGGCTTTGAGCATGGCAACTTTGATTTAGTCTATGATATGAGCACAACGCCATCGCTACGGGTGTGTTACGCCTGGCACTGCAGGATCAAATACCTACCGGCCTGCTACAAGCAGACATTCGAAGAAATGTTCACCACCGGCTTTTGGGAGTACCATTCAGAGGTATTTATAAGCAGGCCCACACACTTATTGCAATTATTCGCCTGTGAACGAATGGTGTACTCCACACATTATCAGCTCCCACCACCAGACGAGCCGCAACCTATCAACTGGGAGAAACTCGAGGCTGATCTAGCCCGAGGCATTCGTATATCAGAGCACACCCTCGCTCAAGACCTCCTACAGAACTACATCCGGCAGACCTCACAACAAGGTTCTGTCAGGGACGACAGAAGCGAGAGGGAGGGGGGTGTTGGAAGCAGCCAGAGGCACAGACGCCACGGAAGCATGTAAAGACAGAGCAGGGAGTCAGGCGGATCAATTTTTCAAACAAATATATTTCTTATTAATTCTCCAAACATTCAACAGTGATTGTTATCACTAATTGTAACATATGTATCATAGAAAACCCCATTTTGTAATCCATAGCTCCATTTTGTGCAAGCCGAGGAGTCCTCAAGCTTGAGGAGCTTAGGTAGAATGCACGTACCAATTTTCGTTATTTTTAGACATCGTTTACCCTTCCAAATAGCCTCTAGGACCTATTTTTTAACTAGGCCGGTCACTAGATGTGAAACCGGTCAAAACTAGTGTAGAAACTATAAAAAGAGCTAGAGAGCTCATTTTTGAGGGTAGCTTGGTTGAGATTAGAGTTCTTGTGAGCTTGTAAGAGTATTCTTGAGTAATAGAGCTAATTTCCCACCTTCCATTGTGTCTTGCTTGTCTCTTCATTGTGTGTGTGTATGTGTGTGCACCTTTGTGCTTCTCACCTTCACTCTCACATCATCTCACGTTCACGATCTTCATATCACTCCTACCTCTCCCACGGATTGACATTAAGGAGGTGAAGCTTCTTAACGTGGTACTTACCATTGTGCTAGAGCAACACATGTGGACAGCATGCACACTTATTCTAATATCACCTAAGGAACCTTAGGATAACCCCCAAGCTAGGGACCTTGGCTAAGCTATCACTTTTCACACACACACACACACACATAAACACATTGATGTAAGATGAAACTTAGGATCTATGTCTAACATTCTCTCCCCATTCTAAAGATCATTGTCTTCAATGCTCAATGAGGATACTATGAGTGGACAACCTACCAATAGACCAAATATTTCCTCATATGATTTGGGGCAATCATCCTTGCTCAATTTCACATATGTGGGTAAAGATGTACTCAATGTCTTTCCATCCTACATATTGAACCTGTGAAGTACTTTGGATATGTACTCACTTTGAGACAAGTATATGCATCTTTTAATCCTATCATGAGTAATGCACATACCGAGAATATGTTTGACATCCCTAAATCCTTCATATCAAATGTCTGACTCAATTTCTTTTTGAGAATTGACAAGTCATAAGAGGACTTCCTAGCAATCAACATATGATTGACATAAAGTATCAAGCATATCAAGCTGCCATCTCATCATCTCTTTGCGTAGAGACGATGATCCTCATTGCTTCGAGAATAGCCTTGAGACTTCATAAAAGCATCAAAATTTTGGTACAATTGTCTAGGGGATTGTTTAAGTCCATACAAGCTCTTCTTGAGCTTACAAACTAGACTTTCCTTGGCAAGAAATACATGACCCTTTGGTTGTTCCATATAGATCTCATTTGTAAGATCTCCATACAAGAAAGCAATTTTCACATCCATTTGGAATAGCTCTAAGTCTTTCATTGCAATGAACCCAAGCAACATGCGGAGGGTATTCATCTTGACCACTAGAGAGAAGCTTTCCTCGAAATCAACACCATGTTGTTGCTTAAAACCCTTTGCAACAAGTCATGCAACATGGAAACTACTCTATCCTGAATAGTTATATTCATCCTTTCAGCTACACCATTCTATATTGGGGTATAACGAGCTGTAACCTCTCTACAAATCCTTCTGGACTGACAAAAAAGGTTGAATTTGTGTGAGTTAGCTTTAGCCCCATTATCTGACCGTAAAGCCTTAAGCTTAGTTCCTTTTTCAATCTCAACTGAAGTAAGCCATTTTTTGAAATTATGGAATACCTCATCCTTTGATTTGATAGGATATACCCAAACTTTTCTAGTAGCATCATCTATGAAAGTGACAAAGTAAAGAGAACCAACTAAGGACCTAGTGGGCATAAGATCACACATATCTATATGAACGAGATCTAAAGGCTGAATTGAAGAGTCAATGTGCACTCTATGCACATTTCTTGTTTGCTTTCCATATTGACAATGCTCACAAAATGAAAAATTGGAGAAAGATAACATAGGTAAATATACAGAATGAGAAATATTTTCCATTCCACTCAGATATATGGCCCAAACGACCATGCCAAGTACAAGCCATAGGTTGTTCAGTAACAGCTAACAAGTGTTCTTTCTGTGATATAAATAAAGGATAAAGTGAGCCAACTTTGTTTCCTTTTGCAATAACCATATTGCCCTTTGATATACGAAAGGATTGAGCATAGAAGACCACCTTGTAACCAAGGCCATCAAGTTGACCAATTAACATCAAATTGTGTGATAACTGAGGTACATGGCGTACATTATGCATAGTAAATTTTGAACCATGAATGGACTACACAACCATATCTCCAATCCCCACAACATCACACTAGTAAGAGTCACCAAGTCTCACTGTACCAAGAGACTTTGTTGCATAATTAGAGAACCATTCTCTGTGTGGTGTCACATGGAGAGAAGCACCAGAATCTAGTACCCATGTGTGGGAAAGAGAATCAGCCAAAAGAGCCTCAGTTGGCATAGTACTATCAAGTGCCAAAACATCAACATCATCAGAAACAAGATTGATTTCTTCAATCTTCACAATCGAAGTAGATGGTGCACGTAATTGTTTAACATGCCCATCAACATTCTGTCCTTTACCTTTAGCATTCTTTAATGCATAACAATCTTTCTTCATGTGATAACAATCTTTCTTCATGTGTCCTTTCTTATGACAATAATGGCATTCAATATCCCTCTTCCTTGATTTACTTCTACTCTTATTCCATTGACCATTCTTTTCCTTGTTCTTGATCCTATCATGTTGCTGATTCTTTCCTTGGTAAGAATCACGAACATTATATGCATCTCCACTCTGAGTGCCAACCATAGATTTTCTACAAATCTCCTCACTCAAGAGTGCTCCACATATGTCATCATAGACGAGTTTACCACTAGGTGCACTATTGCTAATAGCTGTGAAAACATATCCCATGATGATGGCAAGGTGCATAACAACAATACTGCTTTCAATTCATTATCCATATCCATTTTTTGAGCATCTAACTGGGAGAATATAGCATCAAACTCATTTAGATGAGCAGCAACACTATCTGTGTCCTTCATACGAAGGTCATATAATTTTCTCATTAGATAAACTTTATTTGATGCCATCTCTTTCTCATATGTATTGCATAACTTCTTCCAAAGCTCCTCTACACTTTCACAGTCTAATACTATAAAGTAGACATTATTTGCCTGGTGCATGTGAATGGTAGACCTAGACATTTCATCTAACTCATCCCAATCATCTTCATCCATGTCAACTGGCTTCTTTGAAATTCCATTTACTGGCTTCCATTGCCTCCTTTGAATTAGCACATCTTTAATCTGATTCTTCCATAGAGCAAAGTTTGTGCCATCAAATTTTCAGATCTCAAAATGATATTTGCCCTGCAAGTTATAGCTCCTCCTCAAAACACTGGCACTAGACCCTGATCCACTAGATGTGCCTGAGACCTCTGATGCCATGATGGTAGAAATTGAATAGAATGATAATGGAGATAGAAGAGTCCAAATACCAACAAATAAGTGTATCAAGGAGTAAATCGACCACTGTATAGTTGACAAAACCAAAAATGTGGAAACTTTTGTCAGAGTATCCTCTACAAAATGAGCATATGACCAGTGTCAAAATATCATAAAACTGCAAGTACTAACATGTTTATCTGCATAGTGAATCACTGACTCCACTGCATATAATCAATTACCTAATATAAGCCAACTAAGCATATCGATCACTTATGAACAACTATCATAGATCTCCTATGTCGAGGTTGGGTAAGTCTTCCACCTACATCATCGAAGAGACCCCGACATTTGGGTGTCTCCCAGTTAAGAAAACGTCACCATGACCTTCTTTATCAAACGTAAAGTCTTTATGCAAAAAACGTAACCGCTATATCAATGACCACACGGACGTACATAAGCAATATTCGTAGAAGCATACATGGTGTGTATCTGCTCAATATATGCAGTAAAATGACACTAAAAGGCTGAATGCACAGCCCAAAAAATTAGCCATAAACACGTGCAAGTGTCTATCAACTCTGATGTTCTAGGCTAAAAAACCTGCATAAATTTGTAGTGGTTGCTCCCACCAAACTGAAAAGCTTTCGAGAAACTTGTAGTTTTACGAGTGTGGCTGAAAAAAGCCCCAAAGGTTGATATTTATTGTTAGAGAAGTACAAAGAACACTCTTCTTGATGTTCTTTGACCTGTGTGAAGAGAACTATGTGCAAAAGTACTCCAAAATGGCTCCAAAAGACATCCCAAAAATGCTTCAAAAATAGGATTTGAAAGCAAAGAATGAAGCTTTGAGGGACAAAAACATGTTCAAGGTAATGTTAACCTTACTCTTTCCCCTTCTTCAGACACCACAAGAGTGTAGCTTAGTGGCAAGAGATTGCCACGGTTAAGGGAGGGGGGGGGGGGGGGGGCGACAATACTAGGATGGGTGACCTGCGGAGAACTATCGGGAACCTCTATCTTCCTTGATCGTTGAGGTCCTCCCTCGCGTGTAGCCAACGGTGGCCGCCTTAGTCATGTTGGGAAAGATGAATGGATGATCCAAGAGACTGAGTAGATACTGCTAAACCTGCTTTGTACCAGCCCTCTTTGGCTTCAGACTTGATTAGTAGACTTCCATAGCATTCCAATGACACCAAGAAATGGCCTATGTCCTTGGGAAATGATATGTGCAATGATTAAATCAAAACAGATAACTTTGGAAATCACAAACTCAAGAAAACCTTCTATTTATGTCTTGACACCTGCTGAATGTTTTGCTCAGTGTGACCAGCACAGTAGCAATGGATAAAATTCCTTCTAGGGGTATTTAATTAGCTTAATAAGCTACCATTTGCAAGTGGAATGATGTAAAAAGATAAACTATGCTAAGCGAAATCAATTTAGCAAGATTAGCTATACCCCCGACTTTTTAGGATTGTAGCAAAAATAGACCAATGAGCACCTTGATGCAGATTTATCTGAATTGGCTGAATAGAATGTCTTCAAATTCTGGCAGCATGTAGTAGGCTTCAATCGAAATCCAATAAGCTTTGAATCATTGAATTCGGTGGAGTATTGACCAAGATATGCCCTTGACAAGTTGACAGACTTTTGAGTAGACTAGCAGAGAACACAGAGATGAATGATGTAAATGTATCTATAAATTAACACTTGTGTACAATCCCATTGGCATGAATAACATTGCCTAATGGTGTAGAGAGGTGTAGGCTATGCTATAGTCCTCACACACACTCAATTACAGTATAATGAAGCTTGGGAGAGAAGTGATCTACCCGCGACTTTTTCATATCCATTTTTATAGGAAATGACTAAAAATTTGAATTCAAATTCAAACTTTTGGCTCCCTATGATCAAGCTCCTAAATGCTTGGAGATATTCTCTCAATCAAGTGAGTTACTTTTTCCATGAATCACTTAGGTAGGTGATTACAAAAGATTCTAAGTCAATTTGACTTTTACAATGAGATAAAGTGGTAATTAACCACTAGCATATGTTCCTATGATTCTTCATGTATGTAGAGTCTTCATGATATCTTCCAAGCCAAATGTGTAGGCTTGTGATTTACACCAACAGCTCCCCCTCAAGCCAAACATTTTGGCTTAAGTTTTCATGTTCAATCTTCAAGTATATCCTGCAATCCAATCATGGATTTGAACCTGCAAAGTTTTGTTCCATCCAAAGCTTTAGTCAACAAATCTGCACATTGCATGTTGGTTGATACATAGGTAAGTTGAATATCCTTGCTTAGAAACTTTTCTCTCACATAATGATAATGAACTTCTATGTGTTTTGTCCTGGCATGATAGATAGGATTAGCTGTAAGGTGAAGGGAACTTGTATTATCTCCAAAGATAATTGGAGGCCTAGTATATAATCCCAATTCTGTATACAAAATCTTAATCCAAATTGCTTCTTGAGTGGCATTAGCTAGCCCTCTATACTCTGCTTCTATAGAAGACAATGCAACAGTTGGTTGCTTCTTTGCAGACCATGAAATTGGTTTGTCACCTGCAAAAGAAATATATCTAGAAGTGCTTCTCCTATCATCCTTGCTTCCTGCCCAATCTGCATCTGAATAGACTTTTATGTCAATATCTAAAGTGAAAGGAAAATACAAACCATGGTTCTGTGTACCCTTGAGATACTTCAAGATTCTCTTGGCAGCCTCCAAGTGAGGTATCCTTGGCTTGTGCATAAATTGACTTAGCACACTAACTCCATATGCAATATCAATTCTTGTAAGAGTAGCATAGTTCAAGCTACCCACCATACTCTGATAACCTGTAATGTCCTTGACTTCATCACCTTCATGGGCACTTAGCTTTAGGTTCACCTCCATTGGAGTGCTTGCTACTTTAGCATCCTGCAAGTGAAACTTCTTCAACATATCTTGTACATACTTTTTCTGAGTAATGTATATCCCTGAATTAGTGTAAACTAATTCAAGCCCTAGAAAATACTTCAATAAGCCAAGATCATTGATCTTGAACTCCTTCATCATCTGTTTTTTGATATATGTGATTCCACTGACATCATTACCTGTAATGATGATGTCATCAACATAAACACAGAGATATATTACCTCTGAATTACTTTTCTTAATGAATAGGGAAGTATCTGCCTTGCTCATAACAAATCCTTGGTCTTGGAGGTATGTAGTTAGCCTGTAATTACATGCCCTAGGTGCCTGCTTCAATCCATATAAAGCCTTCTTTAATTTGCAAACATAAGTTACCTTCTTAGGGTCTTCATAGCCAGGAGGTTGTGACATATAAACTTCTTCTGAAATCCATCCATTCAAGAAAGCATTCTTGACATCCAATTGGTACATCTTCCAATTCTTTGATACAGCCACACTTACTAACACTCTGATTGTTGGCATCTTGGCCACAGGAGAAAATGTCTCTTCATAGTCATGCCTTGGGTTTGTGCAAAACCCTTGGCTACCAATCTGGCTTTGTACCTATTAATTGTTCCATCAGAATTTCTTTTCAACTTATAGATCCATCTGGATCCTATTACCTTCATAGAATCCTTCTTGGGTACTAACTCCCATGTGTCACTCTCCTTGAGTGCTTCAATCTCCTCATCCATAGCTTCTTTCCATTCTGATTTGGTTATTGCTTCTTCATATGAACCTGGTTCTTCATTTGACAAATCTTTGGCAAGATAAACTGAATGTTTAGTAACAAGAGATGTATCATACCCATATCTGATAGGTTTCTTGCTTTCTCTTTGAGATCTTCTGATTGATTGAGTTGATGATTCCGCTATGTCTTCAAGCTTCTTCATCTTCATTTTGCCCTTGGACTTCCATGCTTTGAATTCTTCAAGGTTGATAGTGTCTTCATCATCTGAACTTGAGTCTTCATTCTGAGTAGGTTCCTCCTTTGCAAGTTTTGGAAATTCCTCTTCCAAATCATAGGGTAGTTTGACCTTCCTGCATTCATTCTCATACCCAGAATCATTTTCATCAAAGATCACATCTCTGCTTACCATAAATCCCTTGTTGGTAGGATTATAAAACCTGTAACCTTTTTTATTTAAATCATACCCAATGAAAATGCATTTTTCAGCCTTTGGGTCTAGCTTACCTCTTATCTGAGAAGGAATGTGCACATATGCTACACATCCAAATATTTTGCAGTGATCCAATGATGGTCTCTTACCATGCCATGCTTCATAGGGTGTCATACCATCAAGTGACTTAGATGGTAACCTGTTTATGAGGTAAGTGGCAATAGAAACACTCTCTATCCATAGATAGTTAGGTAATTTCTTCTCATTAAGCATAGATCTAGCTGTCTCAACAATTAACCTATTTCTTCTCTCAGCTACCCCATTCTGTTCAGGAGAATACCTTGTGGTTATCTCTCTTTTGATGCCTCTGTCCTACAAGAAGTCTTCAAATTCATTGGAGAAGTACTCACCTCCTCCATCTGACCTTAGCCTCTTCAAATTCCTTCTTGTCTGGTTTTCAACTAATGCAAGATATTTCTTAAAACAATTAAATACCTCATCCTTGTGCTTCATGAAGTATAATATAGTCCATCTGCTATAATCATCAATGAAAGACACATAGTACCTTGAACCTGAGACTGAGGGGTCTTTGCTAGGTCCCCATACATCTGTGTGTACCAGCTCTAGGTAGTCTTCATGTATATATCCTTTCCTTGAGAAGGGTAACCTGTGAGACTTACCAAATTGACAAGCACCACACTTGTAAATCATATGTTTCTTGGATACATTAGGTATCCCAAGCACACATTGGTCCCTGCACATTTGTTTCAAGGTTCTTTCTCCTATGTGCCCTAACTTTTTGTGCCAAATCTCAAGCTCTAAAAGTGTTTGATCTTTATAACTGTTTAGTGCAATATTGTTTGTGTCTTCTAGCTCAAAAGTGAAAAGTCTACTTGATTTTTCTCCTTTAGCTATCCTTTTGAATCCATGTCTTGGGTCCTCCACAAATGCTCCATATTGATTGAATCTGACCTGCAAACCTTTCTCTACAATCTGACCAACACTCATTTAGTTCTTTGTAATTGTTGGTACATAAAGTACCCTGCTCAACAAATTCTGATTACCATCACAAGTCTTCACATTTCCAACTTTAACCACAGCATGCTTTGTATCATCACCTGTTTGGACTTGGTGTTTACCTTTTGGTTCCTCAAGATCAGAGAGTACTGCCACATTACCAGCCACATGATTTGAACACCCTGAATCAATATAAAATAAGTAATCATCATCTGTACCCATCTTTGAAGTCATGTTCATGATCAGAAGAGAGTCATCCTGCTCTTCTATGTAGTTGTTGTAGTCCCTTCTAGTTTTGAATCCTCCTTGGTAGTTGCCATTGTAATTGTTGTTGTAGTTGTTGTTGTAATTGTTGTTGTGGCCTTGGTGATTGTTGAACCTTCCTCTTGACTGTGAGTATCCACCTCTTTGGTAGCCTCTTCCTCTCAGATTTTTGTAATTCCTGAAACACTCATCTGTGGTATGATTTGATAAACCACAAATGTTACATGGTGATGAATTATAGGGTCTCCCCCTACCTTGCTTACCTCCTCTGCCCCTTCCTCTTGAAGATCTACCTCTCCCTGCATAGTTGGCTTGGGAGGTAGAGCCTTCATCTTCCACCTTCTTACTCTTGCCTTTATCCTTAGATTTCTTATTAGTGTATAGGGCAGAAGAGTTGTTACCTTTGGATGTATCTCCACTCTTGGTGAGCTTTGTTTCATGTGTCAATAGGTGACCCATGAGAGTTGTAAGATCTGGAGTGTGCATGTCCATGTAGAGATCCATTGCAGTGGTGAAGCTTTCCCACTTGTCATCAGCCTTGATTCCATTGATTACCTGCCTCACAATTTGTTCTTCTTCAATCTCTTCTCCTATGCTTGCTAACTGATCTGCAACATCTTTGATCTTGGTCACAAATTCTGAAACAACTTGCTTAGGTTGCTTCCTTAGTGTTGTGAATTCAATCCCCAACTGATTTTTCCTAGCCCTTGTATTGGAGGAAAAATATGATGACAGAGTTTCCCAAGTCTCTTGGGAAGTCTTGCAATTTCTGATATGTGGCAAAAGAAAATCAGATATAGAGTTGAGTAAATAAGACCTTGCCAATGCATCCTTTGCACACCATGTGTTGAGCTTTTCTTGTTCTTCCTTGGTTGGCAATCCTCTTGCTTTGAATGAGGGTAATTCCTCATCTCCTGAGATGTATCCATAGAGACTCCTTCCTTGTAGGTAGGTCTTAATTCTTAGAGACCAAGCTTGATAGTTGTTCTTGTCCAATTTATCAATAAATGAAGGAAAACCATCTCCCATTTTACCTTATTTGCTCTGATACCACTGTTGGGAAAGATGGATGGATGATCCAAGAGACTGAGTAGATACTGCTAAACCTGCTTTGTACCAGCCCTCTTTCGCTTCAGACTTAATTAGTAGACTTCCATAGCATTCCAATGACACCAAGAAATGGCCTATGTCCTTGGGAAATGATATGTGCAATGATTGAATCAAAACAGATAACTTTGGAAATCACAAACTCAAGAAAATCTTCTATTTATGTCTTGATACCTACTGAATGTTTTGCTCAGTGTGACCAGCACAGTAGCAATGGATAAAATTCCTTCTAGGGATATTTAATTAGCTTAGTAAGCTACCATTTGCAAGTGGAATGATTTAAAAAGATAAACTATGCTAAGAGAAATCAATTTAGCAAGATTAGCTATACCCTCGACTTTTTAGGACTGTAGCAGAAATAGACCAGTGAGCACCTCGATGCAGATTTCTCTGAATTGGCTGCATAGAATGTCTTCAAATTTTGACAGCACGTAGTAGGCTTCAATCTAAATCCAACGAGCTTTGAATCACTGAATTTGGTGGAGTATTGACCAAGATATGCCCTTGAGAAGTTGACAGACTTTTGAGTAGACTAGCAGAGAACACAGAGATGAATGATGTAAATGTATCTATAAATTAACACTTGTGTACAATCCCATTGGCATGAATAACATTGTCTAATGGTGTAGAGAGGTGTAGGCTATGCTATAGTCCTCACACACACTCAATTACAGTAGAATGAAGCTCGGGAGAGAAGTGATCTGCCCGCGACTTTTTCATATCCATTTTTATAGGAAATGACTAAAAATTTGAATTCAAATTCAAACTTTTGGCTCCCTATGATCAAGCTCCTAAATGCTTGGAGATATTCTCTCAATCAAGTGAGTTACTTTTTCCACGAATCACTTAGGTAGGTGATTACAAAAGATTCTAAGTCAATTTGACTTTTACAATGAGATAAAGTGGTAATTAACCACTAGCATATGTTCCTATGATTCTTCATGTATGTAGAGTCTTCATGATATCTTCCAAGCCAAATGTGTAGGCTTGTGATTTACACCAACAAGTCGTAAGCCTTGGAGAAAGCCTTGGGTGGGTGGGTAGGTGCTTGCTCTGCTCGCACAAAAGGAACAAATCTTTTGCCTCGAAATGCTCTGATAGCATGAACTATTTTGATGGAGATGCACCATAGTGCGCTCTCCTTTTTGAGAGCTCTACAAAAATATCCTTGGAGTAGAAAACCAAGCTCCTAGGGCCGCACACAGTACTCCGCATAGAGGCTACAAAATACGCAAAAAAACATAGTACATAGGGAGCACGAACACAAAATTCTTAGGTGTTACAAATGCGATAGAACTTAGAGTTCATGACTGACCATACCACTATATGTTTTATTAAAGAACATATACAAAGAAGTTTTTGGTGGCCATTTGGCCTTTCACATGGACACTAACAGTAACATATATAATTTAATATATATATTTAGTGGAATGTATATCTTATTTGATATTGATTTATGTTTTCTTTTTGTGGATATAAATTCTTCATTATTAAGTAAGCATCAAAGGGAAAAGAATTTTCATATGTGATTATTCATCAAGAGGGTAAAAGGTTCTCCACAACACAATGCAAATTTTGTGGACATCATTATGTAGGCAATGTGACTCGGATAAAAGAGCATGTTTTTAGTACAAGTAAATAATGTTGCAAGATTCTCTTATCCAAATAGTGATATATGGGTACATTTTGCAAGTTATGCAAAGAAATGTAGATCCCAAGGTATTACATAAAAAAGATTTAAAAGTATGAATATAGCATAGTACTTTCGAAGTAGTCCAAGTGTACATCAAGAACAAGTAGATGCATCAATGACAACAAAGGATGCTCATGATATTTCTAATTAATTATCACAAACTATTTTTGAGAATAATTAGAATATATCTACTTCGTTTCCTCTAGATATTTCAAGAAATACTGGACCAAGTGAATCTAGTAGAACCGATGCATCTTATTATGTGTCACCATGCTTTATTTGTACTAAATCACAAAACAAAGTACTTGTCGCTTTTGAAAAGAAAGATTGTCTCTAGATTCATCTTAAATAGACTCAAACATTTTTAGAATATGGGATTCCTTTCAATGTTATTTGTAATCTTATTTTCAAAGATGCTTTGATGTCAACTGCACAAAAAGGATTCACCATGCTAGATAACAATAAAATGTAAACAGAGTATGTAGATAAAGTGAATTCAATACTGAAGCTATTTTAAAATGAATAGTGATTGATTATGTATCCATGTATGTTGATATATTTAGGTAGTGATGTGTGTGAACACTCTAGGACCGCTGGGGCACTTTTTTCCCTCTTTAGGAGGTTTTTTTCCCCGGCTTGTATATACGCCTATTACCCTAATGGGCTACTTATCTTTGTACATTCTCTAGTAATACATTCAGTATTGTGTTTTATGCTCCAAGCTTCTTCTCCTTCCTTCTGTTGTTCGCATGCTTCCGCAAATGTCTATCTCCAACAATTGGTATCAGAGAAGGTCATCGCTTCATCTAGGGCACCATCAACACTCCTCTGGTTGTAGTCTCAAAATCGCACAATTTTTGGTGAGCATACTCAGCGTGTTTTCGAGATCAAAATTGCTTTGCTTTGTGGTGCCGAAATCGCGATCTGAGCTCATTTCGGCCTCCGAACGCACTATAGCAGTGCTTGTGCAGGTTGTTTGCTGCGACACGTACTGGTTGCAAAAGGACTGTGGAACATTATGCAGGGTGTTGAAAAATGTCCTATCACACCTGCAACTGTTACAATTGCAGGTATTGAAGCTGATGCAGAAGGTGTCGAAGATGATGATATTCTACATATGCAGAGCAGATTCGTTGGGATGGCAGAGATTCTCAGG
The DNA here is from genome assembly GCA_020310875.1 of Ceratopteris richardii. Lineage (NCBI taxonomy): Eukaryota > Viridiplantae > Streptophyta > Polypodiopsida > Polypodiales > Pteridaceae > Ceratopteris > Ceratopteris richardii. Next base: position 89,997,068 of record CM035408.1, on the reverse strand, counting down.
CACATGCATTGATAGCTTTGTCTGTCAAACGTGCCATTATTCCTCACATTCACTCTTGCAGAACAGCTAAGGATGCTTGGGATACACTTACCACATTGTACCAAGCTAGGAATGAGGCTCGTGTTGCTTACCTCTGAAAACAGTTGGAGAGTGAGCACATGAATGAAGGTGATTCTATGGATAGTTTTCTAACAAAGATCAAAGACTTGAAGGAACAGTTGATTTCTGCTGATGAGGTTATACTAGATAGCTCACTTGTGCAAACCGTTCTGAATGGTCTTCCTAATTCATATCAGAGTTTTGCTTCTACTCTTCGGTTGATGATGAAAGGCAATCCAAATGCCTTGTCTTTTGAGGAGTTAGACTCTGTTTTGTTGTAGGAGAATCAGTCTAGGCAGAATAGGTCCATTATGCATGTTGCAGATCAAGATTTCCTGGCTAGTCAGAAGGGCAAAGGAAAATGGAGCTCTTCAATTAGTAAGCAGAAATTTGCTAATCTTGCACAATCGAAGAGGGAAGACAAAGATGAAAAGAAATTAGAAAAGCAGAAATTGTTTTGCAAGTATTGTAAAGGAAATGATCATATCATAAAGAACTGTCCAAAATTGGCTGCTAAAGAGGCAAAGAAGAAAGAGGTTGGAATGGTTGTTGCAGAGGCCTCTACACATAAAACAGAGTCTGCTAATCTTGTGCAGGAAGAAGAATGGGTGTTTACTATTTTTTGCACTTTTGACCCATCTTCTCATGAACAGTGCATGTCTGCAATAGACTCAGATGTTTGGTACTTTGATAGTAGAGCGACCAAACATATTACCTCGCAACATAGTTTCTTTTCTTCACTCGAGCCTACCCCTACAGGGAATACTGTTACATGCGCCAACAAATCCTCTTATCTTGTTATGGGAGTTGGTAAGATCATTTTGACTACTGCTGATAGTAGTTCTTTCACTTTGTCAGATGCTTTATTTGTGTCAGGGATCAAGAAGAACCTGTTATCAGTTTTTGCATTAGCCAAGATTGGCTTGGTTGTGAAATTTGTTGATGACAGGTGTACAGTTCATGATCTGTCAAATGGTGATATGATTATTGCTTCTGGCACTTTATGTCATGGGTTGTATAAGCTCATAGACTATGAAAGATCTGTGAATGATTCGGCATGTGCAGTACATGATTCTTAGGCTATGTCCAATGCAAAGCTTTGGCATGAACGCTTTGGTCATCTGAATTTTGCTAGTTTGCTACACCTACAGAAATCTGAAATGGTGTCCTCTTTGCCCAAACTTGAGGCACCTGGAAAACATGTTTGTGAAGGCTATATTTTGGGCAAAATGCAGCGTTCCTCATTTCCAAAAGATGGTTCAGTACGGGCTACATAGAAATTGCAGCTTGTACATAGTGATGTCTGTGGTCCTATGCAGACACCTTTTTTTGGGAATCATCTTTACTTCATGACTTTCATCGATGATTTTTCCAGGCATCCATGGGTATATCCATTGAAGGCAAAGTCCGAAGTATTCATGTGCTTCAAACAGTTTTTGGTTTTGGCTAAAAATCTGTCAGCATGTAAAATGGGCACCCTCCGTTCTGATCAAGGGAGGAATATATGTCTTCTGATTTTAATGCATTTCTGGCTGAATGTGGGATAAAACACGAGTGTACAGTGCTGTATACACCTCAACAGATTGGAGTTGCTGAACGAAAGAATAGGTCACTCATGGAGATGGCAAGGTGTATGGTCAAGAGTCACGCTTTACCACATAGTTTCTGGCTTGAGGCTGCCATGTGTGCAGCATATGTACTGAACAGGTGTCCCACTAAAGCATTGTATTTTTGTTGTTTGGCATATGCATTAGTGCCTGAACAACATCGTAGAAAATTGGATGATAAAGCAGTAAAATGTATTTTTGTTGGGTATAGTTCTGAAAGTAAAGGCTATTGTCTATATCATCCACAGACTAAACGCATTTTGGTTAGCTGTGATGTTGTTTTTGTGGAAGATGCTATTCAGCCATTGCTTTCATGTACTAAGGAGACATATGTTAGCTCCAAAGACATGTATGATACTTTGCTTCCTCTTTTTACAGGTCGACAGTCTAGTGCTGGTCCCAATGAGGCAACTTCTCAGCCTTTGCAGGTTTCATGTGATGATGTAGATCATCCCATTTCTGATGCAGATTTACATCATGCACTTGTTGATGAGAGAGCTGATATTGAGGAGGCAAAAACTATGCCAAAATGGTTGGTTCAGACCTTGTGTGACAACAAATTAGATTCACCTCTATCATATTGTACTCGATCAGGCTCTCATAGTGCCTCTTTTGCATCATATTGCTATGTGATGGCTGCATCTAGTCTTTGTGATGAGAATGAGCCTGTTTCATTTGATGAAGCACAAAATTCAAAAAATTGGATGGCTTCTATGCAATCTAAATATGATGCTATAATGAAGAATGGTACTTGTTCTTTATGTGACTTGCCTCCTGGAAAGAAGACCATTGGAACTAAGTGGGTTTACAAGCTGAAGCGTAAGCCTGATGGAATGGTTGACAGGTATAAGGCTAGGCTTGTTGGAAAGGGTTATGCACAGGAAAGAGGCATTCATTTTGATGAGACCTTTGCACCTACATGCTGTATGACTACTTTCGGAGCATCTGTGCACTTGCAGTCCATCATGGTTGGAATGTACATCAGTTGGACATTAAAACTGCATTTCTGAATGGTGACTTGCATGAAGAAGTGTATGTTTTTCAGCCCCTTGAAGACTGTAAACCTATTGCCACTCCTATGGAAACAAGTTTACGATTGATTCTTCATGTTGCTGGAGATGCATTTGATGCTATTCTCTATCAGTAGGTTGTTGGATGCTTGATTTACTTATGCATTACTTGTCCAGATATTCAGTTTGCTGTCTCACAGATGAGCAGGTTTATGCATTGCACAAGAGTCAAGCATTGGCAGGCATACATGACATGGTACCTGTAATAGATGATGATATTCAAAGTGAAGAAAATGATGTACGATGAATACTATGGTTAGATTCAATTGCAAAAATGGTGTCTTCATCATGAAATGATGATTTTCAATATTAAAAAAAAAATCAGCTTGTCTATTTAGTGTTTTCTTGATTGAATAATTCATCGGTGGTGAACCAATCAAAGATGATGATGATGCCTCTGATAGTCTTCCATATTTGTTATCATATGCGTCAAGAGATAGTTGTACTTTTTTCACGTGATTTTCTAAATCATCAATTCTCTTTTTTTATCATCAATTATTCTTCATAATCCATGAATTTTTAATCCTTCATTGTACAAATCTGCTCCCGATAATGATAAATCACGAATAAGGTTATGTTATCTAGGTAGCAGAATATATGTTTGCAATAATCTATCGATTAACTTTCAAATATTTATCTTCATTGTAGCTATATCCCCTTTTGTGTCTTTGATGCTTCTACTTCATGGTACGTTTAAATATTTTTTCTTCATTTTCTTGAGCCACATGTCCAACATACCACCATTCCATAATCTGAAAATAAGGCATGGGATTTTACTTGGATGTCTATCTAATGCAAGTGGATTGATTATTCCACTATGGATAATTGATAATATGGTGGTCTCATTCCTTAGGTGAGTGATTATGCCTTTATAGACCATTCCATATTGCCTTTCCCCCACAAGAGTTGCATCTTCAAAATGAATAGATGAATATGGGAGCAAACATAGGGTTGGATGTTTGATCTCCCATATTCACATGCATATCTACACATGGATGTATTGTTATTGCTATTTTTGGTATCTCTACTTGTTTGGTAGTGTCTGATCTCATTATCTTTCCTCTCTTCATCGTTAGGGAGTGTAAATCGACAAATTTGATTTTTTTGATAAATCCTAGCATTGTTAATGTGATATCCAATGCCGAGGATTCTGCTACTTTGACTATTTTTCCAAAGATGAGAGTGAGATCTTTAAACATTTGTTCACTTAGTACTTATGCTCCTCCTGATACACTTCCAAATTGATCTTTAATGTTAATGTATGTTTTTCTACAGAGTTGTTCGATGAACTCTTTGTAGTTTGATACATCCATTGCTACTATGATCTGATCTTCTCCCATTCCATACATGTACAAGTAGAAAACTCTTCTAAAAACTTCCACTTGTGCTTATTTATTTTACCTACCATCTATGAAAATATAAGAAATACAATATCGGATAAAATTAAAATTTTAATTAATATTAAATTTTTAAACAATAATCTAATTCATGAAAGCAATAATAATAAATAAGAATCATAAATAAAATAATAGATACTTAAATACATCTCTAAGTAGATATATAAATAGATAGATCAAGTGTATGGATAGATGGATAAATATATAGATAAATAAATCATTAACTTGCTCTCTCCATGGAGCAATATCTCCATCTTCTTCCATCCATTCATGCTCTTTGAGACTGAGAGCTCTTTAGTGGTGGGCACCTTAGATAAATATATAGATAAATAAAACATTAACTTGCTCTCTCCATGGAGCAACATTTCCATCTTCTTCCATCCATTCATGCTCTTCGAGACAGAGAGCTCTTTAGTGGTGGGCACCTCTATAGCCCCCAATTGCTATGAATGTTTAATTATAATTGTTGCACTTGAAAGTGGTACGGTGTACTCTAAAGTATAGTACTTTGTACTTCAAGGTACATGCTTTATACTTTCAAGGTACTTGTAAAGTGGAACTAATGGGTCCTTATGCATTCAGATGCAATGGATACCGTATGTAAAAGAACACCCCCTAAAGTTTTGATGTATTATCCCTTTGTCTATCCTCTGCAACACACAATTATACTCTCTCTTCTCTAGTTCGATGACATTTGCATATGTTCCATGTACTTTCCCTTGCATGACGACATGTAGTTTTCCTACTCTTCTTATCTTTCCACATCTCTCTCTCTCTAGTCAAAATTTGGTCAATATTATTTTTTTAAAAGATGCTCATTCGAGAATACTCCTTTAGAGCTTTCTATCAATCATTAATACTTCATCATTTGACATCAAAAAGTCAATCAAAGCTCAAACCATAAAATCTTGTTTTATTGTGCTTTTCACTTAATAAAAAGCAATGCCTAGGATTTAATCAATAAAAGGTAGATCAAAAGCGAGCATAAAGCTAGGCAACTACATTAAAGCACCAAAATCAAAATCATGCACATAAAAAAGCTACATTCATGGCTTTTAGAAATCTCACATAAATTTTTAGTTTTTTTATCATGAGCTTTTCATAAGGATGGAAAGGCTATATAAAGAGGCTTTTGGGGGCTCATTATGCAATGAATTCTTGAAGCTATACGAAATTCAGCTCTAATCTTTAGAATTAGGAGGGCTCTTGGAGGTGTATATGTAGCTTTGGCAGAGTTTTTGGTAGCCCTTTGTTCTTCTTCACACTATCAAGTATGCATGTTGATTTTGGAGAGTTGTGGTACCCAATTTAGGGTTTCTTCATGTGTTCCTATTGTACTAGCTATTTACCTACCAGTTCATCATGAGAAGTTACAATTGCTACTCCTCTACATCAAAGAAGGCCGAATTTCTAAATTAGGATTGATGTAATAATTATTTTGAGCCTCACATAATACTCTTATATGCTCTCTAACTATTTTTTGTACCTAGAACCTTGCAATTCAACCTAATTTCAGATTTTGTGTCATTACACACATTTTGTTGACTTTTTTCATCTAATTAGTTTGTGTCATATCATTAAGATGCAACACTTTTATAATTGTCTTCTTATCTCTCTATGTTTCTGTTTATCTCTTCTGATGAGGTTCAGGTGTAAGTTATGTGTTAAGATTCAAGTGTTGAAAAAAGCTTGTATTTAACTTATGATTATTGTTTGGGCCTACCATACTTCCAATGTTTGGTATCACAACATAGTTGTCATACAACCTTGTACTCAAGATGGGTGAGTATAGAGGTAGATAGGAGCAAGAAGACAAACTTGGTGGAATGTAGAGGAAGATATTTCTTCTTGGGCTACTAACCTAATTTCGCTAAGTAGATCAAAAAGGAAGAAGAGGAGATTATATCTTTGTCCAGAGATAGAGGAAGGTAGATGTTGATACAACCTACCACAGTGCAGTCTAGATGTGGTTCTAGTGATGCACATGCACTTTTATTTATTGCTATGAGATTCAAGAGGCATATCATTCCTCATATCAAGTCACGCAAAACCTCTCATCAGACTTGGTTGGAGTTAGAGAATCTCTATCAGAGCAAAAATCCTGATAGGAGAGCCCACCTTAGAAGATAGTTATCCAACACAAGGATGAATGTTAGTAAGTCAGTTCAATCACACATTTTGAAACTTAAGGACTTATGAGATCAACTTCTTAATGTTGGATTCACTATAAATGATGATGAGATTGTGAATTCCCTCATATATTCACTTTCATCTACCTATCATTATTTTGTTACTTTGCTTTCTCTGTCTACAAGATATAGAGAAATATCATTTGAAGAGTTGTAATTCTTGTTGCTTCAAGATGAAGACCAATCAAAGAGTTTGGAAGAGAATGATGAAGCCATGGTGTAATCATCCAAAGGAAAGAAGAAGAAGGAGAAGAAAAGTCAACATAGCAAAAATAAAAGTAGGTCTTCTACTTGTAAGTCTTCATCCACTTCTTCTACCACAACCAGTTGAGTACTTCTACTACACCCAAAGAAAATTCTACTTCCACTACATCCAAATCAAAGAAATTCATATGCCATTGTTGCAAGAACCTAAATCTTCAAATGAATAATCATATGCATATATCACTATTGAAGAAATAGAATTTTGATCAAGAGGCATTAAATAAAGTCTCAAAAAATCCTTGGATTTTTACATTGGAGCTACAAAGTATATGAAAGGTTACAAGAAGGTATTTTCTACCCATACTATCTCGTCAAGAAAAAGGATGTCATAGTAGATAGTCATGATCTTGATGTTGTAGTTATTTGAGATATTAACTCAAAGTCAAGAGTAGATTGAAATTTCATAATTGCTAATGTTTTTAATGTTTTAGAAATGAAGAAGATTTTTTTATCCATTTCTACTTTCTTATCAGATAGCTATAAAGTCATCTTTTAGGAAATATTCATGCTAGATCCTCATGCCTAATAAGGAGCATTGTCTTTTGCAAGGTGAAAATAGAAGTGAAATGTTTGCTTTTTCCAAAATTATTCATGCTAATGTTATAAAGTCTTCTACACTTAATGAGAACATGAAGTTATGGCATCCTAGATTTGGCCATATCAGTGGCAGAAGTCTCAAGCACATCAAAGATGAAGGTATGGTGGATAGTCTACCCATGTTTGCTTTACCAGATGGTGTAAAATCTTGTGAAGGATGTCCTGAAGGAAAGCTTCCCAAGGTACCAATCAAGAAGCATGGATACATCACTGCTACCAGAAAGTTGCAGATCATACATTCACATATTAATGGACCTATGAGAGCAAACTTCATCTAAGGATTCAAGTTTTTCATCACATTTATTGATGCTTTTTCTAGATATTCTTGGATATAAGGTCTAAATGCAAATTCAGATGTCTTTTATACTTTCAAGAAGTTCTTAGCTATGGTTGGAAATGAAAGCTAGTAAAAAAACTCAAATTTTGAGAAGTGATAGAGGAGGAGAGTAGTTCTCAAAAGACTTCAAGCCTTTCCTAAAAGAAAAAGGTATCTCTCATGAGCTCATTATTGCTTATACTCCAAAATAGAATGGTGTTGTAAAGAAAAAGAATAGGATACTTGTTGAGATAATGCATAGTATGATGTCGTCAAAGAAACTTTCACCTAAATTTTGGTTTGATGCAATGCATACAACTAATCACATTCTTAACAGGTCTTCCACAAAAACTTTAAAGATCATTACACCTTACGAACTTTATTATGGTAAGAATCCAAATATGAATTACTTCAAAGTTTTTGGATCTTTATATTATGTGCACATTGAGAAGAAGGATCATGGTAAGATCGATGCCAAAACCATCAAAGTAGTATTCATTAGTTATGGTATGCAAACTAAAGGATATAGATTCTATGTACCAGAATAGGTAATATCCTACTCTTATGCCATGTTTATATTACAGAAAGATAGATTTATGGTTATGGTATTCAAACTAAAGGATATAGATTCTAGAATGGCCATACTCAAAGTACTTCTTTCTCTGGTTGGATGTATACCAATTAGATATCAAGAGATCCTTTTTTAATGTTGATTGTCATGAAGATATCTATATTACACAACTAGAAGGTTTTGAAGATCTAGGGAAAGAGCACTCAATATGCAAACTTATTAAAGCACTTCATGGCTTGAAGCAAGCACAAAGGATTTGGTATGAAAAGGTATTTTTATACCTTTTATCTATTGGTTTTGAAAACTCTGAAGAAGCTTCAACCCTCTATGTTAAAGCAGAGATAGATATCTTGATTATCATCATCATCTATGTTGATACCATAATCATGATAGTTCTTAAGGATTTTGATCTTCAGTTCTTTACGTCACAACTTAAAAATCCTTTCGTGTTAATGACCTTGGCATTTTACATTACTACTTAAGCATTAAATTCAAATTCAAGCATGATTGCATTAATATGATAGAACAAAAGTAAAATGAGAAACTTTTAGAAAGGTTTGAAATGATAGATTGTAAACATATGCAAACACCTATAGATGTTAATGTGTCCTAATAGAAAGATGTAGATTTAGAACCTTTTGATGCTATATTGTATAGTCAAAAAGTTAGATGTTTGATTCTTCTTCACACTATCAAGTGTGCATGCTAATTTTGGAGAGTTGTAGCACCCAATTTAGGGTTTCTTCACGTGTTGCTAATGTACCACTTCATCGTGAGAAGTTACCATTATTGCTTCTCTATATCAAAGATGTAATTTCAAGATTAGTTTTTTTTGTAATAACTTTTTTGTAAAGTTTATTTCCTACATTTTGCACATATTCACTCACATAATACCTCTTAGACACTTTCTCATAGCTTTTGTGCCTAGAGCATTTAGATTCATCCCAATATCAGATTTCGTATCATTAGACACATTGTATATTGACATTTTTCATTTAATTATGGATGCAGACCATTCTCTACTCCTCTCTCCTAATATTCCATGTAATTAGAATCTCATAGATGGTTCTCCCCAATGTAATATGATGGAAGGGAAAGATATACCCATCATGACTTTAACAAGCTGGTCTTCTCTCCTACACTATATAAGGACAAGATGAAATGATGCAAAATCATAACGCAATTCGTCTAACGTAGATCATTTCAACATCTATTAGAGCTTGTACTATGCAACTCTTGCACTACGAAGGGAAGGATGCAAGGAGCCTCTATGGGAAGTGTGGTCGGGAGTTGGATCTCTTTGTGGGTTGGTGCCCACACTTGCTCTTCAAGAGGATCTCTTGGTGCTTTCTTGTTCTTGGTTGGCATGGTGACTATTACTTTTTTGGCTAGTTCATGTAAGAACTTGTTCTTTCATGCACATTCTTGTGTATTCAAGTGTACTTTTGAGTGTCCTTTCAATGTATTTTTGAGATACTTGAGTGGCTTTCTTGCCGTGTGATGTCCTTATCCATTGGACACCCATTGGATAAGAGATTATCTATGGATGCATCGTTGGTATTTATCATGTTGAATGGCCCTTTGAAGAGACCTCATTGCCCCTAAAGGTCTACCCATCATCAACAAGTACAAATATTTTCCCATCAAAAATCTTATTCTTCTAGTACTTAGAGATTAATTTATTATATATGTTAATGGAGTGCACATTGCGTTCGTTCAGAGTGAGATAGTCTTTATAGAAATGGCCAAGATCATCAGAACGAAAGCAAGTTCCATCTGGAATCTCCCACTCCAAATATATCAAGATATGTCCCATTCCCAATAAATCAACCATCGAATTGACAAGGAATCGAGTGTCTATACTCAATTCTACGGAACACAAAGCTTAATCTTTTTTACTACTGTCATAAAACAGGTATAAAGCACTTTCTCAATGCTTCTCCAGTCTTTGTGGTATTTTTAGCTTGAGAATGCCGGCAAATCAGTAAGTTCAACCCAGTTTGGGCATTCCACCGGGAGTTCGTCTTTTATGAACATTGTTGGTTTCGTTCCAATACATGCACAATCTAATTCAACGTTGTAACCATGGAACACTTCACTTCTTTACCCTTCTTTTCGGGATCCTTGAAAAGAATTTCCAACAGAACCTCCATGTCAACTTAAAGTATGAGAGTATCCTTTTCCGTATGCATCTCAGAAAATACATCAACCTGAAATATGTTGCTGCTCACATATGAGGCGTAAGGAAAACGTCAAAGTTTCATACTTAACACATGCTCCATACCATCAAAAGGTCTTCAACAAATGATCCAACAGCTTCGGGTTTACATGAAAGGGATCGAAGCAAAATTATACATAATGTATACACGAAATAACTTACAGATAGAGAAAAAGTGATGAGCCTCTTCACATCGAGGTTGTAAACTCATAAAAGCATCTTGGTTACTCAACCTTTTCTCAATTCGTGTCCATGTGGACCTTTGACAGAAGAAAAATATAACAATTTATAATTTTGAACTATCTTGCGAAAATTGGTGGTGAACGCATAAATTAAGCTTTTTCAGCTCATATGTACGAGTCAGAACAATTAATGATAAATGCACACGATTAGTTAAATTGAGTATTTCAAAAGAATGAAACCCCATCGTTATTCATAAAATAAATTGTAACATATGGTATGAAACATGTTACTTACAAAACAATGTGTGCCAACCAAGCTGGCAAGCCAAAGATAAACTTTGAATGCAAACTAACGCACATCAGCATCAAAAATAAATGCGGAATGTGAGAATTTGTCTCCAAGAGGCAGTCAAGAAAACTAAAAGAGCAAAAAGCAGGGCACCTACAAAAATACCTATAGACATTGACGTCGTGCTTGAGTTTACAAGTACAAGCATGCAAGGCAATATGACTCCAAGTGGTACAAAGAAGAAGATGAATGCAAGCATAGTGCTGCCTATCTTCGACCATTCTAGTTGTTGAAGCCTATAGAAAATAAGTGGCAACCACCCAAATGCAGTTAACAAAGGAATCAGTACCTTAAGAGCTTTCTTTCCATCTGGCTTAACATAGCCAATCTTTAGGATAGGAAGCAATATGATGAAGGGCCATATGATCCCTATCCACAAGGCTATATTAAGATGAAGATCAATCTGAACCAATGCTGGTGAGAACTCCTTCAGGATGCTAGCAAGTGCATACTGTGTTAGCACTGCAGCTGCTACAAACAGGGGAAAACCAAAGATCACTAAAATGCCCCAATTACGGGCACGAAAATCAATCGTGAACAGGACAATACGTGGGTTTGATGGCTTGTAGTATGCAACAATGGTTGAATTTACTGGGTGAGCTGCCTTGAAAGCATTAGCACTCTCAATGTTGAAGCCAAGAAAAGGGTTTGAAGTGAAATTCCAACTCCTTTTGTGCCTATCGAGGAACTCTAATGTATAAGGGACAAAGTAACAAATGTCACATTCCAGCTGACAAAGCTGCTGCTGTATCTGCTGGCCAGAGCAAGAAGAGTATTCACATCCATAAGAGCCACAGGCATAATAATTCTTTCCATTATTGCAACCAGCTGCAGCACCAGAAGGTGGGCACTGAGAGGAATTTTTATAACAAGCCATGGGGGAAAGTGATTCTGCCAAAGCGTCCAGTGATTTACAGCTTGGCAGATTCAATCCACCTACCTCATCACATGCACAATCTGGATCACAACAGTACCTGTAGATCATATAGATTCTCTCAGTTAATGCTGAAACACTTACCTGGGTCTCTTCGACCAAATAAACATTTAAAACTTACAATCCATGCAATAACATATAAGAATCCCAGATCTAGTTTAAAACTTATGTTAGCACACATTTTCATGTACTGAATATTATGATAACACGTCTGCATCAAACCTGTCCTGTACATATCTGAAGACTTCAGAAGCAGGGGGGATGAGTTTATATCACCAACATTCAAATAGAACTTAGGCAAATGTCATACAGTTGTTGAAAAGAAATCCATGAAAAGTCCATGCAAAGAACCCCAATTGTAGATCATCAGTGATTTTATATTATCAAAAGATCTCGGTAATTTTGTCCGCATCTACAGAATCTTCAACCCAAGTGGAACACACTTTCAGATCCCAAAGAGGGAAGTACCCAAGGGAAAGCTTACAATACATCAAGATACAAGAAAGGAATTACAAGGGGGAGAGCTTGCAACACATACAGAATATAGAGCTTAGGATACATACCACATGCACTTAACCGGGGGCAACTTCACGAGAGGGGGTTCCCGATAGACCAGTAAGACTCCTGCTCGCCCACAAAGGTCCCTAGTAGGTTTCTCTTGTTGCAATCCCCTCATGGCACAGTAGCCTCCCCCTAAGCATCCTGTAGAATATGGGCCCTCCTCTCTACCTAGCTCTTGTCACTCACTTGATGACTCATGTATGTCACACATCTCATATTCTTTCACTTTAAAACTAAGGATATGTGTAGATTCCCTAAATGGCAGCCTCCGATATTTGCAGCACTGCCCTTTTGATGAAGAGTGATTGCAGTGTGCCAACGAGCCAACCAAGCTGAGATAATCTCAAAGTTGTTGGGTGGTTGTTCGTGATCCCTAGGTTGTCCATGCCATTTTTATCTTTTGTCCAGTCATCCAGTTGTCCAGGTCCACTTATCTTGGTCTAGCACTTGTCTTGGTCTAGAGTGGTTCCAATCTAGCAATCATCTTGGTCAACCACTTCTCTCGGTCTAGTGTGTTCCAAGTCTAGCAATAGTCTTAGGCTACCATGGCCTACTGAACTGTCCTAGTTCATCATTTATTCAAGACCATCATTAAATCGTTCCCCTTCTTTTTACAACACTTTCACATCATGAAATAAAAAGTAAACCAAGTACATATGGAAGTCTATACTTGCCAAGTCTAGCACACAATTATGGGCGGCCACAATTCAAAAATGGGGGTCTCCATGGAGCAGGGAACTCCATAACACACTCTCTGATGGCTCCACTTACACACCATGTATAGGAAACAGAACTTCATTCGTTTCAAAATCTGACTACAAGGTTATATTCATAATGATTCTAATGAGCATAAAACAATAATATAAATGCCCAGAGAGCAGCTACAAGATAGAATGGCCAGAGATCATATACGATGATGCAATGACCCGAGATCTAATACCATGGTACAATGATAAACTGAGCAGAGAGCAATTACATCAAAGTGGCTCACTCGGTACAAGTACAAGGTGTACTCTATACAAAGCATTCCAAAGAGATATAAGCTACAAAAGATGTACAATCGGTTGAAATTACTTACACCAAGAGTGCACTAAGTGTACATAGGCTCGCTCCTCCTTCCTTCTGAGTCTCCACTACCAAACTCTTCCACTTGCAGATGTGATCCTTCACTCCAAGCGCTCCTAGTGTAGAGTTCTACGAGTCTAGTTATTCTATTCTTAGTCCTGTGACCTATCAACAGGTGCTAGTACTGAGAAACTCCGGAAACCTTACCTTATAGCACGTCTAGACTTTAGACAGCAGAATCATAGGTACATAATATGAAAAATCAAGAGCTCCACTAACATCCAGCCGGAGAGGCTTGGAGTGAAAGATCAAACATAGAGTAAAAGCAAACAGAAGAAAGAATGCATATGGGCACTGTATTTGAACTTAAAAAAGAGACAAAAAGATAGACTTGAGTACTTCAATCGAAGAGAGAAAAAAGATCGGCTGCAAAACAATGTCTCACATGCTTGCCATATTGAACATTGTAGGAGGAAGTAATGATTATAAAGTTCCAACCTTGGTTTGTACACATACTTGTATATTAGTATGTCGCTCAACATTCATCTCGCATAGACTCTACCATTTCCACATATTTTCTTTTCGACTTTCTTTTCTCACCCTTGAACGTTCTTTAAAAAAATAATAATAAATTATATTATCTAAAAAAAGAAGCACCCCTGAACATTTGAAATGAAATTATAGACAAGTCTCAGCTATGATTTCCACATTTTTGAAGCGCATCCAGATGTTGGCAAGTGCAAGAAAAGCGACTCCAACCCGTGCTATTTCCACTGGTTCGCCAGGTATGTGATGCTCCTCATGGAGAGATCATTTTGAGCAAAGCCATGAAATATGTAGATTTAAAAGCCTCATGTGATGAAGAAAACCTCAGTCAGGCAAGAAGATGAATTTTCATAACCCAAAGTTACGTGATGAACTACAATCTGGTCCGAATCCATCCCATTGTATAGGTTTTTCATATGCTCGTAAGAGCGCACCAAAGCGAAACCACGATATCTCCATGATATTAGAAATGCCACGAATGCATAAATGGAATGAGGTGAACGCATGCACCAATTGTTATAATTATTGAAAATGAAAAATAAAAATGTGGTTTTCACAAACCTCAAGTAAAGGATGATGATGATAATAAGAATGAAGATACGAACGATTGTAAAGAGGGAGAGAGAGACTAATGGGTGGCCGACGCACCTGGAAACCACTTCAATGGAACGCACGGTCATTACTGCAGGAATATAGCGGCTATGAAGAATCTCTGGATAGTCCTTCTTGAAGAAATAAGCTAAGAATGCTGTCAAAAACAGTATGAAGACACAAAGCCAATGCCCCAAACATTTGTCTGGACACGGCATAATTATGATGAAATAGGTAGATGAACAATCCAAACTTTGTTCGAATTTAAAGGGAGAGCCTGTCCCTGGGGGAGAGGCAGCCCTGCACTAAAATTCTCAAAAACGATCCTTGAACGATCGTGTGTGTGTATGTGTGTGTGTGTTATTTGTGCGTCTATATGACAGGATGTATATTGCGTCTGTACCTCTGAATGTCTGAGAGAGAAAAACAAAAATGTAGACAGAAAGGAACCTGATATGGAGAGAATTGAACAGATTCGCTTCAAGGCACCTGGCTTATATTTCATACTACGATCCGCGTTTGACCACCTGCAGACCCAATCACCTTAGTTCGCATCTAGACCAAATGCTACTGCTCAATCACTTGCGTTGACATTGCAATCTGCTTTGCGGGCCACAAAGACATTCGGTCTTGAAGACTATTTCGAGAGCCCACTCCAACTGGCTTACATTTTATTTTATTTTTTAAATGGAGGTTCGGCCGAGGCCTACTCCCCCGGGCTTCAACTTTGAAATTGCAACTGTACAAGGACGGGCATAGTACCCATGGGACCCCCTTATCCCACAAGAACCGGGGTTTACATAGCTAGGTTAATCGGCGGTCACAACTACCGCAGGGCAAGATAAACGGTGGCAACATCATCCACATGATACATCATTCCAGGATAACATGTCCCTCACAAGTGCTGCCAGCAGGGGTTGAACCCTCATCCCCACCTCAAGAGGCGAGAGGCCCAACCACCAGGACAACGGCCTGCTACAACTGTCTTACTTTGAGTTCTCAACCTACTTAGAGGTTCTAAATGAGGATATATATCATAGTTTTTATTTTTATTTTTAAATGGAGGTTTGGTAAGCACCTATTCTCTCGAGCTTTAACTTTGAAAGAATAATTTTATAAGTGAATGGGCATAGGCATAGTACCCATGGTGTTGGTGCAAATGTACAAGCCTACACATTTGGCTTAGCATGGAAGACATTGTGTGGAACCACTGGATGAGTCATGTGAACAATAGCTTGTAACTACTTGATCATTTACCATTGTAAATCATTAAATCCTTGGAGAATCTTGTAAAAGGTTATAACTCGTGGAGTTAGGAGGAATATTAGCTACAAGTTCAAGATGAGGGAATGTCTCCTAAATCAGAGGAGTTACTTTTTGATTGGATCCAAGTTTGAATTCAAAATTCAAACTTAGAAGAAATACTTATAAAAGGGTCTTGTGAAACTCGTGGGGTAGTGTGCTTCATTTAGAGAGCTCTCCTTGATCATTTGTAGAACTTGAGTAGCTCACACCATAGCTCACTCAGTCCATCATCATTGAGCATCATTATAATGTCAATGACTATGTACAATCATGTGTTATAATACATATAGCACATTGAACATCTCTGTCTACTTCTCTGCTATGACTACTCAAAACAATCAACTTCTTCTCGTCATATCTCAGTGAATACTCAACCATTTTGCATAATCTTTGGTTTATTGGAACCACTTAAAGTCTACTTTGTGCTACCAAAGTTTCAAGGCATTTGGTTTAGGCATTTGGGAGAAATCATCTTCGAAGTGCTCACTGGTCATCTACTGGTTAGTCCCTAAAAAGTCGGGGGTAAGATTTGATTTGCTAAAATGATTTCTCATAGCATAGTTGATCACTTAAATGATTCCACTTGCAATCATTAGCTATCTAAGCTAATTGAATTCGTCTTGTAAAACTTGCAGGGTAGTGTGCCTCATTTAGATCTATCTTCTTGATCATTTGTAGAACTTGAGTAGCTCACACCATAGCTCACTCACTTCATCATCATTGAGCATAATTATAATGCCAATGACTCTATACAATCATGTGCTATAATACATATAGCTCATTGAACATCTCTGTCTACTTCTCTGCTATGACTACTCAGAACAAACAACTTCTTCTAGTCATATCTCAATGAATACTCAACCATTTTGCATAATCTACTTAAAGTCTACTTTGTGTGTCAAAATTTCAAGGCATTTGGTTCAGGCATCTGGGAGAAATCCTCTTCGAAGTGCTCACTGGTCATCTACTGGTTAGTCCCTAAAAAGTTAGGGGTAAGATTTGATTTGCTAAAATGATTTCCCAGAGAATAGTTGATCATTTTAAATGATTCCACTTGCAATCATTAGCTATCTAAGCTAATTGAATTCCCCCAAAAGGAATTTTTTCAATTGTTACTGTATTGTGAGCTCTGAGTAAAAAAGCCAGCAGGTGTATGGACTAAAATAGCAAGTTTTTCAACACTAGCTATTCTTGAACTAGTCTGTTTTGGATTAATTGTTTCAAGCATCAACTCCAAAGTACATAGATACTTTCTTGGTGTTATTTACAAGCTAAAAAGGCCTACTTTATAACTCTGAAGTGCATCGGGGCTGGTACAAAGCAGGTTTTAGCAGTACCACCTCACTTTCTTGAGGTATCCATTCATCTCTTCCAACACATGGGACCATCCGTATCTCACAAAGCACGGGTTAGACAAGATTACAACTTGTTTCAATTGGTTTAGATGGCAAGGCCATTAAATGTCCAATCTAGGGATTGAACTCTAGACCTCCACCTCAAGAGACCAAAGACTCAACCACTAGAACAATGAGACATGGACATATATCATAAATTTTGTTATGTAGATACACATGGTGCACTTATTGAGGAAAGTGTAGACATTGGTGAGGTAAATTTATGTTCTCTAGTAATGTGTAAGCAAACCCTGCTTTGTGAGATTCAAGGAGTCCCATGGGTACTAGGCCCATTCATTTGTACATTTTTTTTTCTATTAATTAAAATTTGGGAGAGTAAGCTATTTCCAAACTTCCTTTTGGAGGTAAAATTATGTTAAAATTTTTAGTGTAGGCTTTGAAGGACGATAAATTAGATGCATATTTGTCATATCATAGTCATTTTGTCTATCATGGTGCCACTTTCACATCGAATTTTTTATGCAATGGTTGTCTCTAATCTTTGCATCAAGAATAATCCCAACTCCTCTAATGAATGAAAGTAAACAATTGGATGCCTGCTATGAAAACTAAAGTAGATGCTATTTCAAAGAATGGTACTTGGTCTTTATGGGATTTGCCTCTCGACAAGAAGGACAATGGAACAATGGGATACTTGATCATCATAAGATATAACTTCTAGAAAAAAATTTTGCTCAAGAGAAGGTTATTGAATTTGATGAGAACCATTACTCTGAATGCCATAGTATCTATGCATTTATAGCTCACAAATGGCTCAAATGTATTGGATATTAAAATATGTTTTTTGAAATGGGATCTACACGTTAAAGTGTATGTATTTTGGCCCCATGCTTCTTTCAAAAAATGGCAAGAAAATTCAATCTAGAGGTTGAAAAATGTGTTCTATAGTTGTTACACAAGTACGACATGATTGCTATGAAAACATACATGTATATCTCTTAAGACATGGGTTTCAAAATAATCGAATTGGAATCTCTATGTATGTAAAACATATTTGTGATGTATTTTGTAGCATTCTACTTTCCTTGATGCTATGATACTCAAAAGCGCTAATAAGGCACATATTTCTATGTTTAAGAATAATTTGTATGTCTCCTTTGAATTTTCAAATTTGGGTATACAAATATGCAAGTTAACGGAGGAGCTACTTTATGTTAAATAAAGTATATTGACATCTTATTGCACTATCTTAACCTTGAGGATTGCAAACTTATTGCCACTCTTATGGATAACATAGGTTTGTGATTGATTCTACATGATGTTGGAGATGAATTGGATGTATGATATACGCATAACCCATGTTTTAAGAGTTTCTAGGTGGTTAAAATCATATTTTTTCCATTTGATTTGTACTTGAAAGTTTGTATTAGATGAGAAAAATCATGCATAGCCTAGGTGTTAAGAATTCTGGAATGGCTACGTGCATATTTTTTTATTAATTGGTGCACAATAGCTTTAATTATTTTATTCCAAGAGGGGATAGATAATTAGAAAAAGTTTGAGGTCTTCACAGGCCACTTTATTTGCCACTAGATTAAAAGTTTCATTAAAAAAGAGCCAATAGGCTGCATCCAACTCATAATAAATATTGGGTTTCCATCTCCTCCAAGACCACGTTGGCTTTCCCATGTTCTAGAGTCTTCATAGCTTGATCCATGCCAAAAATAATCTCCACCATTGATTTATGGTCCAAATCAAATTGTAGAACAGTAGGATCAACAATCATTTGCTTGTAGCCCTTGATCTTGTTTAATCCACACTTAGGATCAAGTCTAGATGCAATGGCCCACATCAAGTAAACCCTTCCGCAAGTTAAGAAAGCTAATTTTGTGTTATCCCTTGATTTGGTTGATCAACACATAGGATCAATCCCAAATCCAATGACTTAGAAGTAACCTTCATCACTACCCATCTATGGCCTACTTTAGATCTCATCTAAGTTCAAATTCAAGAACCTACCAATGTCCAACACTCTCACATGGCTTCTCTCGATTATGGGGGCCTTACAAAATATAGTGTCATGGAACAATAGTGTTGCTACATGAGGATGATGCATTGAGCATATCTATCACCCCCCCCCCTCAATGTCCACCCAAAAGTGAACTACTTTCTTCACATGATGGCAATTCTTACATGAGGGAGGAGCATCAACCATGCCTAACAACCCCCCCTCAATGTCCATCCAAAGGTGAACTACCTTCTTGGAATGATGGAAAGTCTTCCATGAGGGTAGAGCATTGACCATTTCTAACACCCCCCCTCAATCTCCACCCAAGGGTGAACTACCTCCATGGCCCAATGTCAAGTCTTTGAAGATGTATCTAGAGTAAATCCATTGTAAGCACTTTGGTGAAGGTACCTGTTGCATTCTTCTTGGTTGGATAGTAGACGATTTCCACAATACTTCTCAAGTGTACTTGCTTGGTAACTCTTGAATGTCCTTCATGAGGAGTATTTTCAAAACTACTCAAAACTTTGATTGCAAACTAATATCTTGTATGGTACTCTAGAAGTAGATAATACTATCAAAGACCTTCATGATAGCTCCCAATGTAAGTTATCCATTGGTACAATGATCGTATAGCTTGTTTTATCCCATAGAATGTGTTCTTCATCTTATATAATGAGTTCTTTGAATGTGGAGCCTCAAACCCTAGTGGCTAAGACACATCTACCTCCTCCTTGAGTTCAACATTAAGAAAAATTTTATTTGACATATAACATGGAAACTTGCCACTTCATTTGAGCTCCTACCACTAGTACAATGCAAATAGTGGTCATTAGAGGAAAAGAGTCTACAAAACTGAAACCCTCCACTAATAAAAGTCCTTGTGCTACTAGTGTATCTTGATAGCATTCCAAGATTCCATCTATCATGTCCTTGACCTTCCATACCCACTTGGTGCTAGTGATTTCCCATGATTCATTCTTCATTAAGCTATCATAATTGGCTTTCCTAACCTCCTTCCATGTTGTATCTACTCCATCTTCAAATATTTTCTTCATTATTTCCTTCATAATTTCAACCATCATGGTTATACTAACTATGTGAGTCGAAGCCCACCTTTTTTCCTCTATTCTTTGTGATTACCTTGGTACTTCTACCTTCTCTTCAATACTTGGTGGCATAGGATTACTCTAAACATAGATCTTCTTCTTCACCAATTGCACTGACAACCAATCTGTTTGGGTGCTTTTAGGTTGGTATGCTCTCTTCTCACCATCTGATGATGGTGCTTCCTCCTATTCATAGGTAGGAATGACTCTTGGCCTAGGTACATAGTGAAGTACTCCTTCTCTTGATGATAGAGTGGAAGATCCTATCTTTTCCTCCACTACATGTGGATGCTCCATGGACGCCACATCATGATTCCCTTTGATCTTCTTTGCCTCATGAAAGCCCTTTTGATCTTCTTCACCATATAATATAAAATCCCTTTTATTTTCATAATGGCCTAAGAAGATGCATCTCTTGCTTTTTGGTTCCAACTTGTTCTTCCTTTGACCAATTTCAGCTTTATGATGACTCTTTGTGATTTCATTAGGAAAGCCCATGTCTCCCTTCATACACATTGCTATCTCAACAATGGTGCGACTCTCAAATATCATCTTGCCATCATGTTGTAATGTGCGAGGTGTCACTGATTGAAACTCTATCCCTTTGCAGTTGCAAAAGCCTTCCAAATCGTATGAGTTGGTCTCACCACCACCTCACATTCCAAGCTTCTTCGTGCTCCCCCTTGGTTCATTTTCAACATGTTCTGGTTGTTCTTTCATATTACCAAAAGGCTGAGCCTTATCACAAAGAAAGTACATCCACATCTTCTTTCTATCATTATCGAAGATCAAAAGGTAGGAAGATCCTCCCAAGGCCCGTATAGACATCTTACCATACAAGTTAGCATATACCAACACTAGAGGATCCTTTGACCTACTCTTCCTTTCTTGTGGGAGTGTCTCTCTATGTTGCCTGCACATCATACAAGCTCTACAAGGTTCCTTCATTCCATTCACTATATGTAAGTGATGAAGAACAATTACTTGATTTTGCATCTCCTTCAATACTATTCCTATCACCATGGGTTCTTGATAAGGCTGCATAGAACTAGATTGACTTGTCTCATTGGACATGTGACAAGATGCACTGTTATCTAGTACCCATGAATCCACAATTGATTCTTCTTATATTGAGAAACATACCACCTTTGACTTAGCTACATTGATTTTCTCCTTCTTACACTCTTCTTCTCTCTTCTTGACATGACAATTTGTAAATGTACATCCCTTATTTTTCTAGTGGAATCCTTTTCCTTAATACTTTTTCTTACTAGTCGTTTTCTTTGCACTCTCATCTTTGCTTGAGGAACCACCTTTACCTCATGCATTGATGGAGGATGTAGCATATCCATTGCTGCTTCTTTCTTGGGCTTTAAGCTGCAACTCTTCCTCCATTTGTAGTGAACAAAACTCCTCAAATACCAAAGCTTCAAGTCTCACTTGACTGTTGGGAGTAGTTACGCTTCCATCATACTTTGGTAGAGAATCTTGGAGATGCCTTTGAGCTAGCCCCTTTCTAGTCTTCTATATCCCTTGACAAGCCATTCCATCATATCTCTTCTTGATTTGAGGGATGTATACCTTATAATTCTTTCCTTTCGCAAACTTCTATGCTTCCACTTGTTTTTGCAAAGTCCAAATGCATGTTTGGTCTGCATCTCACAGCGACTCCTAAGTATGCTCCATGCCTCATTCCCTTGGATGTTTGCTAAATGAGAGGTAGAATAAAGTCCAAAAAATTGGTCACTATAGCATATCGTGTTGTACTTTATGGAATAGTGGAATGTTAAATGGATTTAATGTCTTGAGGTTTTTAATGTGATTGTGTTTTGTTTTAGCAAGTGAAGAATCATGATTGCATGAACACATGTGGATTTACTTAAAAATTTTTGAAGATATTTAGAAGATGGTATTTTATATTTTTTTGTAAAAATAGTAGATCGCTTAGAGAGTGATGTTTCGTAAATAAAGTAGATTTTTCGTAAATGCACGTTTTTTGAAGCATCACCCTCATGTATCTTCTATTCAAGATGTAATGAAAATACCTATAAATACACACATACTTTGATAGAATAGTCCATCAGAGTATGTGGGGCAAGATTATACCCAATCTTGCATTCAATTTTGTCCTCCTTTACTTGAAAAGCATGCTGAAATTTTAATTTGAGAGAAAATACTTGAATATGATGTTATTACTACACACATTGGTAAGAAATATCATAGATATCTAGTTAAATATAAAAATCACTCACTTGAAGAATCTCAATGGATTCATAAGACATCATTAACCCCACGTTATGACCACTTGATTTTTGCATATCATTCACAGTCACATTAAATTCCAGTTTTCCATTTCCATGGATGTGTTTTTACATGGAATATGCTTATGATTGTTCAGTGATTGGACATGTGACTGGCCATTCATGTCTATTTTATTTTTATCAATTGAGATCAGTTGCTTGTCAACTGGGATGTTGGAAAACAATGTCCTAATAAGTTCAAACTGCTCAACTAATATGGCATGTGTAGCTTTGGTTTATATTTCTTCTAACAGGGATCGGCATTGACGCCATGGATAGCATAGAAATCTCTCAACGCTCCCACGAGGGATCAAATCCGGCGAGCAGTGCACGCATGAAGGATATATTTTTGAACAATGCTTTTCAAATAAAAGCACATCTGAACAGCAACGACGGCGCGATCACAATTTCCTACGTGGGATTTATTTTTGCTTTAATGTTGCGATCGTAGTTTGATGCTTTTTGGAGTGCTTTATTGGGATCAAGAACTACTATATAAACACATGCTTGGTCACTTTGTATGCATCCTTCACCTAGTGTTCAACACAAGCCTTGAGCTTGGACCTCAATAGAGGTGGTGTTTCTTCTAGCACATGGGGCAGCCATGGTGCTAACTTGAAGCATGTTGAGGAGCAGCTATGGAGTTCTTCTTGAGATTCTTCTTGGAGAATATGAAGAGTGTGCTCACACTCTAGCTCATGGAGAGGAGGTTATCTCTTGTTCATGGAAAGAAGACTTGGTCATTAGCAGCTTGATGGTGAGGATCGGCCATCTACAAGGTGTATTTGAACATTGTCTTCTACATGAAGATTATGGGCTACTTCAAAGACATTGGATGGTGTTTAACATAAGATTTACATCTTATGTTAAGTATTCAGGTACATATTCTCTTTATGCGCACAGGTACTACTTGAAGTTTATGGAGGCACTCGCATTCATATCAGGAGGAGTCCTATTCGGCATAGGTACAAGAGAATCAGTACGTATATGCTTTATGCATATTTGGATGAGGTGTTTGAGAAGGTGTGTTCACATGAGTTTGAGGATTTCTGGCAGCAAACTTGTTAGCATTCTTTGCTACTTTTTAAGTATGTGATCTTTTCACACACGTATCTGACTTAGGGTCTTCCATAGCCTAAGGTTAGATGAGGGTTTGTTGATTATCAGTTTCACACTGATCCTTCCTCTTTCAGTCACTCATATTCACTCTTCTATAACCTATAAGGTCACACATCTCATGTATATTCAGATTTCTGCCCATACATCTGAGTATGTTTGTTACATTTGTACATTCACTCTTCCATCTATTTCTCATCACATAGAGTGGTTGAGAGTTTTGCTCCCACATTGTACATTGAACATTGGTATATATGATACTATGAGTAAGCGATGGCTTACGTAACACCTTACACATGTCGTCTATTCTTTCTCTATCTTTGTCTCATCATTTGTATGATTAAATGTGGTATGTTCATGTTTTGTCAATATTTGAAGATTGCTAGATTCTATGTTGTATATGCTGGACCTATGGAACCATGGACCTGTGATATGAGCTAAGGGCCTACCTCATTTCCAACATTTGGTATCAGAGCACTAAGGTTTTGGTTTCAAAGCTTTAGGACTTTGGCATCAATGCATTCAGGCTCATTCATATTCTTAGGTTTCCAGACTTCCAGATTTACAATATATGATTTAAGGGCATCTTCTAACATTTGACATTTGACATACACACTTAATCATGATGAGTAAAGATTTGAGAATTCGACAATTCAGTCACATGTGTCTTCATCAGTGTGGAGTATGAAGTTGATGATCTGTTAGCAGCCGAATATTTTTGGAAGAGTATGCAAATACTTTACAAAAGTATTGTTTGAAGACCAAGACTTGATGAAGAGAAGGCTACTTCAAATTCAAGGAAGAACAATGTTTTAGAGAAGATGAAGGAATCAGATCAACATCAAATCACAGGTATCAGTTTCTACTATCAGATTATCATTTGTAGGTCATGTCTTAGAAGAGCAGTTATGAAGAGATTTGAAGGTTTCAAGGAGTGCTTTTATACGCTTTCATCATTTGAAAGTTAAAAGCTACATCAAAATAGGTATCTAGAGGTTTTTTCTAGAGGAGTTTTGAGAGATCTCTTTCATGGAAAGAAAGCTTATCTAAGAAGACAAATTTGGAGATGGGATGAGTTTTACAACCAATTTTCTATTGTAAGTTGATTGGATATCAAGGTACAAATGTGATCTAGAGAGGTAACTCTAGAAAGGTAAATTCATCATTCAGAAAAAAGGTTGGTGAATTTAGTCGTTTCAAACATTTGAAGCAGAATTTTGATTCAGAGATATGAGGAGATGATAAAACATGATTCTATATTCACTTCCATTTGTATACCATGTTTGTTTTATCTCTTACTCTTAGCATTAGAGGAAGAGAAAAGTTCGTTTGAAGAAGTAAAAAGTGTTTGCTACTTCAAGATGAAGAGAACAAAGGGTATGGAAGAGAAGTTTGAAGATGTTGACATCATCAGGTGGAAGAAAAATGCAGAAGAAGAAAGTCCATCATTTCTAAAAGAAAAGTAAGGCTTCGTTTTCTCATATACTTTCCATATACTTTTCCTATTTTATCCTCTACATCCAAAGACAAGTCTACGAGAACATCTTGTTTAAAGAAGAAGCAGTTTCTTGTTTTGCATTACACTTGGTCATGATTTAGTAGATTTGACAAAGAATTGCATTGAGAGAAAGAAAAGCAGCAGATTTTGAAAACACCTTGTATATTTTGACTCATATGTATGAGTTATATATAAGTTGAAGATTTTAAGCAGGCAGCTTATATGTTCCCTCAAAGAATTCTTGGTGTGTCAATACAGAGCTACTTGGTATATGACAAGTTGCAGAGAAGTATATTTCTTCTTTATCTAACTCTTGAGGTAAAAGACTTTTTTGTAGCAAATGTTGAAGACTTAGGTTGAGGTTTTATGTTTGGAAAAGTTTACCTCATATTCAGTATTTTCAAAAAACTTCAGAAAAATTGGGTGTTTGATGTACCAGTCAATGGAGAATCTACTTTCTGTGTTTGTCTTGATTTTTGGATACATGCTTGTACTCAAAAAGGTGTTCCATCAGATCCTTTTACTTGATTGAGAAGTGAAGTTAGCCAAAAGAAAGTCAAGTAGGTACTATCACATTTCACCCGGGTAGAATATGAAAAGATGAAGTATCAACTTGCAACTTTTGGAGTTCTCAAGGTGAGAAGTTTGTCCACTTATGTTTCAAGTAGGAATTGCAAATTCTTGGAAGGATTTGTTTGCAGAAAAGTTTTACAACTTTGTAAGAAGCATCGACACTTGGAGACACTCAGGTAGCAAATCAAACATTCAGTCATGAAGATTTGATGAGAGCAGATTTTACACAAGAGACATCATTGATCTTGGATAGATCTTGTATGATCTTGAGTATTTATGAGTCAGTTGTCTATCCTTTGTTTGTGAAGATTCTTAGCATTAGAAGAAGTAAGTCAAAGATTCAGGTTCTATCAGGTTTGTGTTGCCGAGAGATAGAAGAAGATACTTGTTATGTTGCAGAAGGTTATGAATCCTAAAATGCTTTCAACAAGGTTTTTTGTTATATAGATCAGCTAACCTTATTCTAGATTTTTGGGAAGCTAAGAAGTAAACAATGAAAGCCATTAGCATCTGCAGTGCTAATAAAAAGGGTTCAAAAAATTTGTTTCAGTTACATGTATTGATCACTGAAGATCAGATTTATGAAGAAGGACATCCAAGATTTCATAAAGTCTGATATAATTTGAAGAATACTGGATACTAGTGTTAAGCCATCCAAGGGGGTGATGAAACATGAAGACTTATTTTCAGCCATATCTAAAAGAATGCAGAGTCATACCCACAGGTATTCCTATATTTCCTTTGTCAGGTTCTCTTTATGTTCCAACTTTGAAAGAAGAAGGAAGAAAAAGAATGTTTGGAGAAAGTTCCTATTAGGATATTCCTGTTCAAGAGAAGGTTCTAGAGTTCTATTGAAGAGAAGCTTCATATTTTAGAGAGGTATGTTTGAGAAGTGCACACATTTATGTTTATACTAGGTTCTGAAGGAAAGAGGTATGAAAGACTTACAGATAGAACAAGGATGATGACATGATGACATCATAGATATGAAATTTTGAGACTCATGAATTGATTTCAGTTCAGTTGAGTTGAGTTGACTTGAAGTACAGTCAGAGATGAACCAGCAGTGTTCATAATACACTAAGTTGTGAGTTGTCAGTCACAGGTTCGAGGATTCAGTTCTTGATTTTAGTGTATTTACATGACACAACAGAAGTACGTTGAGAAATGCACATATGATTGTGAGTGAAAATCTATTGTGATTGTTTGACTCAACATTGATTCTTACTCATGAATTCAACTAAAGTTTTTTAGGTCTCTAGATGGCTTTCTCCTATAGAATTATAAAAACTATCTCAAATCCCTTGAATTGTAAAGGGATCCAAGAAAATTTTCATCCACTTGATTGTCATTGTGAATTAAAATCTATTGTGATTGTCTGACTCAACATTGATTTTTACCTCACAATAGTATGTGTAAGTGTATGTGTGTTTATGGTCATGAATTAAAATCTATTGGGATTATCTAACTTAGCATTGATTCTTACTTCATACTAGAATGTGTAAGTGTATGTGCACACATGATTATGAGTTAAAATCTATTCTGATTATCGAGATGTTTCTACCTTATGCTTGGTGATATTGGGATCTTATATTATGAATATGTATCAAGATACATTATATGATGGATAAATAGGAATTTCTTATACTAAAGCCAAGGAAGATTGCTAGAGTCATTTTTGTTGGAAGGTAGAGTTCTAATTAGATTTAAGCTATTTACCTTAAAATTTTGGGATACAGTATATTTGTGACTTTATAAGTGGTTATTTTTTATATAAACTTTGTCATCAAGTTTTTGGTGATAATGAGTTGTGGATTCTACAAAAACCCATGTTTATTTACTAATATCTTTTTTGTTTATGGGGTACTTAAATTGTTTCTAATGTAGTATGATGGCTTGATCAAGTCTAAGTTTTTCTCTTTCAATTAAATAATTATGATAGTTGCTATTGCCACATGGTTGAATGATAGAACTCTAAAGTGGGTATGTCAACTAGTTACTAGTTAAAACGTTTTTGGTTGTTTCTCTTCCTATGGTACTATTTTTTTTCTTGTTACTTATTGATACAATATCTTGTAGTTTTCGATCCGAGCAAGTATTGATTATATGTTATTTTTTGTTTGAATGAGAATTGACTATGTTTTGCTTTTATACTTTTGATTGGTTATTTGAGGTGGTACAATATCTCCAAGTTTTTTGGTAAATAAGGTAGTGTCGATTGGTACTTGCACTATTGTGAGAACAATTTGGTAATGGTATTAGGGTAGCAATAAGATAAATCCTTGGAGAGCTATATGATAAAAAGTATATAATTCTCTTGCAATATCCAATGTCTTGGATGATTTGTTTTGGTCCTTCACAAATAAACATGCTACATGATTATTGACAACCTTAACCAAATATTTAAAGCATGTTTGTAATCTCGTTCCTTTGGGCTTTGTGGTATTACTTGGATAGTCTAATGTTATTCATATTATGCAGAATAAGAACCATATAGACATATCCCTAAGTATTGGGAAATGTTACTATATTTTGGGTATCTCTCCACGTGTCCTATAATATATGTTGTGACTGCATCAAGTCTTTGAGTATCACTATTCACTCAACATAAATATCATTATCATTAATCCATATATGATATTGAGTATATTGCTTTGTGAAAGATTAATTTGGCATGTTTTGAAGGAAGTGATGCAAACTTTATATGCACGAGAAAAACTAATAACTCTATAAACATTAATCCTAATTTTTTTGAGTTATTGAATTACACCATTATTGTAGCTTTTTTTGATGGAAATTTAGTAATTTAAATGACTTTTAGAGTTTTTTTTTGTGGTTTATATAGATTTTTATCATCAATTTTTTTGGAAATGATGAATGGTGGATTTTATTAGAAATCATGTCATGCTTATGGAGTACTTGTTGATATATTTAGGTAGTGATGTGTGTGAACACTCTAGGACCGCCGGGGCACTTTTTTCCCTCTTTAGGAGGTTTTTTTCCCCCGGCTTGTATATATGCCTATTGCCCTAATGGGATACTTATCTTTGTACATTCACTAGTAATACACGTGTGTTGTGCTCCAAGCTTCTTCTTCTTCTTTGTGCTTCTGTAGACGTCTAACTCCAACAATTGGTATCAGAGCAGGTCGTCGCTTCATCTAGGGCGCCGTTACGACACTCCTCCGGTTGTAGTCTCAAAATCGCACGAATTTTGGTGAGCATACTCAACGTGTTTCCACGATCTGATCTTGTTTCGGCCTCGGAATCCACTATCGCAGCGCTTGTGCAGGCTATTTCGTCTTTTTGTGCCAAAGGTATATACTTGTTTCGGTTTGCCAATATCAGCATGTTGAAGTCTATTGGACATTAAAACTACATTTCTGAATGGTGAGTTGCATGAAGAAGTGTATGTTTTTCAGCCCCGTTGCTTTTTGCAGAAAGTGCATGAAAACCAGGTGTGCAGGTTAAAGAAGGCATTATATGGTTTAAAGCAAGCACCACGTACTTGGTATGAGAAGATACATGCCTATCTGATTGCACATGGTTTTGAGAACAGTCCAACTGAAAGCACCTTATATGTAAGCGTGCTAATGATGTGCTTCTGATCATTGTTGTCTATGTTGACGACATGCTGCTCACTGGTCCTATTGAGAAGCATATTGCTGATTTTAAGGTTGATTTGCATGCCTCATTTGAGATGTCTGATTTGGGGCATTTGCATCACTATTTGGCATTCAGTTTATGGAAGTTGATGGTGGAATGGCTTTGTGTCAAACAAAATTTATTGACACATTATTACAACGTTTTGGCCTTGAAGATTGTAAGCCTATTGCCACTCCTATGGAGACAGGTTTACGATTGAGTCTTCATGATAGTGAGATGCATTTGATGCTGTCCTCTATCAGCAGGCTGTTGGATGCCTGATTTACTTATGCATTACTAGGCCAGATATTCAGTTTGTTGTCTCACAGATGAGGAGGTTTATGCATTGGCCAGGTGTCAAGCATTGGTAGGAGGTTAAGTGCATCTTTCGCT
Source organism: Ceratopteris richardii (assembly GCA_020310875.1). Classification (NCBI taxonomy): domain Eukaryota; kingdom Viridiplantae; phylum Streptophyta; class Polypodiopsida; order Polypodiales; family Pteridaceae; genus Ceratopteris; species Ceratopteris richardii. The sequence continues at coordinate 89,967,211 of CM035408.1, read as the reverse complement.
ACTTGAGTGGTACTCGGATACTTGGGTTGTTTTATCCCAAGGGGGGATCACTACTGCTAGATTTGCATGCTTTTTCTGACTCAGACTAGGCTGGTTGCTATGACACTAGTGTATCCACTAGTGGATTTCACTTCATGCTTGGTAGCTCATGTATATCTTGGTTGAGCAAGAAGCAGCCTACTGTGGCCACTTCTAATTGTGAGGATGAGTATAGGGCAGCTTTCACAACTACTGTTGACTATGTGTGGCTCAGATGCCTTATGGCTGATTTGGGTGTTGGTCAGTCTTCTGCCACCACCATCTTCATTGACAGTCAGACCGCATTGGCAGTTGCGAAGAACCCTGTGTTCCATGCTCGCACTAAGCACATTGAGGTGCATTATCATTATGTCAGGGAGAGGTTCTCTGCTGGGGAGATCAGCTTGGCATATGTGCCCATGCAGGAGAACATTGCAGACCTTTTCACGAAGGCTCTGCCTAGGGAGAAGTTTGAAGCTTTCCGCAAAGCTTTGGGCTTACTTCCTTTTGTGGAGTGATTTCCACATAGCTTGGCACTTCCTTATACATGAGTGCCAGCTACTTGTTCACCGCATCACTCCCAGGGGGGACTTGTTGATATATTTAGGTAGTGATGTGTGTGAACACTCTAGGACCGCCGGGGCACTTTTTTCCCTCTTTAGGGTGTTTTTTTCCCTCGGCTTGTATATACGCCTATTGCCCTAATGGGCTACTTATCTTTGTACATTCACTAGTAATACATTCAGTATTGTGTGTTGTGCTCTAAGCTTCTTCTTCTTCCTTGTGTTGTTCGCATGCTTCTGCAGACGTCTAGCTCCAACAGTAGTTACATTGTTTTTATGATTATGTAGGATGACTTTTGAATGAAAGAAAGTTTTGACTTTTACTTAGTATTTTAATATGGTTCCTTTTTTTTACATGATTAAATAATTGGCCGTGTTATGTGTGCATGACGTGAGTTGGAGTTTTAGATGTTTTTAGGAGAATCTTGTTTAGTTGTTGATCTTGGGATGTCACTTTATGTTTCTTGATATTTCATGATGTCAGTTTCTTCTAATCTTTAAAAAAATTACAATTACTGACTATATGTTATTCTCAGTTTGAACAAAAATTGAGTATATTTTGCTTCAACACTCGGATGGTTGATTAGAATTTTTTTTTGGTAATTAAGGCAGTTTCCATTAGTACTTTTACTAATGTTAGATAGTTTGATAATGGTTCTATGGTGTTGAAAAAGTAAAATCTTGTAGAGTTATCTATATGATTTAGAATATGTGTCATATTCCACTTTGGTCTCTATTTTATTGGCCATATATTTCACCTCTTGCCTTTTGAACTCTCTTGCTCTTTGTTCATTTTTCCTTATTGATTTGATCGAAATCTACTTCTTGCTCTTTGTCCTCTACATTTGACTCTTGTGTTACTTGCATAAAGCACTTGGATATCCTTTTCCTTTGATGTAAAACCTCTTATGTTCTTCTCTTTAGTGACCATACCAAGAAAAATTACTAAACTTATGTATCTTTAACATAAGTGGACGTGATGAAGGACTTCTAGTTTTCCTCCTCCCTCAAACCGTTAACAAAATATACCACTAGATCATCAACATTTGCATGATAGCTAATTGTTCGTAGTACATCTGGAAACTATTCCACCTTCAATATGTGATCATTATTTGAGTTATTTGAGTCCTTTATGTTCTTAATTCATGCATCAATTATTATTTTTTTCCTTTTTTTATGTAGAGTACAATATTTATAGAGTTTTCCATATCTATTTTCTTGCATCAAAGTCTTGTATATGTCCTATCATAGGAGTGTTTATAATATAATTTTTAGTTCTAGGGGCACTTGTATCTTGCTCTAATTTTGGCTTATCATATGAACCATTTATCAAGCCTCACAGTCCCTTTTCCAACAAGTGACAAGAACAACTCGATTCCCATGGTTGCTAATTTGATTTCTCCAATTTCCCAATTTGTTCATTCAAATCTCCCACAATTCTTCTTCTTCTTGTACAAAGTGACTTGCTCCTATATTTTCCTTGTTTCCCTAATGACAAGTACAAAATTTTACCCCTATATATGCTCTTTTGCTTCAAGTTCCTCATATATCATCTTGGATGATTCATATAGTAGTTGCAACTAACTCTCCTCCAAGATTGACCTTGTTTGAAGTAGAACGAAGCTTGACAATATACCCTCTTCCTCAAACTTGTTTTTTATTTTAGTATATTTTGGTAGTGATGTTTGTGAACAAACTTAGCATTTTTGGGGTAGTTGTTTCACTCTTTAAGAGGGTTCTTTTCCCCTCAACTTTCAATATATTCATGTGACGCTAACAAGATATTCATGTTTGTAGATGGTATATTGGATTCTGAGGATAAGCTATATTGGATTCTGAGGATAAGCTAGATGGTTCTAGTACCCATTGTGGCATACATGATTCACCACGTATTGGTTGCAAATAGATCATGGAAAATTATGCAAGGTGTTCAATTATGTCTTTTTACGACTAAAAATGTCTCAAATGTAGCTAATATAGGTGGTGTTAAGTATGTTCAAGGTTATAGTTTATAAACATTTAGTTTCTATTTCTAGTCACCTTGCAATTTCTATTTTCATTATTTCAGGTCCGATCAACACATCCAACCACTATAGAGAAACTTTAATGAGATTATAGATATGAACAATCACATGCCTTGATTGAGTTGCCTCTCAATCTTCAAAAACAATGGATGAGTGAGCATATGAATGAAGGGGATCTCATGGAATTTTTTTTTCAAGATTATTTGATGGGAAAATTTATTTTTTTCAATGAAAGTTTTTTAGATAGTCCAACTATGTTGATTGTTCTTAATGGGATTCTAGTTCTTATTAAAGTTTTTTTATATCGTGTTGACATGTTGCCCCATCCATATAAGATCCATATTTTTTAGTATATGCCTATTTTGGATGCTTGATTTGGGGCATTTGCATCATTATTTGGACATTTAATTAATCTAAATTGATGAACGTATTAATTTATGTTAGAAAAAATACACCAATGCTTTATTGCAATGTTTTGTCCTCGAGTAATATAAACCCATTGTGATTCCCATGGTAACATCTTTACAATTGATTCTTCATGATTCTATGTATGCATTTTATGTGGTCCATATCAAAAAGCTATTGGATGCCTTATTTACTTGTCCTAATATTTATTATTTTATCTTGGATCAAACTATTTATGTATGTCTATGTGAGATGCATTGGTATGTGTCATGGACACTCAAAAAACCATCTAGAGTTGATCTTACATTTATGAGAGTTTTCCATATCTCAACATTGGTGAGGAATTTGAAGAATCTCAACCTGTAACCATTCAATTGGATAACATCAAAGCCTGATGACTTATGCCAAAGGGATTCAAGACTTCCACAATAACCATTCCAAATAAAAAATATGATCATGAATGCACTAGATTCTATACCTAGATATACCACAATCCCTTTCGAGTTCCATCATGGATATCCATCATTGTGTTCAAGTACCACATATGAGGAACTCTACAAATACTACAAGCTATGAACATTCAATTTCTAAAAGATCTAAAAAAGCAAGAATCAAGGGTTTTGAATTCCACAAGATGAATCCAATGAAGCCCAAACTAGAGAACATCACCACTCCTCATAGAACTCATCGCTTGAGAGGGAGGTAATGTCATGGAGACACATAAAGAAAACTTGAAAGGCCTAGGCTATATATGAATTTCGTATATCCATGATTGGTTATCAATTCGGATAAAATAATGTTATCATCACATCTGAAGCATGCCAAAACCCTAAGATTGACTATCTAATCACTTGATTCCGACATCCAAAGGTCGTATTTCAAGTTGATTATATCATCAATGAGTAAACACCCTTGAACACCTATAGAAGGAGCGCATGGCCACCTATGTACTCAATCTTGTCATTACTAGTCTTGGGAGCTCAAGGAGTCATGATATCCAAGTAATTACTTTCCAAGTTCGAGTTCTGGTCCTTGTCTTGCTTTGTTCTAGTCTTTTCTAGTCCAGTATTTTAAACCCATCTTTTCCTCTTGTAATTTCATAGTATGCGATCCTATCTAGTTATTTCTTGTACATAGTTCATCCCCTTCAAGAGAATTCTTATAATCTAGATGTCTTGCTTCATACCTACGATCCTGAGTTGTGGGATTTCTTTTATCATGTTTAGTCCATTTATCCATACCTATCAGTCCCAGATTGTGAGAATTTTTGTGTTTGTTCTATATTCTTATATTATTTCCATTGCATGGATGATCTTGGAAATACCACAATGTACCATTAGAAGCCTGAAGAATTTATCTTGTGAATAACCTAATGAAGTTGAAGCTAGGAAACAAAACTACTCCTTATGGAACTCATCACTTGAGGTGGAGGTGATGCCATGGATACTGAAGAAAGTATCTCAAGTTGATCTTAGATTTTTTTAGATTTTTCCATATCTAGATAGTTGTAGAGAATTTGAAGAATCTCAACTAGAACCCATGAAGTTGGATAACATCATGCTCCAAGGACTTACACCAAAGGAAGAAAACATGAGAAAGACAATCGATTATGTTTTTATTCTGGAGAGCATGATAATATGGTATTAAATTGTCCTAAGAAGAAGAAAAAAGTTGGATTTAGGACTTCCACAATCATCATCTGAAACTAGAAGAATCATCAATAGAGTCAATAGAGGAGCACAACCCACCATGAGAATCATGTAGTAGATTCTACACCTAGATATACTACAAACCCTTTGGAATTTCATGTTGGATATCCAACATCATCGTGTTCAAGTGCCACATATCAAAAACTCTACAAATACTATGAGCTATTAAGATTCAATTCCTAGAAGATCTAAAAATCACCAATCAAGGCTCCCAACTTGCACAATAATAATAGGATGAAGCCCAAGCTAGAGAATGTGGTCGCTCCTCATAGAACTCACCACTTGAGGGGGAGGTAATCTCATGGAGACACATGAAGAATCCTAGATTATATATTTAATTAATATATTTCATGATTGGTTCCAAACTTGGAGAAAATAATGTTATCATTGCATTCGAATCATGCCAAAAACCTAAGATTGGTTGTCTATTTGCTTGATCCTAACATGTGTAGTTCTTGTTTCAAGTTGATGATATCATCAATGTTAACATCAATTTGCAACCACCCTTGAACACCTATATAAGGAGGGCTTGGGCACAAATCCTTCCAATAATCCTTGAGGTTTCTTGCTGTGGCCATTTACCATTTGCAACTTCATTCTTGTCAGGCAGAGTGTTTTTGCCCCAATACTTTCATTAGGAGGTAGTAGCAATGGCAACACCCGAACCTGAATCCAAAATAGATTTTGTTGTGTAACCTTGATATGTGATAGGGAGATAGGTATTTCCTTATTCTCCTTTGCTCATGTCACCTATCTTATCCAAGGGTATCTCAGGTACTATTTTATGTGATCTCACTTGGGAATGAGTTTTAGCCACTTCTAGTACTTGATCAGCTATGTGTTTCTAGAGGTTTGATTTTGAATAGCTCCTCCAAAGTGAGATGACACTCCACTTTGGTGTTCTTCACTACATGTTGATCGGATCCCATTGATGCACGTACGCAGAGATAGATATAGAAATGAAATCTCACAAAAGCATAATTAGAATAGATAGAGACAAGAGTCTCGACACACAATTGGGTACAATATCCCTCCACATACTCTGATGGATAGTTCTATCAGAGCATGTATATTTATAGGTATTTCATATTACGGATTGAATAAAAGATACATGAGGGTGGTGCTTTGAAAAAGCATGCTTTTTACAAAATTTGCTTTATTTACAAAATTGTGATTTTCTATTTTTACAAAAAATGTCGCTTTTTAAAGGATCCTTTTTTTTCAAAGAATAACTAAAATAATATGTTCTAAATATCTCCAAAAATATCTGAATAATTCCTTGCACGTTCATACCCTCATGAATCTTCACCTGCTAAATCAAAACATAAAACACATTAAAAATCTCAAGGCATTAAAATCCATTTAAAATTCCATTATTCCATAGAGTATAACATGCCTCCTAGTTCACATGCAGCTGGCCTCAATTGATAAGAATCAAATAGACATGGATGGCCAATCACATGTCCCATCACTGAACAATCATAAGCATGTTCCATGTAAAAGCACATGCATGGAACTGGAAAACTCGAATTTAATGTGAATGTGAATGATAAGCAGAAATAAAATGTTTATAATGTGGAGATAGTGATGTCTTATGAATCCATTGAGATTCTTCAAGTGAGTGATTTTTATATTTAACAAAATATCTATGATATTGATTACCTATGAGTGTAGTAGTGACATCATAATCAAGTATTTCTCTCGAACTAAAATTTCAGCATCCTCTTCAAGTAAAGGAAGATCATCTAAAATACGAGTTAGTGGTAATGTTCCTTTAAATTTCTTTAACAAACTAATATGAAAGAATTATGTATATTCCAATGAGAAGGTATGTTTAATCTAAAAGCATTCTCATTAATTTATTGAATGATATGGAAAAGTCCATAATAACGTGGTGCAAGTTTAACCTTAGGATGTTGTGAAATATTTTTCAAACATCATTTAGTGATTCATAACCATCATTTTCATTAAAGTTTTTAACTACTCATTTCTTATTAACATTATGCATGTAACATTCTTGACTCTTTTTAATGTGCTCATGAACCTCATGAAGTGTAGAAATATGATCTTGTGCAAAAGAATTAGCCATAGGTATGTCCGTTTGAGTGATAAACATGGCAGTGGGAAGCTTTTTACCATAAACAATGTCATATGGTGCACGTCCAGTAGTGGTATGTGTTGTGTTGTTATATGCAAATTATAGTAAAGGGAGTTTCTCATCCCAATTACTTGGATTATCTAAAGAATAACAACGTAATAAATCCAAAATAGTACTACTTGTAGCTTCACTTTGCCCATTACTTTCAGGATGAAATGCAAAGCTAAAGTCTATTTTAGAACCTAAATTTTGAAATAATGCAACCCAAAAGTGATTACAAAAACAAACATCTCGATTTGATAAAATAACTTTTGGAAAACCATGATGTGGAAAAATGCATTTAATAAATAACTTAGCATGTAGAAACAGTACTTTGTATGCCCCTATGACCCATATATAGTGGTTCATGCATCTCTTTCATAACAAATTTTTTAAAACCTTGTGTGATGCATAACTTGTGATCAAAATACAAGAATCCATTATGAAAAGTGTAGTGATCCTCACTAAATGTTGTAGAGTTATTGAAAGCATTCCATGTTTGTGAAAAATACAAATCAGATGCATAAGTAAGAATCATGTCACGTAAGGAATGATTATGAATAGTAGAAATATTAAAGATTGAAACAATATTTGTTTGTGGGGATGTGAAGCAACTAAGGGCATCAACGACAACATTAGCTTTGATAGGTTGATATTGAATCATAGGCTAGAAATTTTGTATGAATGAAGCCCGTTTAATGTGTCTATCAGAAATCAGTGGTTGATTTAATAAATTCTCAATAGCATGTTGGTCTCTTTTGATTAGAACTTCAGAACCCATAAGGTAATGTTTCCAAATTTTTTAATCATGCACACCAGCTAAAAGTTCCTTATCGTATGTACTATAGTTCTTTTTTAAAGGTTTAAGTTTCCTACTTTCAAATGCAATGGGATGATCATTTTGCATGAGTATAACACCTATACCTGAACCACTAACATCTGTAACTACATGGAAAGGTTGTGTAAAATTAGGTAATTGTAAAACAAGTGCATGCTTGAGTTTTTCAAAAGATTGTTGTTGTGCTAATCCCCATGCATATTTTAACTTTTTCTTCAATAATAACGTGAGTAGAAGTGCTAAATAAGAAAAACCTTTTACAAACTTGCAGTAAAAACTAGATAACCCAAGAAAAGGGCATACATCATTCACAAATTGAGGTACATGCCATTCTTCAATCACTTAATTTTCTTTGGATCTACATGAACACCTTGACTAGAAACAATATGTTCTAAATACTCTAATCCTTTTTGGAAAAGGTAACTCTTTTTAGGATTAGCATAAAGTTTGTTTTTGTGTAACAAATTAAAGACCATTGCTAAATGATTTTCATGGCCATTGTCATTCTCATTATAGACAAGTATATCATCAAAGAAAACAAGAACAAAAGCTCGATAATCAAGGGAAATGTTATTCATCATGCATGCAAATGTAGCATGCGCATTGGTAAGTCCAAAAGGCACTACCATGAATTCAAAGTGACCAGTCTCATTTCTAAAGGCAGTCTTATAAATATAATTTTGTATCATGCGTATCTGATGATGCCCTGATTTAAGATCAATTTTACTAAAAACACGTGCACCATGAATTTTATCTAGCAAATCATCTATCCTAGGAATAGGATATCTATTTTTAATTGTAATCTTATTAAGTTCTCTATAGTCAATGCACATCATGTAAGTCTTGTTCTTCTTCTCTACTAAGAGAACAGGTGCTCCAAAGGAAGAAGAACTAGGTCCTATGAGGCCTTTGTGAAGTAAATCCTTAACTTGATTAGTGATTTATTTTTGATGTAAAGGTCCATGTCTATAAGGTGCTTTATGTGAAGGAGAGCCACTAGGAATTAAGTCTATACTATGGTCAAGGTATCCCCTAGAAGGTGGTAGCTTAGAAGGAAAATCAACCATAAAACAATCCTTATAGGATGCCATGAATGATTTATATGCATTGGGAAGTGTATGTGTGTAATCAACTCTGCTATTGACAAAACAGTACATGAATTGTAAACGTTCCTAAATGCACGTTTTACTTAGGTATGACTAATTAAGGGAAAGGGTTGGAAATCATGCATTACAAACAAAGAGATATCTTGATTGTTAAAATTAAAACTCATGGTGTGTGTATGATAATCAATGCATGGATTGTAATGATGATGAAAAGGCATAGCAAGGATAACATCATAGGACTATAAAGGAGCAATTAAGAATGTGCATTCATTGATGTATGGACCTATACAAATCCAAACGTTATGCACTTCACTCGTAACATTATATCTATTTCCTTGAAATGAAGCTTTAACTTTATACATAGAAGGAAGTGGATGTAAATGAAGATCTTGCACTAGTGTATAAAAAATAAAATCATGCGAACTATCATCATCATGTAGAATGTTAACAAATTTACCATTAATAGTACCTTTCATACAAAGTAAAGAACGAATCTGATTACCCAAGGTACTTAGATCCTATTTCAATGCTTCTTTGATCCAATCAGGTTGAGTGTCTTTAGGAACCACCTCCATGTTGTGTGCTTGAGCTTCAATATGTTTCACCTCATTAGTTCGCAACCTACATTTAACTTTATTATGAACAAACTTACCACAATTCCAAGAAGTAATATGAGGCCATTTTTGTTGAGCATCCATCATTGTAGTTTGAGGGGTTGGAGGTTTGGTAGGGTGTAAAGGATTTGGCTTCTGGATGGGTGAGAAATTGGATTGAGGAGGGCGTGGAAAAGTAGAGGGGCATTTAAAAGTAGTGGAATTATGCTTGAAGGAAAATTAGTCTTGATTTGTGGTTGTCATTGATGCGTTTGTTGTAAGCGAATGGACTTGGTAATGGATTGAAACTCTTTCTCAACATCATGTGCAAAAGAAATAGCCTCATAGAGAGTCGCAGGATGTAAGGTGTTGAGCTTGGCTTGGATTCCCATCTCCAAATCATCTTCATAATTTCACTGCAAGGTATCTTCAAAAATCATTTCAAATGAACAAATAAGTAGTAGTCATTGCCAAAGCGTTCAGTGTAGGTAGACACAGTATCACCATCTTTCCATCCAAAAGTTGTCCATGCTCGATGAGCATGTATGTGAAACTAGGGAGAAAGTAAGGACTCTTTGATCTTCTTTTGAAATGCATCCCATGTGGTAGGGTAGTTGGTGCTATGGCACAAAACATTCCACCATAGTTGGGCTTTACCCACCAAGTAATTAGTAACAAATTTCACTTTCTCACTTTTAGAATATGATTCTTCCTATCTTGTAAGTTGGTAACCATGTCCATGGTTTTGTGCTTATCAATGTATGAGCCTTCTTTGAATTTGACCACTAGGTGTTCAAGTTCGAAGGGTTGATCAAGATTTTTGAGTTGGATAATTGATATTCATAGCCCATCCTCATAGATCTAAACACCTAATTGTTTGGTCCTAATGTACCCCAAATGCATCTTATAGGGACCTTCTTGTGTCTATAAATAGGTTGTGCTTGAACTACCTATAGGTCGTTCCATGTTAAAGGATATTTCTCAATTACTCGCTTTTGAACTGAGTATGTAGGGATAATCATTGAGTTGCTAGTCCCATGCCTTTGCTCTATCTTGACTCTCTTTGATTAATTTGTCTCATGCTACCTTGCCTCATCAAGCTGCCTTGACATTGTTGGCTACCTCCAACATTATGTATGTATGCATGTATTTATGTATGTATGTATGTATATATGTATGTATGTATGTATGTATGTATGTATGTATGCATGCATGTATGTATGTATGTATGTACGTATGTAAGTATGTGTGTATGTATGTATGTATTGTTGATATATTTAGGTAGTGATGTGTGTGAAGACACTAGGACCACTGGGGCATTTTTTTCCCTCTTTAGAAGGTTTTTTCCCCTGCCTTGTATATACGCCTATAGCCCGAACATGTTACTTATCTTTATACATTCTAGTGGTAATACATTCAGTATTGTGTGTTGTGATCCAAGCTTGTTCTTCTTCCTTGTGCTATTCGCGTGCTTCCGCAGACATCTAACTCCAACAATTGGTATCAGAGCAGGTCGCCGCTTCATCTAGGGCATCGTCGACACCTCTTCCATCACAGTATCAAAATCGCATGAAATTTGGTGTGCATAATTGGGGCCATTAGGAGATCAAAAGGACTTTGCTATGTGGCACCGAAAATGCAATCTGAGCTCATTTTGGCCTCCAAATGCATTATCAATGCGCTTGTGTAGGCTATTTTGTCTTTTTGTGCCAAACATATATATCAGTTTTGGTTCGCCAGTATAAGCATCTCAAAGTTTGCTACATGTTTAGCAGAATTTGTCAGGGCAATTATGTTCAACTTTTTGAGATACAATCAATTTTCTACATCAGGGTATTTTAGTCACCGCCATGGCTGAAAGCAATGATGTATTTCGTATGTTGGCTATCGAGGGTAAGTTGGATGGTACCAACTACCTGTTATGGGCTTATATGATGCCCCATGTATTGGTTGCAAAAGGACTATGGAATATTGTACATGATGTTGAAAAATGTCCTTTTACACCTGCAAATATAGGTACTGCAAATACAGGTACTGAAGCAGATGTTGATGGTGTCGAAGATGGTGATATTCTGTAGATTCTTGTTCGTGCTATGGTTTCTATTGAAGCTACTATAGAGAAAATTTGTTGGGATGGTTGAGATGCTCAAGCACATGCATTGATAGCCTTGTCTGTCAAACGTGCCATTATTCCTCACATTCACTCTTGCAAAACAACTAAGGATGCTTGGGATACACTTACCACATTGTACCAGGCTAGGAATGAGGTTCGTGTTGCTTACCTTCAAAAACAGTTGGAGAGCGAGCACATGAATGAAGGTGATTCTATGGACTTTTTTGACAAAGATCAAGGATTTGAAGGAACACTTGATTTCTGCTGATGAAGTCCTTCCTAACGGTTCACTTATGCAAAGTATTCTGAATTGTCTTCCCGAATCATATCAGAGTTTTGCTTCTACTCTTTCTTTGATGATGAAAGGCAATCCAAATGCCTTCACATTTGAAGAGTTAGTTTTTGTTATGTTGTGGGAAGATCAATCCAAGCAAAATAGGTCTATTATGCATGTTGAAGATCAATCTTTCATGGCTAGTCAGAAGGGCAAAGGAAAATCTACTAGTAAGCAGAAATCTACTAATTCTGCACAATCAAGAAGGAAGACAAAGATGAGAAGAAATCACAAAAACAGATATTGTTTTGCAAATATTGTAAAGCAAATGATCATATCATTAAGAGCTATCCAAAACCGGCTACTAAAGAGGCAAAGAAGAAAGAGGTTGGAATGGTTGTTGCAGAGGCCTTTACACTGAAAACAGAGTCTGCTAATCTTGTGCAGGATGAAGAATGGGTTTTTACTAATGTTTGTAGTTTTGACCCATCTTCTCATGAGCAGTGTATGTCTCTCGTAGACTCAGATGTTTGGTATTTTGATAGTGGGGCAACCAAACATATTACCTTGCAACACAGTTTCTTCACTTCACTCGAGCCTTCCCCTATAGGGAATACTATCACATATGCCAACAACTGCTCTTATCCTGTCATGGAAGGTTGTAAGATCATTATGACTATTGCTGATGGTAGTGCTTTCACTTGGTCAGATGATTTATTTTTTACAAGGATCAAGAAGAATCTGTTATCAGTTTTTGCATTAGCCAAGGTTGGATTGGTTGTGAAATTTGTTGATGACAGATGTACAGTTCATGATTTGTCAAATGGAGATGTGATTATTGCTTCTGGCATTTTATGTCATGGGCTGTATAAGCTCATTGACTATGAAAGAGCTGTGAATGATTCAACATGTGCAATACATGATTCTTAGGCTATGTCAGATGCAAAGCTTTGGTATGCATGCTTTGGTCATCTGAATTTTGCTAGTTTGCTATGCCTTAGAAATCTGAAATGGTGTCCTATTTGCCCAAACTTGAGGGACCTGATAAACATGTATGTGAAGTCTGTATTTTGGGCAAAATGCAGCATTCATCATTTCCAAAAGATGGTTCAGTTCGAGCTACTAAAAAATTGCAGCATGTTCATAGTGATGTGTATGGTCCTATGCAGACATCGTCTTTTGGAAACTATCTTTACTTCATGACTTTCATCGATGATTTTTCTAGGCATGCATGGGTATATCCATTGAAGGCAAAGTTTCAAATAGTTTTTGCTTTTGGCTGAAAATCTATCGGCATGTAAAATGGGCACCCTCCATTCTAATCGAGGGGCGAATATATGTCTTTTGACTTTAATGCATTTTTGGTTGAATGTGGGATAAAACATCAGTGTACAATGTTGTATACACCTCAAGAGAATGGAGTTGTTGAACGAAAGAATAGTTCGCTCATGGAGATGGCGAGGTGTATGAACAAGAGTCAAGCTTTACCACATAGTTTCTGGCTTGAGGCTGTTATGTGTGCAACATATGTACTTAACAGGTGTCCTACTAAATCGTTGTATGTTGGTGCAAGACAATAAAAAATTGGTGATTTGGAAAAGAATTGAAGTCAAAGAATAAAGCAAAGTTCAATATATGAGGCTTGAAGATGAGTACATGATCAGAGGATGAAGACTTGTATATACATGTACATTAAACTTGTAATTAGTTTACTTATACCTTGTAATGGTTACGAGTTTGTACATATATTCCTATATATACAAGTAGAAAGTTGGGACACAAAGGAGGGATGATGAGTGACAAGTTTTAGAAGTCGTTAGAGACTTTAGAAAGCGAGACGAACTTGATGTATCACTCAGATGTAATTTTTTTCCTGAATAGAAGAAAGTTGCACCTCGATAATTTTCTCAGTGCTCCTTTTGTGTTCATCTTCTTGATGAATGCTTTTGTACAAGTACAATTCTATATTTGAGTGACCTCTGTACAAGTTTTGAGAGTTTAATTTTAATCAAGCTGAGAGGATTTTAAGTAGGAACATTTACATGTGTAAATGGAAGAAGTGAAGATAGGAAGAGGTGCAATCCCAATGGTCAATGTTTTGATTAGATCTCCCTCCATAGTGTAAAGTTTTGAGCAAGTAAGCACTCATTCTTTAAGTTCAAAGGTAGCTACTTGTGGCTAAAAGCATTTGAATAAACGGGATCTAGTTTGGGAGAACCATGCATTAGAAGTTGTAGGTGTCAAAGTTGACTATTCAATTGAGTAGTTTTAGACATAGGTACATTGTTTGAAGCAAATCTCAAGATTTACTAAATCTTTTGAGAATTTCTAACTTGGAGAAGGTGTAGAAGCTTTACACCACTTTATACAAAGTTTCATTGAAAACTGTACTCATTTGATTAATTAATGAGTGAATTAAGTGCAACAGACTTTTCTAAGTAATCAGTTTCTTCACATTTAGTTCAAAGTTTGATAATTTGTCATTGGTCTTCCAAAATTGGTTGAGGTTTTGAGTTGTTCTTGATATAGATGTGCTCTAACATGAAGGATAACTTGTTCTTTTGGAGATTAACACTCTCCTTTAGTGTCTTCTATCACTCCATATAAGGCTTGTCACAATCGCAATCCATCTATTGCTCATCTTCGTGTTTTTGCTTGTTTGGCATATGCATTAACACCCGAACAACATCACAAAAAATTGGATGATAAAGTAGTAAAATGCATTTTTGTTGGGTATAGTTCTGAAAGCAAAGGCTATCATCTATATCATCCATAAACTAAACACATTCTGGTTAGCGGTGATGTTGTTTTTGTGGAAGATGTTATTCAGCCCTTACTTTCATGTACTAAGGAGACATCTGTTAGCTCCAAAGACATGTATGATACTTTGTTGCCTCTTTTTACAGATGGACAGTCTAGTGCTGGTCCTAATGAGGCAACTTCTCAACCTTTGCAAGTTTCATGTGATGATGCAGGTCATTATATCTCTGATGCAGATTTACATGATGCACTTTTTGATGAGAGAGCTGATATTGAGCAGGCAAAAACTATGCCAAAATGGCTAGTAAAGACTTTGCATGATAGCAAATTAGATGCACCTCTATCATACCATACTCATTCAAGATCTCATAATGCCTCTTTTGCATCAGATTCTTATGCTATGGTTGCATCTAGTCTCTGTTATGAGAATGACCCTGTTTCATTCGATGAAGCACAAAATTTAGAAAATTGGATGGCTGCTATGCAATCTCAATATGATGCTATAATAAAGAATGGTACGTGGTCTTTATCTAACTTGCCTCTTGGCAAGAAGGCAATTGGCACTAAGTGGGTTTACAAGTTGAAGCATAAGCTGGATGGAACAATTGACAGGTATAAGGCTAGGCTTGTTGCAAAGGGTTATGCGCAGGAAAGAGGCATTGATTTTGATCAAACCTTTGCACCTACATGCCATATGACTCCAAATGTGAGAATCAAGCAAGACCTCCAAATGTGAGAATCAAGCAAATAGAGAGTCAATGTTACGATTTTGGCATCTTTAAAATGTGATGGTAACATTACTCTCTCCAAATTGGGAAAAAAATGAGATATAGTAAATCCATATATAATATAGGCTTGTTAAATCTTTCTTCATGTGCCTCCATGAAATTATCTCCCCATCAAGCGATGAGTGCTATGAAGTCCAATGTTCTCTAGTTTGGGCTTCATTGGACTCTTCTTGTAGAAATTTAAAGCCTTGATTGTTGTGTTCTAGATCTTCCAGGAATTGAATCATCATAAATTATAGTATTTGTAGAGTTCTTGACATGTGGTGGCCCTGTCCAGACCTAGTGTCCGGCCTAGTTAAAAATTAGGTTCCAGGGCCAATTTGAGGGCTTAAACGGAGTCTAGAAAATACGAAAATTGATATGTAGGTACTTCTAAGGCTCCTCAAGCTCAAGGACTCCTTGGCTTGCGCAAAATGGAGCTACAAAAATATGAAATGGTATTTACAATGATTGTTAGTGATAATAATCACTGTTAAAAGATGTTGATTTGGGAAAAATTGAAGGGCCTATCTGCCAGATTTGCGTCGACTGCTTTGTCTACTTACTCCTTCACCTTGTTCTGACTCTCTCCGCTGGCTTCCTTGTCTAGTCGGTCCTTGGGTGCCCATACTGCTCTCAACACCCCCCCCTCTCTCGCGTCTGTCGTCCCTGACAGACCCTTGTTGCTGGGAGTGTTGGATGTAATATTCCACAACCTGAGTGGCAAGCTGATGTTCTTGTATGCGTAGTCCTCTAGCCAAATCTGTCATCATACGATCCCAATCGATTGGTCCTGGAATGTCCGGATGTGGCAGACGTAACTGATCTGCATGGATCGCTTGTTCTACTGCGAATAGATGTAGCAAATGTGTGGGTCTGGGAATGAAAATTTCGGAATGGTATTCCCAGAATCCCGTAGAGAACATTTCCTCAAATGTCTGCTTGAAGCATGCGGGCAAGTACTTTATTCGTGCATGCCAAGCAAAGATGATAGTGACCGAGGGGGTTTGGCTCATGTCGTAGACTAGATCCTTGTTGCCTTGAGCGAATCCAGGGGCGGAGATGTATGGAGCTTGGACATTCCGAAAGGTTTTGAAGACAATGGTCATGAGCTCGAATATCTTCATACACATTTTCGCTGCTATGTCGGGTACATTATTTAGGCATGTGGACCAGTGCCGAATTGTTGATATCATGTAAGCTACGGTTGGGGTCCCCCGAGGCGGAGCAAAATATGGATAGTTGATCCAAGCCGAGCATTCTTTATTGTTGCATACCTTGATTGCAAATGCTTGCCAGGATCTGCGATGTACCACTGGACAATAGCATGGATTATACTTGATATATAGTGGCATGGTTGCCCAGGTACTCATCATCTCTGGGTAATCGGTGAGTAAACGTGCACGCCAATTAGGTTGGAAGATCGAGCCAGCACGTGCATCGATCGATAAATCCCCTATCTCAAATTGAGTGGCGAATGTGGGCTCCTTCCCTGTATGTCTTTTGACTTCTGCATTATAATCATGTAGTAAGACAAAATAAGGCATGTATTGCGACTCTGATGTTGTGATTAACCGTTGATGGGATAAATTGTGAAAGTAGGAAGACCGAAGGACAGTTTCTTCCATATTTGTGAGAGATTGCATTTGCACGGCCACACGATCATCATGTGTCTTACCCACTTTCTCGACCCTTTTGACCCAATCTGGAACTTGGATTTCTAGCGTGTCTTGTCCTTCTTCCGTAGTTCGACCACCAGGCGTCGGCATAGGCTCGTATGGCTCTTCATAGCTGTCATCGACGGGGATTTCCACTACTGTTTCAGGTTCTAGTTCTTCAATGGGCGAGGGTGGCCGTTCATATGGGAGGAGGCGTGCTTGGAGTTCTGCCACCTGTTTCCGGAGGGTCTCCATTTCTTCTGTAGAGTGTTGCAAGATTACCGGCTCTTGTTGAGCTGTGGGGACACTGGCAATCTGTTTCTTGAGATCTGCACATTCAGCCTCTAGCTTTTCATATGACTCCAAGAAATTTGCATGCTCCTCAAGTAAGATGCGAATGTCTTCCGATGGAACTGCTCTATATCTGGTAGGGCTAACGGTTGCTCCTACGGTTCCTTCCATAGCCGCTTCAAAGTTGTCTTGGTTTTGTTGTTGAAGTCGTTTGTTCTCTTCTAGTGCTGCGGCCATATGCTTCCTTAATAGCCCAATGTTGCGTCTGAGTGTAGCGTTAGAGATCATTTGCGCTTGAAGCACTGTTTCTAGTTCTTTGACTGCTTGGTCATCTACTGTTGATGTCTTTGATTCCAGTTCGGAGTGAGCCTGCTGTAGGGTGGTATGCTCGGCTAGGAGCGTATGGTAGTCAGCTTCAAGAGTGGTGACTCGAGCCTGCAGACGTTGAGATTCTGCCTGGAGGGTAGCAGTGCGTTCTTCCAATTGATGGTAGTCTTGTTGTAGCTGATGAGCACACTGAAGTAATGTGTTGAACGTGCTATTTACATTATGAGATGCAAGGGGAAAAGTTTGAAGTGCAGGGGAGGTGGGATCGGGTAGGGGGGTAGTGAATGCTGTGTGTGCCAATGATGTGAGTGGTGAGGTGGGGGGCAAGGGAGGGGAAGATGGTGGAATTGTGGGGAGAGGTGTTGTGGTTGGTGAAATGTCCATTGGGTCAGACAAGGTGGTGTGTACAGGGGCTACCATGTAGGTGGGTATGGTAGGTGAAGTGAGTGTGGTGTTCGTGTAAATTGATGTCGTTGCGAACATCGGAGAAATGTGCCTCGGAAACATTGGAGAGCGGGTGAACTGCTCCACAACGGACGGGTATTGGGGTGGCGCGGTCAGGTTGAAAGAGGT
This sequence comes from Ceratopteris richardii, assembly GCA_020310875.1. Taxonomy (NCBI): domain Eukaryota; kingdom Viridiplantae; phylum Streptophyta; class Polypodiopsida; order Polypodiales; family Pteridaceae; genus Ceratopteris; species Ceratopteris richardii. Next base: position 89,949,055 of record CM035408.1, on the reverse strand, counting down.
GTAGGGGCCAGATGGGAAGTGAGGGTCATGGAATGGAGGTACCCGTATTGGGGGATAGGTCGGGAAACACAGGGTGCCTTCTGTGGGTGCTGGGTTTCCAACTACACTTGGAATTATGGGATGGCCAGTCATGGGTTCAGAGGATAGACGGGACGAAGTGTACAAGGGATTGGTGACGAAGGAGAAGAGGGTGTCTTGTGAGGTGGGTTCTCGAAATGAGAATGATTTGAATGAGGATGGGTTATAAGTGAAGGTAGAGGTGATGACTGTCGTTTCTTCCAAGGTGGGAGGTGGTGGTGGGGGTGCAGAAGGTGGTGATGGAGGATGCTGGGGTGAGATGGGTGATGTCTGAACGAAGGTTTCGGCGGAGAGGTCAGTGGTGGTTGTGGGGGTGGCTGTGGTCTCAATGGGTACTTCTGGTTCTATGACGGGTATCCTGATAGTCTTACCTGCTCGTGGTAACGTGTCCACTCTGCGTTTGTCATACCTTACTGACTGGCGGACTGCAGTGTGGACAGCCTCTGGAACTCCTAAAGACTCTGACACTAATTTGAGGGTGTCAATGAAATGTTGGTCCACCCCTTCATCTGATAGCATTTCTTGCATCAAAGCTTGACCGGATACAAGAGAGAGTCGATGCCTTTCCTGTACTGCTTTGATTGTGTCATATAACCTTCGTAGTTGAGCTGTATATGCTGGTGCACCTACAAGTTCTGGCACTTCTTGTTGCTCTTCTTGGTGCTCTTGATCATAATCCTCCTCATCATCCTCCTGTTCTTCATCTCCGTCATCCTCTGCATCCACTTCAACAGGTGTGACAGGTGCTTGGGAGGTTGTGGCCTGCGTTTGCACATTTTCCGCTTGTTGTGCCTCTTCTGCCTCCAGCTCTACATCTTGTAATAATTGTTCGAAATCTTCATTAGTGAGTTCTTCCAAAGGAGCACCACTAGGAAATTCAAGATCGGTTGGGATGGGCGGAAATATCAAGGTGGAACCATCAGTGCTGCGTCGTGGAAGTCGGAGTGTGAATGGTCGGACTCTTCGGGGTGGAGGGGTGACGTCTGGTGTTAGGGTGGCTCCACGTGGTTGAGCACATGGGACTTGGACAGTGCCTCTCATTTTCTTAGAAGGGGGTCCCGTGGATGTCCTGCCTCTAAACTGCTCTACCCGATTCCACATTAGGGCCCGTTGGATCGGAATGTCATAAGCCAAACACCTATAAATGATTCTTGTCAGGGCACAGCAACCATATAAAACCTGTTTCCGCGGCCATCGTTTGTGAGCTAGGTGTATCTGATCAATTATCCAGTGGGGTAAGTTGATAGTGAGGCTCTGTGTCTCTGCCAGATACAAGCTAAACCAAATCTTTTTGGGCGGCATGGTGAATCTATCTTGTGCCGGGAAAGCAAAATGTTGCATGCACATGCGAAGGTGTATTGCAATATTAGGCGTCATGGACACCATGTCTTTGAGTTTGGTGAGACTTCGATTCTTCATGTAATCCGGTACTAGGGTTTCCTTCTCTGTAGGAATATGCATTCCGCGCATATCTAGAGCCTCTCTCACCAAATTGTTTGATAGCCTGAACCTCTTGAGCTCATTCCCCTTTGTCAGAGATGGAATCACAAATGAGCTTGCACCTTTTGGGTTCTGATTTGGAGTCAAGGTGTTGATGAGATAGTAGCATCGCATGAAGTCAGGTTTTGGGAGTCTTGTATTGAAATAGGCACTCAATCCTGCCTTTTCCCATATCGGTTGTAGACTTTCTGCATTTTGTAATTTCTCAAATTCTCTTGTAAAGAAATGGTATCTGCCTTGCTTCCCATTGAAGTCCACTCTGATTCCCATAGGTACGTTCCTTCACCCAAGGGTCCTGCCACCTCGGTAAACCAATGTGAAGTCTTTCCCACGGGCATGGTGTGGCCACGCGGAGGGTCCGCAATAGGTATGATTTTGACGGCCTGCAATTCTTCTGGTCTTTCAATTGTCTCAGGCAAAACGGGTAAACTGTCCAAGTCCACCACTTGCGGGCTTGTTTCTGTGTGAGAGCTAGTTCCAGCTGCCTCCGCCATGTTGAAAATGTCGCAACTGATTCTGTGAGAATATATGAATAAACGTTAACATTGCAATGGACACAAAAATGACATGGTGTCCCTTGTTACAACATTAACTTAAAGTTCGGGAGTGGTTAGGGGTTAATAAGTGCTCGGTGCTAGTGTGTGTAGTCAGGAGTTAGGTAGACCTAAGAGCTAAGCGAAATGATGTGATGTGAGAGTGAAGCGGTTAGTAGGTGGTCATGGATTTACAATCGGGCCCGGGGGTTTGTTACAAGTCTTGGGCTGCCAAATGCAGTGGATGGGTTTTGCTCTTGTTTCCGTAGAGGCTCTCGAGAGCTTTATAGGTGTGTCAGCTTGGAAGTGAGGCCTTTTAGGGACCCATTTACAAGTGATTCTGTTCGTGCTCATGGGCCTTGGTGTTGAAAATGAGTGGATGTAGGCTGTGCGAGTGAATGGATCATGCTGTGTAGGGTGTGTTCTTGGTGTAGCTATTTGAGCCCGCAAACAAGCCTTAGGCACCCAAATTTGTCTTGATTGTGGGCTAGCCTTCATCGACTTTTTGGGCACCCAAATAGATTTCACGTTAGCAGAAGAATTTCCGAAAGACTTCTTATTAGTGACGTGTTGTTGGTTACGAATAAGAGGCTTTGCCCGTGCGGTTGGCGTGAGTGCAACCGAGTGTTCGCCTTTTCGCACCCACACTTGGTTCACTTGTTGAGACATTCTGCTGCGCAGGTTCTTTTGATTTCCGGCATAGGTAGTACTCTGCTTCTTCTGCCTTTGAGCCACCTTTGGTTGTTGCCTCCTTCTGACTTTTGGAAAAGAAGGGAGTTCCGTTGCATCCCTGACTCCTTTTTTGCGCATAGCATTCCTCTGCAACACATAGTTTTGGACAAGAACAACATGGTCATCCTCATGTGTACTCCTGGAAGGACCAGGAGTCTGTGCCTTTCCTAGTTCTTTGAGTGCTCCATTATCCAACTCTACTGTAATTCGACTATGATTGACCCATACCTGAAGAAGTCCACTTCTTAGGTTCAAGTTGACTGCTTGGTCATAGATCCAGTCTTGACCCAAGACGAGGGGTTCCGTGAGGTCCTCATCCTGACACACTAGTACTTTAACTGTCATTGCCTCATCATGAATGTAGAGGGGAAGTTCCACCTCGCCCATGCAAGGGGTTTCCACGCCTCCCAATCCTATGAGATACGCTTCCACAGGATTGACAGTTAACTGCAACTCTTGACAGTAAGACAATTTAACCGCACTAGTGGCTGCACCTGAGTCAATCAAGGCTCTTACGGTCCTTGCACTCTTTCCTTGTCCTATATCTAGGGTTATGAAAGGACGTCGATCAATTATCCTATGCGAGCTTGTTCCTGCGACTTCACACATGGCCATAGGATATCCTTGATCTGCATAGTCATCTGTTCTAGTCTGATCTCGGCCTTGCCTTCGTAACTTCATCCTTCTGATGCGTTCTAAAGCTTCTGCTTGAGCTTCTTCTCGAATTCGCTTTTCTTCCTCTTTGCGTTTCTTAGCAGTGTTGAGTCGGCTGAGCATTTCCTCCGTGAGGGGTTCCTGATACAACTTGACTCTGCAACCGCTAATATAGTTTGGGAGAACATCACCCTCTAACGTGGCTAGTTGTACTGCTCCGCTCGTGGAGATCCTATTGATGATCATAGGTCCGTAGCCTCTCTTTTCTAGCTTCCTTGCGTGTTGTTTCAGTGTATAGACTAAAACTAGATCTCCTGCTTTCAAACCCTTATCCTTCACGTGGGCATCAAAGTATGCCTTCTGTCTCTTCTTGGCTGCATATATTCCTGCAGCGGCTCTCAGTCTTGTTTCTCCTAATCGTTCAAGGTCAAAGATCCTAGAGGAGAGCTCATGACCTGTCCATTCGTGCTCTTGTGCTACTCTCAATGTAGGGATCAAGAAGTCCAAGGGTAAGACAGCGTTTTGGCCGAATACCATCTGAAAGGGGGTGGCTTGGAGTACCGTTTTGTAGGCAACTCGGTATGCCCAAACAGCATGGTGTAGCTGTTTGTCCCAATCAGAGCGTTTAGTGTTCACTAATCTTGTCAGTACATTGCATAAGATCTTATTAGTGCTCTCAGCTTGTCCATTAGCTTGAGGGTGATAGGGGGCAGACTTCTTGTGTATTACCAAGAATTCTTGGAGTAGATTTTCAATCACTTCGTTCAAGAAATGAGTGCCTCTATCACTTACAAGCTCTATAGGTAGCCCATATCTCGTGAATACATTCTCAAACAAGAATTTAGCAGTTGTTTGAGCATCGTTCTTTGTCGTAGCCTTTACCTCTACCCACTTAGTTAGATAATCTGTCGCAACAATGATGTATTCCGCATGAGAACCTTTAGCTGGGGGATTAATAGGACCTACAAAGTCTATTCCCCACTTAGAGAATGCACGTCCACCCATCATAGGTTTCAGTGGCATCTCATCTTTGCGTATAGGATACTGAGTCCTCTGACAGACATCACACCGTTTCACATAGGTATGTGCATCCATGTGAAGGGTAGGCCACCAGAAGCCCGCAAATAGTATTGCCTTGATCACCCGATCCGGTCCAAAGTGTCCTCCTGCTACACCTTGGTGAGCAGTTTCTAAGATCTTAAGATATTCACTTTCATGGACACATAGCCTCAGGTAACCATCTTTACCACGCTTGTATAGATTATCACCAATGAGTGAGTAATCCAGGGCTTCTTGTTCTAAACTCCTTTTCCTAGCCAGAGTCATGTCTGGAGGGAATGCTTTCGTCCTTAGGAAGGATACTAGTGGTTCACTCCAATCTGGCACAATGGATACTTGATAAAGAGTGGCGTGTTCCACAGGTGGCTTAGTGCAACAGATTGGGCATTCCTTGCACCACTTTTGGACATCCGCTTCCATAGTCGGCCAATGCACTCCGAGTCTTCTTAGTGTCTGTAAGGTTCATTACTTTGAATGGTGTTGCTCTAGTGCACCTACATGTGCTAATTGCAACCATTTAGCGTACTCATCCTCTTCTACGCAGCAAGCCAAGATCCCTTGATCTGTGTGCTTGTACATACTTCCTGCCATGATGTGGTACTTTTGGGCTTTTACAACCTCTCTATTCCGTGTGTTTACCACTGGATGGTTAGGCCCGTATGTCAATACTGGTACCAATGGCTTAGCCCACTGCGGCACCACTTCCAGATTAAACAAGTAAGCATCAGGAAGGTCATCTGATACTCCTTGTGGGGCTTCTCCCGACGTGAGCCTAGAGAGATGATCTGCTCTTAAATGAGTCCTCCCTTTTCTTACCACAACTTCAAAGTCATATTCCATGAGCAAGAGAAACCATCTCACTAATCTTCCTGTATTGCATGGTTTGTTTACGAGGTATAACAAAGCTTGATGATCCGTAAAAAATTTAAACTTATTTGCAAGCAAATAGTGTCTAAATTTCTTAACTGCATATACCATGCCTAAGCCTTCTCGCTCTGTAGTGGTGTAATTCCGTTCAGCCGCATTCAACTGTCTACTGGCATAGGCAATTGGAAGATCCATATTACCTTCACCAGTAGGTTGTGCAAGCACACATCCAATAGCATAATTGGATGCATCAACATGAACATGGAATGGCTTATTCCAATCTGGTGTGGTCAAGATTGGTGCTGAACATAATCTTCGTTTAAGCTCCTGGAAGGAATTCTCACATTCATCCGTCCACTCAAAGTTAGTCAGAAGTCCGTACATGGGCTTTGCAATGATAGCATACATGTGTATAAATCGTCGGTAATAACCACAGTGCCCCATGAAAGCTTGTACTTCCTTGACATTCTTTGGCCTAGGTAGCTCTGCTATGGCTCTCACTTTTTCTTCGTCGGTAGATATGCCATTCTTCGACACTATGTGTCCTAGAATCTTGCCTTGCCTGACCATAAAAACGCACTTTTCTGGGTTCAGGCAGACTTGATATTCTCTACATTTGTCAAAGATTTGTCTGAGTTCAGGAATATGGGTTTGTCTAATATTGGAATGAGCACAAAGATCATCAACATAGACTTCTAAACTCTTCCTCAAGAACTCCTTAAACACATGGCACATCAGCCTCTGGAAGGTAGCTGGTGCATTGGTAAGCCCAAATGGCATTACTCTAAAGGCAAAAATGCCCCATTCTGTGGCAAAGGCTGTCTTATGCTGATCCTCTGGAGCTATGGCTACTTGATTGTAACCCGAAAATCCATCAAGGAAGCTGTACACTTCCTTGCCTGCCACTCTTTCTAAGAGATGTTCTGTGATGGGAAGCGGATAGTTATCTCGAATAGTGGCTGCATTAACCTTCTTCAAGTTAATGCACACGCGCAGTTTACCATTCTTCTTGGGCACCACTACGATGGGTGATACCCACTCAGTGTGCTCAATTTCATAGATAAATCCACCTTCGACCAGTCTATCTATCTCTTCTTTGATCTTAGCAGCGTAATTATCGTTATATGTATAAGGCTTTTGCTTAGATGGTTTAGCGTCTGAAGTCATGGGGATAGTGTGTGAGCATATGTCAGGGTCAACACCTTTCAAGTCCTTGTAACTCCAAGCGAATACATCTCTGTATTCTCTTAGCAAGGCAATTAACGCATGCTCTTCTTCCTCTGTTAGGTCATGGCCTATGTACGTGCATCTCTCCTCTCCTTCTTCTAGGGCCACTACTATTTTCTTGGTGGTTTCTTTGTTATCATAGGCCTCTCCTACTTGTGCCTCTCGTTTAGGCATTCTTATCATGACTCTCCTGTCGTCTATCTCATATTTCTTAAAATTTTCTGGGACCTCAAACAAAGATTCTTCCTCTTCTGGTGAGACTTCTCTCTTCTTTCGTTTCTTCCCTTCTTCCTTCGGGGTTACATGTGTTGCTAATCTTACATCATTTGTAAGCTCTCCATGCCTCTGGGGTTGAAATTCTACTTCATGGAAGTATTCTTTATCTGATGCAAATGGTGGGTCCATAATGATTGACTCTAGATCGGAGTCACTTGCATCCTCAATTGCATCAGGGCTAGGTTCGCATTCTTCTAGAACTGCCTCTCTCATGATTGGCTCTATGGAGAAGACTGAAATGTCATAGCCATCCTCATCACAGTGAGGTGTCCATTGTTCTTCGTTGATGGCTACGTCCATTGTTGCTAAAATTTCTGCCCAACCGTGAGGTTCAAATTCTTCGTCTGGAAAAACTACAGGTGCATAGGCTGGGTCTTGGATTGATCTATGGGTTTCTTTCGCACCTACCTCTCTGGCTTTCTCTCTCTCTCTTCTTCTACTGCTACCTTGCACATCCATAAGTGAGTGTCTTCATGCATCCATGAGGATCCAGACCCTATGGAATGCACCGATTCTGTATCATCTTTGGCTCTATGGATGGGATCCCATTGGATAGGAGGGACATCTCTATGAGAATAATCCTTGAGATTGACTTTGGTCGTAACACCCAAGTGTTGCAAATACAAGGAGTTGGTTCCCCAATCCTGTACCACTTGCAACTGTCGCATAAATGGTCTTCCCAAAATCATCTCATAGGCACGATTTTTGCTGAAGTCACATATGGCAAATGTATGCTCAAACTCGACACCACAAGTGGTGAGAGTTATTCCTTCTAGCAATCCTAGGGGTCTCTCTATGTGACCATCGGCCATTTGCAATTTCATCCTCGTTGGCCTGAGTGCTGGCTTGCCCCAACGCTTCCAAAGGGAAGTAGTGGCAATTGCAACTCCTGCACCTGAGTCCAAAATTGCCTTGGTGGTGTACTCCTGGTAGGTGATGGGAAGATAGGTGTTCCCTTCTTCGCCTTCACACATATCTCCTATCTTATCCAAGGGAATTTCTGGCACTGTCCTATGGGATCCTACTCGGGAACGTGGTTCTGCAACTTCAGTCACTTGACTAGCTACACATTTCCGCGCTTTTGGTCTATTCTTAGGCAGTTCTTCCAAAGTGAGATCGTGCTGCGCCTTGGTGTTCTTTACTACCTCCGTGTTCCTTGATATGACTGAGTCGTCGTTCCTTACCATGACTGTGGGTGCTCTCATACACGTGGACTTTGCTTCCCATGGGCCTGTGAAGTGGGGTAGCTCTTGTATGGAATTAGACTCAAAGTCCAGTCTCTCGTGAGACTGAGTACTCTCATGTTCCCCGTAAATAGATGGGATGTCTTGTGGGAATTGATCGTGTGCATCATCCACAAGTTCAAAAGGAGGGGCGAATTCACTTTCGTTATCCCATTTGTCTTCTTGAATCTCTCGTAGGAAGTCTGGTGCAAACCGATTCATAGAAGAAGAAGTGTCCGGCTCCGTAGAATTAGGCACATAAGCAACCTGGGAAGGAGGGCTTATTCTATCGTTGACTCTCTCCTTGTTCTCATAGATGGCTGGAGCACAAGCTTCCTGGGGAGGATTACTTATTCCATTACTCTTCCGAGCAGGCTCATACGCTCTCTGAGAAGGAATGAAGGCAACCTGTGGAGGTACGTAAGCTTTCGAGGGGGGTTCATCTGCCTTTTGAGGGGGAAGATAAGCTTCTTGAGGAGGCACATGGGCTTCCTGAAGAGGCTGGCTTATTCGTTCTCTTGCTCTCTCCCACAAGTGAAATGAGGGAAATGAGGTGGAGATGGGGATATAGTCAAAAAACTGAAATTTTCGCGATGATGAAAATGGAGGTGGAAGATGGTGAAGATGATGATGGTGATGATGGTGGTGAAGTAAGAAAGAGGAAAAATAGGAAAAGTAGAAAATTTACCTACAACACCAACGTCTACAATCTACGTCTTACCATCACACGCTCGTCCTCAAAGCTCGATCCCCGGCAACGGCGCCAAAATTTGGTGTAGCTCAGTGATGAGTAGCACCTCCTTTAATGTCAATCCGGGAAGACGTGAGGATGGTATGAAGACCTCGAGCAAGTGGCGGCACAAGTGCGTGAGTGAGAAGCACACTAGCATGCACACACATACACACACACGCGCACACAAGGCAAGACAAAGAGTGAGAATCAATGGAGTTCTTCAATTACTTTCAAAATGCTCTTACAAGTTCGTTTCAATTACAATCTAACCTCAAAAATGAGCTCTCTAGCTCTTTTTATAGTTTTTGACTAGGTTTTGGCCCTGTCCAGACCTAGTGTCCGGCCTAGTTAAAAATTAGGTTCCAGGGCCAATTTGAGGGCTTAAACGGAGTCTAGAAAATACGAAAATTGATATGTAGGTACTTCTAAGGCTCCTCAAGCTCAAGGACTCCTTGGCTTGCACAAAATGGAGCTACAAAAATATGAAATGGTATTTACAATGATTGTTAGTGATAATAATCACTGTTAAAAGATGTTGATTTGGGAAAAATTGAAGGGCCTATCTGCCAGATTTGCGTCGACTGCTTTGTCTACTTACTCCTTCACCTTGTTCTGACTCTCTCCGCTGGCTTCCTTGTCTAGTCGGTCCTTGGGTGCCCATACTGCTCTCAACATATGGACATATGTATGAGCGTACCTATGTGTGTATGCATACTTAAATACTTTACATGCATGTATACATACATGAATGTATAAATACATGCATAGATAATTCATTTTATTTTTCCTCTATCTACCATTAATAATGTGGACACATATACATACACATGCACACATACATACATACATACATACATACATACATACATACATACATACATACATACATACATACATACATACATACATACATACATACATACATACATACATACATACATACATACATACATACATACATGCATGCATGCACAGTTTCATAGATACATGCATGCAAGCACTTACCTTTGTTTCATTTTCTAGGTCATTTTCTTATATAAATCATTTTCTAGGTCATTTCGAATCATATTGTATCCCCATCCTTTAGACTTGTATGTCAATAGTATAAGATGAGTCTTTTCAAAGAAAATAACATACAAACAGACATGCATGAATATGTACATACATACATGCATACATACATATGTACATCTAAACATACATACACTTTTGTGGAATCATGTCACATGTTGTGTCCAAAAATAGAGAGAAAAGCATTGCATAGAGAGAGATGGGCATTCACACATGTGTGTGCAGAGAATATCAAACACGTATGAAAAAATAAACTAGTAAAATAGAGAGAAAGAGTTAGGTATACTTACATGGTACTAGGTATAATCTCCCCTCATAGACTTTCTTGGATCTGAACCAAAGGCTATGTATTTATAGGAAAATTTTAGAAATTCAAATTATCTTTAGAAATAAAGTAGAAAAACAACTTTCTTTTCACCGTTTTTATAGAAATCCAATGGGCATGCGCTTATATTTAAAATAATAATAACAAATTTGTGAGTGATTTTCCCTTCAAATACAAGGGAAAATATCAAGTGACTATAAAATGTCCATGCCTTCATGATCCTGACCTTCTCATCAAAACACAAAACACTTTAAGTTCCTCTATCTATCAATCATAATGCAGCCAATGTCACATTTTTACACGTGCAACATCACTAATATGCAATAAATAGAATAAATGACATATAAAAAATTGATTAATTTCATAATTGATAATATGCCCCCCCTATTGAAAAGTAAATGAACTCAATTGCCATGGATGGCCAGTCACATGTCCCATTGTTCCAAACTAATAATCATGGGCTATGTGATATATAAAACACATGCATGGAATTTTCAAACAAATAATTTAATGCATTTGTTAATGATATACAACAATCAAGTGAACATAATGCAGAATTATTGATGCTTTTTGTCTCCATTGAGATTATAGTCAAAGTGCATTGGCAGTTGTGAGGAACCTTATGTTCCATGCTCACACAAAGCACATTAAGGTGGTGCACAATCATTATATTGGGGATAGAATCTCTACTATAGAGATTAGTTGGGCTTATGTGCTCATACAAGATATTATTGTAGACATTTTCACAAACGTTCTACCTAGGGAGAAGTTTATAGATTTTCACAAAGCTTTGGTCTTACTTTATTTTGAGGATTGATTCCTTTACACATATCTTGGAACTTCCTTATACGTGATTGTTAACTTCTTGTTCATAGCATCATGCCTAGAGGGCATTTGCTGAAATATTTGGTAGTTATATGTGTTAACACACTTAGGATTGCTGGGGAACTTTTTTCCCTTTGTAAGAGGTCTCTTTCTCTAGCCTATATAAATGCCTATAAACCTATTGGGTCACTTATCTTTGTATATTATTTTGGTAATAAATTTAGTATTGTGTTGTTATCCATGCTTCTTCATCTTCCTTGTGTTGTTCATGTGCATCCACACACCTCAAACTTCTATGAGGAGTGATGATGAATGCAAAAAGATGAGAGGGCCTTGGAAAACTTTTGCTTTAAACTAGCCTAATTTACTCTAGATAACCTTGATAGACTCCATCAGCTTCAAATATATGCATTTAGACCACCATAGTACTTTGGAACATCATTATCAAAACACTATGTCAAAATAGACAACTTGTGTGTAAAAAGTACCTTGAGAGAACCTATAATTTATGGAAGAAGGCACTCAATATTATAATCATAGCTCACAATCTAGTAAAAATTTGAAAGAACTTGGAGAATCTTGTAGGAGGTAGAAAAGTGAGTTGTGAAGTGACAAAGTTCGGTCAACATAGGACCAACCCATGAGCTTATGGAGACTCAAATAGACCTTATAGGCATGTGATAAGTGCAATAAAATCCACTATGTACTTTGGAGATCAAGGAGAAAGAGTTGATAAAAAACTCTTTGGATGAAACAATCAACTTCAAATGCTCATGGCAGCCAACATGATTACAATCATAACAAATCCTTTTGGAGGAACGATACACACAGTGTTAGTGTATAGAATCGATAAGAGCACAAGAATCAACTTCAAATGCTCATAGCAGCCAACATGATTACAATGGATATATATATATATATATATATATATATATATATATATATATATATATATATATATGAGAGAGAGAGAGAGACTGTCTAGCATATGCTTCTACACCATCTCCTTGTCATCTCCACAAATTTCCACATTCAAATGAGCTCTATATATAGAGCTATGGGTATGGGACTTTTGACCTACCCTTGCATCTTCTCTCACCTCTTGACCTTTCCTTTCATGTCCTTTGCCCTTCCATTTGCTTGGGTGACTCTTGGCGCTCCAAATCACTCCATATGGATAAGGCCATGACTTTTTTGTGTATTCCATATATCTAAACATATTTTGGCTTTTATATAAGCCATAAATACAATCTCCCTTTTTAATTCAACACTCTACTCTAAGGCTAAGAGTGTAGGCTTTACATTTTTAGGGCTAGCTCCATTTTGAGCTTACAACAAATACATTAATCATGAAGAGGTACATAATGAGAGGTGAGTATGTGCCAAGCCTCACAATTGGAGCTTGCACATGTTCCATAATTTCAACACTCCCCCTCAAGCTACAATTGGGAGTCCATGCTACTCTCCAATTCTCCTCCTCTTCGTCCTTTGTGTCTATTGCCCTTTGCTTCATATGTTGGTGATCTCCCTCATTTGCTTCCAAGCTTCTTTGGCTTCTTTTCAGCTTCATGCTTACTTCCTTGGCTCTTTGCAAGAGCTCTTCTTCAACATCTATCAAGTAACATGCCTCATACAAACCTTTGAAATCAAATGTGATCACCTTGGATACATGTATCTTTGTTGCTTCACTCTCTTCCTCTTCATTTGTTGTCCTCTCTTTGCATGCCTCTCTTCTTCTTTACCTTCATGGCTTCATGGCTTCTCTCTTCTTTGCATGCTTCTCTTTGATCCTCCTTTATCTTTGGATCATATTTGTCTTTCTCCATGATCGCTCTTTGCTTTCTCCTTTGGATGTCTTCATGGTTGTCATGCTTTCTTCTAACTTGTCTTCATGACTTCTTTTTGCATCATGGCTGCTCCTTTCCTTCTAGATGCTCCTTCCATAGAGGTGGCTCCTTCTAGTCCTTTGAACTCACCTTTGATGGCTGCTCTACTCTTTCTTTGAGTGTACCTACTCCTTTTGGGTACTTTCCTCTTCTTTGGACTTGTCTTGGATCTTCCAATCCTTGCAAGCTAACTCCCCCTTGCTTCATAGTCTTTTGTTCATGCTTGATGGCTGATTTATACCTGCAAAATCAACAATGGGCTGATCATACATGAAATCTTTCACTAGTCCTCTTCATGTGAAGCATTTCTAGCTTCCACATCTTCCAAGCTTTCTTCATCACCTAAAAGAAAACATGAGAAATTATGAATGTGAACAATGGTGCCTCTTGCACCTAACAAGGGTTTCCATGCCTCTTGGGATGGTCTTACTTTCCCTTACATAGGCTTGCCATTCCTCTTTGAATGGTCTTACTTGCCATAGGCTTGCCACTCCTCTTGGGTGTTCTTACTTGCCTCAACCTTTCACTAGACCTTCACTTGGTCTATGGTGCTTCTTACACCTAACATAGGCTTGCCATTCCTCTTGGGATGGTCTTACTTGCCTTCACATAGGCTTGCCACTCCCTTTAGGTGGTCTTACTAGCCACAACCCTTTGTGCATGTTAGACATCAATCATCAACTCCAAATTCAACTTATATTCAGCCTAAGCATGGCTGTCCAAAATCATCATACATCTTGAGCATAGACTTCACAAGCATGCATACATAGACATCTCCAAATGCATAAGCATATAATGCTTTCATCAAGCTTACATAAAAGCTTAACCTTCAGCCATGTACATAATCAAAACTTGCACTTCATTCACTTTAGTGCATCATCTCAAACACACATACAATGTTCATATGCAACTATATTGTAGTTGCTCATCGAAGATTCTTTGCTTGAATCTTCATCTTCTTTCATTGGCTGCTCAAAAATCCTCATCAAAGTGACTAGCATCACTTATAGCATGCTTCAATGATCAAGAATATGTAGTAAAGAGTAGGACAACAGAGTGTATCACTTCAAATAACATAAAGCAACAAAATTCTCTTACATATGAAAGCTTCATCTCCAACACACATGAGTGTTGCATACTCCATGAGCTCATAGCTCCATGCATTCCTTTGCCATCTCTGCATCTTCTTCAAGGTCTCTTTGCACATCCATGGGCTCCACTCCCAAGGCTCTGCAACCAAAGCTCCAATACCAAAATGTGGAGAAATTTCACTCCAATACACTCCAATACATGCAGCGGAAGTTAGAGAACCTCTTCTAGAATTTGGCCTGTAAGACACATGCTTACTAAAACCTGATTCAGTCACAACTCAGAAATCCAATGACTGTGAAAATTGGTCCACACACAGTAGACTCTCTTAGATTTCTAACAAGCTATAGAACACTCCATTTGGAGTTAATTTGACTAGGTAACCGGCTGCACAAAGTTAACTATCTGTCATCTCAGGCTATGCAAAAAACTGAGGTTCACAAGAAATGCTCCTAGTCACTACCGGAGAATCATCTGACAGAGATTTTGAGATACAAAGAGTATGAGAGATACTTTTCCAAGAAGATATGTTATGCATTAAATGGATAAGTACATAGAGAGACATGACCTTCACAAGGTGGCTGTGTATAGAAAAGGTATGCGGCTAGAATACCTTTGTGCCTTGTAGCATAGAAATGAGGTACCTTCTGATATCCATTGGTGAGAGGCTGACCAGCATATGCTTCTACACCATCTCCTTTTCATCTCCACAAATGTCCACGTTCAAATGAGCTCTATATATAGAGCTATGGGTATGGGATTTTTTACCTATCCTTGCATCTTCACCTCTTGACCTTTCCTTTCATGTCCTTTGTCCTTCCATTTGCTTGGGTGACTCTTGGTGCTCCAAATCACTCCATATGGATAAGGCCATGACTTTTTTGTGTATTCCATATATCTAAACATATTTTGGCTTTTATATAAGCCATAAATACAATCTCCCTTTTTAATTCAACACTCTACTCTAAGGTACATTTTGAGCTTACAGAAAATACATTAATCATGAAGAGGTACATAATGAGAGGTGAGTATGTGCCAAGCCTCACAATTGGATCTTGCACATGTTCCATAATTTCAACACTTGGAAGAGTTTAAAGCATGGAAATCAAAAGGCAAGGTCAAGATGAAGAGGTTGGAGGACATACCTGAGTCATCCAACCAAGCCTTAAGGAGATCACAAAGAGAGAGTAAGAAGCCAATCAAATATGGGTATGATACTTCATTAGTCACTAAGCATTCCATTTATCTTACTAAGGATTCATCACTTGAAGAACCTTCTTCATATGAAGAAGCAAGCACCAAAGTAGAATGGAAGGAGGCTATGGATGAAGAAATAGAAGCACTCCAAGAGAATGAAACTTGGGAGTTAGTACCCAAGAAAGCATCAATGAAGGTAATTGGTTCTAGGTGGATTTACAAAATCAAAAGGAACTCAGATGGATCCATAAACAGGTGCAAAGCTAGGCTTGTGGCTAAGGGTTTTGCACAAACCGAAGGAGTAGACTATGAAGAAATGTTTTCACCAATGGCTAAGATGCCAGCCATCAGAGTATTGGTAAGTGTAGCTGCATCTAGAAATTGGAATATGTATCAAGTGGATGTGAAAAATGCTTTTCTCAATGGGTGGATTTCAGAGGAGGTTTACATGGCTCAACCTCTTGGCTATGAAGATCCAAGCAAGGTAAATCATGTGTGCAAATTAAAGAAAGCTCTTTATGGTTTGAAGCAGGCACCTAGGGCATGGAACCATAGGTTAACAACCTATCTTCAAGACCAAGGATTCATGATGAGCAAGGTAGATTCTTCTCTGTTTGTCAAGAGGAGTAATTCAATAATGATATATTTATGTGTATATATGGATGACATCATTCTTATAGGTAGTGATGCCAATGGCATCAAACAAATCAAACAAAAGATTATGCAGGAGTTTAAGATCAGTGACCTAGGGTTTTTGAAATATTTTCTTGGACTTGAGTTAGTATACACTAACTCTGGAATCTACATCAGTCTAAGGAAATATGTGCAGGACATGTTGAAGAAGTTCCACTTGGAGGATGCAAAAGTAATGAACATCCCTATGGAGGTAAATCATAAATTGAGTGCTCATGGAGGTGATTTGCTTGAAGACATTGCAGGTTATCAAAGCATAGTTAGGAGTCTAAACTATGCAACATTAACAAGGATTTAGATATGTTATGGAGTAAGTGTTCTGAGTCGATTCATGCATAAACCTAGAGCACCTCACTTGGAAGCTGCTAAAAGAATTTTGAAGTACCTCAAAGGTACTCAAAATCAAGGTCTTTACTTTCCATACACATCAGATCTGGATATAAAATTGTACTCAAATGCAAATTAGGCAAGATCTAAGGATGATAGAAGATATACTTCAGGCTATTTATCTTTTGCAGGTGATAAACCCATCTCATGGTCTTCAAAGAAGCAACCAACCATTGCTCTATCTTCAACAAAGGCTAAATACAGGGGATTAGCAAATGCCACACAAGAAGCTATTCGGATTAGATTGCTCTACTCAGATTTGGGACTTCATACTCATTCACCAATGATCTTTGGTCATAACACTAGTTCTTTGCATCTTGCAGCCAATCCCATTTATCATGCAAGAACAAAGCATATAGAAGTGCACTGTCACTATGTTAGAGATAAACTTCTGAGCACAGAGCTTCAACTAGCATATGTATCTACAAATATGCACTGTGCTGATTTGTTAACCAAAGTAGTGATGGTACTAAACTTTGCAGGTTTAAAACCATGATTGGATTACAGGACATTCAAGAAGATTGATGAAGCAATGCATTAGCCAAGATGTTTGGCTTGAGCGGGAGCTGTTTGTACAAATGATCAAGCCTACACATTTGGATCA
The DNA here is from genome assembly GCA_020310875.1 of Ceratopteris richardii. Lineage (NCBI taxonomy): Eukaryota > Viridiplantae > Streptophyta > Polypodiopsida > Polypodiales > Pteridaceae > Ceratopteris > Ceratopteris richardii. Next base: position 89,932,096 of record CM035408.1, on the reverse strand, counting down.
GCATGGAAGACAATGTGTGCAATTATCACTTGATGAATCATGTGAACCTTGGCTTGTAACCACTTGATCATTTACTATTGTAAAAGATTAAATCTTTGAAGAATCTTGTAAAAGCCTATATCTCCTGGAGTTAGGAAGAACATTAGCTACTAGTTCATTTGAGAGAATAACTCCTAAATCAATGGAGTCACTTTAGTTGGAGCCAAGTTTGAATTCAAATTCAAACTTAGAAGAAAACTCTTATAAAAAAGCCTTTGTAAATCTCGCGGACAGATGTGGCCTCATTCAAAGCTCTCTCCTTGATCATTTGTAGAAGTTGAGTGGCTCACACCATAGCTCATTCATTCCATCATCATTGAGAATCATTACAATGCCAATGATATTGTACAATCATGTTTTATAATACATATACTTGAACATCTCTGTTTACTTCTCTGCTATGACTACTCAAAACAATCAAATTTCTCTGATCATATCTCAGTGAATTCTCAACCATTTGTCATAATCTTTGGCTTGTTGGAACCGTCTTGAAGTCTTCTTTGTGTTATCAAAATTTCAAGGAATTTGGTTTAGGCATCTGGGAGAAATCATCCTTGAAGTGTTCACTAGTCATCTACTAGTTAGTCCCTAAAAAGTTGGGGGTAAGCTTTGGTTTGCTAAACTTAATTCTCAGAGCATAGTTGATCATTTTAGATAATTTTGTTGAGATATCAAGCTCAACATATGATGATCCAGGATGACACATATCAGTTTTTTGTTTCTCTGACATGTATAGTGGTCACACTGGTATATCACTTCCAGATTTTTAAAGCTATGGTGGAAAAGCAGACAGGGAAGTATATTGAGACATTAAGATCTTATGGAGGAGGTGAATACATGTCAAATGAGTTCAGTAATTTTCTTAAAAGTCATGGAATTCAATGTCCGTTTTCATGTAGGTATACACCACAACAGAACGGTGTTGCTGAATGCAAAAACAGACATATTGCAAAAATAGCAAGAGCCTTGATGGCTGAGAAGAATATGCTTCATTGTTATTGGGTAGAAGTTATGCATACGGCTGTATACATCATGAACAAAACTCCAACTTCTATTGTACATCAAGTTACACCTGAGGAGAAGTTTACATATAAAAAGCCAAACTTATCACATATGAAAGTTTTTGGTTGTATTGCATATGTGCATGTTCCAGATGAGTTGAGGATGAAACTTGATCCCAAAGCACAAAAATGTGTCTTCATTGGATACTCCCTTGAGCAAAAGGGGTATAAATGTTATTACCCACTCACACTACAGGTGAAGGTGAGCAGAGATGTGGTATTTGATGAAATGTCAAGCTTCTATGCAGATGCCAAAGAGGACTGAATCTTGAACCAAATGACAAAGAAAATGCTGAAAAATCAAGTGCAGAATCTCAAGTTTTGAGTGGACCAGATGCATCACCAACGAATAGTTCCAACTCAAATCCATGGAGTGGAATATTGCATGGAAATTTTAGTCCAGAAAATTCATCAAATACATCCAAGAAAGGTAAAGAAAAGTTTTTTGTTGGTAGTAAAACATGTGCAAGTTTTGAAGACATTGATGGAGATTCAAGCGGTTCAGAAAAGAGTCTTGATGAGGAACTTGGATTGCCCTCTGTGAAGACTCCAGGAGTAAGAAGGGCACATGCAGATGATACAAGGAGAAGTGACCCAGGACCAAGAAGATCTGGGAGGATGCAAAATTCAGTGCAACAATTGACGTATAAAAGTTATATGTATCGTCATTGTGCCTACATGACCAAGGTAATAGAAACCTTCTTGTTTTGAAGATGCAATTGGAAATGCAGATTGGAAAAAAGCTATGTGTTGGGGGATTCTTGTACAAAAAGGGATTTGAGTGTTTGGAGGAGAAATAGGAAAGACAAGAAGAAAGATACACATTGGAAGCCTCTGTCGATTGATTATAAGAAGACAAATACAATGGTGATGAACAATACAATCCAATGCTTCTGTGCAAAATCCCAGAGTGCTCAATCACAAAATACAAAATGCCCAAGGGTCTTGTTGTTGTTGGCCTTCTCTGCACCAGACCTCCACCTTCTCTTGTGCACACCTTGCACCAAGCTTCCAATAAGGGGGAGGTATGGACACCATTGGCACACGCACAGCTTCAATGGGACCTTGGGATCTTTGGTTGTAAGCTTAGCACTTCTCTGCACACTTCTTAGTCACTCTTCATGCACACCTTGCAGTTCACTTCTCTACATCGCACACTGTGTGTCTCTTTGTTGAGGTTATGTGATGTCGAAGGACTCCATAACCTATAACCCATCTGTTTTTCATAATATCCGATGAACACATATTTTTCAGCTTTTGGTTCAAGCTTATGTCTAAGTTGTGATGGTACATAAGCATAAGCAACTGATCCAAACACTTTGCAATGCTCAAGTGTTGGTTTCTTGCCCCACCAAGCTTCATAAGGGGTCATCCCATTTAAAGCTGTACATGGTAATCTATTTACCAGATATGTTGTTGTATTTACAGCCTCAGCCCAAAGATAATTTGGACAATTCTTCTCTTTTAACATTGCTCTGGCAAACTCACCTAGAGTTCGGTTTCTCCTTTCTACTACTCCATTTTGATGTGGTGTGTACCTGCAAGTTATTTCTCTTTTGATACTTGCATTCCACAGATAATCATTGAATTCTCGAGAAAAATATTCTCCTCCTCCATCAGACCTTAGTCTTCTGAGTTTTTGTACTGTAAGTCTTTCAGCATATGCATGAAAATGCCTGAAAGCTTCAAATACTTCTGACTTCTCTTTCAAAACATAAAGAGTTATCCATCTTGTTGCATCATCAATAAAAATAACATAATACCTTGAGCCACTAATAGATCCTTCTTTTGTTGGTCCCCATACATCTCTATGTATGAGCGCTAGCAAACCATCGTGTTTGTAACCATTCTTCTGAAATGGTAACCTGTGGGCTTTTCCCATTTGATAGGCTTCACATTTGTGAATCATATGTTGATTTTTCATATTCGTAATCCTCTTACGGATTGTTTCTCCACCATAGTTTTGATTCCTGTTTCATTAAAATGTCCTAACCTCTTATGCCAGAGGTCTAACTCTGTAAATACCTCATCACCATGTGTGATCAAGGCTTGACCAACATTCCCTTGTACTTTAAGAGTAAAAAGTCTACCTTCCTTTTTACCATGGACAATCTGATTGTATCCATTCTCTGGGTCTTCAACAAATACTCCTTCATTTGTAAATCTGACTTGAAAACCTTTTTCTACTATCTATCCCATGTTGATCAGATTCTTCGGGATTGTTGGAACATACAAAACATTTGTTAGTAGCTCAGCCCACATTATGTTTTGTATTATCACATGTTTGTATTGTATGATTTGAAATACCGCCTTCCAGTTCTAATAACAATTCTATATTTCCTAACAAATGATTTGAACAACCAGAGTCAATATAGAATACCTTGAGGTCTTCATTCTCTAACATACTTATAGAATTCATCATCAACGTCGTATGACTGTCATTCTGCGTATCATTTGCATAGTTGTAGTAGGTAGTATTGTGAGACTGATTCTGTCCCCAACTTCTTACTCCACCTCTACCACATCCACCTCTTTGGCTTTGTCTACCTCTTTGATATCTTCCGCTTCTACCTTTGCTATTGTTATTCTGATTCTGACTTGATCCTTGAGAATTATGCCAGCAATCATGAGCCAAATGATTGCTTAATCCACAGATCCAACAAAACTTCTTGTTGTTATCCTGATTACCTCTTCCTTTTGTATTACCTCTTCTTTTACTTCTGGCATTACCTCTTCCTCTTGCAAAATTTGCTTGAGTAGTCGTCTCTTCTTCATCTTTTTCTTTTCTTTTGTCACCTTTCTTCTTATTCTTTGCATACATAGCAAAACTATGTCCTTTATCTCCATCTGTCTTCAAATCTTGCTCAAATGTTAGCATTAGTCCAAGCAACTGATTTAAATCTAGTAAAAAATGATTTAATGATAGTTCAGTTGAGAGTACGAAAGGTTTCCACCTTTCATCTCCTCTCAGTCCAGCAAGCACTTGTGCTATCAACCTATGATCTTCGATATCTTCGTCAATAGATCCAAGACTATCTGCCAAGTCTTTCATCTTAGTGACATAATCACTAATGCTTTGACTTTGCTTTTTCTTGAACATTGTAAACTCTAACCATAAGCTAGCCTTCCGAGCTTTGGTGGTATTTTGGAAATGATCTTCCAAAGCACTCCATATGTCTTCCGCTTTCTCCAGACCTCTAATGTGCGGTAGTAGATGATCTGTAATGGTATTGTAGATATAAGCTCTTCCCGTTGCATCTTTCTTCTACCACAGCTTCAAGGCTTCTAACTCTTCTTTCTTTGGTTGACTGACGTCTTTGAAAGTCGGCTTCTTTTCTTCTCCTGTCACATATATCATTAAGTCCTTACTCATAAGTAAGGCTTCCATTCGCATTACCCATGCGGGATAATTATCTCTGTCCAATTTGTCAATAGAGATATGATCTGCCATAATCTTCTTGTTTTTGTTACTTTCGATGAGTGTAATGTTAAAAGGTTTTACCTTTTACAAACCTTTACCCTTGAGAATGACTTCGGAATACTTCTCTGATTCCGTTTGCTGTTGATCACCTCGGCTTTCACCTTTCCAACAAAGAATTCTTCAAATTCTCTTGTATCTTTACTTCCGTTTCTACTTCTGAGAAATCTTTTCTGCTCTTCAGAACCTTTGCTCTGATACCACTTGTTGAGGTTATGTGATGTCGCGGCAAACAAGTTTGAAGAAAATTGCCATCCGAGGTGCAATCTAGAGCCAAAAGCTTTGGTCTATGAAAGATAAAAAATATATATTTTAATATTTATATAAATATATATATATATATATATTTTTACCACTTTTTTTTTATTTTATAATCCTTAGCACACACGGGGGAATAAAGCTAAAAAAAAAAAGAAAAACATAAAAAATAAAAAATAGATGAATAAATAAGAAAATTAAAAAATTAAAAAATTAAAATAAAATAATAATAAAAAGAAAATAAATAAAATGCAAAATAGGAAAAGGGGGGGGGGCAAGGGGGGAAGTAAAATAAAATAATAATAAAAAGAAAATAAATAAAATGCAAAATAGGAAAGGGGGGCCGAGGGGGGGGCAGGGCGGGAGGGGGAGGGAGGGAGGGAGAGAGAGAGAGAGAGAGAGAGAGAGAGAGAGAGAGAAAGAGAGAGATAAAAATAAAAAAAAAAGAAAATGGGGGGGGCAGGGGGGGAGAGAGGGAGAGAGAGGGGTTTCTTTTTTATTTTCTTCCCTTTTTTTGTGGAAAAAAATCCATGCGGGCCCCTCCTTTTTTTTTAATATCCAAAAATTGGAGAAAATTCTTGAAAAAATCCAAAAAAATGCAAAAAATCCAAAAAAAATCTCAAAAAATTCCCTACAGGTCTAGGCCAATTTCCTCACTCAAAACCATAGAGAGCTTCCTTTATTCCTCCAATTTGGTAACAAAATGACATTTGAAAAGGATAAAAAATACTAGAAAAAATCTAAAAATGCTTGAAAAATTCCCAAAAAAAATCCAAAAATTGTGCTTATGCAAAGGCTATGAAATGGTTGCTAAATTTGTTAAAAACTCAAGGAACAAGCATGAAATGGATAAAAAAACTACTAAAACTTGAGCAAAATGAAATGAGAAGGCTATGTACAACCTGGACTGATCTTACAAGTTCTAGGTGATTCAAGAATCTTCAGTTCTTTTGATGGTAGGCCTTGAACCATGATTCGATGAGTAATAGAAACTCCTCCATAATCTCCAATTGTATTGCACTTCATTTGATTTGTCTTCTTTTTGGGTGTACTAACATTGTGATAGGGCCACCCTAAATCCTTCATTAAAATATAATCTCCTCCATACTACATCTTTTGTATCTTTGTTTCAGCTACTTTATCACTGAATCTGCAAAATTTCATTTTTACTATTCCAGCTTCTTCATCCAATGGAACCCTCTGTTTCCAAAGACTTGCAGGTACTCCCTCCACATCCTTGTAAAGCATTGTAGTTACTATCATAAAAACTGACATAACAAATGATATCCATACCAGTATCCATAACAAACTAGCCCTTGATATAGGATTTGAAGTAGCTTCGTCACTGCTGCACTTAAGGGCTTTTCTTTTCTTCTCTCTTTATGGCCTTTGACTAAGACTGTCTCACTCGAGTCAGTAACCTGAATGATGTCCACTTTTTCTTCATATGCTTCCTCTCTACTTGAGTTTGGAAAAATTCCATAGCAGGAAGATGGGTCTTCTGCATGGAGCCAAGCCAACGTGTTTTCCTCTTCATATAAATTTGCTTCTTCAAATAGATGTGCTTCTGGGTTGTCCAACAATTCTTCTTCCATACAAATACCAATTGTCTGCATCATGCTGGTATGTCTTTGGTTGTCTGGACCTTCTTCTAAAATTATCTGTTGTAACTCTTTCCCCTCTTGCTTTACCCACATTGTGTCCTTACCCCAGTCATGTAGTACATTGGCATGCCTTAACCAAGGTCTCCCAATTAATAGAGGGAAACTTCCTTCTACTTGTGGCAGCCATAAAACAACAAAATCCAAGTTAAAGATGGTACCTTGTATCTTGACAGGGACTCCAGGGACCACTCCCATAGGCCTTACTATGCTTTGGTCTACGAGTGTTACAGTGAAGTTGGCAGGTCTTGAAGGCTATAGTCCAATCTTTTTCATGGTATGTTTAGGCATCAAGTTAATGCCAGAACCACCATCCACAATAGCTCCTTGAAACTCATGACCTTTGATAGAAACTGTTAGCCGAGGGCTCTTATAATCTGTGAGGGGTGCTTCTCCTACAATTTTATCTTTGTGCATAACAGCAGCCTTTGCCACTAAGCTTGTTGTGGAAGCCTCATCAATTATCTGCAAGTTTTCTGATTTGAATTTCCCATCCATCTTTATTAAATAAAAAATACTAACCTCTTTTTTCATGGACTTGAGTAGTCTTGAAGCTTCTGATTCCTTAAGAGTATGGGCTCCAATTGACTTATCAAACTCCTCATGAGCTCTGCTGAATGCATGTCCAATGGCATCACTGGTACCTATGAGATTTTCTTTTTGCCTTGTATATGCACATGTGGTGGCTTTGTCTTCAGATATCTCTTTGTCTTTGTTCAATCCATTAATCCTTGATGCTTGACCTATTTCACTTGAGCCTTCCACTTACTTCTTGTCTGCACTGTAAAAGATTCAATTTCTTCTAACTGCACCTGTTGGAGATAGATGTCTGCGGAAGCACACGAACAGCACAAGGAAGGAGAAGAAGCTTGGAGCACAACACACAATATTGAATGTATTACTAGAGAATGTACAAGGATAAGTAGGCCATTAGGGCAATAGGCATATATACACACCAGGGAAAAAAAACCTCCTAAAGAGGGAAAAAAGTGCCCAGATGGTCCTAGTGTGTTCACACACATCACTACCTAAATATATCAACAAATCCCCCCTAGGAGTGATGCGGTGAATGAGGAGTTGGCACTCATGTATAAGGAAGTGCCAAGCTATGTGGAAATCACTCCACAAAAGGAAGTAAGCCCAAAGCTTTGCGGAAAGCTTCAAACTTCTCCCTAGGCAGAGCCTTCGTGAAAAGGTCTGCAATGTTCTCCTGCGTGGGCACATATGCCAAGCTGATCTCCCCAGTAGAGAACCTCTCCTTGACATAGTGATAATGCACCTCAATGTGCTTAGTGCGAGCATGGAACACAGGGTTCCTCACAACTGCCAATGCACTCTGACTGTCAGTGAAGATGGTGGTGGCAGAAGACTGACCAACACCCAAATCATCCATAAGGCGTTTGAGCCACACACACTCAATAGTTGTTGCGAAAGCTACCCTATACTCAGCCTCACAATTGGAAGTGACCAGAGTAGGCTGCTTCTTGCTCAACCAGATATACATGAGCTACCAAGCATGAAGCAAAAGCCACTAGTGGACACACAAGTGTCATAGCAACTAGCCCAATCAGAGTCAGAAAAAGCATGCAAATCTGGCGATAGTGATCCCTCCTTGGGATAAAACAACCCAAGTAGCCGAGTACCACTCAAGTAGCGAAAGATGCGCTTAACCGCCTACCAATGCTTGACTCCTGGGGCAATGCATAAATTTGCTCATCTATGAGAGCAATCTGAATATCTGGCCGAGTAATGCATAAGTAAATCAAGCATCCAACAGCTTGACGATAGAGAACAACATCAAATGCATCTCCAGCATCATGAAGACTCAATCGTAAACCTGTCTCCATAGGAGTGGCAATAGGCTTACAGTCTTCGGGCCAAAATGCTACAATAATGTGTCAATATATTTTGTTTGACAAAAGCCAACCCCCCATCAACTTGCATAAACTGAATGCCCAAATAGTGATGCAAATGCCCCAAATCAGACATCTTAAATGAGGCATGCAAATCAGCCTTAAAATCAGCAATATGCCTCTCATGAGGACCAGTGAGCAGCATGTCATCAAAATAAACCACAATGATCAGAATTCAGATTTTTCTTGATCCCTGGCACAAACAAAGCATCTGAAAGACAGCAAACAAAGTGAAAGAACTACCATCCGCAGTAGTCAAAATGATCTTACTAACTCCCATAACAAGATAAGAGGAGCTGTTGGTGCACGTAACAGTATTCCCTGTAGGGGCAGGCTCGAGTGAAGAGAAGAAACTGCGCTACGAGGTAATATGTTTGGTCGCCCCACTGTCAAAGTACCAAACATCTGAGTCTACTGCAGACATGCACTGCTCATGAGAAGATGGGTCAAAACTGCAAATAGTAGTAAACACCCATTCTTCCTCCTGCACAAGATTAGCAGACTCTGTTTTTTGTGTAGAGGCTTCTGCAACAACCATTCTAGCCTCTTTCTTCTTTGCCTCTTTAGCAGCCAATTTTGGACAGTTCTTTATGATATGATCATTCCCTTTACAGTACTTGCAAAACAATTTCTGCTTTTTCTGATTTTTTCTCATCTTTATCTTGGTTCTTCGAATGTGCAGTATTTGCATATTTCTGCTTACTAGTAGAAGAGCTCCATTTTCCTTTGTCCTTCTAACTAGCCAAGAAAGCTTGATCTGTAACACACATAATGAACCTATTCTTCCTGACTGATCCTCCTGCAACAGAACAGAGACTAACTCCTCAAATGAAAAGGCATTTGGATTGCCTTTCATCATCAACCGAAGAGTAGAATCAAAACTCTGATATGAATCAAGAAGACCATTCAGAACGGTCTGCAGAAGTGAGCTATCTAGTATAACCTCATCCGTAGAGATCAATTGTTCCTCCAAGTCTTTGATCTTTGTTAGGAAACTATCCATAGAGTCGCCTTCATTCATGTGCTCACTCTCCAACTGTTTTCGGAGGTAAGCAACACGAGCCTCATTCCTAGCTTGGTACAATGTGGTAAGTGTATCCCAAGCATCCTTAGCTATTCTGCAAGAGCGAATATGAGGAATAATGGCACGTTTGATAGACAAAGCTATCAATGCATGCGCCTGGGCATCTCTGCCATCCCAACGAATCTGCTCTACAGTAGGTGCAGCAGAAACGATAGCACGAACAGGAATATGCAGAATATCATCATCTTGGACACCTTCTTCCTCAGCTTCTGTACCTACAGTTGTAACAGTTGCAGGTGGGATAGGACGTTTTTCAACACCTTGCACAATGTTCCATAGTCCTTTTGCAACCAATACATGTCGCATCATATGATCCCATAACGGGTAGTTGGTACCATCCAACTTATCCTCAACAGCCAACATGCGGAATACATCACTGCTTTCAGCCATGGCCAGTGACTAAAATACCTTGATGCAAAAAATTGATTGTATCTCAAAAAGTTGAACAAAAGTGCCCAGACAAATTCCACTAGATCTGTAGCAGACTTTGAGATGCGTATACTACGGAATAGAAACTGGTATATACCTTTGGCACAAAAAGATGAAATAGCCTGATAGTGTGTTTGGAGGCCGAAACAAGCTCAAATCGCGATTTTGGCACCACATTGCAAAGCTTTTTTTATCTCGAAAACACGCCAAGTATGCTCACCAAAATTTGTGCACTTTTGAGATTGCAACCGGAGGAGTGTCGATGGCGCCCTAGATGAAGCAATGACCTACTCTGATACCAATTGTTGGAGATAGATGTCTTCGAAAGCACGCGAACAGCACAAGGAAGGAGAAGAAGCTTGGAGCACAACACACAATACTGAATGTATTCCTAGAGAATGTACAAGGATAAGTAGCCCATTAGGGCAATAGGCATATATACAAGCCACGGGAAAAAAACCTCCTAAAGAGGGAAAAAAGTGCCCCGCTGATCCTAGTGTGTTCACACACATCACTACCTAAATATATCAACATCACTACCCTGGTAGATGGAGACGGAACATTGACTTGATCTACCATTTCTTCTTTGTGCACAGAAACCATTTGAATGTGGGGCCCAGATAAAGATGCTTGGTTCTGAGGACAACAATTAGTATAGTGGTCTCTGGCCCCTGGGCAGTTCTTGCAAGGAGGGGCATTTTCTGGTAGAGTGCACCTATTTTGATAGTGCCCACATTCTCCACATTTGAAACAAATAATTGGCTTCCTAGGCCCATTTCCAAAGTTCTCCCTATGTTTAGGGTTGTAATTGTTACCTTGATTAGGTGAAGCCGCCATCACATTTGCTGGTGGTAGGGCTCCTCCTTGTGTCCAATATGTTTTTGCAGGCATTCCTCTTGATTGACATTCATGGGCCTCATGACCAACTTTCCTGCATAGCTGGCAAGTTACACTTAATAGAGGACATTCACTTACCACATGACCTTGCTTGTTGCACATGGTACACCATAGCCCACTTTTGATGCCACCCCCTTTGAGTTCCTACAACTCCTTTTGAAGTTGAGCCAGTTCTTCTGCTTGGGCTTCCTCTTGCTTTTGTAGCTTCAATGCCTCAATCTCCCTCCTCAACTGAGTAACATCATTCTCCTCCTCTTTATGGGGCTTATTCCTTTTTAAGCCCTCAAGCTCTTTCCTTAGCTGGATTACTGGATCCTCCATTTGTGTAGAATAGGGTAGTTAAGAAGAACTTGCTCCATATTGTTGCCTTATTTGTTCCAGTCATGTAGCTATATTGATGATCTCCTCTATGGAGGCTGTTGGCATTACTAATTCCTTGATTTTACATTGTGTTGTCACTAGAAGTGGCTTAGCTAACCATTTCTTAATAAAGAAATCATGTGGAGGATCTGGCAACTTAGCCATTAGTGCCTTGGCCCTAGTTAAAAACTCTGGAAACTTTTCACCTGGACCAGTCTCAAGTTTTCTAATTCCTCTATGATTATCTCTGTAGTATTCCCATGTTGGAATTGAGTTTTGAATGCATCTTTCATTAAATCCCAAGTAGTGAAATGGTTTTCCGCAAACTGGTTGAATCATTTATCTGCTAACCCTTCTAATGTGGCAGGGAAGAGTATCAAATAGGCATCCTCTCTTCCCATCAAGCCTCTTGTTTTGCACAATGTTAAAAACCTCCTAATATGCTCGTCCGGATCTTCGTGAGCTAAGCCTTTGAAAGAAGGAAATTTTATATTTAAGCTAAAGTTTCCAAATCTACCTGGGCTGCCATATTCTTTACTGACGAGGTCGACGACAGTGGACCGGAGGATCCTAACAACCTTCCTTCTTGTGGCTTTGCAAGTGAGCCTCAATGTTTGGGACTGGGTTGCGGTCATATGATGTTCATAATACGCTTAGTATGAGATAATTGATAAGAATATTTACCTCTTAACCCAATGAAGTAGTATTGTCATCACTTGAATAATGCTTCTCCACTCTGCAATATTTCTTCTTCTATGCTCAAATCTCCTTGGAGTCCCACCGGGTGTGCCAAATTTGTTGGGGGATTCTTGTACAAAAAGGGATTTGAGTGTTTGTAGGAGAAAAGGGAAAGATAAGAAGAAAGATACACACTCGAAGCCTCTGTCAATTGATTATAAGAAGACAAATACAATGGTGATGCACAATACAATCCAGTGCTTCTGCACAAAATCCCACAGAGTACTCAATCACAAAATACAAAATACCCAAGGGTCTTGTTGATGCCGGCCTTCTCTGCACCAGACCTCCACCTTCTCCAAGCTTGCACTTGTGCACACCTTCCACCAAGCTTCCAATAAGGAGGAGAGGTGGACACCTTCGGCATGCGCACAACTTCAATGGGACCTTGGGATCTTTGGTTGTAAGCTTAGCACTTCTTTGCACACTTCTTAGTCACTCTTCATGCACACCTTGCACTTCACTTCTCTGTGTTGCACACTGTGTGTCTCTTGCACTTCTCTCTCTTGTCTAGCTTAGACTATGCTCACCTTGCTTAGTTTTCCAAGAATATTCCTTGCCTTGATTTGAGTGTCGATTCACGTACGATCCTAATTGCTAGAGTATCTTGGTGCTCACTTTGATGTCCCAAGATTTTCTCCAAAAGTGGGCAGCCAACGAATCCTGGTTTTGTCCTGTAGTGACTTTAGACTAAAATAAAAATTTTAATTGGAGGGCCATACTTTCACTTCTGCGTACGTTGTTGCTTCACATACCTTCACATTTTGCCTTTTAATTCTTCAATTGTGCACCTAAGAGAGGATTCACCTGCACCTTCCAAAACACTTCAAAAACACTTTTGAACCTTAGGGAAATTACAGAAATACCTCTGAAACCTGCAACCAGCTTTCTGCAATTTTACCCTTTGTGAACAATTAATTGTGCACTACATGTGCACCTTGACACCCGACTTTGATTGCTTTGACTTTATGCATGTTGACATTTGACCTTGAATGACTTTGACCCATTTGAATTTGAACTTTTTGACTTTGATTGCGATTGAATTTGACTGTAGTTGACTTTGAATAATATGACTTTTATGGGCTCAACACTATGGATGAGGAGATTGCTACACTTTATGGGAATGATACATGGAGGCTGGTTCCATTGCTGCAAGGAAAGAAACCCATAGGCTGCAAATGGGTTTACAAGGTAAAGCATAATGTTGATGGTAGCATAATCAGGTATAAAGCACGATTGGTAGCTAAAGGATATGCAGAGACATATGGCATTGATTATGAGGAAACATTTAGCCTTGTAGCTAAATGTCTACTCTCAGAACACTTGTTGCATTAGCTACAGCAAAAGGATGGACTTTGCATCAGATGGATGTAAAGAATGCTTTCCTACATGATGCATTATAGGAAGAAGTATATATGGACCAGCCACAAGGATATGAAGATTCAAAGCATCCAGAATATGTTTGCAGGTTGCAAAAGGCTTTGTATGGGTTGAAGCAAGCCCCTCGTGCATGGCATGCAAGGATTGTTGATTACTTAACCAGCATTGGGTTTTCTATGTCTAATGCAGATCACTAACTATATGCAAAGATGGCTGATGATGGCATCAATATTGTGGCTATTTATGTTGATGACCTAATTGTAGGTGGTGATAATGAAGAAAGCATCAAAGAGGTAAAGAAACTTCTTATGCAAGAATTTGACATGAAAGATCTTGGTGTGATGCACTATTTCTTGGGCATTGAGTTTATTCATACAGAAATAGGTATATGGATGTCACAAAGGCAATATGCCTTGAATATGCTGCAAAACTATGGTATGGCTGATTGTAAGCCAATTTCTATGCCATTAGATCAGAATTTGAAGTTAGATGCTTCGTTAGGTGAAGCATTGTAAAATGCTACTATGTACAGGAAAAATTTGGGAAGCTTGATATATCTCACAATTAGGAGGCCTGATCTTAGCTAGACTATTGGACTTGAAAGTCAGTTTATGCAGGTTCCCAGGAAGCCACATTTGGATGCTTTGAGGCACACTCTACGTTATGTGAGTTCTACATTGGATTATGCATTGTTTTATGAGGCTGGTGTAGATTTGCAGGTTTATGGATACACCGATGCAGATTGGGCTGGTAGCATTCCAGATAGAAGATTACTAGTGGTTTTCTATTCTCACTTGGGAGTGTAGCTATTACATGGAGCAGCAAGAAGCAACCCACTGTTGCTTTGTTGAGTACAAAGGCTGAGTATAGAGGTGCTGCAATGGCAGCATGTGAGGCATCATGGCTAGAAATGCTACTTACATATTTAGGTGTGGAAGTGCGAAAGCCTATCACTATTTATTATGATAATCTTAGCAGCATACAGTTAGCACAGAATCCTGTTTTCCATGCTAGAACAAAACATATCAAGGTACATTATCACTTCATCAGAGAGAAGGTATTAACAGGTGATATTGATCTTGTTAAATGTGAGAACAGATGAGCAGGTTGCTGATATTTTCACTAAAGAACTTGGTGCAGAGAAGCTGAAGAAGTTTCGGAAGATGCTTGGATTAGAGGACATGACGTTGAGCTTGAGGGGGAGTGTTGTATCAAGCTCAACATGTGATGATCAAGGATGACGCATATCAGTTTTTCATTTCTATGACATGTATAGTGGTCACACCAGTATATGTCAGGGATACTTCATTGAGCTTTATTAGATTTATCTACCGAGAGTGATGGCACATTTTTTTACTTGCCAGCTCACTGATTTGCGGACATTAGATTTTTCCTTATGTACTGATCTTTATATATTGCACTTGCTATACTCTTGTTTTTAGGTCATTCTTGTACATTCCTTTTTATGTAATAGAAGAAGAAGAAGAAGAAGTTCATTCTTCCTTGCATCAATCTGTGTGTGTGCTTCTCCTTGAGAGTGACAGTGTGTGTGTGAGCTCTCTTCCTTATCTCCTTCCTCGTGACAAATTCCACTTGCAATCATTAGCTATCTAAGCTAATTGAATTCCCCCAAAAGGAATTTTGTCCATTGTTACTATTTACTGTATAACTTTGAAGTGTATAAGGGTAGGTACAAAGTAGGTTTTAGCAGTACCACCTCACTTCCTTGATGGATCCATCCTAATTGAGTTGTCTACTCGCGTATGCGATAGGATGATCTAATTTTCCTTCAACCGCCGGTTGAGCTAATATGCATCCTATGGAATAATTTGATGCATCCACATGGATGTGGAATGGTTTATTCCAATTGGGTATCTTCAATATAGAGGCTGAACTTAGTCGTCGTTTCAGTTCATTAAATGCTTTTTCATATTCATCCATCCAAGTGAATTGAGTTAATAACCCATATAGCTACTTAGCGATTATAGCATACATGTGGATTAATCTACGATAGTACCCACAATGACCCATAAAGGCTTGTACGTCCTTTTCATTTTTTGGTCTGTGTAATTCTAAGGTTACCTTAATCTTATCTTCATCCATGCAAATTCTGTTCCTTGATACAATATGTCCTAGGTTTTTTCTTGGATGCATTTTTCAAGATTCATGCATACTTGATATTGTTGGCATTTTTTGAACATCCTTCAGAATTCTCGAATGTGTTCACTTCTCTAACTTGAATAGGTGCATAAATCATCTATGTATACTTCCATACAACACATGACACATAAACCTTTGGAAGTTAGCAGGGGCATTGGTGAGCCCGAATGGCATCACTCTAAAAGCATAACTCCCCATTCAGGTGCAAAAGCTATCTTATGTTGATCCTCAGTACCGATGGCTACTTGGTTATACCTTAAAAACCCATCTAGGAAGCTATATACTTCTTAATTTTCCATTCTTCTTTGGTACTACCACTAAAGGTGACACCCATTCTATGTGCTCTATCTCATAAATGAATCCGACTGATAATAGTTTGTCTATCTCCTCCTTAATTTTTGCCAAATAGACATCATTGTATGTGTAAGGGCATTGCTTCGAAGGTTTTGCGTCAGGTATCATTGGGATTCTATGGGAACAAATGGATGGATCTACTCCCTTGAGATCCTTGTAGGTCCATGCAAATACATCTGGATACTCTTTGATTAGCGCTATCAGTTCTTCTTCCTCTTCAAGTGATACATCTTTTCCAATATACATACATCTCTCTTCTCCTTCTTCCATGGCTACTAGCACTTTCTTAGTTTGTTCCTTATTATCATAAGCTTCTCCTTCTCTGGCTTCCCATTTGGGCATCTGAATAGCTATCTTTCACTCTTCTACTTCATATCTTTTGAAGTGTTTTGGGACTTCGAAAAGATATGGGGGTTGTTTTGCCTTATTAATGTGTCCTCATCCTGTCTTGTAGGGACTGAATCTACTGTGAATACTTTTGGAATATTCTTTTCCTTTTCTGCCTCAATCTCTTCTAAATATCATTCCTCAGAATCAAATTCTAGTTCCATCTCTATGCTTTTGTACTCCTCCCTCCATTCCTTTTCTAGTAATTCTCCTGCCTCCACTTCTTGAAGGATTACCATGTAAGAACTCACATCATAACCTTCTTCATCCACACCCATTCATGGTTAATACTTCCTCATTTACACACACATCTAAAGTGGCTAAAATATCTGTACATCCGTGTGGTTCAAATGCTTCATCTGTGAAAATTTGAGGCATATACATGGGATCATCTATGGGTCGGTAATTTTGATGTCCGATTGGGCATAATTGAGTTTTGTTCTCACCTATTTTGCCTCTTTGCACATCCAATTCATATGGCTACATAGACCTGCAAAATTTCAGCTTTTATAGGCTTTATAAAATAGCCTATTAGTCATCAAGTCATCATGGAATATACATATATATTCTTCTTAACCACACATGCATACAATCGTCAACTCCAAATTCAACTTACATTCAGCCTACGCATGGCTGTCCAAAATTATCATTCATCATGAGCATAACATTCACAAGCATGCATATAAAAGCATCTTCATTACATAAGCAAATAACAATCCTCAAGCTTACATATAAGCTTCAATACTCAGCCATATACATCATAGAAACTTTCACTTCATTAAATTCAGTGCAATACCTCAAGAGCATGCATACAATGCTCAAGTACAACTACATGTAGTTGTGCATCCAAGATTCTTCGCTTGAATCTTCCTCTTCTTGTATTGGCTGCTCACAAATCTTTAACAAAGTGATTAGCATCACTTATAGCATGCCTCAATGAACAAACATCTTCGGTAGAGAGTAGGACAAGAGAGTTTCTTACTTTAAATAACATAAAGCAACCAAATTTGTTACATACAAGAAGCTTCATCTCCATAGCTTTCCAATGAGCATGATAGCTCCAAGCTTTCCTTTACAATCTTTGCACCTCCTTCAAGCTCTCTTTGTGTATCCATGGACTCCACTTCCAATGCTCTACAACCAAAGCTTTGATACCAAAATGTGGAGATATTTCACTCCAATACACTTCAATACATGCAGCGGAAGTTAGAGAACCTCTTCTAGAATCTGCCCTATAAGACACATGCTCACTAAACCCTAATTCAATCACAACTCAGAAATCCAATGGCTCTAAAAATTGGTCCACACACAGTAGAATCTTATAGCTTTCTAACAACCTATAGAACACTCCATTTGGAGTTCATATGACCAGGTAACCGACTACACAACTTTAGACTACCTGTCATCTCAGGTTATGCAGAAAACTGAGGTTCACAAGAAATGCTCCCAATAACTACTAGAGAATGATCTGACAAATATATTTTAGATACAGAGATTATGTGAGATAGGCTTTCCAACAAGATATGATATGCATTAATTGGATAAGTACATAGAGAGATATCACCTTCTCAAGGTGGCTATGTATAGAAAAGCTATGCGGTTGGAATACCTTTCTTTCTTGTAGCATCCAAATGAGGTACCTTCTGATATCCATTGGTGAGAGAATGACCATCATATGCTTCTACACCATCTCCTTGGCATCTCCACAAATTTTCACGTTCAAATGAGCTCTATATATAGAGCTATGGGGATGGGACTTTTCACCTACCCTTGCATCTTCTCTCACCTCTTGACCTTTCACTTCATGTCCTTTGTCCTTCCATTTGCTTGGGTGGCTTTTGGTGCTCCATACCACTTCATATGGATAAGGTCACGTATTGTTTGAGTATTCCATCTCTCTAAATATATTTTGGCTTTTATATAAGCCTTCAATACATTAGCCCTTTTTAATTCAACACTCTACTCTAAGGTTATGAGTGTGCCCTTTATATTTTTAGAGTTTAGCTTCACTTTGGGCTTACATAAAATACATAAATGATGAAGATGTAATAAATGTGAGGTGAGTATGTGTCAATCCTCACAATTGGAGCTTGCACATGTTCCATATTTTTCAACGGGCCACCACAATCCAGCAAAGACAATCATTTTTGCAGTTTATCTGCAGAAAAATGTCCTCCTGTGGCTTTTGTATGAGCCATTTTGAAGATTGGAATATACTCTTCTTCATGGATGCACAATCTTAATTGGTTGTACCTCCCTCTTTTAAAAAGTTGTTTGCCTATGAATACATCATCTTTGCTCTGCTCCTCAAGGGCTCGCTTCCTTGCCAAACTAGCTCCTTTGGGGTATTCTTTGGTTCTCAAGAATTCCACTAGGGGCATGCTCCACCTAGGTGCTACTGTAGAGTAACATAAAGTAGAGTTCTCTTCGGGTGTTCTTTCTTGACAAATGGGACATGCTAAGACATAAACATGTGAAGCTTTCTGCATATCTGACCAATACACTCCTAATCTCTTAAGCTCTTGCCAGGTTCCATTAATACTTGGATGGGTTTTCCATTGATTCATGAATGCTTTCTGAAGCCACATTTCTTGCTCATCTTCTTCCACACACCTCAAAAGTAATCCACTTGACTCTTGGTGATATAAGCTTCCAACTATGATATGGAGATTTTTAGTTTTCCATAACTATTGGCTCTTGTTTAAATTGGTCCTATGTTGAGGTCCATGCGTAAGTATGGGAATCAATTTTTCGGCCCATTGTGGACATACTTCCAGGTTGAAAAGATAAGTATCTGGCAATTCATCAGGCACTCCTGTAGGAGGTTCTCCATGTGTCATTCTTGATAAGTGATCAGCACGGATGTGTGTATTTCCTTTTTTGACTACTACTTCAAAATCAAATTCCATTAACAATAGAAACCATCGTACTAGTCATCCGGTATTACAAGGCTTATTGACTAGATACAATAGAGCCTGATGACCAATGAAGAATTTGAATTTGTTTGCCAATAAGTAGTGTCTAAATTTCTTCACTACTTATACCATTCATAAGCCTTCTCGTTTTGTAGTGGTATAATTATGCTCGGCTTGGTTTAACTGTCTACTTGCATAGGCTATAGGGTGGTCTAGCTTTATTGTATCTGCTGGCTGTGCTAGGATGCAACCAATGGCAAACTTGGAGGCATCCACATGAATATGAAACGGTTCATTCCAATCTCGTACTTTCAAAATCGGTGCTTAACTCAAACGGCTCTTTAATTCGTGGAACGCCTTCTCACATTCTTCTGTCCAGGTAAAGTGAGTCAACAATATATAAAGAAGCCTCACAATTGTGGCATACATGTGAATGAATCTACGATAATATCCACAATGTCCCATAAATGCTTGCACTTCTTTAGTGGTCTTTGGTCTTGGCAAATCCAGAATTACTTTGATTTTGTCTTCATCAGTGGAAATCCCATTCTTAGAGACAATATGTCCTAAGATCTTTCCTTGTCAAACCATGAAGACACATTTTTCCGGATTAAGGCATACTCTATGCTGACGACATTTGGCAAATATTTTTCTTAGTTCTAAGATGTGCTCCGGTCTTATAGCTGAATAGGTAAACATAAATCATCCACATATACCTCCATATTCTTTCTTAGAAATTCCTTGAACACATGACACATTAGTCTTTGGAAAGTGGCTAGGGTGTTAGTTAGACCAAATGGCATAACCCTAAAAGCATAGACTCCCCATTCAGTTACAAAGGTTGTCTTATGTTGGTCTTCAAGAGCAATGGCTACCTGATTATATCCTGAGAAGCCGTCGAGAAAACTATAGACTTCCTTACCTGCAACTCTTTCCAACAGATGATATGTGATGGGTAGTGGGTAACTATCACGTATGGTGGCTGTGTTCACCTTTTTAAGATTAATGCACACCCTTAATTTGCCATTCTTTTTCGGCACTACCACTAATGGCGATACCCATTCCGTGCGTTCAATTTCATAAATGAAGCCTGCTTCTAACAGTTTATCTATCTCCTCCTTAATTTTTGCTGAATAAACATCATTGTATGTGTATGGTTTTTGTTTGGAGGGCTTGGCTTCTGGTGTCATTGGGATTCTATGAGCACAAATAGAAGATTTTAAATCCTTATAAGTCCATGCAAAGACATCTCTATACTCTCTAATGAGTTGTATTAATTCTTGTTCTTCCTCAGGCAAGACATCTTGTCCTATGAAGGTGCATCTATCTTCTCCTTCTTCAATCGTGACTACAATCTTCTTGGTCTGCTCGTTATTGTCGTATGCTATCCCTGGTTGTGCTTCTCGTTTTGGCATCTGAATAGCAATCTTTCTTTCTTCTACTTCATACTTCTTGAAGTGCTCGGATGCCTCGAACTGGTCTTGAGGTGTGTTTTCTTCTTTTTCCTTTTCCATGTCCAATTCATTTTCTTCCATTTGCGTTATTCCTTGGTTTGATTCATTAGTTATGGCACTTACTTCTTGTTTTTTGTTTTCTTCCTCACATGTTTCCCTTTCCATTTCCATGCTCTCATAGTCTTCATTCCACTCCTTTTCTATTACTTCTCCTTCTTTAGCCTCTTGGAGAATAGCCATGTAAAGAATGACATCATATCCTTCCTCATCTTTGCATTCATTCATAGTTATAACTTCTTCATTTACACATACGTCAAGAGCAGCTAAAATCTCCATCCAACCATGGGGTTCGAATTCTTCATCTAAGAATATTTGAGGTATGTACGCAGGATCTTCTACATGTCTAGATGCTCCTTGTCCTGGCTGCCATCTTTTAGATGCCTTACACATCCATAGGTGAGTATCTTCATTCATCCATGTTTGACTACTCGATCCTACACTATGAATGGATAAATTATCATCTTCCTTATGTATTGGGTTCCATTGCAGAGGAGGAACATCTTGATAAGTATAAGTATGGATGCTTATCCTAGTTATCATTCCTCCATGCTGCAAGTATACTGCATCTTTACCCCAATCTTGCAATACCTTGAGTTGTCTCATAAAAGGTCTTCCCAATATCATCTCATACTTCCTCCCACTTAGTGCCAATGGCCTTCTTGCTAAGAGGCAAGTCACATAAAGATGAGGTACCATTTTTCATGATAGCATCATATTCAAATTGCATAGCAGCCATCCAATTTTTTGAATTTTGTGCTTCATCAAACGAAACAGGTTCATTCTCATCACAAAGACTAGAGGCAGACATAGCATAACAATCTGATGCAAAGACTATGAGAGCTTGAATGAGTATGATATGATAAAGATGCATCTAATTTGTTGTCACACAAAGTTTGCACCATTCATTTTGGCACAAATTTTGCCTCCTTAATATCAACTCTCTCATCAACAAGTGCATCATGTAAATATGCATCAGAAATGGAATGATCTGCATCATCACAAGAAACGTGTAAAGGTTGAGAAGTTGCCTCATTAAGATCAGCACTAAACTGTCCACCTGTAAAAAGAGACAACAAAGTATCATACATGTCTTTCGAGCTAACTGATGTCTCCTTACTACATGAAAGTAATGGTCGAATAGCATCTTCCACAAAAACAACATCACAGCTAACCAAAATGTGTTTAGTTTATGGATGATACAAACAATAACCTTTGCTTTCAGAGCTGTATCCAACAAAAATGCATTTCAATACTTTATCATCCAATTTCCTACGTTGTTGTTTAGGCACTAATGCATATGTCAGACAACCAAAAACATGCATATGAGAAACAAATGGGTTACGACCATGCCAAGCCTCATATGGAGTGATAGACTGCAATGCTTTAGTGGGACACTTGTTAAGTACATATGCTGCACACATAACAACCTCAAGCTAGAAACTATGTGGTAAAGCCTGACTCTTGTCCATATACCTCACCATATCCATGAGTGACCTGTTCTTCTGTTTAGCAACTCCATTCTGTTGAGATGCATACGGAACTGTACATTGATGTTTTATCCCACATTCAACTAGAAATGCATTAAAATCAGAAGACATATATTCCCCTTGGATCAGAACAGAGGGTGCCCATTTTACATGCTGACAGATTTTTAGCCAAAACCAGAAACTCTTTGAAGTGCATAAACACTTTGGACTTTTCTTTCAATGGATATACCCATGCATGCTTGGAAAAATCATCAATGAAAGTCATGAAGTAAAGATAGTTTCCAAAAGAGGGTGTCTGCATAGGACCACATACATCACTATGAACAAGCCGCAATTTTTTAGTAGCTCAAACTGAACCGTCTTTTGGGAAGGAGGAATGTGGAATTTTGCTCAAATACAACCTTCATAGACATATTTACTAGATACCTCAAGTTTGGGCAAAGAAGACACCATTTCAAATTTCTACACGCATAGCAAACTAACAAAATTCAGATGACCAAAGCATGCATGGCAAAGCTTTGCATCTCACATAGCATGAGAATCATGTTCTACACATGCTAAATTATTCATAGATTTTTTATAGTCTATGAGCTTATATAACCCATGACATAAATGCTAGAAGCAATAATGACATCTCCATTTGACAAATCATGAATTGTACATCTGTCATCAACAAATTTCACAACTAAGCCAATCTTGACTAATGCTGAAAATGACAATAGATCTTTCTTGATCCTTGGCACAATTAAAGCATCCAACAATGTAAAAGAGCTACCATCAGCAGTAGTTAGAATGATATTACCAAATCCCGTGATAGGATAAGAGGAGTTGTTGGTGCATGTGATAGTATTCCCTGTGCCATGAGGAAGGAGATAAGGAAGAGATCTCACACACACACTCTCACAATCAAAGAGAAGCACATCACTCAATTGAAGAAAGGAAGAATTATCTTCTTCTTCTTCTTCTTCTTCTTCTTCTTCTTCTTCTTCTTCTTCTTCTTCTTCTTCTTCTTCTTCTTCTTCTTCTTTTTCTTCTTCTTCTTCTTCTTCTTCTTCTTCTTCTTCTTCTTCTTATTCTTCTATTACATAAAAGGAATGTACAAGAATGACCTAAAAACAAGAATGCAACAAGTGCAATATATAAAGACCAGTACATAAGGAAAAACCTAATGTCCACAAATGAGTGAGCTGGTAAGAAACAAATGTGCCATCACTCTCGGTAGATAAATCTAATAAAGCTCAATGAAGTGTCCTTGACATATACCGACATGACCACTATACATGTCAGAGAAATGAAAAAGTGATATGTGTTATACTGGATCATCACATGTTGAGCTTGATATCTCAACACTCCCCCTCAAGCTCAATGTCATGTCCTCTAATCCAAGCATCTTCTGAAACTTCTTCAACTTCTCTGCTCCAAGTGCTTTAGTGAAAATATCAGCAACCTGCTCATCTATTCTCACATAAACAAGATCAATATCACCTACTAATACCTTCTCTCTCATGAAGTGATAATGTACCTCAATATCCTTTTTTCTAGCATGAAAAATAGTGTTCTGTGTGAACTATATACTGGTAAGATTATCACAATATATGGTGATAGACTTTTGCACTTCCACACCTAACTCTGCAAGTAGCATCTCTAGCCATGATGCCTCACATGCTGCCATTGTCGCACCTCTATACTCAGCCTGTGTACTCGACAAAGCAACAATGGGTTGCTTCTTATTGCTCCATGTAATAGGTGCACCTCCAAGTGAGAATAGAAAGCCACTAGTAGATCTTCTATCTTGAGTACTACCAGCCCAATCTGCATCGGTGTATCCATGAACCTGTAAATCTACACCAGCATCATAAAACAATGCATAATCCAAAGAAGCACTCACATAACATAGAGTGCACCTCAGAACATCCAAATGTGGCTTCCTAGGAACCTGCATAAATTGACTTTCAAGTCCAATAGCATAGCTTAAATCAGGCCTTGTAATTGTGCGATATATCAAGCTTCCCACAATTTTCTTGTACATAGTAGCATTTTCCAATGCTTCACCTGATGTAGTATCCAACTTCAAATTATGATCTAATGGCATATAAATTGGCTTACAATCAGCCATACCATACTTTTGCAGCATATTCAAGGCATATTGTCTTTGCGACATCGATATACCTGTTTTTGTATGTATAAACTCAATGCCCAAGAAATAGCGCAACACACCAAGATCTTTCATGTCGAATTCTTGCATAAGAAGTTGCTTTACCTATGTAATGCTTTCTTCATTATCACCACCTACAATCAAGTCATCAACATAAATAGCCACAATTGTGATTCCATCATCACCCTTCCTTGCATATAGTGAATGATTTGCATCACACATAGAAAACCCAATGGTGGTTAAGTAATCAGCAATCCTTGTATGCAACACAAGAGGAGCTTGCTTCAACCCATACAAAACCTTTTACAACCTGCAAACATATTCTGGATGCTTTGAATCTTCATATCCTTGTGCCTCGTCCATGTATACTTCTCCCTGTAACTCACCATCTAAGAAAGCATTGTTAACATCCATCTAATGCAAAGTCCATCCTTTTCCTGTAGTTAATGCAAAAAGTGTTTTGACAGTAGACATTTTAGCTACATGGCTGAATGTTTCCTCATAGTCAATGCCATATGTCTGTGCATATCCTTTTGCCACCAATCATGCTTTGTACCTGCTTATGCTACCATCAGCATGGTGCTTTACCTTGTAAACCCACTTGTAGCATATGGGTTTCTTTCCTTGTGGTAATGGAGCCAACTTCCATGTTTCGTTTCCATAAAGTGCATCCATCTCCTCATCCATAGGTTTTTTCCAATCTGCATTTCCAATTGCATCTTCAAAACAAGAAGGTTCAGCATCTTGTATTACCTTGGTCATGTAGGCACAATGACGAGCCATATAATTGTCATACGTCAATCGTTGCACTAAATTTCGCATTCTCCCAAATCTTTTAGGTCCTGGGTCACTTCTTCTTGTATCATCTGCATGTGCCTTTCTTACTCTTGGGGTCTTCATAGAGGGCAATCCAAGTTCCTCATCAAGACTCTTTTATGAACTGCTTGAATCTCCATCAATGAGTTCAGAACCTGCACATGTTTTACTACCAGCAGAAAGCTTTTCTTTACCTTTCTTGGATGTATTTGATGAATTTTCTGGACGCAAATTTCCATGCAATCTTCCACTCCATGGATTTGAGTTGGAAAAATTACTTGGTGATGCATCCGGTCTACTCAAAACTTGAGATTTTGCACTTGATTTTTCAACATTTTCGTTGTCATATATTTGGTTCAAGATTCAGTCCTTCTTTGGCATCTGCATAGAAGCTTGACATTTCATCAAATACCACATCTCTGCTCACCTTCACCTGTCATGTGAGTGGGTTATAACATTTATATCCCTTTTGCTCAAGGGAGTATCCAATGAAGACACATTTTTTTGCTTTTGAATCAAGCTTCATTTGGAACGTGTACATATGCAATACAACAAAAAACGTTCATATGTGATAAGTTTGGCTTTTTACCTGTGAACTTCTCTTCAGGTGTAACTTGATTTACAACAACAGTTGGAGTTCTATTCATGATGTATACAACCGTATGCACAGCTTTTGCCCAATAATAATGAGGCATATTCTTCTCATTCAGCAATGCCATTCTGTTGTATTGTGTACCTGCATGAAAACTGTTGTCGAATTCCATGACTTTTTAGAAAATTGTTGAACTCATTTAACATGTATTCACCTCCTCCATCATATCTTAGTGTTTCGATATACTTCCCCGTTTCCTTTTCCACCATAGCTTTAAAATTCTAGAAGTGAGTCAATACGTCACTCTTCTCTTTCATGAAATATACCCACACTTTTCATGTATGGTCATCAATGAAAGTAACATAAAGCCTGCAACCGCCCATAGATGTGGTCTTTGCAGGACCCCAAACATCTGTATGTACTATTTCTAGCACATTCTCACTAACAAAATTGTCATGCGAAAATGATGATCTTGAATGTTTACCAAATTGACATGTTGCACATACCTTTTGCATCTCTACAACCTTGAAATTCGGTAGTCGATGGACAATCTCCTTTGACTGCATCAATTTCAGCCTTTGCAAGTTTGCATGTCCAATCTTTGCCACATCTCTATATATGCAATAACTCCTGCACCTTTTCCAAACATGGCTACATTCATTTTAGGAATTTTCACATTTAAGGTGAACATCCTACCCATTTTGTTTCCGTTGGCAATCAATTGTCCATCTTGCTTGTACTCTTCTACATATAACCCATCAGCATTGAACCTGACTTGTAATCCTTGGTCAACCATTTGTCCAATGGAAACCAGATTCTTTGTTATATTTGGAACATGCAACACATCAGCAAGATGTTTTACCTTTCCATCCTCCATATATAGTGCTATGTTTCCTATATGCTCGATAGGGTGTGATGTGTCATCATGTGTTTCAACATATCCAGGAACTGGCAATTTCTGCAAACTACTAAACCATTCCGCATGACTAGTCATGTGATTTGAAGCACCTCAATCAACATACCAAACATTATCATTCGATTTTGAAACACCAGCAGACATCATATTCATCATGTGATGTTGAACCATGAACAACTTCTTAGAATCATCTCCACTTATGGATGCATAGTTGTTTTGTTGCCTTCTGTTATTTTGATTCTTCGACCTGCAATCACGTTCAAAGTGTCCAGGTTTACCACAATTTCAACATCCTTTACTATCATTACTTGAATCATTTCTTTGGAAATTTTTGTGACCTCTTTGGCTCCCCCTGCCTCGAAACTGTCCTCTTCATCATGCATGATTCTATTGCTGACCTTGGTCTTGGTTAGTGTTTCCTCTTCCACTTTTGAAACCTCTACCTCTGCCTCTTCCTCTACCAGAGTAGAATAATTTCTTAGAACTGGGCTTTCCTTGGGAGTTTGAGTCCTCACCAATATTTTCTTCTTCAATAATTAGCATGGATACCAAATCAGCAAATTTTGGAATATTTTCTCTAGTCTGTATAGAAGTTCTAAATTGCTTATATGCAGCTCCTAAACCACGAAGACACACTTCCACCTTATCATCATCATCTACATTCACGCCAATAGATGCAAGTGACTCACATATGCTTTTGATTTTCAGGGTGTCGTCACTTACCGACATGCCCTTCTTCTCCAATGTATGCAGCTCGTTCTTGAGTTGCAATTTTTGTGCCTTTGTATTGGTCTCATACAATGTGACCAAATTGTTCCAAGCCTCTTTCAGAGTCTTGGTATCCTGTATGTGACCAATCATGCTATCCTGTATGCTAACAGATAGCCAATACATTACCTTTCATGCTCCTTGATTCCAGTCCTCATATGCTCTTAACTGGTCTATAGTCGGATTCCTTTCTGGTAACTGTGGAGTGTTTTTCATTCTCTCCTTCGATGTACTTCCAATAGACTTTTCCTATCAGGAAATCCATCATTCTGAATCTCCAAGCATGGAAGTTGTTCTTGTCTAGCTTATCACTCATAAGCTGACTCATTCCATCTGCATTTTCCATTTCTGTAGCAATTCACAACACTACAAAATAGTACAAGCAACACTTCTTCTTGAACACTGTTGCACTATGACGTGACGATTCGATCTCAGGAAAACACAGTTTTCCTGTATCAACAGTACATGGAATTGCTTGAAAATTTGGATATGGAATACATGAGTGTTGCCAAACAAGATGCAGGCTACAATTTTGCAAACTGAATTGATTTTTATGTGGGCCCCACCTTGCAGGCTTGAAACAGAGGTCGAGATGGCTCCGAAAGGCCAATTTTTGTAGCAATCTGAGGTTGTTTGTGAATCACGCTTTCTCCATGCCTTCTCGCGTAGTCTTCACCATTGTCCTTCTCCACGAGCTCTTTACAGCCACATTGGCTCTGATACCATGTCACGAGGAAGGAGATAAGGAAGAGTGCTCATACACACACTCTCACAATCAAAGAGAAGCACACACTCAGTTGAAGCAAGGAAGAATGATCTTCTTCTTCTTCTTCTTCTTCTTCTTCTTCTATTATATAAAAGGAATGTACAAGAATGACCTAAAAACAAGAATACAACAAGTGCAATATATAAAGACCAGTACCTAAGGAAAAACCTAATGTCTGCGAATGAGAGAGCTGGAAGAAACAAATGTACCATCACTCTCACTAGATAGATCTAATAAAGTTCAATGAAGTGTCCCTGACATATATCGGCATGACCACTATACATGTCAAAGAAATGAAAAAGTGATACGTGTTATCTTGGATCATCACATGTTGAGCTTGATATCTCAACACCTTGTACCGGTAGGCTCAAGTGAAGTGAAAACTACACCACGAGGTAATATGTTTGGTTGCCTCACTATCAAAGTACCAAACATCTGAGTCTACTGCAGATATACAATGCTCATGAGAAGATGGGTCAAAACTGCAAACAGTAGTAAATGCCCATTCTTCATTTTGCACAAGATTTGCAGACTATGTTTCAATGTAGAGGCCTCTGCAGCAACCATTCTAGCCTCTTTTTTCTTTGCCTCTTTTGTAGCCAGTTTTGGACAGCTCTTTATGACATGATCATTTGCATTACAATACTTACAAAACAATTTCTACCTTTTTTTCTTCTTCACATCTCTATCATCCTTCTTTGATTGTGCAAAATTGGTAGATTTTTTCTTACTAGTAGAAGAGCTCCATTTACCTTTGCCCTTCTGGCTAGCCAAGAAAGCTTGATCTACAACATGCATAATGAACTTGTTCTGTCTAGACTGATCTTGCTGCAATAGAATAGAGACTAACTCCTCATATGTTAAGGCATTTGGATTGCCTTTCATCATCAAAGGAAGAGTAGAAGCAAAACTATGATATAAATCGGGAAGACCATTCCAAATTGTATGCACAAGTTACTTGTCAGGAAAATTCATCAGTAGAAATCAACTGTTTTGTCAAATCTTTGATCTTTGTCAGAAAAATCCATGGAATCTCCTTCATTCATGTGCTCACTCTCCAAGTATTTTTGGAGGTAAGCAACATGAGCCTCATTCCTTGCCTGATATAAAGTAGTAAGTGTATCCCAAGCATCCTTAGCTATTCTGCAAGAGTGAATGTGAGGAATAATGGCACGTTTGATAGACAAAACTATCAATGTATATGCCTGAGCATCTCTGCCATCCCAATGAATTTGCTTTGCAGTAGGTGCAGCAGGAAGTGCAACACGAAGACGAACATCAAGAATATCACCATCTTCAACACTATCTCGATCACCTTCAGCAACTGTGTTTGCAGGAGTAATATGACATTTTTCAGCACCCTGCATAATATTCCATAGTCCTTTTGCAACCGATACATGACAAATCATATAAGCCCATAATGGATAATTGGTACCGTCTAACTTATCCTCAATAGCCAACATACACAATACATCTCTGCTTTTAGCCATAGCTACTAACTAAAATACCCTGATGCAAAAAAATGATTGTATCTGACAAAGTTGAATAGAGCTACCCTGACGCGTTCTATTAAACCTATAGCAGACTTTGAGACGCTTATACCGGCAAACCAAAACCTATATATATCTTTGGCACAAAAAGACAAAATTGCCTACATGAGCGCGACGATAGTGCATTTGGAGGCCAAAACGAGTTCAGATCGTGATTTCGACACAACAAAGCGAAGCAATTTTGATTCCTAATCAGCTTGAGTATGCTTACCAATTTTCATGCGATTTTGAGACTATGATCAAAAGGGTGTCGACGACACCCTGGATGAAGCAACGACCTGCTCTTATACCAATTGTTGGAGTTCGAGCTCTGCAGAAGCATGCAAACAACACAAGGAAGAAGAAGAAGCTTGGGGCACAACACACAATATTGAATGTATTACCACTAGAATGTACAAAGATAAGTGAGATGTTAGGGTAATAGGGGTGTATACAAGCCAGGGGAAAAACCTCCTAAAGAGGGAAAAAGTGCTCGGATGATCCTAGTGTGTTCACATATATCACAACCAAAATATATCAACAAAAAAATCACCATTGAGCTATAAATCGCCCTTAATATTTTCCCTATGAGGGACCATGTGTTCTATAGAGTCAATAGCATCTAACCCATAATTAAGCTTGAAATGGGTAAAACCAAGAGAAGACTTACACCAAGTGCGATATGCCTAGAGAGAAGAGGGAAAATATCGATACCATGTATTAGGATAAACAATCAACAAATTTTTGCATCATCATACTAAGAAAAAAATTATTAGTACTTTTAGTTAAACCATTGGCTTTTGGATGATAAGGAGAGAATTTCTTATGCAAGATGGATGAGTTCACAAATATAGGAAATTAATTGACTGCACAAGGATGTAAGAAAAAGTTCGAAGGAAAACCGAAATGAGGGAACAATTCAAAATGATTGGCAATAGCATTAAGCTTATGAGAATCCACACAAATATAGAGCTGCTTATCTTCTTTAGAATTATCATAATGGGAGAGATGCATTTAGTGTATTAGGACAGTAAAACCTAGTCTCAAAAGACAATTGAGATCTGCTTTAATTTACTTAGCATAATGCATGTTCATACGATAACATTTCCACAAAATAGGAACAACATATATTTTCAAATTAATTTTATGATGATAAGGGCAAGGATCAAGGCCTTTCATATCAATTTAATCCAAGCAAAAGGTATATATAAAATCCTTAAGAAGAGAAATTAAAAGTTTCTTAAATTCAATAGATATAGAAGTCAAACTCTTTACTAATGTGGGTGATCATTAGAACCAAGATTAACGAGGAGTAATTTAAGATCACCATTGATAAAAGGAAAATAGCTGCAAAATATCATATAGAAGATCAGTGGGACTGGTACAAACAAGAGGATGATGATAGGGAGAAAGAATAGTGGGGACACCAATTACAAAAGCGAAAAACAGATTTTGATTCACGGACAATAATTGAGATTCTTCTTCATCTGTTAATTTGTCAATCATAGATAGTGATTCTATTAGCTTAGGTAACGATGAATAATGATAACTTGTAATCACATCTAATGGGAGGACATAAGAAATTCCATCAAGGACTACCCAGCCCAATTCTGAATAACCTTCATCTCCTTCAACCAAGGGTGACCTAGCAATAGGTTATAATATGTACTGTGCTAAGATAAATCAAGAACCACAAAAGTATTATGAAATAATACCCCTTGCACATGAATGGGAATATCATGGATTAAAACCTTAGGTTTCACTCTAGAGTCGGTCATCTTGATGAAAAAATGGGGTTGGCTTCACTTGATTCCATCCCAACTGATTGCAAATGGAAAATGTGGCAATGTTGACAACCAAACCACTATTAATACGAACTTCTTCAATAGGTTGGGAATTTTACCAAACAATCATCAAGAAAATTTATAAACCATAAGAGAAGCCTTGGACTGAGTGGTGGCAGTCATGGGTTCCATATTGGAAGTATTTTGCAAGTACTGCTTTTCCCAATTAGCCTTAAAATGAGGGATTAATAGAAAGACAACATTGGAAGCTAGGTGGTCGGTGCCTCCCCATTATTGTCAACCATATTCTTGGGTCTCTACACACTACCTTCTAACATGCCCTTCTTTGATGCAAAACCAACAACATGGTGGTTGAAAGTAAGAATATTCAACTTGTTGGTCACATCCTCTTAGAGAGTAGTAAGTAGATCAATTAAATCGTTCTTGCCCACCTTAGTGCACAAATCCATAAGCTCAAATTTAATGAGAGGAGGGATCATGATGAATGAGTGAGACTAATTAAACCACAATAATGGGCATACAAGATTGATTGTAAACATTGTATTGGCAATTTGAAGTCTCATGGTCTTGTGTATCAAAAATTGCACAGTATAATTGGTTTAATGCACAAGTATTTACAAGTGTCTTGTGTTGAAGCACTTAGTTGGTTTAATGCACAAGTATTTACAAGTGTCTTGTGTTGAAGCACTTCGTGTAGTGTCTAGTCTACAATGTATCTTCAATTTGCAGATCAACCATCCTAGATTTGAGCATATTATCTTCTATGTAATGTGTACTAGGAAGGAGCTACAAATTCTCTTCAATCCATTTTGTGTATGTAATAAAATCATCTTATTTTTGTGCTTTACCAAGTTTACTACTAAACTAAGTGTGCAATGTATCTTAAACTGTTCATGAACCAACAGATGAGTACTAGGTTAGGAGGTTTTTGTTTGATTGGCATCTACTTCAGTATGATGCAGAACAACATTGTGTACTACTGAACTTAATCAGTAGGTTTTTGCTTCCGGTACTGCAAGTAATTGAAAAGTTGGGAAATATTTTTGGCCTTCCTAAAGCAATGAAGGAAGGAATTCTTGATAGCTCCAAATGTGGTGAATGCATTATGATCGTATTCTAGGAGCCATTTAGTAGGATGATATATCAAAGTGGCCTCAAACATACAAAATTTATCTAATTCTTCTTCCAATGCCATCCAGTAAAGCATAGTTGTACAAAAATGTGTGCACATATGCATGCACACCGGATCCTCTATAGCATCACTATTGAATTTGGTGTAGACGACTCCATTAGCACATGTATTAAAGAAATCCATTATGGTTAATAGCTCTTGCAAATTTTTACCATCCAAATTTTTACCATCATGGTCCGCAAAGCATTCTCCTCTTTACATTGAGGATAAACACATGGGGTTCGTTTAATCATTTAATAGTGTGATCTTTTAATAGTGTATAAGAAAAACTCAAAAGAGAATTAATTGTACACCACGATATCACTAAACATCCATCAATCAATACACATCCTCTCTCAGTCACACAACATCATCATAGTATGATCATATCTGCTATAGGTCATTCCATTCATTCATAATCAATCACAATGATTTGTCTCTATCCGATTTACAGATACTTGACTCTCACCACCATCATCTTCTCCCTTCTGGAGCTCTTGGCCTAGGTCTGTTCTCAATACAATTTTACACAGAGCGATAATGCCGAGGCTTCTCAGCTATAAATATCACATGATTTCTTAGGAGATGATTCATATCTACACAACTCTCTTGACTTCTATTCACATGACTATATTTTTTTGTTTCTGGAAAAATACATTAATGGAAATTATTACTTTGGAAGGGTCATTTTGAAGAAATTTATTCTTCTTGGTAGCGCATCATTGATGGACAGACTTTACAATGGGTTGGAATTCCTTCTCAACATCATGCGCAAAAGAAATTGCTTCATGTAAACTTATAAGGCATAGCGTGTTAAGTTTGCTTGAGTTCCCATTTCGAAACCATCTTCATATTTTCATTGTAATGTATCTTCAAGTACTTTTTCAAAGCAGTAAATAGCGTAGTTTAGGTGTAGTGAGATATCACACACACAAAGTGTAGTGGACAAAAACTCCATTTTGTGAGCTAGGTGGTGGGTTTAAATCCCACCTTTGGTGAGATCGGTATTCTTTGTTGCAACTCTATTGGTTAAAGAGGTTCAAGTATAATGCACGATGC
>CM035408.1:89850904-89893404 GCA_020310875.1 Ceratopteris richardii | reverse complement strand
TAGACTCTAGCTATGGATGGGCTCATGATTCTTATTGTGTAGGGCTTGTAACATCGGAAATAGCATGTTTGCTATGAAGCTCTCAGCAAGTTTCAAGGAGGGCCGATTATGAAAAAGAAGAAGAAGAAGGAAGAAATGTACAAAGTTTCTGAGGATGTGATTGGTTAAATAATGAAGGAAACATTTTACAAAATTTCCTCCATTTTCTTTATATAGAATTTAGTGTTTTCACATTGTGAGAAATAAAACCAAAGTCACCAGGGGACGGGTCCCAGGGATGCATCCCTAGAACGGCACTAAAAAAATGGTGATTTTCTCAAAATAATCAAATGAAAGTCATGTACAATGAGTTCTTCAACATATGAAATGACCAATAAGAAGAAAACCATAAAAAAAAAAAGATGTTTTTTAAGTATAAACAATGAAAACAATGAATGTTGTTGACTCCTTGATAGTTGAACATTCAAAATTTTTCCGTGCATGAGTGTGAGTGATCATAACCTTTCATCTCTTCGACTTGTTCCTCCCATTAAATCAAGGTTGTAAAGGACTAGCTTGTCTGCATATAAACATAATTCTTGTTTTGTTTCGTTATATTTGACTCTAGTTCTGAAGAACTATGCTAGTCTGGCTACTAGCTAGTCAAAAGAAAGATTCTACATAACTGAATTGTGATCTCTCAAGGAGTATTTCACATTTTTTGGAACCACATGATTTCAAATGGATAGGCTTTGTGTTTACATTTTTCATGTACTTCGGATCCAAGGAAAGCATTTGGTTTTGCTTTCCATTTCTTCTATGCTTTGCCAAACAATAAAATGGGATAAATGGCTCTTATTCACACTCCTTGTTCATTCTATCATTCTGTAAATTCTTTAAGCTGGAGCAAGCATTATGTGTCAAATGCTATCATCACTGAAATCTCCTCCATGTCTTTGTTCTTAGGTTCGTGAACTTCTTGTTTTGGCATGTTTATGATGCCTCTAACTCTTCTATGGTCTAGGATAAAACTTCTTGTGTTGTTCAAGAACTAAACCTAAGACGAATCATGTTTGACATCACTCGCAGATCCGATTTTGCAAGTATAAGATCTGCTAGAAATAGCCATTCCCTCTCTTACATGTGTTCTCTCATCTGTATCATATGCTTATTTCCTTTCTCATCTTTGTGACTTTGAGAAGATTTATTCATTTGCTCCTTAAAGTTGGTCAATTATCTCTAACTTCTTTACTTGCTTTTTCCATTGCTATTTTGAATGTTCAGCTGTCAATGAGTACATATCGGAATTGAAAACTGAATTCAAAATTCGGAAAACTCCTCCTCCAAAACACCTGCTGATTTTTGTCGTCCCCACACTGTCCTGTCACCATCCCCCGTCCCCAAAATGCATTCCCGAGATGGAACGCTGTTATAGATGAGCAACTCGGGACGTCCCCCGTCCCCACTTGGCGTCCTCGCTTTTTGAAGGTTGGGGATAGCGTCCCAGCATCCCTAGGACCTGAGGACGCATCCCCATGTTACTTTGAATAAAACCTAGCAACTTCAAGATTTGGGTGTATATTTACATAGGCTTGGCTATAAATTTTACAAGTGCTTCTAGAAGTTACCTTTGGAGCTTACAAAGCTTGGATGTATCATATAAATGATAAATATTTTGGAACTTTGTGGATCCTTCTTGGAAGCATTGTTGTCTTGATTGTGAAGTACAGTGACTCTATGCAAACTAGGATTAAGTAGGATCTCAATCCAAATTGCATTGCATTGGAATAGCTCGCAAGAAAAGGCTTGAAGGTCAGTCCCTTTTATAATTCCTGGGATCTAATTGGGTTTGCACTCTCAAAAGTAGACTTCATAGGCTTTCACTCAGGAATGAAGTATTTTGTGTTGGTTTTGTAAAAACATTTATAATGGCACTTGAATTAACGGTTTAAAGTGGAGAGTCTCTTCACACTTTTGCATGCAATTGAGAGGGGAAACATGAGCCTAGAAAAGTAGATCACTATACGTTGTCAATTCAGCATGTGGCTCACATCAAAGAAAAAGATTTGTTGCCCTCACAAAGGATGATTTAAGCCATTGAAGTCATGAGCATCTTTGTAAATGAAATAAAACAAACCTGGATCAGACCACAGGAATTTATTGACATTTTACATTCAAGATCTAAAACTTAATAAATGCCTCTCTGGGATCCATCCTGGATTTCTATAGTTTCCAACATCTAAAGTTTTAGGATATGATGTTTTTATGGTGTCTTAATATTGTTGGTTAGTAAAGCTAGTTCTTTGGAAGGCAATCATTCCATCGTATGTCAATGATTGACTTGACAAAATTTCAAAAAACATTCCAAGTATGTCAATGATTAGTTTGATGAAAGGATGGATTTCAATGTTGGAAGGTCCATGTTTGATCTCAAATGAGATGAAGGTGGGGTTATTGGCTCACAACATTGTGGTCTAATCTGAAGATGAAGATGTGATCTTCATCGTCATCCTCATCCTCAACCTCATCCTCATCCTCATCCTCATCCTCATCCTCATCCTCATCCCATCCTCATCCATCAAGATATAATTTGGCCTATGTCTTGTAAACATATTCATAGTAATCACAAAATTTTTATCGATACTGATCGGCTGGTCAAGCAGAGGGTCATGCCATTGTATCCATCCATGATGCACGGGTCAACAACGTTGCTCTAATTGCAAAATAATTGCTGGAGTTTTAGTGACAATTCCTGCAAAATCTTTTCTGGTGGAGTTTTAGTGACAATTCCTATTGGGCCTTCACATTGTTGCAGTTACTACGATTACTCATTGTCTAAACTCTAAATAGATCTTTTACCATTAACAATCGTGGTGGCTCATGAGGATGCTGATTCAAAAACAGAGCCCTAGGGTAGGGTATTTGAAGAATCTAAATGCATACGTGCAAGTGTGGTGATAGAATATGGTAGAGCAGTGGGTATATGCAGTGCATTGGCTATCAAAATAGATGATGTAGATGATACTTGTTCTTACAAAAAGAAAAAGTCATATGAAAGAAAATCATCAGTTGATGTATTTATAGTGGGTTGCATTGATACAGATGACTTTAGATTAATATTTCTTGCTAGGAATTCACCCTTTTTTGAGTAACTAGTCCACGTACTTGGCTAGCATGAATCTTTGAATCTTTCTTTCTACTATAATGTGGAGAGGAGGGCGGATTTCTTTAGGACTCTTCAAAGTGATATTGGCTTGCAAAATTTTCCCATGGGTTGGAGGAGACTTTGGCAAAACTGGTACATTATATTGTGGGCTTGGTGTTTATCTTAATCACGTTTAAGTCCTATAATTCCAAGCAATTTCTCAGGCTTCCTTGGTGTTTCTTCTTTCCTTTAATTCCTCTGTGAGAATTGGCCAATCATCCATCTGACTTTATGGTCAATGGCTCCTTTTTTAACCAAAAAAGCAAAGTTGCTGATAGATGTTATGCAACGCCCTTTCTGAGGCTGAAAGAATGCTGTCAATGAACTGAAGTACATGATTCCTATGGCCGCTAGGGAGAGTATCTCATGATTCAATGATAAAAGCTTTTAAACTCTTCCTTCGGCGCACTTTTGAAAAAAAGTCCTTCCCTTAAAAGGTAGCACATTCTTGGGATCCCAAATGTGCCAAAGCACCCCATATCTAAGCTACTCAAGCGTCCATGTCAACCCATCATTTTTATGAAAATATGTTCCAATAGGAATATTAAAGGACTAACTTTTGCTAGCTGGAAAAGGTGTTTGGTATAGAAAGGTGTTTCATACTTTCAGTTGGACCCTTGCAACAAGAGCATGGAAAATGGATGTGCCAATCATTCGAATCTTTCATAAAAGTATTTTTGTTTCATATCACCCAATATCGCTTTTCATAAGAACATACAATGTCATAGACGTGCATGCTTCTGCCATAAATTAGCCATTTTCTGAAAGCACCAGGTGTTTACCTTCTGAATATCCATCTTTTATTGCAATCATTACTACTATCTATGGGCTGTGAAAAGCACTATAATATGGGATTCTTAGCTTCAGTTCACTTAGCACATGCATCTAATCTCCAATATTTGTACTGATTCAAAGCATGAGTACTAAGAGGTAGTTCCATCATCCATGAAAGATCATGAAGAAGAAAACTGCAGCCACTGATGTTTGTCTGCTGTCTGAATTTGGTCTTTCTTATGAGCTTTGGAAAAGGAAAACCAATTCCTTTGATCATTTAAACAATCATCCACGGTCTGAGTTCATTCCTCATGCATATATTGGGATGTGAAATCAAGTGAAAGTGCTACATGTTCCTAAAAAATAAGTTATCGTTAAGGAGATTTTACCACAAATGAATTGCCAACATTTTGCTTTCTAACATTGTAAGATAACTCTATACCCAACCATTCCAAGATGTGATTAAAAGTGATGCCTTCCACAATGAACCTTTAATGAAGCATGCAAGAAGATTTTATCCATTATCCAACTCCAAAGCCCTCCAAAAGAGCAGCAACTTGCTCTAGAACATAACATTAATGACCCAGTTAAATAAGTGCTTGTTCCTGCAATAATACAAGTGAGAAAATAAAAACGACATAAGCCCCCATGTTTTC
This sequence comes from Ceratopteris richardii, assembly GCA_020310875.1. NCBI lineage: Eukaryota > Viridiplantae > Streptophyta > Polypodiopsida > Polypodiales > Pteridaceae > Ceratopteris > Ceratopteris richardii. Next base: position 89,888,790 of record CM035408.1, on the reverse strand, counting down.
ATGGCAAGATTGAAATAGTTCAAGACAGCAAAACTGGTGAATACAAGGTATTCTTGTGCCATAGGAAGAATTCAATTGCAAGAATAAAAGGCTGAATGGTACTTTGAGACCATTCAATGAGCAATAAATAATACATGAGGCAAAGGAATAGAATAACCTTAGTGATGCATAATTCATAATGCAAAGATCATTCACGTGCCTTCCACTTGAGGTGAAAACCTTAACGTTTAGGCGAAAACCAGGCGCTTAAGCTACAAATTTTTCTTACATCCAAGCAAATTCTAATCACTTCTTTGCATCTTGAATGTCGATATAGTAACCTAAATGCCTATAGATCTATCATTTAAGAATTTCGGGCCCACTCAATGAAGTTTATAAAAGAGGAACAACAGATTTATTTGAGTTTAACTTTGAACCAGACATTGAAGCAACTATATGTGAAGCATTCATAACTATTTGCATATTAAAAATAGATCCCTGTGTAAAAACGGATATGTTTTTCAACAAAATCTACTCCAAGAACAGTGATATTACCAATATGTAAGCCAATAAGACTATGCCAAGACAATATGATCCATCATACAATATAGTGGATGAGTAACAATGGCACGGAAGAGGCCCAGGAGGCAGCCCGTGCAGATACCATGATATATCTGAACAGGAGTAAGAGCAGCATCAACCAAAATAGAAGATGTGGCTTCCATACACACAAATGGAATCACGGCATTTCATCTAAAGTGTCAAACAAACGTGGTACATAACTTGCTTATCTAATGTGAACTCACTACATTGAAGGCATTCGTGAAATCAAGCTGCATAAGGGCAGTATCTCTGGCACTTTTGGGCAAAATGAAATGCTAGGGTGATTATATAGATAGTTATCAAATATGCATTGACCTTGGACAGATCTTTATAAACATGAAAATTTTTTTGCATACAAATTGAAAATGCCTTTTGCTTATTATTTTATGAGGTAGCATGACTGAACATAGCACCTATGCACTCTGGAAGCTGCATTTCTCTGGCCCCTGATAGCATGTTATCCACATTGGTTGAAACGTCCATCAGTATACTCTGCTGACTCATGCTCATTTTGTGTGATGGTTTCAAATAGCTATTTGAATTACACCATTACTATGAATGGATTTTTTTTGGCACCATTTTCTGCAATTCAAGATAGAACGTAACATATTATAGAATAACTCTGGATTGTCTTGCACTTATTTCATGCATTTTCTGCTGAGATTTTGCCTTCTTGTTTCTAAACTAGATGCTGAAAGATTATTCTTCATCCATGCGGAGGACACAGATATTGCAGCTGCTGAAAAGTGGCTGACTTCCGAAGACAATCATTGTAATGATTTCTTTTCCTTTGAGCTGAATCTATTGCATTTCTCTTTCCATCCAAAATATCGTGTAGTGATCCATTACAGCTTCAATAGAAGATCCTAATCGTATCCTGTATAATAGTATTATTTTTTTAGTAGATAGATTTTAGGATCACAATGGATTATTCAACAATTCACATGCATTACAACATTGTTAATTCAGCCTTCTAGTTACTTTTCTCTAAGTTAATGAAGAACAGCTTTTAATAAAAGCAGATGAAAATTAAAGTACGCTACAATTTTGATCCCTGAGAAGAATTGCACAGCGTTATTCTATTGTCATAAGTTCATCTAAATCTACAGGGAATATTACGTTTATGGAAGGCCATGGGTGCTAGGTTGATCTATGTTGAACATAGTATCAAAGCTCAGTTTAAAGACTTTATAAATCTCAAAACCTTTTCCAAGATACCTTGGATTCGGAAACAATTTTCTTCATTTTCAGAAAAAGAAAAGAAGTGGTCTAAATTTTCTCAATGAAAGGACATGAAATCTTTACATTCTGATGTGTGTGTGTCCCCATTTTTTCGGGAAAAAAAGCCCTCAATTGGTTCAGGAAAGAATGAACAAGTAGCCCATAGGCCATCTAATTACAAAGCTCCCCAGGCCTCTCTAAAGAAATATGTGAATTATCAGTATTTTGGAGGTTTGCAAGGGTCCCTTCAGCTCAGATGAGGTGAGGAGAAGTCTTTCTTTCAATATCTTTGGCAGAAGGTGACCTTTGAACATCTTTTGGTTCTTGAAAATCAGTGTGTTCCGTGATTGCCAGATGAACCTGAGAATGAAGCACATCTGGTTTGAGATCCAAGTGATTGTGGGATCTCTGAACTGATACAGCCGAATGTAATTTTGAAGACTGATAAGCCTGAGTTCCTAAGCTGTAGAGATGTCTACCCCTTCTTGCAGAGTAGTGAGTTGGGATTCGCCCCCTAGTGAGCTTTTTCTGAGGTTCTCTTGTTTATATCTTGTTCACATAATTGTCTCTGAGTTAGTTTATATTTCTTTTGTATCTTGTTCACAGAATTGTATCTAAGTTGGTTTATATTTCTTTTGTATCTTGTTCACATAATTGTATCTTGTTTGTATCTTGTTCACATAATTGTATCTAAGTTAGATAGTTGTTTGTATCTTGTTCATATAATTGTATCTAAGTTAGTTCATATTTCTTTTGTAATGGAGGAGTTTCCTAGCCCTCTCAATGAAATGTCGCCTTTATTTCAAGTCATTGTTTCTCGTCGTTGGAATGGTCACCATATGGGTAACCTTTGTCCATGATACAATGTTTTGATGGGACTTTGAGTACCTGCTGCTATAAACCTTTTGTTACTTCCATTGTTTGTTCCTGAGAGAGTACAGGGTATACTTCCCTATGGAGAATGCCCCTTGTGTGGAAGGTGTCCTGAGGCGAAGCCTTCTTTCCTCTTCAAACAGGGAGCCCCGGGCTCTCTCTTCTACAGCTATTGTGTTAGTTCAATACTGTGTCAAATGCTTTGGTTAAAACAACTTGCAGCAGCACGAAGATGATGTTGTTGTAGCTTGAGTATTTGGTTACAATCATAATGGCCATAATGTTGTCATAGTAGGATCTTTTGTTTATGTAAAGAATACCCAATAGGGTGATAGGTCTCCGATCAAAAACTGTATTGGGACTTTTAAGCTTGGGAAGGAGAACAACATCCCTCTTTGAGAGAAGAAGGCATGTATTTTGAATCCATATTTTATTGATAGCATTTGTAATAATTTCCTTTAAGCTTTTCCCAATAATGTGCAATGAATTCTTTGGATAGGCCATCAGACCAGGTACTTTATAATTGCCTAAACTTTAGAGAGGGAATTGCATGTAGCAAAGAATGAATGTTTCCTTGTTGTGAAGTATGACTATGAAAGATAGTTGAGAAATGCTCATAGCATAAGCACATACGGAAGTGAGTACCCATGATCCATTGGTTTAAAGAAGGTTGCAATAACAATGAATATCGTTTCTAACATAAGAAGCACTTTTTGAAAGACTTTTATGGAGATGAATCCAAGGTCCAAATGCTCAGCTTGCATAGTTGTTCCTTGCGCTATAGTTAATATAATTTTTTGCAAGTAGAGAACACATAAGGCAACATAATATTCAATGTGTTCTTCTTCCGATAGAGGCCTATATTGACCTAAGTGCTGAAGAGAAGTAATAGATTGCTTAGAAGAAGAATTTTTTTGCCTTTGAAGGTTTGTGAAGAATTCCTTTGAAGGTTTGTGAAGAATTTACCACAATCTTTAATGAGGTCTTGCATCCCAACTGCGAAAACTTTTTGTTTCATAGCAGAAAAGTATGGCAATATGGGTAACCTTGTGATCTAGGATTTCAAGTTTTCCTAAAAGAAAGGCATTCCAATGGCCCCATTATTGCAATAAGTGGCCTGCATGCCAAGTCTTGGAGTAGAGAATATCTAAAAAGATAAGGGATTTCCAAAAGCAGAGGAAATTGATCCCATTCCATAATATCTTCTAAAATGAGTATATCCCAAGAACATGAGTCAAATAGATGATCACTACAGTAGATTCGATGCAGATGAGCCAAGCCATGGATATGAGAATATAAATGAAAGGTAAACCCGCCTTCATAGTGTTTTGAAGGCCATAGGTCAACAAATCCAACACATCATAAGCACTGGTCCCAAACATTTCTTTATGAACTGAACATACGAGAAGGGGAAGTTGATGAATATTTATCACGATCAACCATATTAAAATTCTTAAAGCAACCAAAGATAATCACGTAAATGTGACTGAAGTTGAGTAAGAAAAGTTTTCCAAAGCCTGCTTCCCACTGTATTGATTTGGAGCATAGACATTAATGAGGACATCCATCTTCCCCTCAAACTTAAAGTAGCATATTAAAAGCATGTCCATTCAAAGAAAAAAAAGCTTCGCATTGGTTTTGAGACTTCAAGGCTTCAAGACTTCTCCACCACGGTGACATGGCCTCGTGGGAACTAACAAAGATCCAAACACCCATTATAGAAGAGAAAGCATATGAAGGACACAAAATTGGAGGACTGAGAATTATGAGCAATCATGAAGAAAAGTGATGACACAAGCATATGCAAGAAGGACACTTGGAAGAAAAGCTATTTTAAGGCATGCAATGGAGAAAAAGGGGGACCAGAGGATCAGCTGATCATCATTGGGCTTAATTGTCGTCATGTAATCACTGTAGACATTTGACATGAAAGAATTTTATGTAACTGGCTTGTACTCTTGGTAAAGGCATGATTGGGAATCGGTACTTCCGACAAGTTGATGCCCGTATCATACTCTTGGTGAGGACTTATGTTGCATTCCCCTTGCAAGCTGTCCAATATTGTAATCTTGTGCTATACAACAAATAGCAAGGATCTTCATGCAATTGAAGTCTCGTGAAACATTATTTGTAGCACCTTTGTTTGTTGGGTTCTATCATTTTCCTTTTGCGTTTAGTTATTGCTAATGTTAGTGTTGTTATCGTTGTCTGTTCGGCTACACATTCAATGTCTTTGTCTACTTGGTTACCATTCGGCTTATTACTCAAGCAAAGGCCTTGCTCGCAAAACTCCTTGATATGCCTAGAGAGTTCTTGGTTAAGAGGTGTCTAGAAAGTGCCCTTCCTCTCACGATACAACAAAAGTTAAGAGAACTACTCAGCCAAACTCCACCCTTAAAGAGTTCACTTCAGCAGCCATAATAATCAAGCAAGCAAGGATGTAGTTTGAGCAAAGAGGTGGCAGCATTCAGCAGATGCCCCCTTGGTGCAACTTCGACAAGAATTGGAGGTCTTCAAAATCACCCACACACATGTGATAGAAAAGGGCTAGGTGGTCTAGCTAGGGAAGGAGCTCATACCTTGGGAAGTGTAAGCTACTATGTGGTGCACGGCATACAACAAAATGGGGCACACCTTCGGAACACCTCCATCGAATCTCCTTCCAACCTAGTGTGCCAATGTCGTGGAAAGAATGGGCATGAAGCAAAAGAATGTTTCTACCTGGTGGGCTATTGACAACCTACAGTCTATTGGGAGCCCCAAATCAAGGATCTATCCTCGGGCAACGTCCGACAACAACTACAAGAATGCCAACAATGAAAGAAACAAAAATGACAACAATGAGAATCAAGGTAACAACAATTCAAACCATTCCAAATACAAAAGGCCTCATGTGCTACAAGTGCAACAAATATGGGCTCTTCTAGAGCAAGTGCACTCTTCTAGAAGATGCTCACCTTGCAAGAACTATCCAGAAGCTCGAGATGACTACACTTATAATTGTCCTTGCTACCATGGGAAAGGTGGAGTATGAACAAGCAAAGGTACATACACCTGTAAATGATCTTCGTTGAACCACATGAGTGCATGAAGAAGCAAGAGGCTCCCTCTCCAACTACCTGAATAGTTCTAAACAACAAATCTTTTGTGCAAGGAACCAAGGATAGAAACAAGAAACAACACCCAAGGAGATGTACAAGTGGCCATGCTGACCCTCTCTAGCAAAGTAGCAAGTGCATAAGTGATCTTGGCAACTGGAAACCATATGTGAAATTGGAAACATCTTGGAAAATGACAACTGGGTGACTTGCATACTGGGAAACTAGGAGACGGGAAGACTTGTATATCTACTTGGGTGCCTACTCAAAGGTGATCCCTTCCTGGGAGACTCCTTGACAAGGGCACCTCACACTAGTGACTATAATGCAGAGGTGGGACCCTAATTGCCATGCACTTTCATCTAAAACCTTTCACAAGGTGCAACTGCTAGGCAAGGAGGACTACAAGTATAACTTCCCTACCTTTGCCACCACTCCTTATGTAACAATTTTCCGAATATCTTTAGCTCCCTTGGTCTATATAAAGAAGCCATCCAATCACATTATAAAACAATAAGGAGACAGACAAAGAGATATATAGAGGATCCACATGTCTTCTAAGTTGCTCCTATTGAAGAAGTGAAAATCCATTCTAACCTTCCCTCTTAGATATCAAAACAGCTTTTCTTATATTTAGCAACTAGGAGGTTTTGAGGAACCAAATAAAGAACATTTCCTATCTAAGTTTATAAAAGCACTTTATGGTTTAAAGCAAGCACAAAGAGCCTGGTATGAAAAGATACATCTATATCTTTTGTCAATTGATTTTGAAAACTCTGAAGCTACTCCTATCCTCTATGTCAAGTGAGAGATAGATGTCTTGATTATCATCATCATTTATGTTGATTGTAGATCAATTTCTTGATCTATATGCTCAATGTGGTGTGTCCTCTTAAGTGCAATATGCATTGTGGGTTTCAATTTGTAGACTCAATAGGAAAAAAATAGCAAATACAATGACTCAGTGAAATGACAGAAAGAAGCTAAATTATGAGTATGAACACCTCAAAAGAGGATTATACAAGCTTTGGCAATTAGTAGGTGACATAAGAATACACCTTCACTCTAAGTGCTGGAATTCGATTCTCTAAACATACATTCTTCAAACTCTAGTCTTCCAACTAGCTGCTCAAGAGAAGATTGGCCAATCATTGCTTGCCCACTACTCACTCAAAGTGCCAAGCTAGCTAATTCCGATTCTACCAAGTGGAGCACTAGTGGCAAGCTAAGAGCTCTACATACACAAAGGCAAGGCAAAGCTTCAAGCATACATTCCTTGTTCGAGTCTCTCTGAGCTTGTTCTTTGTTGATGGAGAGGTCTACTTATATAGTTTTTCTGGAAGTGAAGGATAGCAAAAGGGGACAAAATTAGTTTCTTCTTTGGTAGGCTCTCTGACAATTTTGGTACTCTGGAAGCTTCCTTCTTGGTCCACTTTTCTTGCACCATCATTATCTTCCAAATTCTCGTATTCGGCGCCCTCCATCATCCATGAGTTCTCCATGTGTAAGTGGCTGAAAATTTAGACCATATGGAGATTTAAATTTAGTCGCTTTTTTTCAAGTGAAAAAGTAGACTAAATCAAAAGTAACCATTTTTTAAAAAAATAGACTACTTTTGGAGTAAGTAGACTAACTTCATAAAAATGGTGAACTTTTGAGTAAGTCGACTAAAAAAAATAGGCTACTTTGAGAAATTGGTCAACTTAGGAATTTAGACTACTTAGAGAATTGGTGAACTCGGAAAATTAGGAAACTTAGGAAATTCGTGAAATGGGAAAATAGGCAACTTAGGAAATTGGTGAAATGGGAAATTAGGCAACTTGGGAAAATAGGAAACTTAAAAAATTGGTGAAATGGGAAATAAGGCAACTTAGGAAATTGGTGAAATGGGAAACTAGACAACTTAGGAAATTGGGAATTCTGCCTTCTTCATGAACTAATGCTCTTCATTTTCTTGCTCGAGCTGGAAGGATCCCCACTTCTTCATTTTCTTGCTCTTTGCTTCTTTTGCTTCTCCTCTTGCTTGAAATCGAGGTAACTTGTCTTGTACTTGGCTTCTGCATCTCGAAAAGCAAAACATAAAATACATTATATGAAGGGTGTATTAGAGTACCCCGCTATAGGTTGCCCACCACTTAGACATTCTCCGTCCTCGGAGAAATATAATACTCTTTTTTCTTCTTTCTTTTCTTTTTCTCCCTTCTCTCCCTTTCTCTTTTTCTTTCTTCATTTTTTTTTTTTCCATAATAGAACAATCATTCAAAACACCTCCGTTAGATACTTGACCACTCAATTAAACATGTATTGTAATCATTTTCCACATCATACTAGTAGGGTTTAATGTACTTAAGCAATGTCTCTAATATGGCCAATGAGTGGAAGGTCCAGCAGCCTGATGGTGACGAACAGGTTCCACACCTAGATCCAATTCTCTCTATGCTTGTTGTAGGGCTCGAGTCTGTGCAGGAGAAGCCAACCCAGCCATTCGAATATCCACTTTAATACTCCTGCCTATATTTAACCAGGTAGCGGAGGCCCTAGAAGCGTGAATGTGAGGTGTTTCAGATTTGGCATCCACGATAACTTTTGAATAAATAATTGTACCATATGGATGGAAATGGCTCGCCAAATCATGATCAAAAATTCCTTCAGAGAGTCTAGAAACTAAAAGATCTACCCCTGGGCCACCACCTTGAGTTATCAAAGCAGATTCCAAATGATCAAGAGATGCAGAATGAAGCATGGCTTGTGACTGTTGCAACACTAGCTCTGGTGTAGCTGAACCTTGGAGTACATGAATTGATCTCTGATGCATTGAAATGGCTTCTATAGTTCTAGTTGGTGGGGATGGTTTTTCCCACCAGTGTAGCACGAGCTGGTGTAGAGGGGGGAGGAAATTGACCGCGAGGAAATTTGCTCTTGATGTCGATCTGTTACACTCAACTTCCGACTTTGCCGAGTAAGAACCAACTTAAAAGAATTGTCTTGCCGCCGCGCTGAGAAATGACTTCAAAAAATCGACTTTAGAAATCGACTGCCATCCACTACCATACTAGCAAATCGACTAAGTTGAACAAATCGACTAATTGGGAGCCTTGGAAAAAAATCGACTAAAGAGAATTGAACCTTGAAAAAAACGACTAAAAAAAATGACTAACTTGACTACTTGACTAATTTGAACCTTAAAAAAGATCGACTAAAAAGAATTGACTAAATAGGTCTTCAAAAAAAAATTGACTATCTTTGAAAAAAAATCGACTAATTTGAAACTTCAAAAATCGACTAACAAATTTAGGCTAAAAAATTAGACCTAAAAAATTAGCCTAAAAGGAAATAGGCTAAAAACCCAAGTCGACTCAAAAAATTTAGACTAAAAAAATTTCACTAAAAATTAGCCTAAAAACTAAAATCGACTAAAAGAAATTAGACTAACAAAATTTGACTAAAAATGAAACCCAAATCGACTAAACAAAATTTAGACTAATTGGAAGGGTACCGTTTTGCTAACGAGCCTAGAGAGGGGCTTAGTTATCTCAGCATACATTTTTATGAACTTGCAGTGATAGCCGGTATGTCCTAAGAAACTCTGGATTTCTTTTGCATTAATTGGTTTGGGCATATGTAATATTGCTTTGATTTTGTCAAGATCGGAAGCCATACCTTTTGTTGAGACTATGTGACCCAAGAGTGTCCCTTCGGTCACCAAAAAGTGACATTTGCTTGGATTGAGTTTCAATTTGGCTTCTTTGCAAGCACTAAAAACCTGTTCTAATTGACAAAGATGATCAGTGAAGTTTTCCATTGGAGTAGAACATAGTGCCTGAAAAGGTGGAGAAGTCGTCCATAAAGATTCTCAAGAATTTTGGCCACAATGATCGGAAGATTGAGTAAACCACTCGATTGAAAGAGGCAGGAGGATTGCATAATCCAAAAGACATCTTAGTATATACATACGTACCCCAAGGAGTTACAAATGCAGTTTTTGCTTGGTCCTTTGGATGGATGAACACTTGGTTGTATCCGCTAAATCCATCCATGAAACTATAAAACATGACCAGCCACATCTTCCAAAATTTGTTCTGAAAATGGGGTTGGAAACCTATCGGGAATCGTAACCTTGTTGAGAGCCTGAAAATCGACACAAACACGAATCTTGTTGGATTGCTTCTTTTGGACTATTACCATCGATGATAGCCATTCAACATGCTCCACTGGGACAATGATCTTTGCTTCCTCTAGCTTTTCTATTTCTTTTTTGACTGCTTCTGCATACTTTGGATTAAGTCGATAAATCCTTCCTCTTACTGGCTTAGTATCATGCATCAGTGGAATAGAATGCTCTCCAAGATGAACAGCAATTCCTTCTAAGTCATGGTAACTCCATGCAAACACATCCTTGAAATTTTGCATGAAAGTGGTTACCTGATGGAGCAAGGAGGGATGATCCCAAAGCCATGTTGCTAGTAAGATTGGTTGTGAATGTTCCTCATTCCCAAGGTTCACTTGCCTTACAAGTTGAGATTTCATGGCTGATCCTTCGTTTTGGTCTTCAAAAATGCATTGTGGATAGTCCGGAGATTCCTCTATGTTCATCTTTGATTCCTTTTCTTGCATCCATGAACGTGAAAGCTCTTTCATCCACTGTATGTCAAATGGTATCGGTAAGTCGTCTACTGTAGCTCTTTTCTCCTTTCCTTGGGTCAAATCCTTCGAAACTCCTTTCTTTCCTCTCCTCAAGTCCATGACCGGTTCTCCAAGCCCAAGAGTTTCTACCTCTTCAGACTTCCCTTCACAAATAGATACACCATAACATGGAAAGGCTTCCATCCATTCCAAAAGATCTTGGTCATCATTTATTTCAATTTCATTAGATGCTTCCGCGATAGGAATGTGTTGTTCTTCGAGAATAGTGAAAGAATGAGCATTATCTCCATGAGATCATTTCGGATCTAAATGTACTTGTTTCTATACTTGCCTCGGTAGGCTAATTAAAATAGTATCATTTCCCCAATCATGCATGGCTTGGATGTGCCTTAGCCATGGCCTCCCTATGAGTAGAGGAAAGCCTCCCTTGACCTGCAGTAGATTTAACACCACAAAATCTAAAAAGAATGTCAGCCCGTCCATCTCTACCGGTACCTTTTCTACAATACCAAGAGGTTTAACTCGACTTTGTTCAGCCAAGGTTATTGTGAACTTTGCTTCACCTGAAAGTTGGAGTCCAAGTGATTTGAGGGTAAAATCTGGCATGAGATTTATGCCTAAACCTAGAATTTTTCGTACCTGAGTCTTTTTCTCGGAGGACCCTTGCTTTTGCTTTCTTTTTCTGGGATCTAGTCTGCATCCCTTGTTCTTGATCCATTTCTTGCAACACCACCACTCTAGCTTCTGGACTTGAGCTGAAAGATGGGTTTGCATTGAATTCTTGATTTCCTTCTTCTCTCTGTTATGAATCAGGTCTAAACTTTGGAGCATAGCTTGGGGTTTCTTTTTCTGGTCCATAATTGTGCAGGGAAACATCTCCATGAAGTTGACCAAGATCACTTAGTGGAGTGGCATGCATCTAGGAAAATGAGTCGATTTCAAAAAATCGTCTATTTTCTTGAATGCTATCCTCGGAAAATAAGTCGACTTCAAAAATTTGACCATTTTTAAGTAAACTATTTTTAAAAAGTTGGGCAACTTCAAGTTGACCATTTTCCAAAAATTGATCTACTTTATAAACGTGGTCAGTTTTACAAAGTTGGTCAAATTTTTTAGTCACTTGACCCGAATATGTGTGATGCCCACGGGCATCACACATATTCGGGTCCTCTTTCTCATATAAGAGCCATTGTGAGTGTACAGGAGAAGATTGGATACCTGGATAATTAAGAGTGTTGCTCTCTTCTCTCTTAGTTGAATGGATTACTGGTTGCTTTCCCTTATTGACACAGATAACATTCACTTGGTAGGATGGAGCTGATCCACTTGTAGAAGCCTTCTGCTTCGGACATTCCTTCGAATAATGATCCATTGTATCTGGGCAAAACCTACAAGGTGAAGACCCTTCTGAGAGAGAGCATTTTCCTTGAAAATGCCCTTATTCGCCACATCTGTAGCACATGATAGGACTAGCTCGTCTTCTAAATGGAGGTTTTCTTTCATTAGAGGAGTTTACCTGAGTAGTGGTATACATGCTTTCGACTTGAAATCTTGGAGTTGGTAATAGGGGCTGATGTACAGATACACTTGGTGATGCCCAATTCGCTTGCATCCCCTTGAGAAAATAGCAATCCCTTGCTTCATGGCGTGGTTTTCCACAAAATTGACACACCAACCTCTCCGGACAATCTTGAGAAGAATGTCCTGATTTCTTACATAAAGTGCACCAAATCGATGTTTTTACCTCTTTTTGCGTTCTAAGCTCCTCCAATTCTTGTCGTAGCAAAGCTAGCGCTTCATCCCTTCCTTGCCAAGCAGCCTTTTCTTCTTGCAAGGTTTTTTGTAACTTCAAGGCTTCTAACTCTCTTCTTAGTTGTGCGAGAGGATCACTTGTGAATTCATTCGTACCTTCATGTTCTTTGAACTGGACTCTAGCTGCATCGATCCTTGAGGCTGGAGCTTCAAATTCTTCCAACGATGCATCGGCTTGTAGTAACTCTCTAAGCTTTTGTTGAGAAGTTTTTGGTAAAGCCTTCTCTACCCATTTCTTGACTAGAAAATCCCCAGGATTGTGAGGAAGACGAGAAACTAACGACTTCACTATAGTCATTAATTCAGAGAATGCCTCTCCCTTTTGTAGTTTAAGATTTTCCAATTGATCAAGAATGCGTTCTGTGGAGTTACATGGGGTAAACGTAGTTGTGAAGGCGGTTTTGAGGGCATCCCAAGTGGTGAAGTGTGCTTCATCGTGTTGATTGTACCATCGATCCGTGAGCCCTTCAAGAGTGGCCAGAAACAAGGCAAACAAGGCATCTTCTCGCTGATGTAAACCCCTACTCTTACATAGGGAAAGAAACCTCCTGACATGATCATCCAGATCCTCATAAGGAGCTGCCTTGAAGGAAGGAAATTTGATGTTGATCCGAGAGAGCAAGTTAGTCAAGTCGTCCCCATCGCTACGGCTTGTCGTCTTTGGTTGTCTGCCATGACCATTGAAGTAGGCGTTGAGCACCGATCCAAGATGCCTCTCGATGATGATGTGCTGGGAAATGGAAATGGAAGTGGTGGAGCTCTACAAGGGATGTAGTGTAATCTTTTCCGTTGATAACTCTTTATGGGAGTCTTTATGGGACTAAGGGATTCTTCCTTATAGCTGGAGCGAGTATGAGTCATAGATTATCGCTCTAACGCTCTTCATCAACTCGGTTCTTGTAAGGGCTTAACTTCTAACAACTTCAAATTGCAACCAAGGTCCCACGGGCGTGCCAAAATGAGCACTTGTAGATCAATTTCTTGATCTATATGCTCAATGTGGTGCATCCTCTTAAGTGCAATATGCAATGTGGGTTGCAATTTGAAGACTCAATAGGAAAAAATAGCACATACAATGACTCATAGTGAAATGAGAGAAAGAAGCTAAATTATGAGTATGAACAGCTCAAAAGAGGATTATACAAGCTTTGGCAATTAGTAGGTGACATAAGAATACACCTTCACTCTTTAAGTGTTGGACTTCAATTCTCTAAACATACATTCTCAAAACTTTAGTCTTCCAACTAGCTCCTCGAGAGAAGATCAACAAATCACTGCTTGCCCACTACTCACTCAAAGTGCCAAGCTAGCTGATTCCAATTCTACCAAGTGGAGCACTAGTGGTAAGCTAAGAGCTCTACACACACAAAGGGAAGGCAAAGCTTCAGGTGTGCATTCCTTCTTCGAGTCTCTTTGAGCTTGTTCTTTGTTGAAGGAGAGGTCTACTTATATAGTTTTTCTGGAAGTGAAGGATACAAAAGAGGACAAAATTAGTTTCTTCTTTGGCAGGCTCTCTGACAATTTTGGTACTCTAGAAGCTTTCTTCTTGGTCCACTTTTCTTGCGCCGTCACTATCTTCCAAATTCTCGTATTCGACGCCGTCCACCGTCCATGAGTTCTCCGCATGCAAGTGGCTGAAAATTTAGACCATATGGAGATCTGGAAGATTTAGTCTCTTTTTTTCAAGTGAAAAAGTAGACTAAATCAAAAGTAACCATTTTCTTAAAAAATAGACTACTTTTGGAGTAAGTAGACTAACTTCATAAAAATGGTGAGCTTTTGAGTAAGTCGACTAACTTGTAAAAGTTGACTAAAAAAATAGACTACTTTGAGAAATTGGTCAACTTAGGAATTTAGACTTCTTCGAGAATTGGCGAACTGGAAAATTAGGAAACTTAGGAAATTGGTGAAATGGGAAAATCGGCAACTTAGGAAATTGGTGAAATGGAAAATTAGGCAACTTGGGAAAATAGGCAACTTAGAAAATTGGTGAAATGGGAAATTAGGCAACTTGGGAAAATACAGCAACTTAGGAAATTGGTGAAATGGGAAATTAGGAAACTTGGGAACATAAACAACTTAGGAAATTGGTGAAATGGAAAATTAAGCAACTTGGGAAAATAGGCAACTTAAGAAATTGATGAAATTGGAAATTAGACAACTTAGGAAATTGGGAATTCTGCCTTCTTCATGAACTAATGCTCTTCATTTTCTTGCTTGAGCTTGATCCCCTCTTCTTCATTTTCTTAGTTCTTTGCTTCTTTTTCTTCTCCTCTTGCTCGAAATCGAGGTAACTTGTATTGTACTTGGCTTCTGCATCTCGAAAAACAAAACATAAAATACATTATATGAAGGGTGTATCAGAATACCCCGCTACATTGATGATATGATTATGAAACGTCTTAAGGACTTAGATCTTCAAGTCTGTAAGTCACAACTTAAACATACATTTGATGTTAATGATCCAATTATTTTAAATTATTATTTTTGCATTGAATTCAAACTTAAGAATGAGTGTATCTATATGACACAACAAAAGTATATTGATGAATTACAAAACCTTTTGATGCAACAATATATAGTCAAGAGGTGAGATACTTGATCTATCTATATAATACACGACCAAGCATTCTATTGCGGTTTCTCAAGTATCAAGATTCATGCACAAAACTCTCGAATTTCATTGGAAAGTAGTTAAATAGATTTTCAGATATTTGAATGGGCCTATGAATCATGTGATATTATTTCCAAAGTCATTGCACTTTATATTTCAAGGTTTTGCATTTTTTGATGAGCAATTGATAAATACACAAGGAGAAGTACAAGTGGCTATTATTTTTATGTTCGAGAATGCCTTGTTTCTTGGCTTTCTAAGAGACAACAAGCAATGGCTACGCTACATCTTCAAGTGAAGTAGAGTATAGGGCCTCCTCTATAGCTACACTTGAAGCTATTTAGTTGCAGGAAATTCTAAGTTGCCTTCATCTTCATGTTCAAGTGATCCCAAAAGCAACTATCAAAAAGCTAATCGCCCTAAAAAGCTCTCATGAATTAGGTACATGCAAATTCGAGTTTGCTTTATTGCTTTTCATGCTTTTGTGTTCCGATTTTTGCATGACAACTCTACATTATAAAAGGGGATTTGGAGGTCTTATTATCATCACGTTTAAAGTACTATTTTTGCTCTAGCATTAGAGTTTCTACCTTGGAGGTCTTGGAGACTTGTAGTACAGATTTGGAGGAGTTTTTGGTAGCCAACCTTTCATCTTCTTCACATTTTTGAGTATGCATGCTGATTTTATGAATATAAGCTTTTTATATTAGGGTTTCTTCATATGTTTCTCTTGTATCAGGTTTTTTACCTAGCTCTTTAAAACATGTAGGTTCCATACATGCTCTTTAAAACATGTAGGTTGCATACATGGTGTTCAATGTTTGAGAAATCTAGTTTGCTATTAAGGTTTGTTTTAATAACTATTTTTTTAGTTCATATTGCATATATTCTCTCACATAACACGTCTTAGGCACTCTTTCTCTACATTTTATACCTAAAACCCTTTTCATTCAGCTTATTCAATTTTGTATCATTACACATATTATATATTGACATTTAGGAATTATTGTAGTATGTAGTAGCATTCAACAGCTCACTTTTAAAATTGTCTCTCATTTATTCTATTTTCATTCATCTTCTTTAATTTAGTCAAGGTGCAGTATGTGAGAAGGTTCTAAGTGTTGGAAACATCCTAAACATACTTATGATTATTATTTAGGCCTACCACACTTCCAAGAGGATACTCTTTCTTCTTTGTATGATGAGTGTTCTTTGTATGACGAGTGTGTGGATGTATATGTTACACGCATCAAGAATTTGAAAGAGCAATTGGAAAACATTGATGAGATCATTTTGAACACATCACTCATTTTTACATTACTGAAAGGATTGTTGAAATCTTTTCAAGCTTTGCTTTTACACTTAATTTGGTTGCAAAAGGAAATCCAAATATGTATGTTGTTTATAAGTTTGTGTCTTTTCTTTTGCAATAAGAGCAATCAAGAGTGAATAGATGTGGTTTGCTTGAGAGAATGCAAGCACTTGCTATTACACAAAGGATAAAAGCAAGTATGATTCAGCTTTGAGTTCATAAAAAACAAATCCTGACTATTCCTCTTCCACTTCTTCCTCTCTTGACATGCAAAAGAAAAAGAGATGCAAGGATTGTCAAAAAGTTAGGCATATGCATCTAATGCAAAAAATGATGAAGCTAATGTTGTTAAAGATGTTTGGGAATGTGTCGTTACATGTCATCAGCATTCATCATCACATTCTATATGTATGATTATGAATGATGCTGATTTGGATTGGTTTTTTTAGAGTGGTGTTTCAAAGCATATCACTTCAAGCAAAAGATTTTTTGCATTTTTGAAAGATGCATCCAAGGGAGAATATGTTGTATGTGCAAAATACTTCTTATCTTATTATTGATGTTGGATAAATTCAGCTTACAACTGCAAATGAATGCATTTGCATTGTATGCACCCGATATCAAAAAAGCTTGATTTTTGTTTCTACTATTGTTAGTGGAGGACTTCATGCACACTTTGTTGATACTAAATATATAGTTCATGATTTCAGCAATGGCGATGCTATTGTGATGTGGCAGACATTATGCAATGGGTTTTATTGCTTGGATACATATAGGAAATGGAGTTATGGCATGCTCGTTTTGGACATTCGTACTTCAATAGTTTGCTTTACTTGCAAAAGAAGAATATGATTATTGGTTTGCCAACAATTGAGTCCATTGAAAAGCATGCATGCGAAGGTTGTATACTTGGAAAAATGCATTATGCCTCTTTTCCCAAAGATGATGCTACACATGTTACATAAAAAATGGCCACATACATGATCCAAATGAGGTTCAAAGGCTGAAAATTTTCAGCCAAATATAATTGAAAATCTCCGGCTAAAGATGGCTGAAACTTTGCAACACATGGCTAAGACTCAACATGGTATTCAGCCCATTTCTGATGTACATTTTGATTACATATTACATGAGGAACGCATGTCTATCAAATATGCACAATCTATGCCAAAATGGTTACAAAAGACATTGCAAGATAGCAAGTTGAGTGTTCCTTTACTTTATAGAACAAGATCAAGCTCTCTTCATGCATCGAATGACTTTGTGAATGTATCTTTTATTTCAACTATATGTAATGAAGAGCTACTCACTTTTGAGGATGCATGTGATGATTCAAATTGGATATGCGCAATGCAATTGGAATTGGATTCTATTCACAGAAATCATACTTGGGAGTCATGTGAATTCCCAAAAGGTAAGAATGTCATTGGTACTGAGTGAGTTTACAAAATTTTAAAAAAGTTTGATCCTTTGAGATGTCATATGCTTCATTCTTGGTGTCCTTTTTCTTTCTGTCACCTGTGTTCTTCTTTCTTTCTAGTTCAGCTTTGTAGTATCTGCAATCCGGTTTCTTGTGACCTTTCCTACCAAATTGGTAACAAGTCACTTTAGCCTTTCCTTTGCTTTTGCTACTGATCCTCTGTACATTTCCACTTTTCTTTTCTGTTCTTCCTCTAGCCACATTGGCTGAACCACTTCCCTCTCCACTAGCTTTCCTCCTGATTTCCTCATTCAAAATAGAACCCCTTACACCATCAAAGGTAAGATTGGGGCTATTCGAAAGTGAAACAACCAATGGTTCCCATGAATCAGGTAAAGTCATCAACAAAATGATGGCCTTAAGCTTATCATCAAATCCAAGTAATCAGGAGTTTGACGATTGTGAAAGAATATCTGTAAAAGAGTGCTCAACCCCACTTTTTGACTCATCAAGCTGCATACACACTAGGTTACACATAAGATTCACTTGATTTACAGGCGTGGTATTTTCATAAGTGGCTTTGAGCTTCTCCCATACCTCAAAAGCAGTTGTAAGGCTTTTCAAATCCAGTAAGATTTCATATGATACAGCCGTCTCGATGTAAATGATGGCCTTTTTGTTTAGGTTCATCCATGCTGCATCTGTCATATCTTCAGGTTTGACTTCCTCAAGAGCCCCTTCACAATCTTTAAGAAAGAGGATGCCCAACATTCTCTCTTTCCACAAATCGAAACCGCTACCTTCAAATGTCTTGATTTCAAACAAGCTTTTAACATCAGAGGAGGTAGAAGCCATGTTTACATATTGAGAGCTTCAAAATTTCACCAAAAAAGGTAAAATTCACATGTTGTCCTATGCACAATTACCTTACGAGACTATAGCGGAGAAATTAAGCCCAAAAATTATTCAAAACTTGCGAAAATCAATTTCTGAATTTTTTTGGAGAAAATTAAAAAAAAATTCCAGCAAGCTATAATTGCATCAAATACAGCAAATTTATTGTTTTTCAACCACAAAAGGCATACATAGATGCAAAACCAAGCCAATGGGTGTTTGTTTTCACAAAGACCCCAATTTTTGGGACAATATTACCTGTAAAATCAAAGAAATGACGTGTTATAATAATCTCCAGCAAGTATGCACTTCCTCAATCTTTGTACATGTCCTCCCACTTGAAATGAGAGAGTATTTGTGCAACAAAGGACCTGTAGATGAAAAAATCAACAATGTGGATCCTTAAAATGACATGTGGGATACAAAAATAACAATAGAAGAGATTCTTCGCGATAAAACTCTCTAAACACCCAAAATTTCCTTCAAGTTTGCTGCGGGATAAAGTAATCCTCCAAAAATAGGACTTTTATAGCGAAGAAAGAAGGTTTTTCGGGATGAAATTCTCCCGAATGTAAGAAAAAGCTTTGAGCTTAACATAGGCTGAAGTAGAAAAGCACTTGGAGAAACTTTACCGCGATGGAATAGCTTAATGCTTTCATACCTGTTGAAAGAGGCCGCAGAGAGCTACGGGATGTACTCGATTGCTCCAAACGCTAAGAGAGTGGGCTTTTGCATGAGGAGAGAAAGCAAAGAGAGAAACCTTTGCAGAAATTTTGGAGAAGGAGACGGAAAAGGTGAAGTTGAAGAACTCCCAATCAAGTTAAGAGAGATTTGGAACCAAGTCTTATTGATAAGTGACTTTTAGGTCATTTGGGCATGTTCACACATGGCCAATGACCAAAAGTCATAAAAATAATGTAAATGCCTATAACTCCCCAATTTGGGGTCCAAAAAATATAACAAAAATATGTCTGGAGAGCTCTCGAAGAAAGCTTTCACATGGAAGGATCAAAATATACAAAAGAAGAGTCCTTGAGGTCTTTATCTCCAACATAGGGAAATAGTTCATAGCTACTCAAGGGATACATAAGTGTAACAAACTCCCCTTGGAGTGAATGAGGTGAACACATATAGGGAGTGATAGATCAGCCTCGACAAGATAATAAACTTAAAGCTTTGCGAAAAGCTCAAACTTTTCTTGTCGACTAGTTTTGATGAATGTCTTCCACATTATCTTGCATGGGTACGTATACTAAATCAATATCTCAAGCATGAAGGCATTCTCTGACATAATCATAAAGAATCTCAATGTGTTTTTTGCACGTATTTATTCTGCATTTCTTGTAATTACCAATACACTCTAGCTATATGTGAGAATATTCATAGGTGCATCAATTTTTGTGCATAGATCCATCAATAAATGTATGAGCTATACACTCCATTGTAGTTGTGAATACTCTTATATACTCCAATGTGCTCTTTAGTGTGTGCTATCAAATGTAGAAGATATACTTTGTGCTAATATGGAAGCAGATCATGCCAAAGTTATTGATGCTTTTGTTAATATTCATGCATAAGATATGCAGATCACAAAGAGGGATCTGATTGATGCCTTGCTTATTGTGAATGATGCTTTGTCACAAACATGGATTGTGGATTCAGGTGCATTGTTCCATGTTACTCCTATTAAGGAGTGTTTTACTGCCTTTCATGCAGGCATCCATGGACATGTATATCTTGGAAATAACCATGCTTGTTCTATTGAAGGTATTGGCATAGTGTATCTCACTATGGATTGTACTAATGAGCTGGATTTGCATGATGTAAGGTACGTAGAAAGCATCAAGAAAAGCTTATTGTCAATTGGGTAAATGGATATGCATGGATATAGTACCCGCTTTGAGAAGGGGTCATGGAAACTTATCAAAGGCTCTAGGCTGATTGTTAAAGGTACAAAGAAAGGGACTCTTTATTGCTTGCATGGTAAAGCCTTGCTCGGAAAGTTTATTGCTTTGGCTAAAATCCATTCACATATGGGATTATGGCATAAAAAGCTTGGCCATATGAGCCAAAAAGGCCTTGATAAACTATGTAATTTGGACAAACTAAAACTCAAAACTTGATTTTTGTAATGAATGCCAATATGGTATGCAAGTAAAGAATTCCTACTACTCTAGTGTCTCTCGTAAGTCTAATATGCTTGATCTTGTCCATTCTGATGTTTGTAGCATGCCCACAAAATCTATGGGGGATGCTCTTTACTTTGTTTCTTTTGTTGATGACTACTCTAGGAAGCTTTGGTTGTATTTGTTAAAATCTAAAGATGAAGCCTTTGCTGCATTTAAGAAATTTCATGCATTTGTGACCACCCAATCAGGTAGAAAGCTGAAATGCTTACGTACAAATAATGGGGGTGAGTTTACAAGTGCTGAATTCAATAGATTTAGTGAAAATCTTGGCATTAAGAGGGAGCTAACAGCCCCTCTTCCAATGGTGTGGCTGAAAGGTATAATAGGACTTTATGTGAGAGGGTGAGATGCATGCTGTCCAGAGCTAATCTCCCTCATGGATTTTGGGGAGAGGCTTTGAAAACTGCAATTCATGTTTGCAATCGATCCCCTCATATGTCCTTAAAAGATGGCATTTCAGAAGAGGTTTGGTTCATATGACCACCTACACATCTTTGGTTGTGATGCTTTTGTGCATATAAGGCCCGAGTTGAGAAGCAAGTTAGATCCAAAGTCCATGAAAGGAATCTTCATGGGTTATGGAGATGAAGGTGAAATGGGCTACAGGATTTGGCTACCTCAACTCAGGAAGGTAATACACAACCGAGATGTATTTAATGAGGCAAGGCTGCACAAAAACAATTGTGCCTAGAAAGATGAACATAAAAGAGTCAAATTTCAGCATGTACAGCCACCAGTTAAATCTGATCTGAACCCTCGGGATGCACCACATATGGTTGGAAATGACAACGAGCCCGTGGTATTGAGCCAGATGATGTTGGGCAGCAAAATTATGCTCCCCATGGGCATATGCAGCCACCTATTCATGCTGAAAACATGGCTGGAAATGATGTACAGCAGTCCATTAACAATGAAGAAGTTGATGTACCTTCTGATGTAGATCCATTGCCGTATAATGTGGATCGTTGGGTAAGAAGATCTACACATCCTAAGAGGCCAGTGAATAGATATGACCCCTCTATACATTACATTATGTTATCAGATGAGGGTGAACCTCTCACTTATAAAGAGGCAAAACTATGCGAGCACAAGAAGAAGTGGGAGCTTGCCATGCAGAAAGAGATAAAAGCTTTGCATGCAAGTGATACTTGGGATTCGGTTGAGTTTCCCAAAGGTAGGAAGGCCATTTCCAACAAGTGGGTGTACAATATCAAAATTGTTGATGGCAAACCCAAGTATAAGGCAAGGCTTGTTGCTAAAGGATATATCTAAAAAGAGGACATTGATTTCCAAGAGGTGTTCTCTCTAATGGTTAAAATGACCACATTACTTGTGTTGTTTGCTCTCACAGCTGCCTTGGATTTGGAGTTATTCCAAATGGATATTAAAATAGCCTTCTTGCATGGTGATTTAGACAAAGAGCTGTACATGAAACAGCCAGAAGGATATGCCATTCCTAGAAAAGAGCTCTGGTATGCAAGCTGAAAAGCAGCTTATATGGGATGAAACAAGCCCCTAGACAATGGTATAAGAAATTTGATGCATTTATGCTCAAACGTGGGTTCAAAAGAACCCATGCAGATCACTGTTTGTACACTAAAAAGGATGAAGATGGCAGCCCAATCACTCTTGTGCTGTATGTAGATGATATGCTGCTGGCTGGGAAGAAAAAGAGCACTCTGAATGCTCTAAAACAGCAGCTGAATTTGGCATTCTCAATGAAAGACCTTGGGGGAAGCTCAGCATATTCTTGGTATGCGAATGAAAAGGGATAGGAAGCAGCATACTCTGCATGTATCCCAAGAAAAGTACATCGAAAAAGTGCTGGACAGATTTAATGTGGTTGATGCTAAGCCTCTTGGAGTGCCATTGCAGCCACATGTTAAGCTTTCCAAGGATGACTGTCCTAGAGATGATGATGCAGCCAATTACATGAAGAGTGTTCCATATGCATCAGCTTGTGGTTCACTTATGTATGCTATGGTTGCCACTCGACTAGACATTGCTCATGGAGTGGGAGTTGTTAGTAGGTTCATAACTAATCCTGGTAGAGCTCATTGGAGGCAGTCAATATCTTGAGATATTTGAAAGGGACCAAAGGTAAATGCCTATGTTATGGAAAGGGTCCATTGGAGTTAAAAGGATTTTGTTATTTAGACATGGAAGGTGATATGAACACACGCAAATCCACAAGTGGCTATTTATACACCCTTGCAGGTGGAGCTATTTCATGGTGCTCTAGACTCCAGAGGATAGTTGCACTATCTACTACGGAGGCTTAATATATTTGAGCCACAGAGGCTTCCAAAGAAGCCATTTGGTTAGCCCGCTTGTGCAGTGAGTTTGGGATGCCTGAAAAGGCACCTGTTTTTGGATGGGATAGCCTGAGTGCCATATGTTTGGCAAAGAATGCCATGTTTCATGCTCGCACAAAGCATATTGATGTGAGATACGACTTCATCATAGAAGTGTTAGAGAATGGCCTGATCACTTTGATCAAGGTCAATAATTCACAAAATCATGTAGACGATCTCACGAAGTATCTACCCAAGGCACAACATCAGCTACGTTATACGTACACAGATGGTGGGAGTTACTTAGCTTAAAGGAGACTCCTTGGTCCTTTAAGTGGGAGGTTGTTCGGGATCAAGGCCCTAAGGATTGTCCTTTTGTATATTTTGATCCTTCCATGTGAAAGCTCTCTATTTTTGTTATATTTTTTGGACCCTAAATTGGGGAGTTATAGACATTTACATTACTTTTGTCACTTATCAGTAAGACTTGGTCCCAAATCTCTCATAACTTGATTGGGGCTTCTTCAACTTCAGCTTCTCCATCTTCTTCGTAGGTTTCTCTCTCTACTTTCTCTCTCCTCACGCAAAAGACCACTCCCTTAGCGTTTGGAGCAACCGAGCACACCACGACGTAGCTCTCCGTGGCCTCTTTTACCCAATACATGGGCACTTTTGACTCTAGAGCTTGCTAAATGTTTTCTTCTCATGTAACCATGTATACACATTATTCTCATATGTGGTGGTACATTGTACGTAGGGATTCACATATAGCTCTCACTATACTCGTTCTCATATTACATATCATAGATCTATAGATAGCTCTTCAAGCCATCGCATGTCTATGTGCTTTTAACTTTTTCTTTGCTCTTTTGTGTATTTCTATCCGTGCTTCCTCATTCTCACACACACCCAATACACTACATATCTTACATGGTTGAACTTTGAAACAACCTAACTTGTCATGATTATCCTTATCACAATGCTTTCACTTTTTTTTTTTTTTTTTTTTTTTTTTTTTTTTTTTTTTCCACTGTTGTCCTTGAGTTCATTGCAAACACACCTTCAAGAAGTTCACTTTTAGAAAATCTCTTCAATTTCTCTTTTGGAAGTGTATTCATAAATCCAAGTGTTGGATCTAGTACTATTTGTAATATAGTCATTAATATATCATAAGATGGTGGTAAGCTCTTCAATGATATTATCATTTGTATATCATCTTTGATAGGTAAACCAATTGTGATATATGACTTTTAAAAGTGTTAGGGTGTTCAAAGACCGGTTGTTCTTCAAACATTTGTCGCTTAAATTAATTGATCGAGCACTAGATTGTGATCTTTGACTACATTAGACAAGATTTCAGAAATATACTTCTGATTACAAGAACACCCATGTAGGAAAAATAATACAAGGATATGTAATTGATGCAAGACATCCCACAACCCGCGACAGACAAGTATGGATAACTTGACTAGTGATCATAGAGGAGATTCCAAAACTCGAGACCGTAGATATGAAACAAATATCTCGATTACAAGAATTCCCTTTAGGGATATGAACTAGATACAAGAAATAACTAGAAAAGATTTTGTATTACGAGATTAGAAGAGGACAAGGCGAGATGTCCAAGATACAAGACTAGACAGGACTGGAACAAGGACAATACAAGAACGGGAACTGGAACTTGGAGAGTACTTACTTGGAGGTCATGACTCCTAGAGCTTCCAAGTCTAGTATTGGCAAGATTGAGTATGTATGTGGCCAAGGCCTCCTTCTATAAGAGTTCGAAGGCGGTTCCCAAGGGCGGCTATAAACTCGGTTACGAGCTGATGATATAATCAATGATGTAAGCAATCCGAACAAGACCTCTTTATCCGAACAAGACCTCTTTATCCGAACAAGACCTCTTTATGACATAATTTAGCAAGTAGACAGTCGATCTTAGGGTTTTATTACGTTTCAGACGCAATGAAAGCATTGGTTTCTCCAAATTTTGAACCAATCATGAGATATAGAAGTCACATGGAATCTCAGGTTCAAGATGGTTTCCTTTATCGAGGACATCACCTCCCCCTTAAGCAACAAGTTCCATGAGGAGCGATCATGTTCTCTGGTCTCAGCTTCATTGGATTTTTCTTATTGAAATCTCGAACCTTGATGAACAAGGTACTCCTCGGGATATTCTTGAATCTAGGACATGCTCGACTTCGAGTTCTTCATGATCATCAATCTCGATAGGTGGTGAAGGACTAGATCTCTCCTCCCTTAATGATGAAATCTGATATGGTTCTAACATGGACACATGGAAAACTGAATGTATTCTCATGGTACTTGCTAACTGGAGCTTAAAGGTGACTGGATTAATCTAAGCCAAGATGGTGAATGGACCAAATCTATGATGGTCGAGCTTTGCACAAGGCCTTGAAGTTTTCAAATTATTTATGAGTAACCACACTTAATCCCCAATTTGATAAGATGGATTCTGAACACGATGTTGATATGCATAATACTTATATTATTCTTGAGCTTTATGGATCTCTTCCTTGAGTTCTTTATGAACATCCATGAGGTACTAGTCCTTATCTCTCGCGGCTAGGTTCTTGACATGATTTGAGAGCTGTATATTCATTCTTGGATGTTGTCTATAATTTGCAAAGAAGGGAGTTTGATTGGTAGATGTATGAACATTGTTGTTTTAGGCAAACTCTGCAAAGGGTAAAAGCTTGAACCAACATTTTGACGTTAGTTTATAGTGGAATGAAGATACTGTTCTAGGACTTGATTCACCCGTTTTGTTTGTCCATCACTTTGTGGATGATTGGTTATGGACAATTTAACTTGAACACCAAGGCGCTTGCATAGATTGTTCCAAAAGCCGGATATGAACTCTAGACCTTGATCACTGACAATATCATCAAGCAATCCATGAAGCCTAAATATGTATTTAAGAAAAAGGACAAAGTCTCGCAGTGGTTGCACTTGTGATTGCCTTGGTAGTTGGAATGAAGTCTGGCATCTTTGTAAGTCTATCCACTATAACAAGAATGGCATCATACTTAACGGACTTTAGTAGATCTGTGATAAAATCCATAGATAATGAAGCCCATGGGCTTTTTGGAATAGGTAAGGGTTGCAAGAGGCCATGAGGTTTATGTCGGGGTACCTTAGATCTATTGCAAGTATCACAAGATCGGATATATTCTTTGACTTCCTTTCACATTTGAGGCCACCAAAAATCCCTTGATATGAGTTCTATTATTTAATTCCCTCCAAAATATCCTGCTACAAGTTTGTCATAACGTTGTTGAAGTACTTGGATCCTAGGTTTTCTTGGAGGGACATACAATAGGTTCTTATAGAATAATAGCCCATCCTTTTCTTGAAACTTATTTACTTCTTGAATTTTTCCTTTTTGAGTTTTCGACTTAACGTCACAAAACAATTCATCTTGTTGTAGAGATTCACGGATCGAATGATTCAAGGTTGAATCTTCATGATGGCTTCAAGAGATAGCTGCTAACCAGAGATACTCAGGATTGAGTAATACACTCTCTTGTTGATGAAAGGCCTCTTCACCTTCCTTTGGTGTAAGGTAAGATCTTCTAGACAAGACATCTGACTCACATTGCTGACGTCTTGGACGGTATGTAATAACAAAGTCAAACCTGGATAAAAAGTTACTCCATCTAGATTTCCTTCTATTGAGGATGCGGATAGCCATAAAATACTCTAGATTCTTATGATCTGTAAACATCGTAACTTTATGAGCTTCTCTTTCTAGATGGTAATGCCAGGTATCAAACACGTCCACTATGACAAGAAGTTCTTTATCATGATTTCATAATTAATCTCTAGAGGGGAAAATTTCCTTGAATGATATGCAACTGAATGTAGGTGTCCATCATCTCCATATTGGGATAAAATGGCACCTAGTGCAAGTCTGATGCATCTCTCTCTAGGAAGAAGGGCTTACATGAATCAGGATGAACTGGAATTGGAGCTCAGGTGAATGCTGATTTCAAGGTTTGAAAGGCTTTTTCTTCTACTTTAGTCTATGAAAATTTTGCATTTCCTATAAGCTTGGTAAGAGGTGTCACTATCTTGGAGTAATCCTTGACGAATATCCTATAAAAGTTAGCAAACCCTAGAAAACATTGAACATCTAAAACTCATGAAGATGTGGATTGCTGCGCTCTTCTTAGGGTCCATAAAGATTCCTTTCTCTCACATAATGTACCCTAAAAACTCCACTTGTGTCTTATGGAAAGAGCACTTCTCCAATTTTGCATATAAACCTTTCTCTCTTAGTTTCTCTAGGACTATCTTTACATGGGTTTCATGATTCTCTAGAATTTTGGAGAGTATCAAGATATGATCGAGATATATTACTACAAAATCATCTAGATACTCTTGAAAGATATCATTCATCATATGTTGAAACACGGCTAGAGCGTTTGTGAGACGAAATGGCATAACTACATATTCAAAATGTCCATAATTTGTTCAAAATGCTATCTTCCATTCGTCTCCTTCTCTAATCCTAACAAGATTGTAAGCTCTTCAAAGGTCAATCTTTGTGGAGAACCTTGCTTTTCCAAGGCGTTCCAAGAGCCATGATATAAGTGATAGAGGGTATCTGTTCTTTACTATGACTTTATTCAACCCACGATAGTCTACACATATTCGGAGAGTCCAATCCTTGTTCTTTACAAATAATATGTTGGAAATTACGTAGGCCCATAATAAATTTCACAGGTCCATAGTTCCATAGATTACCAGGATCTACAACACAGATTTTAGCAATCTTCCAATATTGACAAAACATGAACATACCACACTTAATCATACAAATGATGAGACAAAGATAGAGAAAGATTAGACAACATGTGTAAAGTGTTATGTAAGCCATTGCTTACTCATACTATCATTTATACGAATGTCAAATTACAACGTGGGAGTAAAACTCTGAACCACTCTATGTGAACAGAAATAGATGGATGAGTGTATCTACAAAATTACAAGAACATTCAGATGTAAGGACATAAATCTGAATATGTATGAGATGTATGACCTAATAGGTTGTAGAAGAGTGCATATGAGTGACAGAAAGAGGATGGATCAGTTGGAAACTGATAATCAGCAAACCCTAATATGATTTTAGGCTATGGAAGACCCTAAATCAGATGTTTATGTGAAAGATCACATACTTACATAATTAGCATAGAATGCTAACATGTTGCTGCCAGAAATCCTCATACTCATGTGAACACATCTTCTCTAACACCTCATCCGAATGCATGTAGCATGCATATACTAATTCTCCTTTGGATATGCCAAATAAGAGTGCTCCTCATAAGGATGCCACTGCCTCCATAAACTCCAAGTAGTACCTGTGTGCATAAAGAGAATATGTACCTGAATTCTTAACATAAAATGCAAATCTTATGTTAACCTCCATCCAATGTCTTTGAAGTACATGGAAATCTTCATGTAGAAGACAATCTTCAAATACATTATGTAGATGGATGATCCACACCACCAAAGTGCTGATAGGAAAGTCCTCTCCATAAGCAAGAGTGTGAGCACACTCTTCTCCAAGAAGAACTCCATAGCTGCTCCTCAACATGCTCCTAGAATGCACCATGGCTGCCCATGTGTGCTAGAGCACCACCTCTAATGAGCGACCAAAAACTGGCGTTGCCAATTGGTGTTTGATGACTCAAAAGTGACCCAAGGACTTTCTTATATAGCTCTCACAATGTCTAGAGATCAAAATAAAGCTTGGATGATTTTTTTCAATGAAAAGCTTCTTTTTAAACTTAAATCGCTATTTTAAAGTGAGTTTGCTTTATTTTAAAGTTGTTTTTAGTTTACTTTAAAAATAGCTTCTTGACCTCCTTTTTCACACTTCTGACTACCCGATGAATGATCTGAGAACATTTTTATGATCCTCATACCGAGAGCTATCATACGAGGTCAAAACCCTAAATCAGTAGAAAATTAGGATTAGGGTTTTCTCTCAAATTTGATCTCTGATAACTGAATGTTATATACCATTGGAAAGCTGTGTTTAAGCTCTACAAGATAAGCTCATAAAAATTTTACCTATTTTTGTGCCAAAAATGACTAAGTACCAAAATTAGGGTTTCTGCCCTAATAGGGATTTGGACTGATGTGACATTGTTTTCCAACAATCCCCCCTGCAATGTCATATTGGTACAAACTGAATTGTATAAGCAACTTCATTCATATGCAAACTGTCATAAACTTCAAATTTGTCCTCCCGAATTGACCTCCAAATCTTTTCTTTAAAAATCTTCTTCAAAATTGAATTTGAATTTCTTCAAACTCCAAAAAATCTGAATTTGCTAAATATGAATCATAATACCTGAGAAAATATGCAAACTAGATATCCAATAGTGTATACATCAAACAATCACTACTTGACAATATATGTAGCATGTACTGACTCTGAACCTGACCTGTAAGCATACACTAGGATCCACATATTTGCATTTACCTTACGAAAGGTTTCTCAACATACTTCTGCTGTGTCATGTAAATACACTAAACAAAATCAGAAACTGAATCCATCCTCGGACTTGTGACTGAGAACTCACAACTTAGTGTATTATGAATACTACTAAACTCAACTCATTCAACTCTCATGAGTCTCACCAAAATTTCATAACTATGATGTCATCTTGTCTTCATCCTTGTTCTATCTATAAGTCCTTCATATCTCTTTCCTTCAGAGTCTAGTATAAATATAAATGTGCGCACCTCATAAGTAATATACCTCTCTGAAATATCAAGCTTCTCTGTAATAGAACTCTGAAAATTTCTCCTGAACAGGAACACTTAACAAGAACTTTCTCCAAACATTCTTCTTCTTCCTTCTTCTTCTTTTTCCTTTTTTTTTCAAAGCTGGAACATAAAGAGAAACTGACAAAAGAAATATAGGAATACCTATAGGTATGACTCTGCATTCTTTTACATATGGCTGAAAATAAGTCTTCATGTTTCATCACCTCCTTGGATGACTTAACACTAGTATCCATAATTCTTCAAATTATATCAGGCTTTATGAAATCTGGAACGTCTTCCTTCTTTCAATAAATCTGATCTTCAAGAATCAATACCTGTTTCTGAAATAAAATCTTCGAGGAGT
Source organism: Ceratopteris richardii (assembly GCA_020310875.1). Lineage (NCBI taxonomy): Eukaryota > Viridiplantae > Streptophyta > Polypodiopsida > Polypodiales > Pteridaceae > Ceratopteris > Ceratopteris richardii. The sequence goes on along the minus strand of CM035408.1, from coordinate 89,858,669 downwards.
GCACCTACATGCATCAGATGTCCCATCTGAACTTGTGTCTATCGATGAGTTAGGTTCTCGACTTCTTGTTGGAGACTTTGAAGTGATGCTACAGTCTGTTCATAAGCGTTCTCCATGATGCCTCGTCTTGGACACAGGCTAGTCTTGCCAAAATGTCAAGGGAGCACTAGATTGTGCTCTTTAACTACACTAGACAAAATTTCAGAAATATATTTTTGATTACAAGAACACCCACGTAGAGAAAATAATACAAGGATATGTAACTTATGCAAGACGTCCCACAACCCGAGACCGATAAGTAAGGACCGATAGGGTCAGAATTTAGCAAATAGACCATCAATGTTAGGGTTTTGGCACGTTCCAGATGCAATGGAAGCATTTGTTTCTCCAAATTCTAAACTAAGAATGAGATATAGAAGTCACATAGAATCTGAGGTTCAAGATGGTTTCCTTTGTCCATGATATCACCTCCCCCTTAAGCGATGAGTTCCATGCGGAGCGGTCATGTTCTCTGGACTCGGCTTCATTGGAGTTTTCTTATGGAATTCTCGATCCTTGATTGTTTCTCTTTGAAGGTTTTCAGTAGGTTCCAAGTACGATCGCCGATGTCATACCCTTTTCAATGAACAAGGACAAGGTACTCCAATCTTTCTTTGGATATGCTTGAATCTAGGACATGCTCGACTTCGAATTCTTCATGATCATCAATCTCGATTGGTGGTGAAGGACTAGGATGGTACTTGGTAAGTAGAACTTGAAGGTGATTGGAGTAACCTTTGCCAAGATGGTGAATGGGCCAAATCTTTGATGATCTAGCTTTGCACAAGGCCTTGAAGTTTGCAAATTATTTTTTAGTAACCACACTTTATCCCCAATTTGATAAGATGGATTTTGAACACGATGTTCATCTATAGAATATTTATATTATTCTTGCGCTTTATGGATCTCTTCCTTGAGTTCTTTGTGAATGCCCATAAGGTACTGGGCCTTATCTCTGGTGGTTGGGTTCTTTTGACATGATTTGAGGGCTATATATCCATCCTTGGATGTTGTCCATAATTTGCAAAGAAGGGAGTCTGCTTTGTAGATGTATGAACACTATTGTTGTAGGCAAACTCTGCAAAGAAGAAAAAGATGGTTTTCTTTGTCCATGACATCACCTCCTCCTTAAGCGACGAGTTCCATGAGGAGCTGTCATGTTCTATGGTCTCGGCTTCATTGGATTTTTCTTATGGAATTCTCGAACCTTGATTTGTGCTCTTAGAAGGTTTCCAAGAGGCTCGAGGTACAATCACTCATGTCATACCCTTTTCAATGAACAAGGTACTCTAATCTTCCTCGGGATATTCTCGAATCTAGGACATCCTCAACTTCGAATTCTTCATGATCATCGATCTCAATAGATGCTGAAGGACTAGGTCTCTCCCCCCTCAATGTCAAAATCTGATATGGTTATAACATGGAAAACTGTATGTATTCTCATGGTACTTGGTAACTGAAGCTTGAAGGTGATTGGATTAATCTTCGGCAAGATGGGGAATGGACGAAATCTTTGATGGTCTAGCTTTGCACAAGGCCTTGAAGTTTGCAAATTATTTCTGAGTAACAACACTTTATCCCCAATTTGATAAGATGGATTCTGAACACGATGTTGATCTCCATAATACTTATATTGTTCTTAAGCTTTATGGATCTCTTCCTTGAGTTCTTTGTGAATGTCCATGAGGTACTGGGCCTTATCTTTGGCAGCTGGGTTCTTGATATGATTTGAGAGCTGTATATCCATCCTTGGATGTTGTTCATAATTTGCAAAGAAGGGAGTCTCCTTGGTAGATGTATGAACATTGTTGTTATAGGAAAACTCTGCAAAGGGTAAAAGCTCGAACCAATCATTTTGATGATAGTTTATGGTGCAACGGAGATACTGTTCTAGGATTTCATTCACTCGTTCTCTTTGTCCATAAGTTTGTGGATGATTGGTTGTAGACAATTTAACTTGAACACCAAGGATCTTGCATAGATTGTTCCAAAAGCTGGATATGAACTGTGGACCTCGATCACTGACAATATCATCAGGCAATCCATGAAGCCTAAATATGTATTTAAGAAAAAGTCTCACAATGGATGCACCTGTGATTGCCTTGGTAGTTGGAATGAAGTCTACCATCTTTGTAAGTCTATCCACTATAAAAAGAATGGCATCATACTTAACGGACTTTGGTAGATCTGCGATAAAATCCATAGATAATGAAGCACATGGCCTTTCTGGAATAGGTAAGGGTTTCAAGAGGCCATGAGATTTATGTTGCGATACCTTAGATTAATTGCAAGTATCACAAGATCGAATATATTCTTTGACTTCCTTCCATATTTGAGGCCATCAAGAATCCCTTGATATGAGTTCCATTGTTTTATTCCGTCCAAAATGTCATGCTATAAAATTGTCATGACGCTGTTGATGTACTTGGATCCTGGGCTTTCCTAGAGGGACATACAATAGGTTCTTATAGAATAGTAGCCCATCCTTTTCTTGAAAATCATTTACTTCTTCAATTTTTCCTTCTTGAGTCTTGTGCTTAAGTTACAAGATAATTCATCTTGTGGTAAAGTCTCACGGATCAAATGATTCAACCTGAATCTTCATGATGGGTTGAAGAGATAGCTTCAAACTGGAGATGCTTAGGCTTGAGTAAAACACTCTCTTGTTGATCAAAGGTCTCTTCACCTTTCTTTGGTGTAAGGTAATATCTTCTAGACAAGGCATGTGACTAACATTGCCGACATCCTAGATAGTATGTGATGATAAAGTCAAACTTTGATAAAAAGTTACTCCATCTAGATTGCCTTCCATTGAGGATGTGGGCGGTCATAAAATACTCTAGGTTCTTATGATCGGTATACACAGTAACTTTATGAGCTTCTCCATCTAGACTGCCCTCCATTGAGGATGTGGGCGGTCATAAAATACTCTAGGTTCTTATGATCGGTAACTTTATGAGCTTCTCCTAGATGGTAACGTCCGGTATTCTCCATCTAGATTTCCTTCCATTCAGAATCTCCTAGATGGTGATGCCTGGTATCAAATGCGTCCACTATGGCAAGTTCTTTATTATGGATTTCATAATTAATCTCTCGAAGGAAAAATTTCTTTGAATGATATGCAACTGGATGTAGGTATCCATCATCTCCATATTGGGATAAAATGGCCCCTAGGGCGAAGTTTGATACATCTGTCTCTAGGAAGAAGGGCTTACATGGATCAAGATGAACTAGAATTGGAACCATGGTGAATGCTGATTTCAAGGTCTGAAAGGCTTTTTCTGCTTCTTCGGCCCACGAAAATTTTGCATTTCGTGTAGGTGTGGTAAGAGGTGTCACTATCTTGGAGTAATCCTTGAGAAATATCCTATAAAAGTTGGCAAACCCTAGAAAATATTATACATCTCGAACACATGAAGGTGTTTGCCAATCAAGGATTGCCTCAATGTTCTTAGGGTCCATAAAGATTCCTTTCTCTGACACAATGTACCCTAAAAACTCCACTTGTGTCCAATGGAAAAAGCACTTCTCCAATTTTGCATATAAACCTTTCTCTCTTAGTTTCTCTAGGACCATCTTTATATGAGTTTCATGATCCTCTAGATTTTTGGAGAATATCAAGATATCATCGAGATATATTACTACAAAATCATCTAAATACTTTCAAAAGATATCATTCATCATATGTTGAAAGACGGCTGGAGTGTTTTTGAGACCAAGTGGCATAAATACATATTCGAAATGCCCATTCCTTGTTCGAAATATTGTCTTCCATTCGTCCCTTTCTCTGATCCTAACAAGATTGTAAGCTCCTTGAAGGTCAATCTTTGTGAAGAACTTTGCTTGTGTTCCAAGAGCTCTGATATAAGTGGTAGAGGGTATCTCTTCTTTATTGTGAATTTATTCAACCCATGATAGTCTACACATATTCGAAGAGTCCCATCCTTCTTCTTTACAAATAATATTGGGGCTCCTGCACGAGACTTTGAGTGTTTAATAAACCCCCTTGGCTAGATTCTCATGATGTTATTCTATAAGTTCCTCTAGGGATAGTCTATATATTGGTCCAAAGGGTGGTTGTGCTCCCTCTTGAAGTTCTATGGCACAATCATAAGGTCTATGCTTTGTGAGGATATCTACATTCTTCTTCTCAAAAACATCTTTGAAACCTTGGTATTAGTCGGGTAGCTTCATTTAATCATCTTTCTTGGATCCTTGAGTTGGTATGGCATAGTTCATATATGCCGGTTCCTTCTTTATTGCACGTATGAAGGCCTTGGCTCCGATATATATCGGGTTCTTATCGATCTCGACGAGTGATTTTATTCTTTTCTCAATTAATATCTGGATTATGTTTCTTTAGCGAGGGCATTCCAATGATAACCGAATTTATTGGACTCTATATTACATTGAAACAAATGTGGGAATCATGGTCACAAAGGTGTACAGTGTACTCTTAATGGTTTGGTTTCCATGGTAATATCCCTATATGCTAGAGGTGGTCCGTCTGCTATTTAAGCTACATTTCGTTTGTTCTTCTCAAGTATTGGAATTCTATGTTTCTTAACCAATCCTTCATCGATAAAACATGAGGGAGCTCTTAAACCTACTAGGGCTCTAAAGGAAAGGGTCTTTTTAGGCATGATTAAGTTGACAGAGGCAAGATATGTTTCTATGGGTGTAGCTCGAATTATGAGACCCTTTCTTATATCATGGTTCAGCTGGAAGGTCTCTTTTAGAATTGGACTTCCTCGTTTCCCCGCTCTAGAAGGGTGACTGCGACTCTGGAGTTTGTTCTCTTGTTTACACAATTAACTACAATAAGGCCACGGTTTTCCACAATACAGGCATAACTTGTTATGTCTGCTCCTCTGATTCTCTTGTGGTATTAGAGGTTGGAACATAGTTACATCTATATACATAGGTTCACGGAAAGACTCATCTTTAGGAGTGGGCTTAAAAGGTTTCCATTGGCGAGGTCTTCCTTCTACTTATTTTTGTTGTTTTCTTTGAAAAAGTCGGTTATCACGTTGAATAGCTAGCTTGCATGATGTATTCATTCAATGTCTTAACCTCTGGCATCATGAGCAGAAGGTCCTTCACATCATCTCTTAAACCCCATCTAAATTGGCTTATGAAATAATCTTCGTATCAATTAAGATCATATATTTTGAAATCTTCATATCAATTAAGATCATATATTTTGAAATAATCTTCGTTCCAATAGAGATCATATATCAACTCCCTAAATTTTGATAAATAGGTAGAGTCAAGGCCGTTACTTTGACGTAGTTTCCGAAGTTTTGTTTCTACCACTCGACTTGTGTCTATATCTCCAAATGTGGAGGCTAGCTCTCGAATTAACCCCCCACAATCTTGAAGTACTTCCATGTTCTTCTTCATGATTGGGGCAAACCATGATAATGCTTGGCCAGAGAGAAGGGTTCTAATAAATGCGAGCTTGGATGCCTCATCAGGTAACTATCAAGTTGCATACGGATGCACCATTTAACTTGTAGGAGAAATTCGCGAAACTTCATTCGACCCCGATCGAACTTTTCTTGCATACAAATCTTGGATTCCTTCATGAACGATGTACTAGGCCGTTGATTCACTTGAATACTCCCTTGATTTGCTTGAAGATTCTCAATTCGTTCTTGCAATTCTACAAGGAGTGCACCTACATGCATCGGATGTTTGATCTTAACCTGTGTCTATTGATGAGTTAGGTCCTTGACTTCTTGGAAACTGTGAAGTGATGCAACAATCTGTTCATAAGCAATCTCCATGATGCCTGGTCTTGGATAGAGGCTAGTTTTGCCAAAATATTAGGGTAGTACTAGATTTTTCTCTCTAACTATACTAGAGAAGATTACGGAAATATACTTTTGCTTACAAGAACACCCACGTACAGAAAATAATACAAGGATATGTAAGTGGCGCAAGATGTTTCAAAACTCGAGACCGAAAGGTATGGATAACTCGATTAGAGATGAGACAAGAGATCCCACAACCCAAGACCGTAGTTATGAAACAAGATATCTCAATTACAAGAATTTCCTTCATAGATATGAACTAGATACAAGAAATAACTAGACAAGATCTCGTACTACGAGATTACAAGAGGACAAGACTAGGTGTCTAAGATACAAGACTAGACAAGACTCGAACAAGGACAAGATAAGAACTAGAACCGGAACTTTGAGAGTACTTACTTGGCTGTCACGACTCCTTGGACTCCCAAGACTGGCATTGGCAAGATTAAGTATGTATGTGGCCAAGGCCTCCTTATATAGGAGTTCGAGGGCGGTTCTCAAGGGAAGGTATAAAGTCGGTTACGAGCTCATGATGTCATGAACCAAATCGAATAATTTTGTCTAATACTGACTACCCATTTCCAATCTTCATTGATCTTGACAAACTATATTACCTTGTTCCAACTCTTGCATAGGGAGCAAACTAAGCTCGAAGATATGGGAGTCACCTAATAGAGGGAGAACAAAAGAGTGAAGAGATCAAGACCTTTCCATCCTCGAAGGCCCATAAGCTTAAGAGCACTCTTGTTTCAAAAAATCAATTCGGCCCTAAAGGCATCCGAGTTGTTGCATGTTTTAATTAACCATTTGGCCACCAGCTTATTGGTCATTCCTTTAATGTCTGGAATGCCCAAATCACCTGGGTCTTTTTGGCTTATGCAAGTAGTCCATTTAATTTTGGAGACACCCATTCTGTTAGGGTCTCTGGTCCAGAGAAAGTTTCTGCAAATTCTTTTCAATTTGACAATCTCTTGGTCATTCGTCGCCAACAAAAGAGAGAGTAAATAATCGAAGACAGAAGGAACGTGTGAACTGGGCTCTTTCGAAGCTCGATAATGTAGAATTTTCACTTTCCTTACTCTGCAAACTTTGATGAACTTGACGCAGTACTAGAGCTTCTTTAACCTCTCCCTCTGATCTAGATTCTCCAAGCCTTACAGATGATCTATATCTAATTTGACTGATGACCTCAAATCCTTGGCAGTAACCAAATCACCTCTAAACTTCCGCTCTTAGATACCTTTTGCTACTCTCACTTCTGACGCATTGATTACAATCTGCTGAAGTTCTGATGTACGTACCTAAAGCGACAGATCTCATGCGCTCGACTCAATCGACGTGGGTTCTGATCAGTGATCTGAGAATGAACCTGACACATGCGCAAGGTTGAAAGACTTAACTATTACGATCGAACAGAAGTGTCTATTAGAGCTGACATCGCAAACCTGACGTGAACTTACGGGTTGAGGGGAAGAGACAATCTGAGCTGACGAGCCCTGGCTGAGACTTGATGACGTGGATGAGGGTACACTCAATGAAGTGATTGCCTGATGAGGTGGCACCCACACAGAGGGGGACTCTGAGTTGCCTACGAAGAGACGTGAATACTAACGTTGAGCTCTGGGAATATCTGACATTCACTGAGAAGTATGCAGTACTGCTCTGCTACGAAACTTTTGGCCTTACCAATATCAGAAACATTACAGAATAAGATGATTAGAAGACAAACTGACGCAAAGATTTAGAGAATATGACTTTCCTACTAGAAATAATGATGATTGCAAAGCTAACTTACATACTCACGTAAGTTAACACGTACATATAAGATAAATGAGATATAATGCAATAAACAAACATACATGTATAGATAGATATAAAGCTATGTAAACTATAGAAAAAACAAAGACAAA
>CM035408.1:89625904-89840904 GCA_020310875.1 Ceratopteris richardii | reverse complement strand
TAGTTGATCAGGCTATGAGATATCCTGGGAGCTTCCACACATGCCTCTTATTACATACATCGTCCATGATGGATCTAGGACTTCCTGTGGACATATCATGATTGTACTTTTATAGCATATAGTTCCACTACATCCATCCTATCATTGTACACCAAAATCTAGCATATGGCATATTCCATATGCAACACATTGGTTTTGCACTCGTATTTTATGATACGATTTTCTATCCATTATGATTGTGTATTTTGTATCATGGCTAATTTGGCTCCCCTAGATCTAATGTATATATATTTTTTCTTTATTTCTCTCTCTCACCCCAATTTCCCCCTCCCTTGTCCTAGGATCTCCATCTCCATCTTTGTCTTCTTCATCTGTTTTGTCTTGATTTTTTTCTTTCATGTCTTCATTTCCTACTCTTATGACAGAACAGTGCATGTAAAGTATGGTAGAATGAGATCTGCATAACCTCTTTCAACTGTTGTCTGGTTTGTTACAGAAAAATCAAATGTGGATACTCAGCTTTATCTCATACGCATGCTGCTACATCGTCTACCGATGTCACATTATTTTGTCTTGAAAGATGTGGCATTTCTTGGCTTCAAACAGTCTTCATTTGGGAGAAATTGGGTTCATATAATGAAGCTTGGTGCTTTGTTTGGACCTTTTTTCCAGAATGCAGATAAGGAATTTTCTGCAGTATGCAGGTAAGGAATTTCAATAGAGTTCGACCAGTAACTTGGATTGGTTATGTTCAGGACCTTGCTAGATTTTATTTGATTACATGTGATTGAAGAGCGCATGGTATAGGCACTGGATTGCTGGTTCCATAAAGAGCTTTAAAACTGGCCATCAATACCTAATTTCAGCACGAAAAATGCTATATGTTATGTGAATACAAGAGAAATATCCTCCCGAACTATTTTACTGAAAGAAAATTTACACGCGTTTGCTCAATGATAGCCATCAAAATTGTCTATGCACTGTAGAAGTTAAAGATTCTGTTTATATGTTTCATTTTGAGAGGTCAATTGTTCTCTGCCACTCTGGTATGTTGCTTAAGATCTAATGATTTCAGATTTTATCTTCTTCCTGTCAAATAACTTGGTAGAACCCCATACTTGTGCCCCCTGTTCCCTATGATTTCTACTTGCCACTGTTCCTTGCTTTTATAAGTTTCTGGCCTCCCCTATTTTCCTGCTCCTCTCACAGACGTATTTTGGATAAGCAAACTTTGCAACTGGCTACTTATTTCCTACTCTGTTTATGCTCATTATTCCTCACATCAGAATTATAAAATAGACTGGGATACAAGTTAGTTTGGCTCCAAGATGGGAAGAGTTGTGTAGCATCTTGATAAGAATCCTCTATTAGGCACTACGGGTTTACCTTCATTTAAAACAAAGAGAAAACATGATTGAGTTGATTGAGGGTGACAATGCATCACGCTCATGGTGGATTACGTTGCTTTTATAGAGTCTAGATGTGGAGGTACAGACGCATTCTCAGGTGCATAGGTATTATATCTGGAAATTTTGGGCAGGAGATAGGTAATATGTAGCCATAGATTTCACCTCCATCGTCATAAGCATGAACCCTGGTAAGAAAGACCTGTTTATCCTTAATAATTGTGCATTACCTGCAGTAGCTTCAAAGGATCGCAGAACCATTCCTATTGGGCTCCACTTGAAATGTTATGAATAGGTGGAATACCAATCATGAACTCTGTATTTCCTGATATTAAGATTTGTTGCTTTGGGGCAACTGTTCTTCGATATGACAATGATGAATGATTCCAAAAAGTACAATATGTGTGGTGGAGGGGTTCCTTTCTTGTATGTGCACACTAGAAACCTTAGGGAAGCGAACACAAATGAGACACCAGAATCCTCCTCTTCCTATCATTTTTCTAAAAGAGGTCAACTAGAAACCAAAACAGTGAGAGCATGTGTAAACGTGATTATTATGAACCATTAAAAGACTAATGACAAACTCTTTAAAAGTATAGATATGCTATATATAAATCTACTACTTCCTACTCACTATTTCAAATAGGTAGAGGATGAGGTTGATTGAAGGTATTGCCTGCAAGATGGTAGTGTAATTCTCTTCATAAGTAGTTTGATGCTTCAATGGAGCAATACTATCACACATTAATTGGAGTTTTTGACATTCATGTAAAATACAATTAGAGATGAAGTCTTCAACATGACACGGCATGGTGGGTCCAAAGAATTAATCATGTATTGTGCAGTCACCTACCTCTTACCTCGTCTTTATTGCATTTTCCTCTAGAAATTATTGATTGATGGACTTCGTATGGGCCACTTCCTCACCCGTGATTCTTCTTAGCATTTCCCTTGTCCAAGTTGTGGATTTGAGAGAGATCCATTTATTCTAGCAATGCAAAAAGATTAGGAGCTAGTGGAAAGATTTGTGGCAAAGACTTCAATGATTACTGAAACCATTTCCATCAAAATTCTAAATTACATTTGGTTTGTATTCATTTACAGACAAAGCTTCCCAATGGATTGCTGATCAATCATGCTTGTGGATCCTCTGGCTAATTTAGAAATAAAGGAACACTTTGATCGTTGATAATGTGGAGATATTCATAAACTACATGCCTCCATCCTTATTTGAGGGAGACTGTACAAATAATCATAATTGTTCTAAATGACCTCTCATGTGTTTCAAGTGCAGTGACTATAGACACTTCTAGAACAAGTGTTCCCTACTAGAACTTTCTCTACCTTGCAAGCAGTATCTCGAACACAAGATTACTACACTTGGGATTTCCTTGAAGTAACACAAGTCCAAACCCAAGCGGAAAAATCCACTTGCAAATGATATCAATAGCTCCTCAAAAACACATGAATAAAGGCCCCCTTGCAATCCAAAAGGGTGGTCAAGCTTGAAGAGGAACATGAAGCCTAAGGAGTGTAGACAAGGGTGCAAAAGCAAGCCTCACAAGGAAAGTAGAATCTCAAACCGAGTCTTAAAGAAAAGAGAAAACTAAAGGAAGAGATCTAGAGAAGGGGAAGAGTCCCATAGACCGAGTCTTCCTAGAGGGAGTAGCGAAGCTAATGATCACATGAAAAACTCTACCTCTTCCCTTTGGCAAGGCATATGGTAACTGTAGAGGAGGCCCTTAAGAACTCCTTCCACGAGATGAGTCTTTATGGACTTCTAAAGGTAGATGTAAGATTCAAAAGTGATGTAGTATTCATAATTAATGAGTTATTCAAGAATGTGAAACATTCTAGTGGTGAGAATCCCTATTTTGTGTCATTGGAGTCCCAAACATGCTTAATAGAAGCACGAGTCCTTGACTATGGAATCTTGAGACTCACTCTCGACATCTCAAAGAGGTATTCTTGGGAGTGATCATAGATTATGAATCTTGAATAAACCTGATGCTGGAATACACAATGAAAACTATTGGGTTGCACTAGTGACCAGACAAGGCAAGCGAATTTTAGAGTAACAATCACATACCAAAGCAAGGTAAAACCCATAGGGATAGTGAAAGAGGTAGATATGCGATTACAAGATCTTCCCTTTACATTGGATTGTGTGGCAATCCATCCACCTCAAGTAGTCCAAGGATTTCTCATGCGCATTGGAAGGCCATGGCTGAGGCACTCACAAGGCCATTCATGACTAGGGAAGGGACATATGTGGCATAGTTGCATCGCAACGCATTGCAAACGGTTCGCAGCTTCGCCACCGCAACTTCGCAACCTTGCTACATTTGCGACGCATTGCTTTCCATTCATTTTTTTTAAATCCAAAAAATATATTTGTCTTAGGAGGGATAAAAAGTTTTCTATAACATTACTCCAAATCTTCAAAAAATGTGGAGAATGAGGAAGACATGAAAAGCTCTAGAAGAGTAGAGATTCATTTATATATGATTTTGGGCCTTATTATCTTGGACGTTGATATTTTGGAAACGATAGGCAACGTTGCTTTCCACTATGGTATTTACTATTTAGATGGCACTTGTGACTTCATATTTATCATTTGCTACTTATGGTTTATGCCATGACTCATATGATTTGTGTAGTGATTCCCTATGTTTTTATTATGATGTATCAATGGTCATGTATGATTATCATCATTCATGTATGATGTTACATTGTTATGTTATAAATCATGATCATCTATCTCTCTATTTGTGTGTGTGTGTGTGTGTGTGTATATATATATATATATATATATATATATATATATATATATATATATATATATATATATATATATATATATATATATATATATATATATATATATATATATATATATATATATATATATATATATATAATTGTATTTTATGGTATATATAGTCATATCCCACCTTATTATATGTCATAGGATCCAAAATACCTAATACACACACACACACTCACACAGACACATATATATATATATATATATATATATATATATATATATATATATATATATATATATATATATATATATATATATATATATATATATATATATATATATAAGTTTTGAAAAATAAATAGCTTTATCACAATGCCTCGCTCCAAACATTGCCCTCGTTGCTAACACATTGCTAACACGTTGCTAACATGTTGCCACTGCCGTTGCTAAAGTGTTGCTTTCACTATGATATGTGGGTGGAACATTTGGAGGAGTAGGGCATGGAGCAAGCTTAACTCGAAGTAGGACCAAACCACCGCTTAGAAGCCACACAATCCATCAAGGTGAAGCACCAAAAGGTGATATTTCCCTCTTTCTCTCCCGTGTGTTTTGGTATCTAACCTACAAAACAAGAGGAAGATACTTACAATGATATGGAAGTTATTGCATTTTGGAAAACCATTACCAATCATCAAAGATGTTGGAGATCACCTCTTGAAAGACTAGTTGAGGAAGCGGAGGAAGTAGAATAGAGGAATAAGAACGCAGAAGAGCTTCCTTGAGAAGAAATTCCCAAGGAATGGCTCTAAGACAAGGAGCAAGAACATGCACAAGATGATAGACCTTCCTATAATACAGAGTGACTCATGAAGAACTTGTAGGAAGGAGAAGAGCATTCTCAGCTAGTATAGACAACACCTCTGAAAGAAATTTATGTGGCCTAACTAGAGGCTTCAAATCCATTTTGATGCCTCTTGGTTATGGACATAACCCTCACTTCTAGACAATGCAATCAGATTTATGGAAGCTCATGTGGAGGTATTTGCTTGGAGCTACAAGGATGTTGAGGGAGCTACAAGGATGTTGAGGGCGTCTGTGAAGCACTTGAGGTACACCTCATTCCTTTGGTAAGTGAGGCTATTCTAGTTCAGGGTAAGATTTATGGACAACCCAAAATATGCAGAGGCTATGGAGCATGAGATAGGAAAAATGGTGGAAGAAGGAATCATTGTTCCCATTGAGCATTTAGAATGGCTTTCTTCTATGGTTATAAACCCCAAGAAGCAATCTTACAAAAGTTGTGTATATGTAAACCTTAGAGTTCTAGACAAAGTAACTCTTTCGGATGGATTCCCTGCCCCCTTCTGTAAGCAAGTCTTAGAAAATGTGGCAAGGCACTCTTTGTATAGCTTCATCGATGGATTCAATAGGTACAACCGAATTGCCATCCACCCCAAATATCACCCCAAAGTCTTAGGAATGCACTAGCAAATTTTAATTGCACGGTGTGTCTTATCTTTGGATCATTACTTTGAAAGTTTTTATGAATCTTTATAGATGATCTTTCTACTTTTTATGTTCTTAGGTTGTAGACGGTGAACTTGTATATGTGGGTATAGGGAATGCAAATTCACTACTCCTGGAGCATATTACCAAACACCACGCAATCTCATACTTGTTAAAATTGAAAAAAGGAACACTTAAGGGAATACAAGTACGGTGGAAGAACAAGAAGGTACATGTATAGCCTAAAATTAGGGCCCTACAAAAATGTTTTACGCACCTATATTCTAAGTGTAATGGAGTTTAATTGCAAAGTCTAAATAAGTGTGATTGAAGGAAGCAACTAATTTTCATAATTGGTCTAAGGTAGTCGAAGAGACCAATTTCAGAAATTGGTCTTTTTTTCACAATTCGTCTAGAGCAGATAGAAGACACCAATTTCACTAGCAGCAGCGGGAAAGACCAATTTCAATTTCACAAATTGGTCTAAGGACTGATTTCACTCCAGCAGTGGGAAAGACCAATTTCAATTTCACAAATTTGGAGAGACCATTTTCACAAATTGTTCTAAGGACTAATTTCACTATCAGCAGAAAGAGAAAAACCAATTCCAAGTATTGGTCTAAGGACTAATTTTTCCAAATAGGACCAATTTGTCAAATTTGAGGAATTCTCGAGGGTGGACAAGTAGAGTATGTCTACAAGGATTGACTGCCTAGCAAAAGAATTATGTGCTTCCCTAGCACTTAAGGTGTATTCTGTGGTTAGATTGTGAAGTTGTCAGGTGCTGCAAGTAGAGCCATTGCTTCATTCACTTGTGATTGATCAGCCTAAGTTTTACACTTCCATGTTTATGATAATGAAGTAATGCTTCTGTGACTCTAAATCTATTGTAATCTTCTATGCTTCTCTTGTAATCTTCTTGTGGTTGTGCAAAGCAAACACATAGTGCATACTGCACTGAGAAAAAGAACCCACCTTGAGCACAAGAGAACAAGATTTTCCTCTATAGTCCTCAATTGGGCACACGCAGTGGGACCTTGCTTTGCATTTTTCTCTCTACTGTTGTTCTTCATTTTACTAATTCAGTCTCTACTTTTTAGAATTACTCTTGGTCTTTGTGTTTTTAGAATTAGTCTCTCAAAATTAGTCTCTGGTTATCAGAATGTCTCTTAGAATTAGTCTCTCAAAATTAGTCTTAGTTAAAAGTAGTTCAAATTTTTCACCTATGCTTAGTAGCTCAATTTTTTTCGTATGAAGATTTCATGCTTCGTTCTAATTTTTTTCCCCCCAATTTTTTGTCCTTTTTTTTAGACCATTTTTTTCGTCCATGTTTTGAGACCAGTTTTTTCGTTTCAGTTTTTAGACTAACTTTTTCGTCCAAGTTTTTAGTCCTTACTAGTCCAATTTTTAGCCCAAAATTTTTTATCCAATTTTTTAGTCCAAATGTTTAGTCCTAGCTTAAGTTTCGTTTTGGTCAAGTCTTCTTAGTCCAATTTTTCACCATATCTATGAGTTCATATAGAGTGGTAGTCTATGACTCATACCTGATCTCATAAAGGAGGATCTCCTGTCAAAACACCCATCAAGAGGTACCACAAAAGGATTGTTCACTATACTCCTCGGATACCTCCCAACACTCTGCCACTTCCATACGGGTCTTCATCTTCGTCTTCATCTTGATCTTCCGATGAAGTACTTGCCCACAACACACAAGAAGGATGGCAGATGATTTGGGGGCTCTTCTATATCGGATCAACATAAAGTTCCCAACCTTCAAAGGAGCTTCCCATGAGGACCTAGATGAGCATGTGCGAAGATTCCTATCCTTGTGCAAGAGTAGGGGGCTCTAGAATCGACAAGACACCTTTCTTGCTCTCTTTTGGGTTACCTTGGAGAGCATTGCTGATCGGTGGTTTAATCAATATGCTAAGGGACATTTTGCAACATGGGAGGCATTACGGATGGTCTTCACTAATACCTTTAGGCCAGATAACTCTATTGAGAGAACCCTTGACCACTTAGAGAATCCTAATCTTCAGCGAGGGGAATCATTTCTTGAGCTGATGTCTGGAGTAAACTCTTTAGTAGCAAAACTTCTTGCTCAACCTAGAGATTTCTTAGTTAAGAAGTGGGTGGAAAAAGCCCTCCCAAAATCATCTCAGAAAAAACTGAGGAAATTGTTAAGTGCAAATGCAAGACTACAAGATTTCGAAGGAGCTAGCATTGAGGAGGCTTGACAAGATTTCAAAGGAAGGGAGGCATGTCAAGAAGAATCCCCCTTGGATTCAATGGCAAGATTGAGGAGGGAGTTAGAGGCTCTCAAACTATAGAAGAACCTCCAAGAAGAAAAGAATGCGCGGGAAGACACTATCGCACATCTCCGACAAGAGGTGGAGAAGCTTAACGCTCAAAAGGAGGTGAAATCTTTCATCAGGTGCCCAATCTGTAATAAACCAGGTCACAGTAATCAGGAATGTCTAGAGAAGACCACATGCAAGTTCTGTGGAAAAACTGGCCATGAAGCAAGAGACTTCGACTTCCTCAAAGGTATCCAACAACAATGGTTCTTAGTTCAATACCAACAACCAAAGAAAACCAATCAACAAGAAGCCTATCATGTGCTATCAGTGCGG
Organism: Ceratopteris richardii; assembly: GCA_020310875.1. Taxonomy (NCBI): domain Eukaryota; kingdom Viridiplantae; phylum Streptophyta; class Polypodiopsida; order Polypodiales; family Pteridaceae; genus Ceratopteris; species Ceratopteris richardii. Next base: position 89,832,589 of record CM035408.1, on the reverse strand, counting down.
TGAGTATGGGCATTTCCAGAGTTGATGTCTTCTTCATGAAGGTCCATCTCCATGCAAACTCTTCCTTGACTCCACGGATCACTACTCGAAGGACTGTCCAAAATTGAGGCCAGGTAATAGCTAGGGAGGACTCTATGGGCAGCAACCAGGGAGTTCCTCCTACCAAGTAAACGTGATCTCAGTAAAAGGGGAAAGTATTCTGAAATGGGAACACCTTGTATAACATACTTTCTGGAAAAGGACCAATTTCGGAGATTGGACCAATTCCAAAATTTGGACCAACCCCAAGTGTGAGACGAATTTCAGATGGTTCCAAGAAAAATTTCATATTGATCAATTCCAACGATGAGACTAATTCCAGAAATTGGTCCAATTTCTCAAGATGGACTAATTCCGAGGAAAAGACCAATTTTCGAAATTGGACTTATTCTGAAAATTGGACCGATTCTTGAAATTAGATCAACTCCAAGAATGGAACTAGATAAATGACTTCCAATCTCGGATGAACGAATTCCAAAAAATGGACGGAGGGACACACCAATTTCAGAAGCTTCAAAAGTCGGACCAATTCCAAGGGCAAGACCAATTTCAGAAAGTGGACCTTTGCTTTGAGCGGACTAGTTCTTGAAATTGGACCAAGACCAATTTTTGTTGAGCTGCCAAGGAGCAAGCTAGTTTAGAATCTCTTGTAGCAAATGTGGTATCACTACAAGAAATCCACACAGTAGAAATAGATGCCGGATTCCTCATTCGGGCTCAGAAGAAGAAGTTACAAGATCACATTAAGGTCAAGACCAATTTCCAAGAAGAGGCAAGGTCTAGCTTGAAGACTCCTTATTTTGAAGGAAGAGGAGAAGATGTGGATAAGGCTTACAAGTACATAGTGAGGGAACTACATGAGTCATCAGAAGAAGAATCAGACCACCATCATCGACAAAAAGAATCTTCTAAAGAACAACTATAAGCAGGTATCTCTGTACGATCTCTTAAAAATGGATGAAAGGTTTAGAAGTGAAGTCTTAGGGATCATTGAGACATTCTATCTGCCACCTCTTGAGATCACAATTCGTGGTGGGCATTAGGAGACCAATATGATCATGCGAGGTAAAACACCTCCTACTAACTCGAGAAGTCCCAGAGTCACTTTGACCATTAGAGGCAAGACATTTATCAGGGTAATTATGGATGGAGGATCTAGCATTAATCTAATGCCCCACTACACTATGATTTTGTTAGGCTCAGAAATGACAAAGAAAGCCTCTTTCACTCTAACTCTTCAATATCAAAGTAGAGTCCAACCCTTGGGAATAGTGGAGCAAGTACCTGTGCTCATCCAGAAGGTTCAATTTTTCCTAAGCTTTCTTGCGGTTGATGTTCCTCGCATGGAGGGGGGATACCGGCTACTGATTGGAAGACCTTGGGTGAGGCATCATCAAGCAGTTCATGATTGGAGCTACGACACCTTGTTGGTCAACACTTCTGTGCACATACCTACATCTTGACAGCAAGGATCAAGAGCAACATGAAGGTAGCACACATTCGTTTTCCATTCATAAGGAAAAAGAGTTAGAAGTAGAAGATGATCAAGAACTGCTGCAATGGATAGAGACAGTAGATTCATTTCCCTGTTATGGGGTTAAAGTCTCTGAAAGTGAAGAAGAAGTAGAAACTATGGGACTAGGGGAACCAATTCTTGACTATAGAAGGGAAAAGGATAAAGTGTGTAGGTACTACCGGGAAGAACCTCAAGGTAAAGATGAATCATCAAAATGCGATCATGAGCCTTCAAAAGAGCTAAATGAAACGCTTGCACCAAAGGAGGAGCTAGCAAGAAGGCGGGTTCAAAAGAAGGAAACCAATATCATCTTGGACGAATCCCCAAGTTATACAGGTGATCTTTTCTCACAAAAGTCTATAGAGTCTATTTTGACTTCTAGAGTTGTGAAGAAGGTCAACTTGGGAACTGAAGAAAAGCCTAAACCAGTTCTCCTTGCATCTTGGCTGTGGGAGTATCCTATCCTACTCACGAAGGTAACTACTTTTATGCAAGAACTTAAACATGTTTTTGCATGGACCTATGAGGACCTGTAAGGGATAGCTCCACATTTAGGAGAGCACACCATCCCTCTTGCTGAAAATATGAAGCCTATCAGGGGAAGGATTTACAGACTGAATCCCAGATATGCAAAAGCTATGTAAAAAGAGATTGAAAAGATGGAAAATCAAAATTTGTGTGGACTTTAGGGCTCTTAATAAGGTAACAATTCTTGATGGATTCCCTACTCCCTTCTCTGAACTAGTGGTGGAAGATGTGGCTAGACTTTCTCTATACAACTTTATGGATGGATTTAGTGGGTACAATCAAGTACCAAATCATCTTGTAGATCAATCCAAGATAGCCTTTGTCTCTCAATGGGGTAGCTCTGCACACCAAAATGGCCTTTGGACTATGGAATGCCCCGACATCCTTCAACAGAGTGATCTACACCATTTTTAGACCACGTCTTCTAAAAATTGTTAAGGATTTTTATGGATGATTTTTCTACCTTCTCAAGTGCAGGATGCTCCTTGTCTACCGAAAATTTTAGGGAACACCTTTCTGAGCTGCAAGACCTTGACCTTGAATGTCAATGCCTTTTTTGTTGTCTGTTGTCCATATCGTTTCTTCCTCTCTGCCAAAGATTATTGCATCACCTTGTGATATGGGAAAGGCTTGGAGTGCACAAAACAGTACAATGGTTCACAAATCTTGATATCAATGAAATGCAAATTGTCCTTGAGAAGGAGAAAAGCTTTGAAAAGTAGAATTGAGTAAGCACCTGCTCAATGTTTTACTCAATTCTCTGAGTAAGCAATAATTAGAAAAATTCCTTTTGGGGAAATTTATTTAGCTTAACAAGCTACCATTCATGAGTGGAATCATCTACAATGATAAACTATATGCAGAGAATCATGCTTAGCAAGTAAAGCAACACTCCCGACTTTTACGGGCCTAAACAATCACATACCAGTGAGTAATCTTTGATTAATAACTGACGATCGAGTGAACGATTATAGATGAAACTTTGTAGGAGTAAAGTAGACAATATGTTGAAGATGTCATGCTTTGAATCATGCAAAATGATGAAGTACACAGTGAGAACCACCTCAGACAAGATCACTGTTTTGATGGAGTGTGACAGAGATATGAGAGTAGGAAGTAATGAACATGTATTGACTAAATCATATAAAGGTACAAAGTCATTGGCAATAAGGCATTGCTCAATGAGTGTAGAATGAGAGAGCTATGAGGTGAGCTCCTCTTCTCAATGAAGGTACATGGAAATGATCTCAGAACCTCGAGATACACACGGGATTTTCTTCTCAAGTTTTATAGCCTTTTGTTGGAGCCAAGCATTTGGATTCAAATTCAAATCCTCACCTAAAAGTAATCCTAAAGTATAGGATTGATTCTCTCTTGACTTTAACTACCAAATGATATGAGATTCCATACTTCCTAACTCCTCGTGGATCTACATCACTTTAATGAGTAATTAGACTCAAAGTTACAAGAGGTTCTACATATGAAGTTTCTCAAGTGATATGCTAATACATAAAGCTTATGTGTATTCATCAAGTATGTAGGCTTGGGCTTGATTGCACCAAGAGCTCCCCATCAAGCCTAACATGCTTGATTTTCATTGCTCCTTGATCTCTTGCATCCCAATCATCAATTTGAACCTGTTCATCTTTGTTCCATCCAATGCTTTGGTGAGTAAATTTGCACATTGCAATTGAGTTGATACATATGCTAACTGAATGTCCTTGCTTAGCAATTTCTCTCTAACATAATGATAATGCACTTTAATGTGCTTAGTCCTGGCACGGTACACAGGATTAGCAGCCAAATGAAGTGAGCTGATACTATCTCCAAATATAGTTGGATTGTAGGAATGTATCTCCAAATCTGCATACAATTGCTTAAGCCACATAGCTTCCTGAGTTGCATTAGCCAAGCCTCTATACTCTGCTTCTGTGGAAGATAAGGCCACAATTGGTTGCTTCTTGGATGACCATGATATGAGTTTTGAACCTGCAAAAGATAGGTACCTTGAAGTACTCCTCCTATTATCCTTGGAGCCAGCCCAATCTTCATTAGAATATAACTTTATATCTATGTCAGAGGTGAAAGGATAGAATAATCCTTCATTTATTGTACCCTTTAGGTACTTAAGCACCCTCTTTGCAGCTTCCATGTGTGGCTTCCTTGGTACATGCATGAATTGACTTAATGTACTCACAGCATATGCAATATCCACTCTTGTCAAGGTAGCATAATTAAGACTACCCACACGTTGTTGATACCCTATAATATCATCAAGTGGTTCACCTTCATGTGAACTTAACTTATGATTGATCTCCATAGGAATACCTACAACTTTAGTGTTTTCCATCTTAAACTTTACCAACATATCATTTATGTACTTCCTTTGTGTGATGAATATACCTGAATTTGTATACACAAGTTCTAAGCCAAGGAAATAGGTTATCAACCTTAGATCACTGATTTTGAATTCCTTCATCAATTGAGCCTTGACCTGCTTGATACCATCAGAATCATTACCTTTAATAATGATATCATCTACATAGACACACAAGTAGATGATCTCTGATTTATTCTTCTTTACAAACAAAGAAGAATCTGCCTTGCTTGCTACAAAGCCTTGATCGTGCAAATAGGTAACAAGTCTATGGTTCCAACCTCTAGGGGCTTGCTTGAGACCATAGAGTGCTTTTCTAAGTTTGCATACATATCCTTCTTTTTCTTCATCTTCAAAACCTGGTGGTTGTGCCATATACACTTCCTCTAATATCCAACCATTTAAAAATGCATTCTTGACATCTTATATATATAAAATTCCATTTTTTGAATGTAGCTAGACTTACCAATACCCTGATTGTTGGCATCTTTGCCACTGGTGACAATGTTTCTTCATAATCTACTCCATGTGTTTGGGAAAATCCCTTTGCCACTAATCTTGCCTTACCTGTTTATAGAACCATCAGAGTTCTTTTTCACTTTATATATCCACCTTGAACCAATTACCTTCATATCTGGTTTCTTGGGAACTAGGTCCCACGTGTGATTTTCTTGCAATGCTTCCACTTCCTCCTGCATGGCTTCTCTCCACCCTTTCTTCTTTTTAGCCTCTTCAAATGAAGGAGGTTCCTTTGCCATTGAATCTTTAGTGATGTACACAGAGTGCTTTGTGACTAAGGATGTATCATATCCATACCTTATGGGGTTCTTACTTTCTCTTTGTGATCTCCTTAAAGCTTGATTTGAAGACTCGGGTAGATCCTCTAGTTTCTTGTATTTGAACTTGCCTCTTGACTTCCAAGCTTTGAAGTCGATATGCTCCTCATCTTTTGAGTTGATGTCCTCTTCTTGATGTTTGTCTTTTTGAGTCAGGGTTGGAAAATCATTTTCCAAATCATATGGTAATTTGACTTTCCTGCAATCATCTTCAAACCAAGAATTATTCTCATCAAAGACTACATCCCTACTAACTATGAATGCCTTGTTAGTGGGATTATAAAGTCTATATCCCTTTTGATTCTGATCATACCCAATGAATATGCACTTCTCAGCCTTAGGGTCAAGTTTCCCTCTGATTTATGATGGGATGTTTGCATAGGCAATGCAGCCAAATATCTTGCAATGATCCAATGAGGGTCTCCTACCATTCCAAGTTTTATATGGTCTCATACCATCCAATGAAATGGATGGACCAAATAGGTAGTTGTAGATACAGCCTCTTCCCATAAATAATTAGGTCATTTTTTCTCATTTAACATAGGTCTAGCTTCCTCAACAATTAACCTGTTTTTTCTGTGTCATTCCATTCAATTCAGGACTATACCTGGTTGTTACTTCCCTCTTTATGCCTCTGTCCTGTAGAAATAGATCAAACTCATGTGAAAAGTACTCACCACCTCCATCAGACCTCATTCTCTTCAAGCTCCTTCCTGTTTGTTTTTCCACTAATGCCAAATATTTCTTGAAACATGTAAACACCTCATCCTTATGCTTCATAAAATAGAGAATTGTCCACCTACTATAATCATCAATATGAAAGACGCAGTACCTTGAAGATGGATGGATCTTTCCTAGGACCCCACACATCAATGTGTACAATCGCCAAATAATCTTCATGGATGTATCCTTTTTTGTTGAATGGTTGCCTATGAGCTTTGCCAAATTCGCAAGCTCCACATTTGTAGATCATATGCTGCTTGGTCACATTAGGAATCCCAAGCACACTTTGATCCCTGCAAATTTGCTTTAGAGTTCTCTCTCCTATGTGCCCTAGCCTCTTGTGCCCTATTTCCAACTCAGATAGGGTTTGGTCTCTATAAGTGAATAGTGCTATGTTCCTTGTGTCTTCAATTTCAAAAGTAAACAATCTCCCTAACTTCTCACCTTTGGCTATCCTTTTGAATCCTTGTTGGGGGTCTTCCACATATGCTCCATGCTTGGTGAATCTGACCTGTAGACGTTTCTCTACCATCTTCCAAACACGAATTAAATTTTTGGTTATGATAGGCACATATAGAACTTTGCTCAAAAGGTTCATACTACAATATGATGTCTTAACATTTCCAATTTGCTTGACTGAATGCTTGGTGTCATCACCTGTATGTACCTCATGCTTTCCCTTTGGTTCTTCAAGATCAGATAAGAGTGCTACATTTCCTGCCACATGATTTGAACAACATGAGTCAATATAAAAGAGATGTTGATCATCTTTACCTTGCTTGGATGTCAGGGGTAGTCTCCGTATTTCCATCATTAGGTCTTCTTGAAGTTCCTTGTCCTTCTAGTTCCCCCCTATCATCGATCTGTTGTTCTTCAACATCCTTCATTTTGGTAACATAGTCAGCCACTCCTTGCTTTGATTGCTTCTTGAGAGTTGTGAATTCCATCCACAATTGATTCTTCCTAGCTCTTGTTTTGGAAGAGAAGTATGATGAAAGCACTTCCCAAGTCTCTTGGGAGGTTTTACAGTTTCTAACATAAGGTAACAAGAAATCAGAGATTGAGTTTAGTAAATATGACCTTGCAAGAGCATCCTTTGCACACCATGTGGTTAGCCTCTCTTGCTCTTCCCTTGTTGATTGATTCTTGCTCCCAAAGATTGGCATATCTTCATCTCCTGAGATATATCCATATAAGCTTCTTCCTTGAAGGTATGCTTGCATCCTTAGGGACCATGCTGAGTAGTTGTTCCTGTCTAACTTGTCAATCAAGGATGGAAAACCATCTCCCATCTTGACTGTGCTTGCTCTGATACCAGGGTCGGAGGAGATGGTGGACAAAAAGACCAGTGAGTAATCTCTGATTAATAACTGACGATCGAGTGAACCATTATAGATGAAACTTTGTAGGAGTAAAGTAGACAGTATGCTAAAGATGTCATGCTTAGAATCATGCAAAATGATGCATACACAGTGAGAACCACCTCAGACAAGATCAATGTTCCGATGGAGTGTGACAGACATATGAGAGTAGCGAAGTACTGAACATTGTATCGACTAAATCATATAAAGTTACAAAGTCATTGGCAATAAGGCATTGCTCGATGAGCGTAGAATGAGAGAGCTATGAGGTGAGCTCCTCTCTCAATGAAGGTACATGGAAATGACCTCAAAACCTCAAGATACACGCAGGATTTTCTTCTCAAGTTTTATAGCCTTTTGTTGGTGCCAAGCATTTGAATTCAAATTCAAATCCTCACCTAAAAGTAATCCTAAAGTATAGGATTGATTATCTCTTGACTTTAACTACCAAACGATACGAGATTCCATGCTTCCTAACTCCTCGTGGGTCTACATCATTTTTTACAATGAGTAATTAGACTCAAAGTTACAAGAGGTTGTACATATGAAGTTTCTCAAGTGATATGCTAATACATCAAGCTTATGTGTATTCATCAAGTATGTAGGCTTGGGCTTAATTGCACCAACAACCATTGCCCGGGTGACTTGCATAGCACGAGAGTCATACTCTCGGTGTGGGCTGAGTGTTGGCTGAGCATAATCAAGGCATCATACCCTAAGCATGGCCCGAGCATAATCAAGGCATCATACCCTAAGCATGGCCCGAGCATAATCAAGGCATGGGCTGAGCAAATTCGAACTTGCAACTATCAGATATTCTCTCCGAGATGACCACTATATCATGTGTACTCTCCTAGACCACTATATCAGGCAATTGCTTACCGGTTGATCACATCAGAACATAGGACTGGTACTCCACAGAATCGCATCAACAACCATTTGACTACATGTCTAACCACATCAGAACATAGGACTTCTAATCCACAGAATTGCATCCACTGTTCACAACCATTTGACTACAGATAATTCAGGAATTCGCAAAACACTTCATTGGAGAGTACCTCATGGCATTGTCCCATGAAGAGGAAGCATCTGAGTTCATGTCAGATATTGATACAGGATCGTGTCAATCATCTTCTATGTGAGGAGAATCTAGTGATTCTGTTTATGTGGCATTTTAAGAGCAGGCCTTGGAATCCGAATCTTTGGAGGATGAGCAAATACAGTAGCAGGTTCCGGAGAAGGATCAGGAGCAACAAGATCAGGAGGAGGATCATCATCTCGCCTTGTCTTCCCATGAAGAAGAACCCCGATTATGGAGTTGCCCTCGCCTTGCCTTCCCCACGAAGAAGAAGCCCGCTTGCTGAAGGTGGTGAACTTATATGCTTTATAAAAGAACGAACTGGTTGCTGGTCTAGTTTAGGCAGTTGTGGATAAGATTAAGCCCAAAATAGAGAGCTGCCTTGTTTATCTAGTATGAACCCTTTGTTGCCAAACACCAAAACATGGAGGTCGCCTCATATATCTACTATGAAGATTTTGTCACTCAGTGATTGTCAATATTTGCCAAGTATAGGGGCGGGAAGTTGTCTTCAAGGTTCCTTCTTAATCTAGAAGAGTGTCGAATTGCTTACTTAGTCGTCTTCAAGGGGAGAGTGTTGAGTGTTGCCCAATGGTAGTTGCCTTTTCCTAGATCACCAAATGGTACTCACCATGTCCTAGAACTAGGGGTGCTGGAGGTGAGTAAGTTGGTAGAGAAAATCAACAAGAAAAGGTCGCCTAGGGAATGGTAGAGATTGAGAGGGACTTAGGGAAGGAGGTAGAGGTGGTGGTTCACCCGGAGATGAGGGGAGGGGTAGAGGGGAAGGGGAAGAATGGAGAGTTCACCCAGAGAGGTAGAGATGAATGTGAGGTGGCCCAGGGGAGGGAAAAGATGGGGCAAGGGAAAAGGTGGGAGTTGTTTAGGGTGGAAAGGAAGATGTATGGTGTGGAGTCAAGGAGAAGATCGCCTAGTTGTTGCACATGCGAAAGTGTTGCCTAGGGTGAGAGGGTGGAGAAGTAGTGTTTGGAGCGGAGAGATCGCCTGGGAGGATGGGTGGGGACGAGTGTTAGTATATGAGAAGAATTAAGCCATTGTACCATGCTGGTGATAACATTTACCTTGTGTATGTGACTGTTTGGAAAATCATCTTCGAATCCCTTTGTTGCTTGGGGAGGTTGAATATGAGAAAGGTGGTCTCCGGTGATGTGTTTTCTTCCATTTCTCTATATAATTTCGAAGTAAAATTTTTGAAGAAGAAGCAACCATCCCCAAACTCGTCTTTTGACTTGAGGTTTGTTAAATAAATACTTCAATGCTTGGTCATTAGTAATCACAGTGAATGTTGCTCCGAGTAGATAGTGTCTGAATTTTTTGAGGGCAAAGACAATAGCTAGCACCTCTCTCTCCGTGGTGCTATAATTTTTCTCTACTTTGGAGAGAAGCCTACTTGCATGTTGAATTGGTTGATACATGTATGCGAAAGGTTTTGAACCCATAAGGTGAAATAAGTATAAGAGCATATGCCAACCTTTGTTTGAGATACTTGAATGAAGCTTCTTCTTCGCAAGACCACTAGAAAGGGAAACTTTTTTAGTGAGAATGGAAAGTTATTAATAGATGTTTTATTTGAAATACTACCAACCTGATTTGCATCGGTGTATCCATGAACATGCAATTCTACACCAGCTTCATAAAACAATGCATAATCCAAAGTCACAGTCACATAACATAGAGTGCATCTCAAAGCATCTAAATATGTTTTCCTAGGAGCCTATATAAATTGACTTTGAAGTCCTATAATGTAGCTTAGGTCAAGTCTAGTAATTGTGAGATATATCAAACTTCCCACAATTTTTTGTGTATAATAGCATTTTCCAATGCTTCACCTTCCTCAAATTTCAATCTAATGACATAGAAATTTGCTTACAATCAGCCATATCATACTTTTTTTTTGTAGTATACTCAAGACATATTGCCTTTTGGATATTCATATACTTGTTTCTGTATGTATAAACTCAATGCCAAAAAATAGCATAGCACACCAAGATCTTTTATGTACATATCAAATTCCTGCACAAGGAGTTTCTTTAATGCTTTCTTCATTATCACCACCTAAAATCAAGTCATCAACGTAAATAACCACGATCGTGATGCCATAATAATCCTTTCTTGCGTATAATGAGTGATTTGCATTACCTCTTTAATGCTTTCTTCATTATCACCACCTAAAATCAAGTCATCAACGTAAATAACCACGATCGTGATGCCATAATAATCCTTTCTTGCGTATAATGAGTGATTTGCATTACACATAGAAAATCCAATGGTGGTTAAATAATTTACAATCCTTGCATGTCAAGCACAAGGGGCTTGTTTAAGCTTATACAAAGCTTTTTGTAGCTTGCAAACATATTCTAGGTGCTTTGAATCCTCATATCTTTGTGGTTAGTCCATGTATTCTTGCAACTCACCATGTAAGAAAGCATTCTTCACATCCATTTGATGCAAAATTCATCCTTTTGTTATAGCCAATGCAACGGGTGCTCTCAGAGTAGCCATTTTAGCTACAGAGTTGAAAGTTTTCTCATAATCAATACCATATGTCTATGCATATCCTTTTGCTACCAATCGTGTTTTATACTTGTTTTATTGAAAGTAGCCATCCTTTTGTCGTAGCCAATGTAACGAATGCTCTCACAATAGCCATTTTAGCTATAGAGTTGAAAGTTTCCTCATAATCAATGCCATATGTCTATGCATATCCTTTTGCTACCAATCGTGCTTTATACCTACTTATGCTACCATGAGCATTGTGTTTTACCTTGTAAACCCACTTGCAACCTATGGGTTTCTTTCCTCGTGGTAATGGAACAAGCTTCCATGTTTCATTTCTCTAAAGTGAAGCCATCTCCTCATCCATATCTTTCTCCTAAATCTGCATTTCTAATTGCATCTTCAAAACAAAAATGCTCAGCATCTTGTATTACCTTGGTCATGTAGGCACAATGACGAGCCATGTAACTATCATACGTCAACCATTGCACTGAATTCCATAGGCTCCTTGATCTTCTTGGTCTTGGGTCACTTCTTCTTATTGTATCATTTGCATATGCCTTTCTTACTCCCGGAGTCTTCACAGAGGGCAATCCAAGTTCCTCATCAAGGCTCTTTTTTGAACTGCTCGAGTCTTCATCAATGTCTTCAAAAACTCTAGATGTTTTATTATGAGCAAAAATCTTTTCTTTACCTTTCTTGGATATAGCTGATGAATTTGTTGGACTGAAAACTATCCACACTCTAAAACTATTATAGAGCTCCAAAGTTTTTTACGGTTAGAAAGATATCATAGAAGGTTTGTACTAAAATTTGCAAAGATCTCGATCATTTATTTGAAAACTTAAAGAGAAACCTTAAAAGCCTTATTTGGGATAAGGAATAGGCAAAAAGTATGGAATGGCTTAAGGAAGCCTTAGCACTGGCCCTAGTTCTACAGATAGTAGATCCATATGAACCCTTTGTGGTTGAAACAAATCCTAGTGATTTAGCAATTGGAGCCGTGTTGAGTCAGAATGGTTAACAAACTGATTTTCAAAAGCTAAACTCAACTCAACAAAATTATTATACCTACAAGCAAGAGTTTTATGCCACTGTGCATGCTCCAAAGAAATAGAGACATTACCTGTTTGCAGCCAAAGTGACTATAGTTTTTAATCAAGTAAGTATCAAAAGATTTGCAAACCAATCTAAGTTAATAGGTGGAAAAACTAGATGGGCCGAGAAACTCTTAGAATTTGACTATGAACTCAGATACCGAATAGGGAAATTCAATGTAGTCAGTTTTGCAAACCAATCTAAGTTAATAGGTAGAAAGGCTATATGGGTCTTTGAAGCTTATGTCAGTTTGCAGATGAATGAATTTGTATATCCACTTCAGTTTGTACCAATATGACATTGCAAGCGGATTGTTGGAAATCAATGTCACATCAGTCCAAAATCCTTTTAGAGAAGAAACCCTAATTTTGGTACTTTGTCATTTTTGGCACAAATGTGGATAAACTTTTTATGAGCCTATCTTGTAGAGCTTGAAGAGTGCTTTCTAACGGTATATGACATGAAGTCATCAGAGATGAGATTTGGGAAAAAACTCTAATCCTAATTTTTTGCTGATGTAAGCTTTTTACCTCATTTGATAGCTCTCAGCTTGGAGGTCATAAAAATGTTTTCAAATTATTTATCAAGTGGTCATAAGTGTGAAAAAGAAGGTCAAAAAGAACTTTCAGAGATTAGTTTAAAAATAAAGCAAAAGCTATTAAAAACTTGCGTTGAGTTAAAAAAAAGAAACGATCAGATTTATTTAGGTTCTATCGCCAAGTTTTTACGCAAAAGCTGCTTTATGGTCACAAGGAACTTGTGGCCTATATAAGAAGGCACTTAGTCACTTATTTGATTATCCTACGCCAAAGCTAACGCTAACTTTGGACTCTACTTGAGGAGGTGGTGCTCTAGCACTCATGGGGTAGCCATGGTGCACTTTAGGAGCAGCTATGGAGCTATGTTGAGGAAAAGCCATGGAGTTCCTCTTGGAGAAGAGTATGCTCACACTCTTACTCATGGAGTTCTTATTGGAGAAGAGTGTGCTCACACTCTTACTTATGGAGAAGACTTACTCAAGCTTGGTGGTGTGGATCATCCATCTACATGATGTATTTGAAGATTGTCTTCTACATGAAGATTATGGAGTACTACAAAGACATTGGATGGAACTTAACATAAGATTGCATCTTATGTTAACTATTTAGGTACATATTCTCTTTATGCGCACAGGTACTACTTGGAGCTTATGGAGGCAGTGGCATCCATATCTGGAGGAGTCCTATTCGGCATACATAAAGGAGAATCAGTACATGCATGCTACATGCATCATATGAGATGTTCGAGAAGGTGTTTCCACATGAGTATGAGGATTTCTGTCAGCAACAATGTTACCATTCTATGCTGATTCTGTAAGTATGTGATCTTTCACACACACAGCTTATTTAGGATCTTCCATAGCCTAAAATTAGATTAGGGTTTGCTGAATATCAGTTTCAAACTGATCTTTCCGCTTTCTATCACTCATATTCACTCTTCTACAACCTATCGGGTCATACATCTCATACATATTCAGATTTCTGCCCCTACATCTGAATATTATTGTAAATTTTGTACATACACTCTTCCATCTGTTTTTGTTCACATCGAGTGGTTGAGATTTTGACTCCCACATTGTTGTATATATGATAGTGTGAGTAAGCAGTGGTTTACGTAACACTTTGAACATGTTTTCTAATCTCTCTCTATCTTTGTCTCATCATTTGTCAATTTTTCAAGAAGCTGGAATCTATGTTGTAAATCCTGGACCTATGGGACTTGTGGAATTAGTTATGGGCCTACCTAATTTCCAACAATTTGAACAGCAAAGTTATAAGCCAAGAGTGTTCAGCCTCAAAAGAATTATGGCAAGATTTTTTGGAATACTTGTTGTCCAATGAAAGTGTTGAAGACAGATTCAGATGGGACTATGGTAAAAGAAAATCATCACATGAGTAGCAGCATCTATCCAATCTGCTCATGGCATTTTTGTATGACCTTGAGTGAAATGTGTATTGTAGTGTATGACCTCTAATGTAACCCCATAAGTCCTTACATTTCAGTATATCCAAGATAGTAGTCTAAAGCATATTCTCTTGTGGGGAGACCATAGTAGAAATAGTTGTACAATTTGCATCTAAGTCAACCATCTTAAAATATCCACACATTAAGATATGCGCCTCCTTCCAAACTTGAAGTTGTCAATAAATATGAATTGCATCGAATAAACCATTCCATGTCCTAACTCTACCTAGTGGGGAATCAAGAGCATATACATTAATACTGACATAAGCTATTCCATGCAGTACCGTATTTATAATACTGAATCTTTCATGTGGATCAGTAAAACACATAGAGAACGAGATATCCTTCCTAGTAATGAAACGGTGACCTGAATATCTGTTCTTGATATCATTATAACTCAGTTGAAAATCTTTTGTATATAAATGCATACCAGCATGATCATGCTTTTTATGTTTTTTTATGGATAGTGAACCGAACTGATGGCATACAATCCATCTCCACAATCTTATCCATTTACCATATTACCCCAAAGCCTGGATGTTTCTATAGCTATTTTCATGTCCCCAAATCACTAGGTTTAAGCACAAATGGCATAGAGACTCACCTTCCTGAATGTGGTCCTTAGCACTTCCTCAATAGAGAGCACTAGGGCAGAAGGGGATCTGTACTTTTGTTGTAACACCCTACAACTCTTTGTGGGCATAGAGGAATGCATCATCTATGCTCCTGATCTCACTTGTATCCATACTAGTTTCCTTGATCTTTGTCTTTTCTTTCCCTTCATTTTTCCTTCTTGTATACACTAGATTTGGGTCCTTTTGCACTTCAGGCTCTTTTTCTAGAACTCTAGTCTCTACTTCATGTACTCGAGGTGATACCTCCCGCTATACTATTTAGACAGATGGAGAGGGCAGGTGGAAGCCTTCATAGTGACCATATGCCTCTATGAAATGTGGAAAGAATTATTATTTGTACCGGTATTTACACCCTTTGATCAATCCTTGGTGTAGCGGTCGCGATGTTTGGACAATTCCCACAAGGGGGTGCATTTTCTTGGAGCAAGCACTTACTTTGGAAGTGATTATACTCACCACATTGGAAGCTCATGATTGACCTTCTTGGGTGTTTGCAAGTCCCCATGCCATTGGGTGCTTTTGTATTACCTCCTTGAGTAGAATAGAAAAACATTGATGCATCATGGCCTGTCGGAAGAGTAAAGCATGTTGCATAGGAGCTCCAAGTGCCCTCGATATGTAGTGGGTTGAGTGGCTGGAGTCACTGGAAGCCCCTTAAAGTAGTAGCACTCCTTGGTCTCATGTCCTTTCTCTCCAGAAAACTGTTTGAACCACTTGTCAACCAGGCAGTCGATTGTGGCCAGGAAGAAGGCCATGCAAGCATCCTTCCATCCTTGCAACCCCTTGCTTTAGCATAAACATAAGAATTTGCACAAGTTGTCATGCAGATCTTCTATGGTTGCCCCCGTGAATGTCAAAGTTCATGTTGCTGCTGGATAGTTGACAAGGGAGAGGTCAGAACTTGAGAAGCCTGAAAAGCAAGGTGCAAAAGTCAACTGGGACTCATAAAGCGGCAGTATCTCCCTGTTCAAAAGCTTTGGAAGTGATACAAAGGTGCTTTAGCATGGGGCATAAGGATTATGAAGGCGAGGAAACATCCATTACTTTTGGAAAACATACAGAGAAAATATTGGAGAGACAGCAGAAAAGAAAGTTAAGTTTCTAATGGAAGGTATAAATGAGGACGAACAGTGAGAATGAAGAAGGTAAAAAATGAGAGGAAAGGCACAGGCACTGGGTGAAATATTTGACAGGGTACAGGGAGAAGAAAAACTGGCCAAAAATGAGAGGCAAAGCATATTCAACTAGGTGAAATAGTTGAGAGGCCACAAGTAGAGAAAATCACTCTCGTTAGACTTCTATACTTCAGTAAGCAAATAGAAAAAAATGAAGACTTCAAAGATTTTACTGTTCTCATAACATATTAACATTTAACAAATTATCTCTATGAACAGAGAGTTGACTGCTCTGGAGGCTGCAATGAGGCTGGTTACAATACTAGTGAAAGAATGGAAATATCTGTTCCTTTATGATTGGTCGCTATCAACAGTACCTGAAAATGGACTATCTTTGTTGAAAATCACAGCGTCTGAAGGTATCAACCTTTCACAAATATACTAATCTCATACTAATGGTAAAAATTCATGAAGAAGTGTAGTAAATATAAATAGTTTTCCCTTTGTTTGTGGGATCTTGCAACTTTTCCATGATTATTTTCCTCCAAATCGCCATCCTGTTGAATTGTTCATGAGAAGGGCTCTACATTTATCAGATGAAGAAAAATACGGCACTGGAAACTCCACGAAATCTATAGAGCATTTCCAAAAGATAAGACCCACAAGACTTAAGAACAAATCACTAGCAAATAACCAGCAGCATATGGACCAATATTCCAGTCATAAGGGATTGGATCACGGCCTACAAAATTTGAAAATTGAACCTGAAAAAGATACTCTTTCTGTTCGACCACATGATGTTATCCAAACCTCTATGGCATTTTCAAGCTGTTCTAATAAGGACATTATCGTCTTAATCAATGATGGCATGAAAAAAAGTGGTGCTGAAGATAAGGAATCGGTTCAAGGTGACCTGATTCCATTAGTTCGCTCAGAAATTTCTGACTTGAACAGAAGAAAACTGGATGTCAATACACTAAATACTGAATATTTTGTATCAAACAAAAGCGAGATTGAATGCATTCACCAAAAAGGCTCCCGTTGTAGAGACAAGACAGGGATCGGCAGAAACACTTGCAATCCAGGTACAAGCATAAAAGAATTGTTCAGCAAAGATGAAAATGGTCTAGGAAGCTCAAAATTATCATAATGAAAATAATAATTCACTCTGTAAATCCATAATAACAGGTTCAAGATTATCAAAGGAAAAGCATTATGATGGATGTATAGAAGATAATCAGTTGGCTTCACATGAAAAGAATAATCATGCTGAAACAGTTTCCACAAAGTTTTCCCATGCAGCTTCTGATGCCTATAATGCAGAATGGAAAAGGTGTAGGGAAATACCTGGATGCTCAAAACTTTCCTCAGATCAAAACTTGGAAGCATCAAAAGGTTCACTCACTTTTTTCCAGTCTTCAGAATTCATGTTCTCACAGAACAAGACATTATGTAGTGCTCCAAATACTTCTATAGATACTTCTGAAACAAGTTCCCCATACTCATATCAATCTAAACCTCTATCTCCATGTTCTCCACATCTGTATCCACCTCCACCTCCACCTCCACCTCCACCTCCACCTCCACCTCCACCTCCACCTCCACCTGCACCTCCACCTCCACATTCATCTCTCCTTTCACCTCCACGTATATGTCCACCTCCTCCTCCACCACCACCACCACCACCATTGCCACCACTACCAAGAGCGACAAAAGTGGTTACAACAACAAAAATAATCACAACACCTAGAGTAACACCATTGTCTCGAGTGCAGAATGTAGTCCCAATACCTCCACCTCCCCCTCCACTTCCTTGTAAAAGTTTACAGATTAAGGAGGCCTGCACTCAGCAGCCAGAAAGTAACAATCAAGTTCCAAGGATCCAGCCTTCTGATGTACAAAAGCCAAAAATGAAGCAACTGAGTTGGAGTAAAATTTCTGGATCGCTGACTGAGAAAACTGTTTGGGAAAACACTGCCTTGGAAGCAGATAATATACTGGATTTGAAACAACTTGAGATTCTATTCTCTGCATGTGCACCACAATTCCATGGACACATCCAGAAGGTAGTCCTCTTCTAATTCACTATTCGCTACTGTTTGTCAACCAAATCGTTGCACTTCTCTGAAGCTTAGCACTGATAACTTTGTGCATTCAATATGTGACTATGCGGAATGCATTCTCTTCAATAAATAAATATTTAAAAAAAGAGGCTCGAAATCAATGGTTAAGATGTCGGGTAACATGTACTTCATGTAATACTGTACGGAAATGGTATCAATGATACAGAAAAAGGAGAGAAGTATATAAAATGTTGCACTGGGCATGGATGCCAACACAAATAAAATTAATTGAAAAACGAAATCCTGGACATATACAATGCTACGCCACCCAATAAAGGAGGGTCGTTTTGATCTAGAAGACTAAGTCGTGCTTGCCACTGCAAAAACTCCAACATATCAGATGCACAATCATGACAGTTTATTATGCTATTTAACTATATTGTTAGAAGAAACGGTGAATATTCACAGTTTGTGACCTCTCATGTAGAAATATATAAATTAAATAACCTTTTTTTTCCTGCACAAGAGAGATTCTTCCGTTACTTATGAAAATCTTACCGTAGGCTACTTAAAACAAGGCTACTCCATTAGAGAACAAAGGATAAGAAAAGATATGTCAGAATTCAAATTCCCAGTAAGCTAGGAAATATCTGGCTGCAGGGAAGGGAAAAAGGTAACTTGGTGATTGATAGCTCCATCGATCAGTGTCCTCTTTAGCAATGTAGTATGCCACACGCCCTTAAGGACCATGAAGGTGCTTTGTATGTCTATGATTTCTATTTGAAGCTCTTATCAACCTACACATATTTCAGATCGGTGTCCTCCTCTTTATCAATGCAGTATGCCACACGTTCTTAAGGACCATGAAGGTGCTTTGTATGTCTATGATTTCAATTTGAAGCTCTTGTCAACCTACACAGCTGATATTTGAGATTGTGGATCAGCATACTTCAGATATCTTGAATAATCTCTGTAGGCTGTTGAGTAGACAGAAAGCAAACCATAAAAAATATCAATAGGTTTTTTATGAAATCCAGCTTTTGCTTCCAGGACTGTAGCTCCTTTAAAAGTATCCTGGCCAGATCCCTGGCCTTTAACATTGGGCACTAGAAGATTTTTCTGCTTAGACTTTCTTAAGATTTGTGATAAGACCTTGATGCTCTGGCCACGGCTAAGAAGAAACGATATGGAAACGTCCAGTGACACGAGCCATTTCAATGTAATTATATATAAACATTAGCTTATCCAGTGACTCCTTCAAGCCGATCTCCCCCCGCTAGCGAGTAACAGATATCCCTCCCTCAAATGCCGCTCTCCCTCTTCGGCTCCTCTATCTTCCCTCCATTGTCTTCAAATCGGGACCCTTGCCACATACCACCAAATACTCAGATAAGGTTGTCAACCCCCCAGAAACTGCTCCAAAAATGATGGCATAGAGATAATCAAAGCCATGAAATCTAGACCTCCCCTCCCACCACCGAGAGCAGCCACTCCCCATCATTCCCCTGCTGACCTCTGACAGGGTGAGCAATCGCCGCCCAGCCCCCCAGAAAACTCATTCAAGAATGTACATTTCATACTCACTAGTGCTTGATCTGCAAATATATCACAAGATCGAATAGGGTGTTTTGGTAGACTTGATCCACCATGTGTCGCCTAGTTCCTAATGATCCTGCGTAACAACACATTTGATTTATTAGTTTCAGTGATCTCAACCAATAGGAGGTAAATTGTTTGATGAAAAAGAGAATGTCATTATTGCTTTGTTCCCTTATCCAGCCCCACATTTTCTGTAAGATCATCTCGATCAAGAAAAAGAATCCCATAATCCAATGTTTCACTCGGAATCTCTTCCTCACAACCTCTCCAACCGTCCCTTGTACGTTCCACCAACTATCAAAATACCTATCTCCATAAGGCTTCTTACTGATGATCTCGACATGTTCGTCACGAGCAAATCCTAATTTCCTTAGTCTGCTGCCACCCTTTGCATGAGTTTCTTTGCTCACTAGGTTTGTTATCTAATGTGTGTCTACTCTTAAGTCCCTCGTATCTAGAAGTCCTCTCTTCACAAGCATCTTGGTCATGCATGTCGATTGCATCCTCACTTCTTCCATAGTTGTGAGCTTTTCCTTTTTGTCCAAAATGAGTCTCTTTTCCAAATGCCTCTTCAAAATCTTCCTTTCTTTTCATTTTTATATCCTTACTATATGATGTCTCAAATAATGCCTCCTCTTTTCTCTATCATCAAAGAGGTTTCTCCCTAGATCATTTGTTTCCTTGCTAGAACCATTACTCTCTATACACCAGTTGTCTGTTCCAGATCTACCCCTTCCCTTGTGGCATTTCCTACGCATTTCACTACTCAGAGTCATGTGCTTCGCTTGTGCTAGAAGGTCAATGACCATCTTGTCTTACCATTTTCTTTCTATGATACCCCTGATCATGAGCCTTATAAGAACGACTCCCGTCATTCGAAGGACTTCTTTAATCTTTTTCCATCCTCACTCTCTTTTGATTCTCTAATGGTGTGCATGCATCATTGGCCAATAATTTTTTAATTTTTCCTTCCCCATTCGGATTTATTTTCTCGAGCTCAACTTTCACATCCATTTCTCGTGCGTTCGGCTCTCTTTTCATCATCACCTCAGACTCTTGACATGTATTCTAGAGTTCAACTTCCAGATCCGCGACCTTTTTTTCTCGAGCATCTTACTTCCAGTGTGGTGGCAAGTTCGATGTTCGATCTTTTTTGTGAGATTCCTACATCTAGGGAATCATCGATCTTGTATTTCCTGAAAGGGTTTGGATGTGGTGTTGGAAGAGTAGAGGACACGTGTGTGTGCCTCAGAAGTGGAGGCGATAACAAGGAGATGAGGCGGAGCTCCTTGGAAGATAGAGAGAGAGAATCAACTAGCTTTTGAAGGGGCTATAAAATGAAGTGGGAGCCCTAAAGTCTTATTGAGTGATGTTATATAGGACTTTTTAGGGCTAGCCAAGTTCACATTGAACTTAGCCCAAAAAATAAAGAATAAGTGACATAGCCTTTATAAATAGGCCTATACACATGTATACACTATAAAGGGATCATTTAGGATTTTACTCCAACAACCTCCCACTTAAAAGCATAAATGGCACCTTTAAGCTACGTGACTCCCACCATCTGTATACATAACTGATGTTGTGCTTTGGGTAAGCACTTTGTGAGAACATTTGTAGGGTTCTATGATGTATGGACCTTAACCAATGTGATGAGGCTATCGTCAAGCACTTCTCGAATGAAGTGATATCGCACATCAGTATGTTTTGTCCGTGCATGGAACATGGCATTCTTTGCAAAACATATGGCACTCTGGCTATCACAACCAAGCATAGGTGCTCTGTCAAGCAAACCAAACTCACTGCAAAGACGTGCTAACCATATTGCTTCCTTGGAAGCCTCAATGGCTGAAATATATTTAACCTCAGTAGTAGATAAAGCAACAATCTTTTGCAGTCTTCTGCACCATGATATAGCACCACCTGCAAGAGTGAAAACATAGCCACTTGTGGATTTCTTTGTATCCACATCACCTGCTTGTCGGATTTCCATAACTAAAGCATTTGTTTTTAGTTCCTTTCAAATATCCCAAGATAGATTTGACTGCCTCCCAATGAGCTCTATCAGGATTGGCCACAAACCTGCTAACAACTCCCACTACATGAGCAATGTCTGGCCGAGTGGCAACCATAGAATACATAAGTGAACAACAAGCTGATGCATATGGAACACTCTTCATGTAATTGACAGCACCATCATCTTTGGGACAATCATCCTTGGAAAGCTTAAAATGTAGCTGCAATCTCTTTTTCTTCCCAGCCAGCAGCTCATCTACATACAGTACAAGAATGATTGGGCTGCCATCTTCATCCTTTCTAGTGTACAAACAGTGGTCTGCATGGCTTCTTTTGAACCCATGTTTGAGCATAAATGCATCAAACTTCTTATACCATTATTTGGGGGCCTGTTTAAGAATGGCACATCCTTCTGACTGTTTCATGTACAGCTCTTCGTCTAAATCACCATGCAAAA
Source organism: Ceratopteris richardii (assembly GCA_020310875.1). Taxonomy (NCBI): domain Eukaryota; kingdom Viridiplantae; phylum Streptophyta; class Polypodiopsida; order Polypodiales; family Pteridaceae; genus Ceratopteris; species Ceratopteris richardii. The sequence continues at coordinate 89,810,627 of CM035408.1, read as the reverse complement.
AGGCTGTTTTAACATCCATTTGGAATAATTCCAAATTCAAGGCAGCCGTGAGAGCAAACAACACGCATAATGTGGTCATTTTAACCACTGGAGAGAACACCTCTTGGAAATCAATGCTCTCCTTTTGGGCATATCCCTTAGCATCTAGCTCCTCATCCGAGAGGCCCAAAAATCTTGGGAAGTCTCTCATATGTACTGCGCGAAATGCTGTTTTGGAGAATAAAGATATGGACACTCTTTAGACTAAGCTGTGAATATTAACATACCGTTAGCATTGCAATAGAGGAGATGCAGCGAAGAAATAAAGAGCTGAGATGCATTGAGATTCCAGCATTGCCATTACATGGGGATTATTCTGGTATTGAGCGACCAATACATTTTTTTCTTCTCATTTGTAAACCATCCCAGCACAAGTGGTTCATTGAAATCTAGGGACAAAGGACAGTTATTTTGATAGTTTTTATACAAGTGGTAATGAAAAGGATGCTAACGAATACCCAACAACGAAAACGAGATATGACTAAGACATGTCAAATGGAAAATCCAAATATAGTGGAAAAGTCACGATTCGAGTCCATGACGTCCCAAACTGCCATCATTCCACTGTTCTATCTTCTCTCCATTGTCTTCAAATTGGGACCCTCACCACAGACCACACTACCCGAAATACCATTTTCGACCCCCCAAAAATTTCTCCAAAAGTGACGGCATAGAGATAATCAAAGCCATGAAATCGAGACCTCCCCTCCCACCACCGAGAGGAGCCACCACCCATCCTTCCCCCCTGCTCACCTCTGACAGGGCGGGCGACCACCGCCAAGCCCCCAAAAAACTCATTGAACAGTGCACATTTCATTAACTAAACCTTGTCACCTTTCCAAATAAAAGATATCATTAAGATCCACCAAGAGTATTCTTTCATCTATCACATAGCTATTTGGATATGTCCCTTTTCAGTAAGATCTCCCAGGAATAAACCACAAACCAAAGAGAGAAAGTAGATGAGCAGCTAGGAAACTCAGGCAACTGAATGGACTAATGCATGTTTTGAAATAACATGTAAAAGACCTGATAAATTGTGGATATCTTTCAGATCCTCCCCAAGTCGTGTGTCACAAAAGAATATGCAAATAACCTTGATAAATGATTGTTGGATAACATGACAATTTCAAACACCCATCTTCATATAGATTGTCTGCAATCTGGTAAATTCTTCCCCTTCCAGATCCTTTGTAGCACGCCTGAAGCACTCTCCGCCCAATATCAAAGTGACTTATACTACTGTACTTTGAGCATACATCCTTGATTCTCTCAAGTTCTAGTTCATCAAGAAAATTTAGAAATACAAAAACTTCCTCTGATGTACTATAACTTTTCATTTGAACATTACAGACAACGACCACAAAACGATGGATTTGTAGCACCCTGTCCTTGTCACATTTATTCTCATATTTTATGACGACTGTAGTCCTGCCAACACCAGTAGACTTCCCAATAGAAATCTTCAAATCTCCAAAAACACGAAGAAATTTGAATAATTCTTCAAGAGGGATATTGGTAGGGCATTGATCAATGCTAATGATATTCTCCAGCCAGTCTGGACTAGAAAAGAATTCTCTAAAGTCATGCACAAAATAATCAGCTCCTAAATGATTGAGAATATTTGCTTGAGAAGATACATTTAGAGCTCTAGGGCTCTGAGGAGCACCACACTTGGCATACATGTTCACTAGTGCACAACCAAAAGCACTATTACCTTCCTTCTTGTGTAGTTCTTCACCTTTTTCCAAGGCTCTTAAATTCCCACATGCACTTAGTGCAGCAAGAAAGGTCATTGCAGTTGGAGGAATGCCTGTAGAAAGCATTTGTTCGAAGCAATGTAGGGCTTTCTCATTTAAATCACCGTGGCAATAACCTTCAATAATTGAAGTCCAAATCACCACTTCCCTATGTCTGAGAGCTGGTCAAATACCTCCTGTGCCTTTCTGATAGCCCCACATTTAGAGTACATATCTACCAAGATGTTCCCAATAAAAACATTCTTTTCATGCAGCCCCTTCCTATGTCCCACATATCCTACAATGATCATTGACCAGGAAACAACATTGCGAATTGCAAAATCATCAAGCTCCTTCTCAGCCTTTGTGATGGCGCTACAGAACACTGGATTTTGGCACTGCTAAACAGTTCTTTACCTTTGCAACACATCTAAATCAAACACATATGTTGTGAAATGAACACCTGTTAGTGCACCAAAAATCAACAACTCATGGAGCTAACAATTGCATAACTTCTTCCAAAGCTTCTCTGCACTTTCACAGTCTAATATTGTAAAGTAAACATTATCTTCAAAGTGCAATCAAATGCTAGACCTCACCATTTCATCTAACTCATCCTAGTCATCTTCATCCATGTCAACACGCTTCTTTGAGATTCCATTTATTAGCTTCCATTGCCTCCTCTCAATTTAGCAGATCTTTAATCTGATTTTTCCATAGGGAAAAGTTTGTGCCATCAAATTTTCGGATCTCAAAATGGTCTTTGCCCAAGTTATAGCTCCTCCTCGGAACATTGACACTAGACCCTGATCCACCATATGTACTTAAGACCTCTGATGCCACGATGGTAGAGAACTGAATAGAATGATAATGGATTTAGAAGAGTCCAAACACCACTAAGGCTAAAAAAGGGATAACCAAGTATCAGATCTTAGGAGAGAATTGAGTAGTCTTCCCAGAAAAATGAATTAGTGAACAATAATGACCAACCAAAAGGATTATGTGAGAATAAATGTGCTCACACCAATAAGTGTATCAAGAGTAAATCGACCACTGTACAGTTGACATAACCCAAAAAAAAAAAAAAAAAAAAAAAAAAGGGGAAAATTTGCCAAAGTATCCTTTGCAAAATGAGCATATGGCCACTATTAAATCTCATAAAACTGCAAGTACTGACATGTTTACCTGCATAGTGAATCACTGACTCCATTGCATATAATCAGTTACCGGAAAGAAGCCAACTATGCTTATCGAGCACCTATGAACAACTATTATACATCTCCTATGGTGAGGCAGGGTAAGTCTTCCACCTCCATCACCGAAGAGACCCCGACATTTGGGTGTCTCCGAGTTAAGAAAACTTCACCACGACCCTCTTTATCAAGCATAAAAGGCTTTATACAAAAACGTAACCGCTATATCAATGATCACATGGATGTACATAAGCGGTATCCACGACAACGTACATAGTGTGTATGTGCTCAATATAAACAATAAAATAGCACTGAAAAGCTGAATTCACTACCCAAACAATGGCCAACAACACCTGCATAGACTTGTGGTGGCTTCTCCGTAAACCTTTCAAGAAACCTATAGATTAACTAGTGTGGCTGAAAAAATAGCCCAAAAGGTGAACATTTGTTGTGAAGTACAAAGAACACTCTTCTTGATGCTCTTGGACCTCTGTGGAGAGAACTATGCACGAAACTACTCAAAAATGGCTCCAAAAATCATCCAAAAGTGCTTAAAAAATAGGCTTTGAAAGCAAAGAATCAAGATTTGAGGGCCCAAAACTTGTTGAAGATAATGTGAACCTTAGTCTTTCCCCTTCTTCAAGCACAACAAGAGTGTAACATAGTGGAAAGAGATTGCCATGGTTAAGTGAGCTACAGAACCTAGTAACTTTTTGGGAGAGTCTTTAAGGCTTGATACTACCTTGGAAGATTTGTGGTAGTAGTCTCACACATAGAATAGGAAAGAGTACACTTTGAAGATGGTAGCCAAGCTACCTACACTAGCTCCGTGGATTTGATCAAGCAACTTAGGAGGGAGTTAGAAGCATTCAAGATGCAACAAAGCCACCATGAAGAAAAATCTTATCCCTCCATCCACATGACACAATGATGAGGTACTTGCAAAGCTTGGACAGGAAGTGGATTTGCAAAATGTTCAAGAGATCCAAAGACAAGTATTGTTCACAATATGTACTAGCAATGACAATTTTAAATGTGGATTGTCCAAATAGGATTGCTTGGAGATTCTATGGAAAGAGTGATCATGAGGCCCGCAATTGCTATTTTCTCAAAGGTATCCAACAATTAGGTGATTCTGAGGTCCTCGATATTTTCTATACTAGTACATCAAATTCAAAAAATAGGATCCACAACTGCCTAAACCGACCAAGGTACACTGTACATAGTTGTTTCTTTACTCGTCGGCTACGTATAGCTCACGGCAGGAAACATGTACCTGACCCTGACTTAGCTGATGGGTAGCTGACTTGACTATTGCAGGGGGATAATTTTTTTCTGTTTTCTTATGTTTTTAGAGAGTTTTTTTGAGGCATTCAGTTTGTGCACAGTGACTTAACTGTTTAGCCTCATGCAAGCCAATTGTAGCAATCTATTCATGCATTGAAATCACCACAATGTGTGCAATTTTTGCTTTCAAGCTTTTCTTTCACTGTCCTTAGAGGTTAATCTATAGCGTGCATGCTCTGCCCACTACAAGGTACAGTCCCAACTCCATATCCTTGAATCTAAAGGATGAAGTATTCCAAACACCAACTACTTTATAGCTCACATATGACTCATGACCTTGCTGAGTGCTCCAACAGGTCTGTTGTATTGAGTACTCCCGAAGGCAGAGTCCTGTCTCCTCTTTTAAGTGGTGTTTTTGTAACCATGAAAGTATATAGTATACTCCCATGTGCTGCTCCCAATAGCTGCCAGTATGCATGATGTACACAGTCCAAAAAGTCCAACTCATGACAAAGTATATATTTTCTTTTGAAGGTAGTAGACTATATATAGGCTTTAGCGTATAGCCATACGCCCAAAATTTACAAATTGCAACAATGTGATTATAATGTTATTTGATATCATACAATGATTAATCCATTGATATGAACATAATACTATTGCTATCATGTTAAATCTACTCTATTTTTGGGGGAAAAAACTGGCGGCGTCAGATAACGTCAAGATCGTTTTACCTTACCCGTCAGACGTCGGGTAAACGTCAGAAGTCAGAAGTCAGAAACCCGTCAGAAACAACTATGGGTACACAAAACCTCGTAAAAAGCAAGAGAGAGACCTTGCTTATATAAATTTGGAGAAGGAATACATCATACGTGAGATAATTCCCCTTGAAGAAGAAGGAATACAATGGTAGAAGGAGATGAGATAGTACCCAAATACAATGAGATATAATATAGAATGGAAATGAAATGAAGATAGAGTATCTCTTAGATACAAAATTGAGATGCACTCATGTAGATACAAATAGAAATGAGATAGGAGAAATCATGTCATCAGCACCCTCTGTAACTCCATTTTGAATAGGTTGAATGCTACAAAGGTCCATCAAGAATGCTACGAAGGTTCATCAAGCGCTCGAGCAAAACTAGAGATAGAGTCTTCATCAAAATGTTCTCTAGGTTCCCCTAAGAGGTACATTGCTCCAAAGTAAGCTCTTGAGATACAAGCTTCTCACGGATGAAATGGTTTTGGATCTTGATGTGTTTCCTCCGAGCATGGAACACTGGGTTCTTGGCGATGGCCAAGACTGATTGGCTTTCGGTGCAGGTACAAGATCGGAGTAACCTGCAAAATACCAATGCTAGATAATAATCATCAAAGCCAAATGAACTCACATGTTGCAAAGTTGGATGCTTGGTACTCAGCCTCAGTGGATGATAGAGCAATTATAAACTTGTTCTTACTTTCCGAAGAGATAGGTCTTGAGCCAAGAAGAAATATGTATCTAGAAGTAGATCCTCTAAAATTAGGATCATGGGCCGAACTTGAATCTAAATATTCGACGAGTTCGATGCTCTCTCTATACCAAAGACCACAATGTCAGGCGAGGGCAAGATTAAGTAATCTTCGAGCCGCATCCTAATATGTCTGACGAGGCTTATGTGAGAAGTGACTCAGTATTCCAACTCCATAGGCAATATCTGATCTCATGTTGGCTACGTAAAGTAAAGAGCAAGCAAGCTCTCGATAAGTATTCACATCCACAAGTGATGAAGAATCCTTTAGTATGAGATTGATATTTGGATCAAGTGGTGTAGATACTCAACGAAACTGGTCCATATTATATCTAGAAAGAAGATATGAGGAGTACTTCTTCTGGGAGAGAAATATACCTTCTTTTGTTTGCCAAACTTCCATTCTTAAGAAATAGTGAAGTAGGCCAAGATGTGTCATAGAGTACTCAAGCTCAAGCTTTCTGATGATGAATTGGATGTGTTCGTCATCCAAACCTATCAAAATCAAGTCGTTTACATAGAGGACGATGATTATAACTAAGGACTCTTTCTTGTAAATGTATAAGTAAGCATCGGCACTACTCCTTTAACTTCGAAGAACTTGTGGATCTTTTCATACCAGGAACTTGGAAGCTTGCTTAAGTCCGTAAAGTGCTTTGTTAAACCTTTATACTTGATTTTCCTTCCCTTCGATCTTAAAACCTTGAGGTTGTTCTATGTATACTTCTTCTTGAAGATCTCCATTGAGGAAAGCACTTTTGATGTAGAGTTGGTAAATGGACCATTTGAAGTGTGCACTTAAGGCAAGAATAACTCTTATAGTTGTAAACCTTACAATAGAGACAAAGGTTTCTTCATAATCAATGCCATGCTTTTGCTTATAACCTTTAGCTACAAGTCTAGCTTTATACTTGTCCAAGGTACCATCTGATTTGTACTTGAGTTTGTATGATCAGTTAACTCCAATAACTTGATGATTAATAGGTTTAGGAATAGGTGTCCAAGTATTGTTCTTGTAAATTTCATCCATTTATGTTTACATAGCTTCTTTTGACTTGGGTGGACCTTGAGCTTCTTTGAAGCTGGAAGGCTCTGGAATGTGTTGAATCTGGTGCATAAGTGCATAATTCACATAGTGACTTTGTTCACGTTGTTTCTTCTCAATGAGCCTTTGAGACCTCCTAGGTTGGTGAAAAGTACTTCCTTATGAGATTTGCTTAGAAATAATTGTATCCCCCTCTAAAGTGTAGATGGATGGACTCGGACGTAAAATTGAATCTTTTGTTGAGTGTAGATCAATTTCTTGATCTATATGCTCGATGTGGTGTGTCCTCTTAAGAGCAATATTCACTGTGGGTTGCAATTTGAAGACTCAATAAGGAAGAAAAATAGCATATACAATGACACAGTGAAATAAGAGAAAGAACCAGAAGTTACGAGTGAAATGAAAGGAAGAAGCTGAAATTATGAGTCTAAACAGCTCAGAAGAAGATTATACAAACTCTGGGCAATCAGTAGGAGACATAAGCATACACCTTCACTCTAAGAGCTGCACTTCGATTCTCTAAACATACATGCTCAAGACTCTAGTCTTCCAACTAGCTCCTCACGAGAAGATTGGCCAATCACTGCTTGCCCACTACTCACTCAGAGTGCCAAGCTAGCTTATTTCAATCCTACCAAGTGGAGCACTAGTGGTAAGCTAAGAGCTCTACACACACAAAGAGAAGGCAAAGCTTCAGCTCTGCATTCCTTCCTCAAGTCTCTCTGAGCTTGTCTCTCAGCTTCTCCCCTTTGTTGATAAAGACGTCTACTTATATAGTTTTTCTGAAAGTGAAGGATAGAAAAAGGGGACAAAATTAGTTTCTTCTTTGGCAGAGAGCATCTGACACTTTTGACAATTTTGGTACTCTGGAAGCTTCCTTCTTGGTCCACTTTTCCTACGCCGTCACTATCTTCCAAATTCTTGTATTCGGCGCCGTCCACCGTCCATGAGTTCTCCGCGTGCAAGTGGCTGAAAATTTAGACTATATGGAGATCTCGGAAATTTAGTCTCTTTTTCAAGTGAAAAAGTAGACTAAATCAAAAGTACACCCTTTTCTTAAAAATTAGACTACTTTTGAAGTAAGTAGACTAACTTCATAAAATTGGTGAACTTTTGAGTAAGTCGACTAACTTGTAAAATTTGACTAAAAAAATCGACTATTTGGTCAACTTAGGAAAATTAGACAACTTAGAGATTTGGTTAAAAAAATCGACTATTTGGTCAACTTAGGTGTATAGCTGAAAATGAAGGAGACTAGTCTTGGAACCAGCATGTAGTGTAAAGAAGAAGTCATTCCAGCAATTGGTCTTTTTACAAAATTGATCTTCGTCCACTTACAAGCTGGTCTTGGTCCTTTTACAAAATTGGTCTTTCTAGCATTCGTCCACTTACAAAGTGGACTGGTCGTTTTTAAAACTCAGCTTGGAAGACGAATTCACAAATTGGTCTTTTTACTACAGGTGGGACCCATCTCTCGGTTCGTCCTTTGAATCTTACGAGAGAATGAAGCTGAAAGCAAAGAGTTAGAGAGTGGGTGGCTTGGCAGAACTTTGCAGGTGGCAGAGTACCGGACTTGGCAGGTTGCAGAGAACCGGACTTGCCAGAGTACCAAAAAAGTGGAAGGAGTGGAGGAGTAAAGGAGTGGTGGAGTAACCGCTCGTGATAGAAGCCTATATAAAGAACCCTTTTGGATACACTTGGACACATGAGAGGAGATACACGTGAGAGGCTATACACGGAAGAGGATATACGATACAAGAGAGATAGAAGATATAGACAAGTGAAGGTACTGGGGAAGGGTGTCTAACCTTTGTGGAGCGGCTCAGTGGACAAGGGGCTCTGGTCTTGTCGCCGAGGACAAGCAGAGTAAGTCACTAGACTGAGTGCTCGAAGAGGCTAGTATACTTCCAGTACTCTGAGAAGCCTTAGCATTTGAGAGCTAGTTTGTTGTATCCGAGAGTTAGTCACAGAGAAATGAGTGAAGTGATTATTTGTCCACTTAAATCATCTTTTTGTACACTTCCATGCTTCCATTAATGGAGAGATGCTTCTGTGAGCTTGTAGTCTCTTTTTGCTGTGACTTATGTGACTTATTTACCTTGTGAACTATTGATTTGTCTAATTTATCTTCTATCGGACTACTGAGTGTGCAAAGAAGCACATAGTGCATACTGCACTCAGAAAAAGAACCCTCCTCAAGCACAGCAGAACAAGAATCTCGTCTCAAGGTGCTCAATTTGGCACGCCCGGTGGGACCTTCTTTGCATCTTCGTTGAGAAATTACTCTTCAATGCTTGAGTAAGTCCCTGAAGTCTCTCCAATTCGTCTCTTTGAAATTTGTCCCTTTGGTCTCTCCAATTCGTCCTTTAGTTGGTCCTTTCTTTTAAATCAGTCGTTGGTCTTTAGTCCTTGGTCTTTTTAAAGTCGTACTTTTAAGTTAGTCCTTCGTCTTTTTAAATTCATCCGTTCAAGTTAGTCTTTGATCTTTTAAAAGTCGTCATTTCAAGTTAGTCTTTTTGAATTGGTCCTTTTGAAGTGGTCTTCAGTTAGTCTTTTAAAATTGTTCTTTTTAAATTCCTACTTTCAAGATTGGTCTTTTCAAGTTAGTCTTTTTGAATTGGTCCTTTTTAAATGGGTCTTTTCAGAGTTAGTCTTTTATAATTAGTCCATTAAAACTTGTCCTTTTAAGCTGGTCTCTCAAGTTTAGCCCAATAAGCCAAATTCAGCCACCCAAGTCCTGTGACATCAGTCAAGCAAGTCAAGTTCAGCCATAGTCTTTCCAAGAATTGTCCTGAACTCGTTCTTCACTAGAATAGGTCTCTTTTTTAAGTTAGACTTCAAAAGTTGCCTTGGTCCCGAACACCTCCTTTTAATTATACATCCCAACGCTCATCTTTTCCTCGTTCCCACTTCCTTTGGTCAAGTCACCATTAGTCACCATCTCTATGAGTTCAAAAAGGACTTTAGTCTATGACTCATACTCGGCCTCATAAAGGAGGATCTCTCAGCCCTATCAAAACTCCCATCAAGAGTTACCAGAGAAGAATTGTTCACTATACTCCACCTCTGATACCTCCCAACCCCCTACCACTTCCTGGACCTTCATCCTCATCTTCTTCATCCTCTGAGGACATATCCAACCACAGTAATAACACAAGAAGGATGGCCGACAACAACAGAGGAATGGCAGAGGACTTAGCTTCTCTTCTATCGCGAGTCAACATTAAATTTCCTACTTTGAAGGGAGCCTTGCAGGAGGACCCAGATGATCATGTACGACGATTTCTATCATTATGCAAGAGCAGAGGACTTCACAACCGACACGATGCCTTTCTACCTCTCTTCCGAGCTAACTTGGAAAGTATTGTTGATAGATGGTTTAGCCAATATGCCGAAGGACATTTTGCAACATGGGAGGCCTTACGGAATGCATTCACAAACACCTTCAGACGAGGTAACTCTACTGAGAGAACTCTAGACCAGTTGGAAAATCTTAAACTTGAGCAAGGGGAATCGTTCCCTGAACTTATGACTAGAGTAAAATCACTGATAGCTAAGTTACGTGCTCTACCTGGGGACTTCTTAGTTAAGAAATGGGTAGAAAAGGCCCTCCCAAAGTCGTCTCAATAGAAATTGAGGGAACTCTTAAGGGCGGATGCAATGCTTCAAGACTTTGAAGGTGCTGGAGCTAGAATCGAAGAAGCACGTCAACATTTTGAAGGCAAGGAGGCACCTCAAGAAGAATCTCCATGGGATTCAGTGGCAACCTTGCGAAGGGAGTTAGAAGCTCTCAAACTCTAGAAGAGCCTCCAAGAAGAGAAGAACATGCGAGAGGATACTATTGCATAACTCCGACAAGAAATGGAGGGGCTCAAGGCTCAAAAGGAGGTAAAATCATTTATTTGGTGTACATTGTGTAATAAACCAGGTCATAGCAATCAGGAGTGTCCAGAAAAGATCACATGTCAATTTTGTGGAAAGACTGGTCATGAAGCCAGAGAATGCTACTTCCTCAAGGGAATTGAAACCAACTCGATCCAGGTTCCTGGAACACAATTTAATCAAAATACCCAAGGGCTTCCCGAAGAGGTAATGTACAAAGCTCCTCAATATAACAACAATAACTCTCAATTCAATAACAATAGGAAACCACTCAACAAGAAGAAGCCCATCATATGCTACAGATGCGGAGAGTACGGGCATTTTCAAAGTTGATGTCCTCTTCCCGAAGGCTCTCCTCCATGTAAACACTGTCCGGGTGCCACTGACCACTACTCAAAGGATTGTCCAAAGTTAAGGCCAAGCACTAGTCAAGGGGGACTCTGTGGCCAACAACCAGGAAGTTCCTCCTCTTCCTACCAAGTGAATGTAATTTCTATAAAAAGCGAAGGCATCCCACAGTGGGGGGACTTAATAGACACTCAACATTCAGGTAATCTCAACAAGCTAGTTTATGAAAAACAAAGTCCAGAATTTGGAATTCTTACAGCTACACAAGTTTTAAATGGATCAACTAGAGCAGAAGAAGGACTAGTCCCAGAAATTAGGCCAATACCACAAAATGGACTAAGTCCAAGAATGTGGCCAATGAAGGAGCTGAGTAACCTCCCTGATGAAAAGGTTTCTCGCATCAGACAAATTTCAGAAACAGGACCAATTTTAGAAGAGAAACTGACTTTAGTGAACGAGTCTATCCCACAAGGCCCAATTCGTGAAAATTTGACTTTTGCACAGCAAACTACTCCAGAATCGCTTGCAGCAAATGTGGTCTCATTACAAGAAATCCACTCAACAGAGATTGATGCTCGAGTACTTACTCGTGCTCAGAGGAAGAAGCTGGAGCAAAATAGACAAAAGACCAATTTTGTTGAAGACGCAGCGCATAACCTGAAGATGCCTTGCTACAACGAAAAAGGCAAGGAGGTGGACAAGGCTTACAAGGACACAGTGAAGGAGCTACAAGGGTCATCAGAAGAACTTGAGTCCGAGTGCACCATCATGGAAACAGAGAACCTCCTCAAGTGCACATACAAACAGGTATCTCTGTACGATCTTTTGAGGATAGACGAAAGATTTAGAAGTGATGTCTTAGGGATAATAGAGACATTTTGTCCTCCTCCACCTGAGATCACAATTAGTGGTGGGCATGTACAGACGAATGTGATCATGCCAAGTAAGACTCCTACCACTGACTCGAGAAGTCCAACAGTCACTTTGACCATTAGAGGCAAGATTTTTACTGGAGTAATCATTGATGGAGGGTCGGGCATTAATTTGATGCCACATTATAGCATGCTCTCATTGGACCTAGAAATGACAAGGAGGGCTTCCTTCACGGTGACTCTTGCAGATCAAAGTAGAGTCCAACCCCTAGGGATAGTGGAGCAAGTACCCGTTCTCATTCAAAATAATGAGTTTTTCCTAAACTTTGTGGTGGTCGATGTCCCTCAAATAGATGGAGGTTACCCTCTCCTTATTGGGAGACCTTGGCGGCGACACCATCAAGCAATCCATGATTGGAGTAACAACACCTTACTCGTCACTACGGGGCAAGCTCGCCAGTACCTCCATCTCGATGGTCAAAGGAAGGAGAAGCATAAAGGTGAAGGTGAAGGTAATGCTCACTCCTTCTCAATCCATAAAGACAAAGAATTCAATATGGAAGATGATGAGGACTTGATGCATTGGATAGACACAGTAGACTCATTTCCTTGTTATGGAGTAAAAATCACCAGAGTTGAAGCTGAAATAGAAAGTATGGGATTAAGAGAGCCAATTCTTGATTATAGAAGAGGAAGAGATAAAATGTGCAGGTATAAGGAGGAATCTCTAGACCAAGAAGACTCATCCAGACTTGGGACACTGGAAATACAAAGCAAGGATGAACTCCCACCAGTAGAGGACAAGAATTAGCAAAAGGATGGATACAAGAGAAGAATTTGCCTTTTTGTAGTCTTTTTACATTGGTCTTTTTTAATATCTTCAATTGGTCTTTTTTAGTCTCTTCAACTGGTCTTTTTCTAATCTTTTTAATTTGTCTTTTTTTGGTTTTTTTTAATTGGTCTTTTTTAATCTCTTCAACTGGTCTTTTCCTAGTCCTGGTCATTTCCCTAGTTTTTTTCATTTGGTCTTTTTCCTTTGGTCTTTTCTTGGTCTCTGGTCTTTTCCTTTTTCCTAGTTTTTTCCTTTGGTCTTTTTCTTTTGGTCTTTTTCCTAGTTTTTTCCTTTGGTCTTTTCTTGGTCTCTGGTCTTTTTCTAGTCTTGGTCTTTTTCCTAGTTTTTTTCCTTTGGTCTTTTCTTGGCCTTTGGTCTTTTTAACTTCATCTTTTTTCAATTGGTATTTTTAAGTTGGTCTTTTTCAATTAATCTTTTTTCAATTAGTCTTTTTAAGTTGGTCTTTTTCAATTAGTCTTTTTTCAATTGGTCTTTTTAAGTTGGTCCTTTTTCTGTTGGTCTTTTTAACTTAGTCCTTTTTCAATTAGTATTTTTTCAATTAGCCTTTTTAAGTTGGTCTTTTTCAATTAGTCTTTTTTCAATTGGTCTTTTTAAGTTGGTCCTTTTTCCGTTGGTCTTTTTAACTTAGTCCTTTTTCAATTGGTTTTTTTAAGTTGGTCTTTTTTTCAATTAGTTGGTCTTTTTAAGTTGGTCTTTTTTCAATTAATCTTTTTAAGTTAGTCTTTTTTCCATTAGTCTTTTTAAGTTAGTCTTTTTTCGATTCGTCTTTTTAACTTGGTCTTTTTAAGTTGGTCTTTTTTCAGTTGGTCTTTTTACGTTGGTCTTTTTAAGTTGGTCTTTTTTCCATTGGTCTTTTTATGTTGGTCTTTTTAAGTTAGTCTTTTTTCCATTAGTCTTTTTCAGTTCGTCTTTTTTAGTTGGTCCTTTTACGTTGGTCTTTTTAAGTTGGTCTTTTTTCGGTTGGTCTTTTTAAGGTGGTCTTTTTAACTTGGTCTTTTTTTCATTGGTCTTTTTCATTTAGTCTTTTTTTAATTAGTCTTTTTACATTGGTCTTTTTGCATTGGTCTTTTTTGCTTGGTCGGTTGGTCTTTTTCCACGCATCTTCTTCCTTTCAATTGGTCTTTCGGTCCATTCATTCAATTGTTCTTGCGATGACTTTTTAACTTAGTCCAGGATTGGTCTTTTTTAGTGTTTCTGCGTGGGTGATCTTCTTGGTCTTTTTCGATAAATCATGCCGTTGGACTTTTTACACACTTGCTCAGTTATCCCAAGTCTCTTCTTAGATGACCTCGACCATATCTCCACTCCCTACTAGCAAGGAGAACATGCATGCGCCCATCCAAAGAGGAGCATCGCCAGCCGCAGTCTTCACATAGCAGCTATGAGAAACGATGGCTTGCGGGAGAGAGCTGGAAACAACATCTAATAAACAGGATGAGGCAGAAGTTCCATTGTAGGTGTCAATTGAAGAGGCTTGCTTCATGCTGAGCATCTCAGTCCATCTATTTGCGTAGCTAGTCGAACATGTAAAAGGTCCAGCAGAGCCCTTATGCAGGATTGTCTGGCCATGCATCTCAGATCATCTACGACAACCACATACTCTCAGATCACTTGGGCCCGTTGAGGGTATTCTGACCTTAGCTTGAAGGTCCTGAGCTCGACTTCTGAAAAAGCGTGAGATTTTCTCTCCATCTCCCTGATGTGTACGTAAGGGAGCTGCCCGGCTCAGCCTACGAACTAAATATCAGAACAGAAGCAAAAAGGCTGGACATATTGAAATCTCTAGGGGGGGTAACACAGCTCCCATGCACGCTTCACCAATACCAAACATGGCATCTACCAATTCCAATGAACACAGGGAAGATGAAAGTCAAGAAATGGATGAAGATATGATTCCACTAAAAAGAAAAGCAGAAGCACTTCACATTATGGCAGCACTTCACATTGAAGCACTCTCCGAGACGGAGGGTGAAGTAGTGGCGGGCAACCTGTATAGCTGAAAATGAAGGAGACTAGTCTTGGAACCAGCATGTAGTGTAAAGAAGAAGTCATTCCAACAATTGGTCTTTTTACAAAATTGGTCTTCGTCCACTTACAAGCTGGTCTTGGTCTTTTTACAAAATTGGTCTTTCTAGCATTCGTCCACTTACAAAGTGGAATTGTCTTTTTTAAAACTCAGCTTGGAAGACGAATTCACAAATTGGTCTTTTTACTACTGGTGGGACCTATCTCTCAGTTCGTCCTTTGAATCTTACGAGAGAATGAAACTGAAAGCAAAGAGATAGAGAGTAGGCGGCTTGGCAGAACTTTGCAGGTGGCAGAGTACCAGACTTGGCAGGTTGGTTGTAGAGAACCGGACTTACTAGAGTACCAGAAAAGTGGAAGGAGTGGAGGAGTAAAGGAGTGGTGGAGTAACCGCTCGTGATAGAAGCCTATATAAAGAACCCTTTTGGATACACTTGGACACATGAGTGGAGATACACGTGAGAGGCTATACACGGAAGAGGATATACGATACAAGAGAGATAGAAGACATAGACAAGTGAAGGTACTGGGGAAGGGTGTCTAACCTTTGTGGAGAAGCTCAGTGGACAAGGGGCTCTGGTCTTGTCGTCGAGGACAAGAAGAGTAAGTCACTAGACTGAGTGCTCGAAGAGGCTAGTATACTTCCAATACTCTGAGAAGCCTTAACATTTGAGAGCCAGTTTGTTGTATCCAAGAGTTAGTCTCAGAGAAATGAGTGAAGTGATTATTTATCCACTTAAATCGTCTTTTTGTACACTTCCATGCTCCCATTAATGGAGAGATGCTTCTGTGAGCTTGTAGTTTCTTTTTGCCGTGACTTATGTGACTTATTTACCTTGTGAACTATTGATCTGTCTAATTTATCTTCTATCTGACTACTGAGTGTGCAAAGCAGCACATAGTGCATACTGCACTCAGAAAAAGAACCCTCCTCGAGCACAGCAGAACAAGAATCTCGTCTCCATTAGGAAAATTAGACAACTTAGAGATTTAGACAACTTGGGAAAATAGGTCAACTTGGGAAAATCGACTAATTGGACAACTTAGGAAAATTAGACAACTGGGAGAGTTAGACGACTTGGGAAAATAGGTGAAATGGGAATTTAGACAACTTGGGGAAAATAGGTGAAATGGAAATTTAGACAACTTGGGAAAATAAGTGAAATGGGAAAATAGGCAATTTGGGAAAATAGGTGAAATGGGAATTTAGTCAACTTGGGAAAAGAGGTGAAATGGGAATTAGACAACTTGGGAAAATAGGTGAATTGGGAAAATAGGCAACTTGGGAAAAGAGGTGAAATGGGAATTAGGGAAGTTGGGAAAATAGGTGAAATGGGAAATTTGGCCTTCTTCATGAGCTGGATCCCCCCTCCATTTTCTTGCTCTTCACTTCTTCTCCTTCTCCTTTTGTTCGAAATCGAGGTAACTTGCCTTGTGCTTGGCTTCTGCATCTTGAAAAGCAAAACAAAAAAAAAACATTATTTTAAGGGTGTATCAAAGTACCCCGCTACAGGTTGCCCACCACTTAGACATTCTCTGTCCTCGGAGAAAAATAATTCGCTTTTTTTTTTCTTTTCAAGTTGGCATGGGACCTGCTGGTGAGTTGCGGTATCCTTCATATCCTGAAAGTAACGGGACATGTTACTTTGCTAATAGCTGATGCTTTTGTCTTGTTCCTGAATGCCCACCTTGTAGGTTCTTAGATTTTCACTCTTGCATAAGATGAGGCTGAACAACAAACTCTTGCTGCTGCTATTCTGACAACAATTCTAAGGTCAATTTCCAGAAGCCTTCATTCATTTGATCAATTTCTGTGGTTCAGATAGATTGCAAGAACTCTTAGAAGCTTGGATCAGCAGCACTGGACTGGATCAGCATGAGCATGTAGATAGGAGAGCAGCGATTGTGAGCAGATAGGCAACGGATGAGGAGCATTGTGAGCAGATAGAGAGCAGCAATTGTGAGCAGATAGGCGATGGATGAGGAGCAGCGCAGCGAGGAAAAACGCAAGGAGACATGGAAAGAAAAAAAAAATCGACTTATGAACTAGGAAAGAAAGAAAAAATCAACTATGAACTATGCACATCCAATCAACTAAAACAAATCATGCTCTTCCTAACTTGACTCAAAAAAATCGACCTCCCTAAGTTCAATCCACTAAAAAAATCATGAAAACAAATTGACTCAAACACTAAAAAAACAAATCGACCCTTTTACCTTTTTGTTTTTAGAAAAATCGACCCAATAAGACTTTTCTAAGTAAAAACAAAATCGACTTTTTCTTTGGGATAAAATTCGACTTATCAAAAAAATCGACTTTTTTCCCATTTTTTAAAAGAAATCGACCTTTCCACAAAACAATCGACTTATTACTAAAAAAAATCGACTTTTTTTTCCTAACTTTACTCACCATAAGAGAAATCGACTTTTTTGTCCATTTTTTGAAGTAAAAAAAAAAATCGACCTTTTCTTAAAAAAAATTCGACCTAAAAAAAAAAAAAATCGATTTTTTTTTTCCCCCCGCCCAAAAAAAATCGACCTTTTCTTTAAAAAAAAATCAACTAAAAAAACAATCGACTTTTTTTTTTTTTTCTTTTGGTGTGGGAAAAACAAATGACCTATTCATAAAAAATTGACACCGACCAAAAAAAAAAAATTGACTCCAATTCAATGTCAAAAAGGACTTATGCATGTGGTTGAGAGATCTAGTGGATAGAGATGATGGGTTTTATTGATGGGGACTATAGTCAGTGTAATAGAGCATGAAGAGGGGACATGGTATTTACAGGGTTCCTATAGTAGTGATTCAATATCTCATTTTGTTTCTTGGTAGGGTTTGAGACCTGAACGGTTCACCAAAGGAATTTGGGTTCCTTCAAGAGTGGAGAGATGTACCGCCCCTTGAGGAAAGATCTCTTTTACCTTGTAAGGACCTATCCATCCAGTGGATAACTTCTTTTCCTTCCTGTTGTACAACCTTGGTAGGAGGACCAATGATGCTTCCTTGACTTCTGTCTTCCACAGATTTCTGTCGTGCCATGCTTTCCGCTTCATCTGCACTTTCTCGAGAGTTGAATCTTCTATTGTCCTCTTTTCCTCCAGTTGATGTAATCTGTTCATATTGATGTTACTTATGACTTGCAAATTATCAATCCTTGGATGTCCCACTTTGCTTGATCCTTTTAGAAATTCTAATGGAGCTATTGCTTCAAGACCTTATACTAACTGGAAGGGAGTATGTTTCGTGGTTACCTTGAATGCCGTCTTGTATGTCCATACCACACCTAGGTAGGTAGTGCCCCATGTCAAGGGATGGAGATAGCACATTTTCCTCAAGAGCGAGATGAGTACCTTGTTGGTGCTTTCCGCTTGACCATTGGCTCGTGGGTAATATGCACATGATTTTTTGTGGAAAATTTTGTACTTCATAAATATTTCAGTTAGGGTTTTGTTGATAAAATGAGATCCTTGGTCACTTGTAACTTCAACTGGACAGCCATACCTGCAGAAAATATTCTCATACAAGAAAGAGGCTACCGTATGAGAAGTGCAATCCTTTATCGCCAAAACTTCTGCCCATTTGGTGGCGTAATCAGTGGCTACCAACAAGTACTTCACATTCGCGGAAGAAGTGATGGGATAGATTGGTCCCACAAAATCTAATCCCCATTTTTCAAATGGTCTCCATGATAAAGAAATTTGCAAGGGTTGGTTATTGAGCTTACTTGGTTTTGGTGCACAACGCTGGCAAGTGTCGCATGTCTTTGCATATTCTGTTGCATCTCGGAAAAGATAAGGCCACCATAATCCTCCATGTAAAATCCGATGTGCTATAATGTGACCTCGATAATGGCATGCAGCTATTCCTCCATGGACTTCTTCTAGTATCTGTTGTACTTCATGTGGTAGGACGCATCTCCTATAGATCCCATCATATCCTACTCGCAAAAGAGTATTTTGAACAATTGAAAAATTCTTACTTTTTAGGAGTAATCTTCTTCGTTCGAGTGGTGTGAGGTTAGGTGCGAGGTACCTGTAGTTAACAAATGATGGACGTCCTGGTACCAAGTAGGGTAAGTGCTTACTTGGAATAAAGATTGATCTGGGAGGTTGTCTTCTATGCCTGTAACTGGTTCCAGATGTCCTTTAATCCTTGAAAGGTGATCTTCCATCACATGGTGCTTCCCAAGTCGTTGAACTAGTTCGAAATTGAATTCTTGGAATAAGAGTAGCCACCTCCACACTCTTCCATAGATGTTCGGCTTGTTTAGCAAATATTTGATTGCCTGATGATCGGTGATGACTTTGAAGTGAATTCCCAACAAATAATGACGGAACTTCTTGAGGGCAAAAACGATAGCGAGTGCTTCTCTTTCAGTAGTACTATAGTTGCGCTCTTCTTTGGTTAGGATTCTGCTAGCATAGTAAATACGTCCGTCAAGTTTATGTTTTTTGCTGGGTTGCGTGAGTACCGCGCCTACCGCTATAGAACTTGCATCCACATGAACGCGGAAGGTAGCATTCCAATCTGGTGCTACTAAAATAGGTGCACTAATAAGTTTGGTTTTCAGAAGCAACAATGATCGGAAGATTGAGTAAACCACTCGATTGAAAGAGGAAGGGGCATTGCATAATCCAAATGCCATCTTAGTATATACATACGTACCCCAAGGAGTTATAACTGCAGTTTTCGCTTGGTCTTTTGGATTGATGAACACTTGGTTGTATCCGCTAAATCCAGCCATGAAACTGTATAAAACATGACCAGCCACATCTTCCAAAACTTGTTCTGAAAATGGGGTTGGAAACCCATCGGGAATCATAACCTTGTTGAGTGCCCGAAAATTGACACAAACACGTATCTTGTTAGATTGCTTCTTTTGGACTATTACCATCGATGATAACCATTCAGAATGCTCCACTGGGACAATGATCCTTGCTTCCTCTAGCTTTTCTATTTCTTTTTTGACTGCTTCTGCATACTTTGAATTCAGTCGATAAATCCTTCCTCTTACTAACAAATCATTGACTAGGAGTATTGTTAGTTAGGTATTGCATTTTGCATTCAAATGACTTATTAGTTATGGTTGTTTGTTTAGAATGAATTTGGATGAGACTCTAATTTCCATGGATGAGGTTGAGCTTGAGCGGCCTTACACTATGGAGATTATGGCTCTCAATGCCAAGGTTAGAGGCATGAAGGATACTCTTTAGATTATCCTTGAAGCAATTAAGAAACTAGAGGTGGCGCCAGTTGATTCACCAATCCAGATGGAAGTTCCATCTGTTGAACCATCTAGTTCATAGATACCACTTGCAAATGTGGGGGTGTCTTCTACTAGAGAGGTCAAGTGCAAGTAAAGAACTTGAATCCACCAAAATACCATGGACAGGTGAGTGGTTGGATGGCAAATGCGGTAGAGAAGTGGATAAGTTAAGTGGAAGCAATGCTTCCGGCTTTGCAATATTGAGCATGAGAAACAAAAGTTCGAGCATGCCACTTACAGTTTGATGGATGTTTCTCATCGGTGGAGGAGGAAAATAGAGCAAGATAAGATAGAATCGGGTACTTGGGCAATTTTTAAGATCCCATATTACAATAATTTTGTTCCTCTAGACAAGCCTACCAGGGCTCTAGATGCTTGGTTTTTCCTGTAGTAGAGACAACTCACAGTGTAGGAATATGCAGACAAATAGAAGGAAATCTTATTGAAGGTTCCAGATCAGGTGCATGATTTTCTTCAAGTGCATAAGTTTGTGCTCGGGCTTAGGGAGACGTTGCATCCACTTGTGCATAAGGAGCACTACCACACCTTAAATGAGGTAGTAGAACTCACCTTGGTGCTAGAGGATGGGTGATGCTCTCCACTGTAATATTTTGGATAAAATAATGAAGTTTGGACAAGATTCAATAAGCCATAGCTTTAGTTATCTCTACGGGTACCTTCTCTACAATACCAAGAGGTTTCACTCGACTCTCGTCAACCAAGGTTATTGTGAACTTTGCTTCACCTGAAAGTTGGAGTCCAAGGGATTTGAGGGTAAAATCTGGCATCAGATTTATGCCTGAACCTCCATCGATTTTGACTCCATTTATAGTTATTCCATATATAGTGACTGATAGACATGGACTCCTGAAGTCGGTTAGAGAGTTGGTTTATACCTTTGTGAAGTTCTCAGAAATTGAAACTTTCATCAGGTTTGTTGGAGTGTGCCCACCACTTATTGCGAGCATTGTCGGAGGAGAAAATGTCTTTATGATCCCTATAACATCACTTCTAAATCTTTCATCCATTCTTAATAGATCATACAATGATACCTGCGGGAAGGTGTTCTTTAATATTTCTTCTGTCTTGATGATGGATGGTATTGGCGAAGGTAGAGGAGGCTTGTTACCTGAATGGAGTTCCCTCATCGTTTCTTCAAAAACTTTGTCTATTTCCTGCAAAATATCAGAATTTTTTGTACCTGAGTCTTTTTCTTGGAGGAACCTTGCTTCTGTTTTCTTTTTTTGGGCTCTATTCTGCACTCCTTGTTCTTGATCCATTTTTGCAACGCCACCACTCTAGCTTCTTGACTTCAACTGAAGGATGGGCTTGCATTGAGTTCTTGATTTTCTTCTTCTCTGAGTTGTGAATCAGGTTCTAACTCTGGAGCATAGCTTGGGGTTTCTGTTTCTGGTCCATGATTGTGAAGGGAAACATCTCCATGAAGTTGACCAAGATCACTTAGTGGAGTGGCATGAATCTGGGCAAAAGAGTCGATTTTAAAAAATAGTCTATTTTCATGAATTGAGTCATGTCAGGAAAATAAGTCGACTTCAAAAATTTGACCTTTTTTAAGTAGACTATTTTTAAAAGTTTGGGCAACTTCAAGTTGATCATTTTCCAAAAATTGGTCTACTTTGTGAACGTGGTCATTTTTACAAAATTGGTCAAATTTTTTAGTCACTTGCTCCTCTTTTAAGTCGACTTGCTTAACTTTACAAAATTGGTCAAATTTTTTAGTCACTTGCTCCTCTTTTAAGTCGACTTGCTGAACTTGACCATTTTTAAAAAATGGGTCAACTTTTTTAGGTGAAACAAATCGTCCATATTTCCGAGGGGCATCACACCCATTCGGGTCCTCTTTCTCAGATAAGTGCCACTGTGAGTGTACAGGAGAAAATTGGGTACCTGGATATTTAAGAGTGCTTCTCTCTTCTCTCTTACTTGAATGAATTGCTAGTTGCTTTCCCTTCTCGATAGAGATAACATTGACTTGGTAGGATGGAGCTGATCTTCTTGTAGAAGCCTTTTGCTTCGGACAGTCCTTCGAATAATGATCCATTGTATCCGGGCAAAACCTGCAAGGTGGAGACCCTTCTGGGAGGGAGCATTTTCCTTGAAAATGCCCATATTCGCCATATCTATAGCACATGATTGGACGAGCTCGTCTTCTAAATGGAGGTTTTCTTTCATTAGAGAAGTTTACCAGAGGAGTGGTATACATGCTTTCGACTTGAAATCTTGGAGTTGGTAATAGGGGCTGATGTACGGATACACTTGGTGATGCCCAATTCGCTTGCATCCCCTTGAGAAAATAGCAATCTCTTGTTTCATGGCCGGGTTTTCCACAAAATTGACACACCAACCTCTCCGGATAATCTTGAGAAGAATGTCCTGATTTCTTACATAAGGTGCACCAAATCGATGTTTTTACCTCTTTTTGCGTTCTAAGCTCCTCCAATTCTTGTCGTAGTAGAGCTAGCGCTTCATCCCTTCCTTGCCAAGCAGCTTTTTCCTCTTGCAAGGTCTTCTATAACTTAAAGGCTTCTAACTCTCTTCTTAGTTGTGCAAGAGAATCACTTGTGAATTCATCCGTACCTTCATGTTCTTTGAACTGGACTCTTGCTACTTCGATCCTTGAGGCTGCAGCTTCGAATTCCTCCAATGATGCATCAACTTGTAGCAACTCTCTAAGATTTTGCAGAGAAGTTTTTGGTAGATCTTTCTCTACCCATTTCTTGACTAAAAAATCCCGAGGATTGTGAGGAAGACGAGAAACTAACGACTTCACTCTCGTCATTAATTCAAAGAATGCCTCTCCTTTTTGTAGTTTAAGATTTTCCAATTGATCCAGAATGCATTCTGTGGAGTTATACCTGGGTATATGTAGTTGTGAAGGCGGTTTTGAGGGCATCCCAGGTGGTGAAGTGTGCTTCATCATGTTGATTGTACCATCGATCCGCGAGCCCTTCAAGAGTGGCCGGAAACAAGGCAAGGAAGGCATCTTCTCTCTGATGTAAACCCCTACTCTTACATAGGGAAAGAAACCTCCTGACGTGATCATTCGCGTCCTCATGAGGAGAGAAATTTGATGTTGATCCGAGAGAGCAAGTTAGTCAAGTCGTCCCCCATCGCTGCCATGTCCGTTGAAGGAGGCGTTGAGTGCCGATCCGAGATGCCTCGCGATGATGATGGGTCGGGAAATGGAAATGGAAGTGGTGGAGCTCTAGGAGGGATGTAGTGTAATCTTTTGCGTTGATAACTCTTTATGGGAGTCTTTACGGGACTAAGGGACCCTTGTTTATGGCTGGAGCGAGTATGAGTCATAGACTATCACTCTAATGCTCTTCATCAACTCGATTCTTCTAAGGGCTGAACGTATAACAAGTTCAAATTGAAACCAAGGTCCCACCGGGCGTGCCAAAATGAGCACTTGTAGATCAATTTCTTGATCTATATGCTCAATGTGGTGTGTCCTCTTAAGTGCAATATGCATTGTCGGTTGCAATTTGAAGACTCAATAAGGAAGAAAAATAGCATATACAATGACACAGTGAAATAAGAGAAAGAACCTGAAGTTACGAGTGAAATGAAAGGCAGAAGCTGAAATTATGAGTCTAAACAGCTCAAAAGAAGATTATACAAACTCTGGGCAATCAGTAGGAGACATAAGCATACACCTTCACTCTAAGAGCTTCACTTCAATTCTCTAAACATACATGCTCAAGACTCTAGTCTTCCAACTAGCTCCTCACGAGAAGATTGGCCAATCACTGCTTGCCAACTACTCACTCAGAGTGCCAAGCTAGCTGATTTCAATCCTACCAAGTGGAGCACTAGTGGTAAGCTAAGAGCTCTACACACACAAAGAGAAGGCAAAGCTTCAGCTCTGCATTCCTTCCTCAAGTCTCTCTGAGCTTGTCTCTCAACTTCTCCCCTTTGTTGATGAAGAGGTCTACTTATATAGTTTTTCTGAAAGTGAAGGATAGCAAAAGGGGACAAAATTAGTTTCTTCTTTGGCAGAGAGCATCTGACACTTTTGACGATTTTGGTACTCTGGAAGCTTCCTTCTTGGTCCACTTTTTCTGCGCCGTCACTATCTTCCAAATTCTTGTATTTGGCGCCGTCCACCGTCCATGAGTTCTCCGCGTGCAAGTGGCTGAAAATTTAGACTATATGGAGATCTCGGAAATTTAGTTGCGTTTTCAAGTGAAAAAATAGACTAAATCAAAAGTACACCCTTTTCTTAAAAATTAGACTACTTTTGAAGTAAGTAGACTAACTTCATAAAATTGGTGAACTTTTGAGTAAGTCGGCTAACTTGTAAAATTTGACTAAAAAAAATCGACTATTTGGTCAACTTAGGAAAATTAGACAACTTAGAGATTTGGCTAAAAAAATCGACTATTTGATCAACTTAGGAAAATTAGACAACTTAGAGATTTAGACGACTTGGGAAAATAGGTCAACTTGGGAAAATCGACTAATTGGACAACTTAGGAAAATTAGACAATTGGGAGAATTATACTGTTGATATATTTAGGTAGTGATGTGTGTGAACACTCTAGGACTGCCGGAGCACTTTTTTCCCTTTTTAGGAGGTTTTTTTCCCCCGGCTTGTATATACGCCTATTGCCCTAATGGGCTACTTATCTTTGTACATTCTCTAGTAATATATTCAGTATTGTGTGTTTGTGCTCCAAGCTTCTTCTTCTTCCTTTTGCTGTTCGCGTGCTTCCGCAGAAGTCTATCTCCAACAATTGGTATCAGAGCAGGTCGTCGCTTCTTCTAGGGCGCCGTAGACACTCCTCCGTTTGCAGTCTCAGATTCGCACGAAATTTGGTGAGCATACTCAAGGTATTTCCGAGATAAAAACAGCTTCGCTGTGTGGTGCCGAAATCGCGATCTGAGCTCGTTTCGGCCTCCGAACGCACTATTGCAGGGCTTGTGCAGGCTATTTCGTCCTTTTGTGCCAAAGGTATATACCAGTTTCTGTTCGCCAGTTTAAGCGTCTCAAAGTCTACTACAGGTCTAGCAGAACTCGTCTGGGTTATTCCGTTCAACTTTTTGAGATACAGTCAATTTTCTGCATCAAGGTATTTTAGTCACCGGCCATGGCTGAAAGCAGTGATGTATTCCGTATGTTGGCTGTTGAAGATAAGTTGGATGGTACCAACTACCCATTATGCGCTTATATGATGCGACATGTACTGGTTGCAAAAGGATTGTGGAACATTGTGCAGGGTGTTGAAAGACGTCCTGTTACACCTGTAACGACAGGTACTGCAAATACAGGTGTTGGAGCTGATGAAGATGGTGTCGGAGATGATATTCCGCAGATTCCTGTTCGTGCTGTTGTTTCTGTTGCACCTACTGCACAGCAGATTCGTTGGGATGGCAGAGATGCCCAGGCACATGCATTGATAGCTTTGTCTGTCAAACGTGCCATTATTCCTCACATTCGCTCTTGCAGAACAGCAAAGGATGCTTAGGATACACTTACCACTTTGTACCAAGCTAGGAATGAGGCTCGTGTTTCTTACCTCCGAAAACAGTTGGAGAGTGAGCACATGAACGAAGGTGATTCTATGGACAGTTTTCTTACAAAGATCAAAGACCTGAAGGAACAATTGATTTCTGCTGATGAGGTTATACCAGATAGCTCACTTGTGCAGACCGTTCTGAATGGTCTTCCTGATTCATATCAGAGTTTTGCCTCTACTCTTCAAGCTTCAAACTTCTCCCTAGGCAGAGCCTTCGTGAAAAGGTCTCCAATGTTCTCCTGCGTGGGCACATATCCCCAGCAGAGAACCTCTCCCTGACATAGTGATAATGCACCTCAATGTGCTTAGTGCGAGCATGGAACACAGGGTTCCTCGCAACTGCCAATGCGCTCTGACTGTCAGTGAAGATGGTGGTGGCAGAAGACTGGCCAACACCCAAATCAGCCATGAGGCGTCTGAGCCAGACACACTCAACAGTCGCTGTGAAAGCTTCCCTATACTCAGCCTCACAACTGGAAGTGGCCACAGTAGGCTGCTTCTTGCTCAACCAAGATATACATGAGCTACCAAGCATGAAGCAAAAACCACTGGTGGACACACGAGTGTCATAGCAACCAGCCAAATCTGAGTCAGAAAAAGCATGCAAATCTGGCGGTAGTGATCCCCCCTTGGGATAAAACAACCCAAGTAGCCGAGTACCACTCAAGTAGCGAAAGATTCGCTTAACCGCTTTCCAATGCGTGACTCTTGGGCAATGCATAAACCTGCTCATCTGTGAGACAGCAAACTGAATATCTGGCCGAGTAATGCATAAGTAAATCAAGCATCCAAGAGCCTGTTGATAGAGAACAACATCAAATGCATCTCCAGCATCATGAAGACTCAATTGTAAAACTGTCTCCATAGGAGTGGCAATAGGCTTACAGTCTTCAAGGCCAAAACACTGCAATAATGTGTCAATATATTTCGTTTGACACAAAGCCATTCCACCATCAACGTGCATAAACTGAATGCCCAAATAGTGATGCAAATGCCCCAAATCAGACATCTCAAATGAGGCATGCAAATTGTAATAAAGTAAGTCTATGATCCAAGGGTCTGGCCGGTTCAGACAGATCTGAAATCGGATACCGTTTGGTCATCCGTGTGTATGACCAAAGATCTCGAGTTTAGACTTACTAGGAGGTCATTTACTCTTGTAACCAAGTAATCCACTTAGCCTAATGGTTAAGACTCAAGGGTGTGAAGGACGAGGTCTTGGGTTCAATCCCCATGAGGTACATGGGAAGAGTATTTTGCCCAAAGAGCTCTAGAACCTTCTAGAAGCATCCACTGGACACTTGGCGCATATGTAGTTACATGGCTGACACTTGGATGATTAGCATTCACCTGCCCAAGAAGGTAGTCCCCTGGAGAGAGCTATATATAGAGGCATTTGGTTGGGAGGAGGGTCATCTCTCTAGTATGTGGTGGTCGTAATCCTTGTTCTCTTACATTGGTATCAGAGCCTTCTCCATAGCTCTCTCCATCATCTTGCTCATCATTTTTGCTCGTGGATGTCTTGCTCTCTTTCGAATCTCTACACGCGGCTGTCTTCAATAGCGGCCCGAGATTATCCTTGCAGTCGATGGCCTTGAGTAGCAAAAGGTAAACGATAATCTCTGCCGTGACCCCGTAGGAGAATTGAACTCGGAACCTTTCGTTGGGAGAGCTCCAGCCTATCCACAAGCCCGTAGACGCTCGCAGAGTATTATTGCATATGACAATAATTTAGTTTATAATAATGTGGCTTTTCGGCTGAAGAAGGTCTCGTCCAGGAGCAAAACAGAGAATATCATCTCTGCTGTGAGCGACAAGAGATTCGAACTCAGGTCCCTCGCTCAAGAAGGAACTCACCTATCCAGGACGGTTGACAACTGTTCTTTGTCTTAAACTTCCGAAGTATTATTTATTCAGAAGTTATCGCTGTAGAAGACTTCAGTAAGAAGTGCTGGCCTATCCATAAAGTCCACCGGCGTTCGCGCTTTGCTGCTGGCGGCAATACCTATTAGCAGAGATTTATCGATCAAAGAAAGGTTCATCCAGATATAAAAAGGACGGTTCTGCAAATTCGGAGATCGGTTTTGAACTCCCGACCTCTTGAGGGTGAGAATTCTATGTTAGCCAAGAGGACAAGCGCTCTTCGTGATCTCCTTTGTCTGCAGAACCTTCTAATGGCAATACACGCGCTGAAGAAGATCTCAAATAAGAGATCAAAAGAGGTTGATCCTCTCTGCTGTAGCCGGGACTTGAACCCAGACGGGTTGAATGGGAGCCAGAAGACGTAGCCACACGCCCAGCCCGATTTGCTTGTTCTCTAATACAGAACAAACTCTACTGAAGCAGTAAACAGAGCTGAAGTGCAAGCCCAACTCTCATCTTTTCAAGGAGCCAAGTCCTCTCATCCATCCAAGAAGAATCAAAGATTGAGCAAAGCTTGAAGGAATTGGAGCTGTGGAGTGAAGATCCGGAGGCCCAAGTTAGTCGACCACGACGGACCAAGTCATCCAAGACTATTTCTTGATGAGGAAGCTTCAAGAATGGTGAATAGCTCCTCGCAAGGATCAAGAGGATGAATCACTCTTCCAAAGGATCAAGGGATGGACGAAGCTTTGATCAAAGCTAAGTATTTTCCAGTTTCTGCTTGGCCTTAATGCTTGATTTATCTTGTTTTCATTATTCTACACTTAATCATAGATGCACATTGAAATAGCCAAGATTTCAATTGATTAAGTCTAGATTAGAATAATGAATTAATCCATTTCTCATTCCAAGCATTAGTTTGCATTAAGGAAAGACTTGATTTCAAAAAGATCCTTGTGCATCAAAGAATGTATTTTGGTAGTTTAAATACATATTTCCTTTCCATTGAGTAAGTTTTCTATTGCACTTCAAGGGTATGTTTTTATATCATAGTGCATTAGGACAAAGGAAAGGATATACATGCATCAGGATTGCATGATATACATTCTTAGTACAAGTAAAAAATCATGCATCAAGCTCATGCATGATTGTTGTATTATTTTTTTGGGCATGCAAAGAACATGCATGCATACGCATGTGAACATATGCTTTTGCATGTAGATACATGCATTTGCATGGAAGAATGGAATGCTGTTTGCAAGTAGATATGAGAATGTACTCTCTTAGTATTTAGCTTACTTTATAAAGCTCGCAGTTTGACATTAGGGAAGACCAAGGACTAGTTAGTTGCAAAGACATACTAGTTCTAGTATTGAAACTCAAGTAATTAGTCAATTTCTTCCCAAGTCGATATTCTACTATCAAAGATAAATACTTAATGACAATTAAGTATGTTAGATGACTTGCTAGGTATAAGTAAGCACTAAGAGAAAAGTAATAAATTTTCTTGATGACCAAGAAAATTTAATTACTTGCAAACTCTTTTGTGATGTATGATGACTCTAAGTCCTGGATGTACTTAGAAAGTCATGCGGATAAAGCTTTAGTTGATTAGTTATATATTTTATGTAACTTCTCAAGCATCCCAAGGTTGGATGAGAACATCAACTATATTTCCAAAGTTCCATGAGCACTCTTCTATTTAGAAGATTTCGAAAGTTTTAAAGAAGTTTCTTGTGGTTTCAAGATTTATATCTCATGATGAAACCTCGGTAAGTGACTTTTTGGAATAGAGATATGAAATAGTCAAGCCTTCTATTTCATGTGAGATCATTCTCCTACTATGTTCAAGATGAATTTAGCGTTGGGAAGGAAGATGTTCCAAGTAGAGGATCTTAATTGATTCATGAACTCTTCCCAAAATACATATAAATTCATATTATATGATAGGTCCAAGGAATGATGAAGGCAAAACCTCTTTAGGATATAAATGTTTTGCCAAGATATAAAGGTACCAAGCTTTTATAAATTTTCATTTGATTTCATCCTAAGGGGTGATGGAAATCAAAGGTTAAACCTCAACATCAATTGATCCTTGATATCAATAAAAGGATGTTAAGTTCTATAGTTGCATCTCTGGTAAATGATGCAACTAGCTAAGCAATTTTTAGGAAATAATATAAGTTCCTAAAAAACTTGAAGCAAGTGTGAACTTTTCATTTAGGAGTAGAAAGTTCCAAGAAATGGATCTTAAATCCATGAACTTCTCCTAAACAAGTTATAAAGTTCAAAGTGTTCATAGTTGCATTACTATTGGATCAATCATCAATAGATGCTTGGACTCTAAACATAAATTTGATTAGTGAAATATGTTTAAAGGACTCTAGTAAAATCTGAAGATTGACTAATAATAATGAGTCTTGTATCAAACTCAAGAATAGAAGTCGATATCACATAAACGAAAAGTCAACTTAAACTTTCATAGTGACATGGGAAACCATATCCAAAATGTGATATTTCATCTCTAGTTTGATACTCAGAAAATGAATACAATTGAATCAGTAAATTCTTTTTTGGGAGAATTTCTTTCAAATGTTCTTTTAGTATTGCAAAAGATTCCAAGATGAATCATTTGCTCAAGTTATTTGATTTCCTATAAGGAATCTCAAGTATTTGAAGAAATGGCATTCTTTCAAGTATTGAGAATGAAATTCTTCATACTCTTTAAACAATAAGTAGTTCCCTGGGCGTCCCAAACCACTAGAAGTGGTATTTCAAGTCCTATTTGTGATATAACCTAAAGGTATATCAAAGATTCTTAGCTTTGGAATCTGAGAGGCATAAGTGTATGCTTGGACTTGAGAAAGATCTCTAAAAATCCTGCAGGTAAGCAAAGAAGCTTAAGATAGTTTAAGAGATCTTAAAGATAAAGACTAAGTCTTTATTTTTATCGCAAGATCAACCAGACTTGATCAATCTTGGCCATGATTGTCCAAGTAATGTGCGATTAGAACTACTTTGTAGATTGCCCAAGTATTGGCAATAAAATTCCTTTTGGGAATTATTCACTCAAGTTACATTTATTCGATGGAAAACTGTGAAAAAGAGTAAGTTGTTCCAAGTCTGAACAGAGTAAAGAAATTCCAAGAATGTAGTCTGCAACCGTGAAAATGGTAATTAAGTCTGTGGAAGGTAAAACATAAGTGTTTACCTATCCTTAAAGGGATTTTGGTACAAATCCAGAAAGCATGAGCGGATGCTTAAGACTTAAGCAGTAAAGAGATGCCTTAATAAAGTCCCCGGGGTAGGTACCTAAAGCAACAGTAAACAAAGGAATCTAAAGACAAGAAGTCAAAAGCTCTTGTCGCTACAAAATTGGTCAAGGGTAAACCAATTGAACTTGAATTCAAGAAAATTCAAGTACTTGGAATTTTGATTGGTTTTCATTTGAAAACCCTAGTAAAGAAGAATTGATATTCTGTTAAGAGGTTTTCAAGTTTCCAAGGCAAAGCACATGATTCTGAGGTGATCATGCGAAGGAATCAAAACCTAGGAAAATCTAGTTAGAGGTAATGCCTGAAACTTCCAATTCTTGTAAAAGAATTGAAGAAATAAGGTACTCTATCAAGAGATGTTTAGACTTTTGGATAAGAATCACCCACACATTAATGTGAATATAAAATAGGGTGGTATGGGACACCAGATTTTATACTCAGATTGATGTAGGAAAGATGGAATGGGACATCGGACCGTGGGATGATGATTATCTTTTAGTCCTAGTTTGGATTTTGAAGTTAGGTTTCATCCTCAAGGGAATTAAGACTTCAAGGAAAAGTTTAATTCGTAAAGGATGAAAGTAGTATCTTACGATACTTCAAGGTAACTTCAAGATTAAGGAAACTGAAGATATGAAGTAAGTAACTTCCAAGATCTTCATAGAACACTTCAAGTTTAAGTGTTATTGATCAGAAATATTTGATAAATTTCTGAAAGAAGTTGGACTTTGATTTTGAGTTGATCTTTTCAACTAAAGATTTAATTGACTAAGTCAAGCATCAAGTTCCTAGTGTAACTTGATAAAATTCACTCTTTTAGACTCAAAGAAATGCATAAGAATTGCATTCAAGGAGTCAAAAAGATTGAATGAGACCCGAACTTAGTCTCAAGTGAAGCATTATTTGAATACAAAACTCATCAGCGTAACCTCAGTGGGTCGACACACTGATGTTGGTTACCACACTAGTATCTTGTGGTTGGATGATGTTTTTTATTTGCTTTGAATCTTTTTGAGAAGCTAGCTTATTTCTCTTAAAGATAAAGTAAATGCTTCAAATCCCTATTTGAAATAGATCTTTGAAAAGTTGAAGTCCTGAGTCATCTAGTCTTTGACTCATAACAAGTTTATGTATATTCGAAGTTTGAATTGGTTGTACAGAGTTTTTATTATTTCTTTCCGCTTTCCAAATCTTTTGGAATTGGCTCAGACATGGTATCTGATTCCTTTTACAAAAGACCAGGGTTAGCCGGTTAGAATAAAATAACTAACTTGAACATCCTAGATAGATGTTATGTACAAGAACCTTTTCAATCTTCAAAAGATGATAAGTCTAAATGGACTTATTCATTTGAGTTTGCTTCAAGTTATAGCATAAATGATTTCCTGGAGTCCAGTATACTCTAGAATAGGGAAGTTAGGAATTGCTCATCAGATTGACAATTCCCAAGAACTTTCAGTTAAAAGTCTTTGAGAAAAGTGTCCTAAGTTGGACAATTTTCATTTTGAATTTGAATTGGTGAAGTTAGTATGGTTGATTCCACCAAAATGGTAAACTTTCTCCTACAGTTTACAAAGGATTTTTAAACTCATAAGGACAAAGTAGTCCTCTAGTCGAGTGAAAAAATCAAGTAACTGTTAGATAAAAGTAAACCATTGTACAGACATCTAAAGTTAGATGTATGGGACAACCAAACTTCAAGTTCTCCAAAACAAATTCAAGTGAATCAAGAATTCTCAAAGTCTTGCGAGGGATAAGAATCCCACCTTCATTACTAAGCCCATGCACCAGTTATGCCTAGAAATGGACTAGTAATTTGAATCCACCTAGTTCACATGTTTGTGCCTAGATCGCACATCCAGAAACTGTGAATTAGCCAGGGATGTCATTAGATCCACCCTCATTATTCTTCACTAGTTTGTACTTTGTCCCGTTCATCAAAGTACAAAACCAGATAGTGTTTTGAATCATTTGGGCAAGGATGCCACCACAGAGATGAGACATGTTCTTCCAGTTCTAGAACATGACCATGTTCTTCCAGTTTTAGAACATGAGGCTCGGGGGTTGCCTACAGTATGTATATAGCTCTATTTTCGAGGACGAAAATCTTTTCCAAGGGGGGAAGAATGTAATAAAGTAAGTCTATGATCCAAGGGTCTGGCCGGTTCAGACAGATCTGAAATCGGATACCGTTTGGTCATCCGTGTGTATGACCAAAGATCTCGAGTTTAGACTTACTAGGAGGTCATTTACTCTTGTAACCAAGTAATCCACTTAGCCTAATGGTTAAGACTCAAGGGTGTGAAGGACGAGGTCTTGGGTTCAATCCCCATGAGGTACATGGGAAGAGTATTTTGCCCAAAGAGCTCTAGAACCTTCTAGAAGCATCCACTGGACACTTGGCGCACATGTAGTTACATGGCTGACACTTGGATGATTAGCATTCACCTGCCCAAGAAGGTAGTCCCCTGGAGAGAGCTATATATAGAGGCATTTGGTTGGGAGGAGGGTAATCTCTCTAGTATGTGGTGGTCGTAATCCTTGTTCTCTTACACAAATCAGCCTTAAAATCAGCAATATGTGTCTCAATAGGACCAGTGAGCAACATGTCATCAACAATCCAACAATGATCAGTTGGACTGTTCTCAAAACCATGTGCAATCAGATAGGCATGTATCTTCTGATACCAAACACGTGGTGCTTGCTTTAAACCATATAATGCCTTCTTTAACCTGCAAACCTGGTTTTCATGCCCTTTCTGCACAAAGCCACGGGGCTGAAAAACATACACTTCTTCATGCAAGTCACCATTCAGAAATGCTGTTTTAATGTCCAACTGATGTACATTCCAACCATGATGGGCTTCAAGTGCACAAATTCTCCGAACAGTAGTCATACGGCATGTAGGTGCAAAGGTCTCATAAAAATCAATGCCTCTTTCCTGTGCATAACCCTTTGCAACAAGCCTAGCCTTATACCTGTCAACTGTACCATCAGGTTTACGCTTCAGCTTGTATACCCACTTAGTGCCAATGGCCTTCTTGCCAGGAGGCAAGTCACATAAAGACCATGTACCATTCTTCATTATAGCATCAAATTCAGATTGCATAGCAGCCATCCAATTTTCTGAATTTTGTGCCTCATCGCTCATTCTCATCACAGAGACTAGATGAAGCCATAGCATAGCAATCTGATGCAGAGGAGGCACTATGAGAGCCTGAACGAGTACGATATGACAAAGGTGCATCTAATTTGGTGTCACGCAAAGTCTGCACCAGCCATTTTGGCATAGTTTTTGCCTGCTCAATATCAGCTCTCTCATCAACAAGTGCATCATGTAAATCTGCATCAGAAATGGAATGATCTGCATCATCATATGAAACCTGCAAAGGCTGAGAAGTTGCCTCATTAAGACCAGCACTAGCCTGTCCACCTGTAAAAAGAGGCATCAAAGTATCATACATGTCTTTGGAGCTAACAGATGTCTCCTTAGTACATGAAAGTCACGAAGTAAAGGTAATCTCCAAAAGAGAGTGTCTGCATAGGACCACAGACATCACTATGTACAAGCTGCAATTTCTGCGTAGCCCGAGCTGAACCATCTTTTGGAAAGGAAGAACGCTGCATTTTGCCCAAAATACAGTCTTCACAAACATGTTATCCAGGTGCCTCGAGTTTGGGCAAAGAGGACACTATTTCAGATTTCTGCAGGAGTAACAAACTAGCAAAATTCAGATGACCAAAGCGTGCATGCCAAAGCTTTGCATCTGACATAGCCTGAGAATCATGAACTGCACATGTCGAATCATTCACAGATCTTTCATAGTCTATGAGCTTATACAGCCCACGACATAAAATGCCAGAAGCAATAATCACATCGCCATTTGAGAGATCATGGACTGTACACAAAGCTTTGGGCTTACTTCCTTTTGTGGAGTGATTTCCACATAGCTTGGCACTTCCTTATACATGAGTGCCAGCTCCTTGTTCACCGCATCACTCCCAGGGGGGATTTGTTGATATATTTAGGTAGTGATGTGTGTGAACACTCTAGGACTGCCGGGGCACTTTTTTCCCTCTTTAGGAGGTTTTTTTCTCCCGGCTTGTATATACGCCAATTGCCCTAATGGGCTACTTATCTTTGTACATTCTCTAGTAATATATTCAGTATTG
This sequence comes from Ceratopteris richardii, assembly GCA_020310875.1. NCBI lineage: Eukaryota > Viridiplantae > Streptophyta > Polypodiopsida > Polypodiales > Pteridaceae > Ceratopteris > Ceratopteris richardii. Next base: position 89,775,709 of record CM035408.1, on the reverse strand, counting down.
TGTGTTTGTGCTCCAAGCTTCTTCTTCTTCCTTGTGTTGTTCGCGTGCTTCCGCAGAAGTCTATCTCCAACATATACGACTTCGGAAAATAGGTGAAATGGGAATAGACAACTTGGGGAAAATAGGTGAAATGGGAATTTAGACAACTTGGGAAAATAGGTGAAAATGGGAAATAGGCAACTTGGGAAGATAGGTGAAATGGGAATTTAGTCAACTTGGGAAAAGAGGTGAAATGGGAATTAGACAACTTGGGAAAATAGGTGAAATGGAAAATAGGCAACTTGGGAAAAGAGGTGAAATGGGAATTAGGGGACTTGGGAAAATAGGTGAAATGGGAAATTTGGCCTTCTTCATGAGCTGGATCCCCCTTCCATTTTCTTGCTCTTCGCTTCTTCTCCTTCTCCTTTTGTTCGAAATCGAGGTAACTTGCTTCTGCATCTTGAAAAGCAAAACAAAAAAAATACATTATTTTAAGGGTGTATCAAAGTACCCCGCTACATTGAGTACGTTGAATCTTCATCGAAGATGACATCTTTTGAAATGATGGAGTAGTTCTCAAGATCATACAACCTGTATGCCTTTGATTCCTCACTATAGCCAATGAATAGATGTTCCTTGGACTTAGATTATAACTTTTGTCGATCTTTCTTGGGCATATGTACGAATGATTCACTTTGAAATACTCAAAAGTAGTTAACATTGGGCTTATGTCCATAGTAGGTTTCAAATAGAGTTTTGTTGTGTAATGCACTTTTGAAGCCTCTATTGATGATAGCCATGTACTCACTTTACACTTGTCTGCTACACAACACGAGCTTGCGTCGGTAATCTTCAAAGTTGGCGATGACTTTGGTAAAGGGATCCTGGGGCCTAATGGAGAGGTTATGCAACTCAACTTCGAAGGCATAGATTTTAGGAGTTTTATTATCATAAAGATCTTGCAAGATTTTCTAAGTCTTGTGGGATGTTTTGCAAGAGGTAATGTGGCCTTTGGTCCACTCATCATAGGCTAGAAGTAGCTGTCCTAAAGCTCTCTTATCTTTGACATTCCAAATGTCCAAGGCCGCTAAATCACTATCCTTGTCTCCCTTAGGTTCTGTAGCATCAACTATTTCATACAATAAGTTTGTATATAGATATGCCCTGATTGTATCCCTCCATAAATTATAGTTTGTGTCATTTAACCTCTCATCCTTCGGCATAAACATTGGTGTAAGTGAAGAAGAGTACAACTTACTTGAAGATGTCACGTTCGAGATCGTAGACATTGTCACCGTTGAAGGAAATTGAACTTAAAATAATAAATCACCACACTTGCGAAATGGAGTCATAGTTAAAATCAAATTTGAGATGGGGTCGGGGTGGGGGTTGTAGAATAAATTTTTTTTGAGGTATTAAGCTAAAGAAGACAAAGAACACAAAATTGGATGTCTGGTGGCAAAGTACAGGTAATGGGCGGTAAGAGGCCCAAGTGTAGAATTTGGCCACCATTTGGCCCAAGTGGTGAAATTGGGTGCCATGAGGCCCAAGTGCAGAAAGTGGGCATCACCAGGCCCAACTACAGAAATTGGGCGCCGGGTGGCCCAAGTGGAAAAATTGGGAGGCAAGTGGCCCAGGTGCAGAAATTGGGCACCATGACGCCCAAGTCTTGGAATTGAGCACCATGGCACCCAAATATTCAAAGAAGGCGCCAGAAGGCCTGGACACATCAGGCGAGACCTGGAGAGCTTGAATACTGACAAAGGCGGCTGAGGGGGACTAGACCACTCATCGGGACCAGACCACTCATCACATGAGGACAAAGTCTGGTACCTGAGCACCACCTTGTCCTACCCACTAGCAAATGTAACTGCTTATGCAATTACTTCTCCATAACTCAATTACTTCCCCATAACTCCTTGTAACAGACTCTTCTCCCAGTGGTAGCCTACCTTATTCTATAAAAGGGGAGGCACCTCCACACATCGAAGAGGGAGAGAGAGACACCTAGATACACATGGTGATACACATCTAGATACAAGAGCACAGAACACCATTAGAACAGCACATTCAGCACATAGTAGTAGAAGGATGTGGAATGATAGAGGTCTTACCATTAGTTAAAGAATTCAGCGTTGCTCACGGACCAGCATCCTACAAGCTGGTGCTAGTGTGAGGAGTCCTGGGGGGTGAGAAGACGAATCACTAGCTGATGGCTATTGCCTCATGTGTATAAGTTGTGGATTTAAAGATTAGTGTTGCTTGTCTCATGTGCCTTAATCCATTGATGCATTGTAGTAATTTATAATTGGGGTTTTGTTTTGTAATACTCCAGGAGTAGTGCATTTTGCATTCCCTGCACCCACATCTATCATTTCACTGCCTACAGGTGAAAATTTGGCACTCCTGGTGGGATAGGGCTTCTGGAGATTTTTATGTCATTGCACTAATAATTATATCTGTTCATGTCTCTAGAAGACAACGCTAGAATGGTTTGTACGAAATGTCTTTGTCTTAAGTCATAAGGTGTCAATTCCATAAGCATATTTGTGCTTATCTCTCTTATCTTACCTATTCTTCATCGATTCTATTCTTCACCTATTCTTCATCTCATCTTCCATCTTCACCACTTCCTCTCTCATCCCTTCCCTCATCTGGAGACCAACTCTCCAACCTCTCTCTGACCTCCTGGCTGGGCGACCACTCCGCCCACTTCCCTTCCACATCTAGGCGAGCACCCCAACCCCCTTACCTCTCCCCTACTTGGGCGACCACCCCAACCTATTTACACCTCCACCTACCTGGGGGACCACCCCAACCTACTCACCTCTCACCTCCACCTGGCGACCACCCAAACCAACTCCCCTCTCAAGCTCGGCGACCACCCCTCCACCCAAGTGGTTCTCCACTCAACATCTTCTCCAACATCTTCTCCAAGCGGCCACCTCACTTTCCCTTACCTTGACTATCATCCATAATCTTGGCCATCACCTAGAGAGAATATTCAAAATGGTTCATGAAACACACACGGACCCAAAAGGAAACTCTGAGTCCTAAGAAGACCCCTATGAAGAGTTATCATAGAAGGAGGCATGATCTATGTTATCTGACTCCAATACGAAGCCTCTACACGCCAGAAAGTCGTGCCTGGGAAAGGTATAGATACTAAGGAAGATAGTCAAAGACTCCCCTCTCAAGCCACTTCTTCTCACCACAAGATGGCTATCAAGGATTAATATCAGATTCTCTTCTTTCCATGGGGGTGCCAAGTATGATCACTTTCAAAGTAAGTGCTCTCTCCCAAAAGATGCCCCACCCTATAAGAATTGTCTAGAGACAAGGAACCACTACACAAAGGACTGTCCAAAGTCAATTGCATCTACAAGCACACAAGGTAACTCCTCCTGTCCTTTACATATGATAAGAGTGACTAATGATGAAGGTCATATACAATCACCAAGCACCAAGGTAGTTCAACTAGAGGAGATCCCTGGAGTAATGACAAAGCTCAGAAACAAAGAGCAGCTTTGCAAGCGGCAGCAAAGGAGTCAACCTCGAAGGAGGTAGCCAAGGAAATGACGAATCTACCTAGTCAACTAAAGACAAAGAGAGAAACGCAATGGAGTCTCAAGCATGGGAGAAGGGCAATAGCAACAATGATAAAGAGAAGGCTTCCCACGAAGAAGCAAAGAAAAATAAAGAAGCTCTCGAACAGCCAATAGACAAAGCCTATGCGGTATCGAAAGAAGATTTGAGGAGATTTCACAACAGGAGGGCTCCAAACCATGAAGGCGGAACTACTTCCCGGAGCAACCAGAAAGGGCTTCTAACTGCGATACAAGTTCTGCAAAACACTTACCAACAGGTATCCTTGTATAATTTGTTGGCTATGAGTCCACGGTTCAGGGGTGAAGTAATTGCTTCCATCAATGGGCTAGACCCGGGCACCATATTAAGTGGCGGGCAAGGCCCAAACACTCTACTATCTCCACACTTCCCCATGCCATCGGCCTACAATTCGGAGCTAACCAAAATGGCACCCGTCATCGATTACAAAAGTCCCAGATTAACGGTAAGAATAAAGGGAACTCCTTTGGTGGGAGTAATAATAGATGGGGGATCTGGAATCAATCCTATGCCTGAATATACCATGATATCATTGAATCTAAAACCTACTAAGGCTGCACATTTCACAGTCTCATTAGCGGACCAGAGCAGGGTAAGTCCTTTGGGTATACTAGAAGAGGTAGAAGTCACTATCCAAAATATGAAATTTGTATTACATTTTGTTGTAATAACACTTCCAAAGGTTAAGGGAGGATTTCCCTTGCTAATTGGAGACCATGGCTATGACATAGCAAGGCATTACATGATTGGGGCAGCAATACTCTATGGATAGCCGGGCCTGATAAAGTAATGATGCAACTCCAGATGGAAGGAGGAACCGATGAAGCTCTAGGAACCTCTCAAGTCATCTTATACCCAGAGAAGACCTGAGAATCAAACCACACTGATAACGGAGAGGGAGAAAGACCAACAGAGGCCGAAGGACAAGCTTCCACAAGAGCAATGGTCTGGCCAATAGAACCACCACCGTGGACCCTCAACTAGAGAGAAACAACAAGATTAGGGGAACAATGGCCTGGAAATGGCACAGAGGTAACTTCTCCTCCCTACTCCTCAAACTGGGCAAGTCCACCAACCAATCCTTGCTGGGAAAGTCCACCAACCAGTCCAAGTAGAATGAGCCCACGAACCAGGCCGAGTCCACCAACCACTTTTCCCATCTGGGCGAGTCCACCAACCACATGTCCCAACTGGGGGAGTCAACCAGCCACTCCAAGTTGGGAAAGTCCACCAACCACTCTTCCCACCTCCTCGAATCAGGCAATCCCACCACCTCCTACAGAAGAGAATGTATCGACGAATGTATCTTCCTTTTGGATACCTCAAAATTGGACCACTCCAGAAGCATGGGCTCCATTCTTAGCACAAAGGGCACCTCAGCTGTGCACCAGATTGGACCACTTACCCTCCTGGTTGGGCTACACCAACAATTGAGTGGGCTCCACAGTGGGCATCTGGGGAATCTCATGCAGAGACCGAACCTTTGAAAGGTAATATTCACATTAAAGAAGAGAGGGAAGAACTTAACGAGGAAACACAAGAACTTTCAGCGAAGGATCTAGATGATTTAATGGATTGGATTGAAGAAACTAACCACGTTTAATGCTTCACAATAGCTGTCAAAGAAGAAGAAGAAGAACCTGTAGTAGAATCTATAGTGCTAGGTACACCAGCTAAGGATCATAAAAGAGGTAAGCACTCAAAGGAAATCTCCTTGAAAAGACAACAAGAAAAAGAAGAGGTAGAAAATTGCATGCTTCCAGTAGAAGAGGTCACACTTGGATGGCTCCAAGAGAAGGAACAAGACATCTCTATCAAAGACAACCCAGCCTTCACCGAAGAAATGCTCTCCAAAGAAGAGGAAAGAAAGATGGAAGAGCCGGTCAAAGAAGTTAAGTTAGGAGGAGAAGATACCCCGCAAACTCTTCTACTCACGAGCTGGTTATGGGATCATCCTCTACTTCTCACAGAGGTAATAACATTAATGAGCAGTTTTAAAGATGTATTTGCTTGGAGCTACAAGAATTTGACAGGGATACAGAAAGAGCTGGGCATCCACACCATTCCTCTTGTAGCTGAGGCACAACCGATCACAGGTAAAATTTATAGGTTGAATCCAAAATACGTAGATGGAGTCAAGAGGGAAATCCAGAAGATGGTATCATAGTTCTTGTGGAGCGTTCCGAATGGTTATCTTCTATGGTTATCGCTCCTAAAAAGCAATCGAATAAAATTAGGGTTTGTGTGGATTTTCGAGCTCTAAATAAGGTAACCATCCTTGAGAGGTTCCCTACACCTTTCTCTAAACAAGTGCTCGAAGATGTTGCAAGTCACACTCTATATAGCTTCATGGACGGTTTCAACAGGTATAACCAATTGGAAATCCATCCCGAAGATCGATCGAAGACTACATTTGTAACACCATGGAGAACCTATATTTACACAAAGATGGTTTTCGGCCTTAGAAATGCACCTGCCACCTTCAATAGAACTGTGTATCTAAGAGGAAAGAAATACCAAGAGAGAGTAATTATGGAGATTACAAAATTGGTGCCATAGTAGGCAAGACAATTATCGGAACTTATGGTGACAAACAATGTCACAACAATGACATTGCACAAGAACTATGTTCAGCGGGTGTTTGAGAGGAAGTGTTAATATGAACTCAATCTTTAGATAGAAAAACATTGTTCACACAATGTGATTTTATGTATGTGGAGAGACGAGAATGAATTCATGAGGGGATATCCACATTAAGAGCAGCGATACCTAACCATAAATTGAGAATGCTAAAATTGGGAATGTGCCATATCTGATGTGAGTACCAAGATTGGCTTGTGAAGAATATTTAGAAGTCACCTAGTTAGAATCGGCTATACTAGGATGTATGGCATGTTAATTGGGCCGATCTCTACCCAAAAAGTCAAATCACGCACGTATGGCATGAAGTTATGGAGAATTCGTCGAGCACTGACTTATAATGAGAAAAATGGGATCATCCATGCAAAGAGCACGGAGTAGGCTCTTTAAACTTCTAACCAAGTACGAAGTACAAAGTGGGGGAGAGATCCTTCTTATATAGAGTTGGAAGGGGCTCTCCAAAGTACATCATATGCAGGATAATTCCTCTTGAAGGAGAATGAATACAACGGGAGGAGCAAATGGCAAGGTACCTAAATACAATGAGATATGATAAAATGAAAATGGAGTAACTTTTGGATACAAAATGGAGATGCACTCATGCAGATATAAATGGAAATGAGCTAGGAGAAATCATGTAGTCAACAATGCCCACCTTACCACTTGTGGATAACTTTTTCACTTGGATGATGGGAACTTGGAATGCTACACAATGGAAATTCACAATATAATTAAGAAAATGGACCAAGCTGGACTTTTGCCCACCATCTACTCAAGGAGCAACTTTTCAGCAGAAGGTGTCCAACTACCCTCAACTTGACCAACAGTGGTAAGAAACTATAATTTAGAGATGTTCAATGTATGAAGAAAACATACCATATGGTTGCACAGGAGAAAATCAAGAGAACCAAAAAATTGGAAGTTATCCACTTGTCCAAGGAGACTACAGTGGCCAAGAGCACTCTTTGGGACAACTTGGGCTAAGTTTGGAAGCCTCCTTTGAGGTGGTCTAACTGGTCATGTTGGGCTCCTAACTGGTCCACTAGTGGCTAAGGTTGGGAGCCTCCTTTGAGATGGCCTAAGTGGTCATGTTGGGCTCCTACTTATGAATGGACCACCTTGGAAAGTTGCCAAGGTACCTCATTTCGTGCACACACCTCCAATGGAGCATGTTAGGAAAACCTTTCCAGATGTAGAGACTCCTTTTGTGAGGCAAGTAGGACCGGTAACTTTTATGGAGACACCTCAAGAGGGGAAGGCATCTTGAGATGGAAAACTTTCTCAAAGTGGCCAAATCTCAATAATGGGCACATGTACACTCTTGTGTCAAGATAAATCAGATGATCAAACCAAATTGAACAGTTTTATGATTGCAAGGCCAAAAAACACAGAACAAGGTAGGTGCCTTTGGACACTCATTTTGACCTGAGAGTCCGAGATGATCTCCCATTTCCAAATATTCCATGTCAATGGACCAAGGAGCATATCACATATCACAAGTTGAATGCTGCCCAAGCACACAATATGGACAACTTCTCACGAGACCATGGTAAAGACACTTGTGTGGGAAGTACACTTTGGAGATGAAGAAAACCTAGGGATAGTTCACTTAGCCGCCTAGTTGTGGCACTATGCATTCTTATTACAAAAGGTAACATCACATGTCTACACCTACAAAAGCGCCTTTGCCTGGTCATACAAGGATATGAAAGGAATGCCTAAAGAGTACTTAAGATAGAGTTGAACAAACTAGAAGAGGAAGGTATCATTGTTCCTATAGAACACTCTCGATGGCTCTCTTCTATGATTATTGTTCCAAAACAGAATATGGGAAGATAAGAGTTTGCATTGATGTAGATCTCCACTTTTTCTTGCTATGGTTAATGATTGAAGTGTACTTTATTGTACTTCAAAAGATATTATGTACAATAAAGATATTTTATTGCTATTGTACAGAGATCAAAATCGTACTTCCAGTCTTATAACTGAGCTTTTAAACTTGATGAAGTTGTTATCAACCAGTTCGTCCTTATTGATGTCATGCTCGATAAAGTAAAAATCTGCATCACAATAGAGTCCATCTGTTCATGAACTAGACCATATTATGGCATCATTAGATTGCATGACCGATATGAAGCACGTATAACAAACAGTCAAATCCTCTATGATCATCACAAAAAGGGCAGACATACTCACAACAACAGAAGGAAAGAGGATTGCAAAGAGGAAATATTAAAGAAGAAGAAAGAACAGATATTAGTCACAGGATACAGAAACGCAACATAGTTTCTAAGTGATTTATTTATGGCTTATTCAATCTCATACTAAAGTCTTTTATCTACCGTGATTTTTGTCTGATTCAGAAAAGTCTATGAAAGAGGCTTTTCTTTCCTATTTTTGGATGCACTTCAACATGCAAACACTATCCAATCTCATACACTTGTGACCTGTCTGAATAATTCAAGAGGGTCTTAAGCCTGCTTACTTTGCCATCTAGAGGATGAAAATTATGATGATGAAGATGATGAAGATAACGATAACAACAACAAAAATAATAGCAATGATAACAATGAAGAAAGAAAATCAAAATCATGCAAATGAAACACAAAGTCTTGTATTCTCTGAAGCACAAAAATTTGATAAAGGTCACTAAAGGTGACATCATTATCCAGATACATGCATAATTCATGTTGTAATTTTGTAAGAAATGTATGGCATACAGCCAAACTCTGGGTTCTTTTCTCATATTGGTTCACCTTTGCAAGTTCAGAGTCTGGGATTGAGTAAAAAATCCTCTGGCATTCACGTTATCGACATGAAAAGGGCCCACAACATCAGTATTCAATTATCAAGTTTAAGGAAACCTTTCCTAGAGCTCTCCAAGGCTTTACAAGAAGTTGATGAGGGCATGTTAACAACTGAAGCTCTTAGTGTTCTGCTTCGCACCCTTCCAACAAAAGAAGACATATCAAATTTGAAAGAGTACAAGGGCGATCCATTGCAATTGGCGGAAGTGGAAAGGTAAGGATTTCCAATGCTGGAATTTCATGTTTAAGTTCAGTTTAATCATCATACATACTTTTGTTTCAGTCCTCAACAAAAAAAAAAGACACGTCTAATTTGAAAGAACACAACGATGATCCTTGCAATTGGTGGAAGTGGAAAGATGAGGATTTTCTATGGCGGAATCTTATGTTTAAATTCGGTTTAATCATCATGCTTTCTTTTATTAATCTTCAATCAAATGCATCACATCCCAGGGGCTTTCTACGTATCACCTAATTTAATTCGTATCCATCCCCTCTTACTTATTTATCTTTCCTGTGTCTCTAGTTTGCTTTCCCCTCGTCATAGGGCTCTATATTGAAGAACCACTTGCTTCTTTAAGAAATTTTGCTCTGCGAAGGCACTTGAATCCACAAGAGCTAGAGACGTCCTGCTAGTTCTGATGGAGGTACAATGCTTAAGAATGTGCCAGCATAAGACTTGTACACCGTGCTAATTTTCAGATGTCAAACCAGTTTCTGTTTATCTCAGGGGTTGAAAATTGGTTTCCCTGGATAGACATCCTCATTTCCTCTTTGTCTTTTCTGCTTTCTCTGTACTCTGTTGCATCAACCCTGCACTATGAACAGATATGCTCATTTTGTACCATTCTCACATTGTCAACCCCAGCAACACCATCCTAAGGTGTGTGAGAGAAAGCTTTTGATACGTTAAGCCTTACCCACTATAAGGCTTGACGTATAAAAAGCTTTCTCTCTTGTTGTTGCTTCATGGCGTGGCACCTGATTTCTTCCAGCTTCATTCCCCGTCCTTCCTCATCCATGACCAATGTAAATCTACACCGTTCTTCATCTTCCGCTTTACTCCGCCATTGGCATTTTTAGTTGAATTTTTCCTCTCCATCTTATTTGTACAAGAGATCATTACTTTTCTCTGTATTTCCTGAGGTTTGTAGCAATACTTTTGTTGTAATGGGAAGGAATTAATAGTACCATTATCAACGTAATTGTTTTCAGTTCTTATTTGATGAGTCTACTGTTTTCTTTTTTTGGCAGGTATTATTTGGAGATCATGCTCATCCCACGAGTAGACAAGAAAATAAGGGTTCTCAACTTTAAGTCCCAAAGTAGCCACCTGATTCAGCAAGTACGTTGCCTCATGCTAGAAGCTTCCTTACCAGCGATTCAAAAACATTTTTAGATCCGTACATCAAAGGATTGATATGCATGTCTTTCTGCATTGAATTCCCTATTTTTAAATCCTTTTTATGGGTTGGAAATGGCAAGGCATCAACGAAGTCCTTCAGTGGTCGAATCCAATCCCACTAAACACACCATCTGGCTTGAAAATAGCACGATTTAACTGAGAACCTATCATGTTTGAGCAGATGTATCTGCATTTTCTTAAACTTAAAAAAGATGAAAACGCATTTCCTCAATGATATGATTAAGCTTTCTGTTCCTTAACAAGAAATGAATGTGCCTCTCTATTTATCTGTTTAAGGCAACCTAATGTGACAGTCTAGGATGCATTTTCCTGTTTTCTGCATTACGATGTTATGCACTTCACTTCAGTTAGTTCATCTGGACCAAATGTTTCCTGCCTTTATGTGATGAAGAAAACTTATAATATATCTACTCCAGGGACCAGGATGCACTGTAAAATCATCATTTATAGTAATTCCAAATTTATAAGAGAATCTTTTGGCTGACAAGCAGAGATGGACTGTCATCTACATCTAACAGCCACACCTACTTTCCAACGTTTATTTAGCAGAAGATAGATTTGACAGTAGAAAAATTTATGCACATCGCGTATTCATAAATGTTTCCCTCTTTTTTTTTTCTCTTGTTCCCTCTCCTCCCTTCTTTTCTCTCAGATAAAGGATGATTTGCTTTTACTACAATCTGCATGTGAACAACTCAAAGAAAGTGAGAAATTCGTGAAGCTCTTAGAGGCAGTTCTAGCTGTTGGGAATTATTTGAATGGTGATAGCTGTAGAGGACATGCAAAAGGTTTCAAATTAGATGCACTCTTAAAGCTTTCAGATATCAAAGGATCGAATCGTCAAACAACACTCCTGCATTTCGTTGTGGTAGAGCTTGTCAAGCTGGATGCCCAGGTCTGCGATTTGTTGAAGTCTACTCTCCTTTTTTTGTATTTCTACAAGTCTCTCTTCACTCTCTCTCTCTTCTCTCTCTCTCTCTCTCTCTCTCTCTCTCTCTCTCTCTCTCTCTTTATAAACCCTAAACCCTAAAACCTAGCTTGCTGCAGCCCGTCGAAACCCTAGCTCGCTGCAGGCTCGCCGAAACCCTAGCTCGCTGCAGGATCGCCATCGAAATCCTAGCCCGCTGCAGACCGTTGGCACCCTGCGGCTTGTCGGTGCCCATCTTTCTGTTGCAGCCTGTAGGCAGCCTACAGCAGGCCCCGTTGACGCCCCACCAGCAGCCCCCGTCAGCGCCGCACTTCTCACCTGCTGGGAGCAAACCCTAACTGATCAGCTTACAGAGCAGCTCATGGGGCAGAATAACGACCTGAAGCAGACTCTAGGCGCAAACCCTAAACGCATCATGGATTAGGGTTTTGAAGAGGTCAAAGAAATACTCACAGCAGTCGGTTGTGTTCGAATTAGAAGAGTTAGTGAAGGAGAACATAAATTTACAAAGCATATGTGATCATGGCAGGAAAGTGTATTCAGAAAATGTCAATCCATCCCGCTAACCCTAACTCCAAACCTAAATCCTAAACTCTAACCCCCACAGCTTGAAACCTGAAAGCCTCTCTCTCTCTCTCTCATGGCTTCCCCTTCGTCGAAAGTTACATTTACGAGAACTAATAAGCGGCTGAAGCATATTGAGAGAGAGATGAAGGAATGGAGAGCGAAAGCGGTGAAAGAAAAAGCAGCCCTGCTCAAGTCATGGAATGAAGAACGAGAAGAGATGCAAGGTAAAATTGATAGACTCAATGGGAAAGTCTCAACCCTCGAACAACAGTTGATGGAAGTGGCGGCATTTCGTGTTTTCGAAGAAGGTGAAATTCAGCCTTCGGTGATCGAGGAGCTGAAAGATATAAAAGAACAGGTACGGATCATCAAGGAAGATGAGGAGAAGAAGTCATGGGCTGCAGTCATATCCGAAACGCAAAAGAAAGTACAAGAGGCCGAAAAATGGATTGAAGTGGCTAAGAAAGGGAAAAGTAAGGAAGCTCCTTGTACACCTACTCTTATCAACGTGACCCTCGAAGAGGAACAAAAAAGGCAGACAAGGGCACTACATGTCAGAGTAACCAGCCTCAAGGACATAAATGATGTGGAAAAGGAGGTCAAAACTCTCACATCCATGATGGGGATGGAGAAGCCTTTGCATACAAAGGCATGGAGAGTAGGCCAGAAAAGCGAGGGCCTTGGAGAATCTTCAAAGGAGAGAGCTCTCATATTGCGCTTTTCTTCATTGGAAGAGAAGAAGGAATTCTTGAGGAAGAGACCAATTCTCAAGAAGACAGGTGTTTTCCTTGGCGATGACCTCACTCTCTCACAGCTTGCGCATATGAGAGAGGTAATGCCAGAGATTAGAGCGGCACGAGAGAAGGGAAAGCTAGCCTTCTACAGAGATGGTCGGGTGGTGATTCTCGAGCGATGCACTACATGACGGTGCGAGACCTATGGGACCACATTGAAGATGGCTAATTGGAACTGTAATGGATCTATGAGGTTGGACATTGGTGCATTTGAGGAGAGTTTCAGAGATAGAGACATTGTTTTCTTCTCAGAGACCCACTAGGTCCTTGGACAATTGATGCCGCATGTGGTGGGATATAGATGGGAGACGGCCCACAGGCTAAACGCGAGATCGAGACATGGGACTAGAGGGTGAGGAGGAGTAGCAGTGCTATTCAGAGAGGAGTTGCAACCACTACTACATATCGTACGGAGAGATTAGGATGCTCGATATATGTGGGTGAGGCTGAGAGCTGACACAGGTCGATTTTTATACATTGCCATATGTTACTTCCCTCGCAGTACGTCTGTATATGCTGCACCGAGTGGGCAATCACCTTTCTCTCTTCTAGATGATGATATTTGGGAGTTCTCTAGGGATGGTGATATCATTCTCCTAGGGGACTTCAATGCCCGAACGGGCAACTCACTGACAGTCTTCTACGACACTTCAGATGAGATGCTTAGAGAGATGGATGTGGGTGAGTTGGGGCTCGACAGATGCTCGCATGATAGAGAGCAGACTGAGTATGGGAGATGTCTCATTGAGATGACGACTATGCATGGGTTAGCCATACTTAATGGCCTACACCGATTTCCTGGGGAAGCTGGTGTCACTTGCTTTCCACATAGACATGGAGCCAGTACAGTGGACTATATCATGACACAACCGAGCTTCATCCCCTGCATTCAGGATTTCACAATGGGAGCTAGACCAGTGGGTGTACCAGTGGATCATTCTCTTTTGACACTATCAGTCTCTTTTCAGTACAGTACAGCCCAGACATCAGTAGGCAGGTCACATACCCGTTACACATTTACTCCAGAGACCGATTCCGTTTATACAAAGGAGATCTGGGACCGTCTACGCACAGTTGGTCCGGGTCTCTCACTGGAGGAGTGCACCACTCTACTGACAGAGACATTGCATAGTGCCGCATCAGTGGCATATCCACACATCCGGCCGGTTCGGAGGCGACAGCCTGGGAGCATGCCCCAGAATAGTTGGTATGACGAGGAATGCAGAGAGATGAGAGCAAGCTTTAGAGGGATCTTCTGCTAAGAGTTATCACTTATAGACAGTCTCAGATTGCTTTCCGTCACCTTGTGAGACGAAAGAAGCGGGCTTACCTGGCTCAGTTGGAGCGAGATTTATATCAGATGTTCTTGAGCAGGGACTCAAGAGAGGCATGACGACTTTTTCATGAGCACTCCACTCCCCCAGCGATTACTTCACCTCATGTATGGGGTCAGTATGCGACATCGCTATATATGGTTCCTGGACAGGAACCCCTTCCGGGCCCTGCAGAGCTGTGCCCAGCCACGAGCACTTTCTTTACCGCTCGAATGGTACAGAGGGCCATTGACAGGATGAGGACCGGGAGGGCATATGACCATGACGGTCTAGTGGCGGAGCATTTTATTCATGCTAGGGATATGTTGATGGAGGTTCTTGCAGTGTTGTTCAATCGTGCCATGTGTGAAGGGTTACCTGAGACTTGGAGATTGTCACTTATGGAACTTTCCAGGCATCACGCAACATGGTGCTAGCAAGAGACACCTCCTCATGGTACGCACAGACACTCGATTGGTTGACCCATTGTGGGTTTGACATAGACAGACTACCACCATTGCAATATGACTTACAGACCCCCATTTATTCGCTCTCCCATTAAGAGAGCAATAGAGTCATTTGTCTAGATATGACATACATACATACAGAGGACATGGATTAGCCCTAGGGATACATTGCCACCCAAAATGCTCCACTACCGTGAGCATTCTCTACAGATCTCATACCAGGGCTTCATTGAGACTCTGCGCTACATGAAGACATACCTACCACACCACCTTCGGGTCGTCATTGGGAAGCTTCGAGTTTCATCACATCAGCTCGAGATCGAGAGGGGTCTGACTAGGGGAGTCCCTCAAGAGGAGAGGTGGTGTCCAGTATGCCATACATGATACAGAGATAGAGAGTGGGGAGCACTTTGTTACGAGATGCCAAGCATACTACAAAATTAGTCCTTAGAATTAGAACTTCAAATTTAGTCCTTAGAATTAGTCCTTCAAAATTAGTCTTTAGAATTAACCCTTCAAAATTAGTCCTTAGAATTAGTCCTTCAAAATTAGTCCTTAGAATTAGCCCTTCAAAATTAGTCTTTAGAATTAGCCCTTCAAAATAAGTCCTTAGAATTAGACCTTCAAAATTAGTCCTTAGTATTCGTCCTTCAAAATTAGTCCTCAGAATTAGTCCTTCAAAATTAGTCCTCAGAATTAGTCCTTCAAAATTAGTCTTCAAAATTATTCCTTCAAACTTAGTCTGTAGAGTTAATCCTTCAGAATTAGTCCTTCACATATCCAAATTCATCCTTCAAAATCAGTCCCCCAAATTCGTCTTTGAAATTAGTCTTTTAGAATTCATCCTTGAAATTAGTCTTTTAAAATGAGTCTTTCAAAATTAGTCTTTTAAAATTAATCTTTTAAAATTAGTATTTTAAAATTAGTCTTTCAAAATTAGTCTTTTAGAATTCGTCCTTGAAATTAGTCTTTCAAAATTAGTCTCTCAATATTAGTGTTTCAAAATTACTCTTTCAAAATTAGTCTTTTAAAATTCATCCTTGAAATTAGTCTCTACTTCCACAAACATTTTACACAAACATGCAAGGACTGCCTAATCATTCAACCACAATTGTCTCTCAAAGGAAGGGGCAGCAGGCTAAAAGACCCCCTAGATCCATGATGTGCTACTGATGTGGAGAATGTGGACAACATTATCAAAGGAAATGCTCATTGCTGGAACGGGCTCCTCTGTGAAGGTTTTGTCCAGACTTAAGTCATTATTTGAAAAAAATGTCCTACTTCTTAGGATCTTCTTCATCTCCCAGAAATCCCTCTTATCTTGTGAACGTCATTGTAGCTTCCCTCTCCGGGTGGCTACTTCAGGGACAGGCTGCAGCACAAGGGTTACTCTCAGAACCCACAAGACCATAGACTCCTGTCAAACCAGAAGACGTTACATCAACAAACATACATAGCAGTAGTAAAACCAAGAAAATAGCAGCCGCAATCACAGTAGAAGAATATCACACTCCAGCACACAACTTTGGACCAAAAGCACTACTTCATCATAGTAGGGACTAGTCCAGCATACTTTAAGATAAACCCAAAAATCACTACTAGGAAGTGATCAGGATTGCTACTTAGACCTGGCACCACTTGTCCAGCACGTGCAAAAGTGGTCTTACTCATGCCAAGAATACACTCTACACATCCAGAAACTAGCCTTACTCATGAATACGATAGCCACGTACCAAGGAGTACTATGAACTCCTACAGCACAAGGGCTCCTTCTACACACCAAGTACTTACATGAGATGAGTGTCGGACAGTTGCTTACATAGAAACTGGGTGGCCACATGAGTGGTTCTGCACGTGCAGAAATAGTCAAGGTGGAGGGCAAAAGTGCCACTGCCACAGGTCTGCATACCACAATTTTCTGGCCTTCTTGGTCTCCTTAGGGAGCTGCATACAGAGGGCAGTTGCCCAAGTGGGCCGCCATCCCCTTGCATGGAAACAACCTTTGTCTCATTCCTCCACTAGATGGTCTCTGATACCTTCCACCCACATTGGCCTACTACTTTGGCTTCCCCACATTGGGCAACTACTTTGTGTGCCCTTCCTTGGGTGACTATTTAAGTGCCCCACATTGGATGACTACTTTCTTACCATTCACCACCTGAGCAAGACTCTCTCTTGGGAGACCTCTTGTGCTCTACCGACCCCCAAAGAGACCTCCATTGAACATGGTTCACCATCTTGTGCGGCCACCCCACATCTTCCCATCATGCTTGGGTGACCTATCATCTCTCATGGAGACTAATTTCATGGCGTCTAGGTGACAACCATGATGCAAAGTACTTTTGATGGGACATCTAGGAGACGCATCCTCTTAAATCCATCTTGGGCAACCTTCCATTTGGCATTCCCCCCATAGGCATCTTCCTTATGTGACTAACTTTTGTGCTCCTAGGCAAGTTCATTATCTTTGGGAGAGTACCCATGCTTGGTGAGCACCCATCTTGGGTGACCACAAGCTCGAGCATACTTGGGTGATTACTAGCATACCTCGGTGAATATTGGCCTTGATGCTAGGTGACTTCCTCCAGTAGTCCCCTCATGTTTGTAAACCTCAAGAGACTTCCAACGGAAGCACTTGGGTGACTTGTTCAAGGGGGACACCTTCATCTTCCCTCACCGAGCTCCTTCCACATACATATGCTTGACCTCAACTACTTTCTTCATATGATCTCTGCATACTTGTTGTGCTAGCAACCCTTACATCAAGTCTTTGCACAGTCGCAATGCAAGCTTCTTTATACTCCTTTTATTGTCTTCAAGAAAATCATGCTTCAATTATAAGAACAGTACGAAAATGAAATGGCTGGTATATACAATGGAATGATTATTCATGTTCACATCTCAACTAATGTAAGACTTCACTCTAGAAATATTAAACAGAGAAAACTTTTGTCCAGCCAAGTCTTCCATTCATATTGCACCTTGAGGCAGCAACTACACCACTCTCTAAGTTCCTAACCACTTAGGTGCAAGCTTACTTGGCACAAGTCGAAGATGCACCAAGACGAGACCCTTCTTTCACTGCTTCAGTTCTCATATGTTTGTCATGGAAACTTTTGCATTCTTCCTGCTTGTAGTTTTTCCATTGCTTCCTCCATTCTTCTAAGGCTGCTAGTCTTCTTATGTCTCAATCAACATCAGTAGCAGACTTGTCCACCATCTCCTTTTTAATGATGAATTCAAAAAGAACATGTGCTTATCTACTATATGCTAAGAAAAAGGGACTTTCACCTATAGAACCTCTCCTTGTAGTCTAGTATGCCCAGATTGCTTCAATCAATGCCTTTGGCCAAGCACTTGGGTAATCTAAAGAAAGCTTCCGTAGAAGCCAGATCAAGATTTTGTTGGAGCTTCAGAATATCCATTAGCCCTAGGGTAGTAGGCACATGACTTCTTATGATAAACTTTGTACTTGTCAATAATGTGTTGCAACAATTGATTGACAAAGTGCCTTTATCACCAAATACTTAAAAAATAGCTTTTCTTCTCAATGTCCTTCTTACATATGCTTGTGTCACCACTTTTCTTCATGATGACTCATTCCCTTGAATCCATGAGAATGTGTCCTATCACTCTATATCTTTCATATTTTTTTCTCTTCCATGATGGGTGTCTAGATCTTCATTAGTTCCCATGAGGCTATATCGCCATGCTGGAGGCGTTTTGAAGCCTTGAATCCTCAGAATTCCTTTTTTTTTTCCTTTTCGCAGGTAGAAGAGCTCTTGGACGAGAAAAAAGCATGCATAATATGCCTCGGATGCATGTAATCTCTCTCGTTTTACTTTATTTTTTTGTTTTGTTTTGTGGCACCGCTATTGGATGCCTATCTTCTAAGCCCATGGAGGGAAGAAGTGTAGAAAAGATCCAAATATGTGCAATTTTGCTGCCACCCCCCAGCACATGTGTACAGGCACTATACATAACATTGGTTGGATAGGTGGTCGGATAGGTATGCACTTTAGAGAGCATTTCTAGCTTGATTCACTCGGGTGTCCATTGTTTGATATGCATGGTGCGTGGGCAAGGACCCCACCCTTAAGTAGGGGGTTTGGGGGCTGGTCAACCTCCGAGGGACTGATGATAAGGCCTCTCGACAATTATAAAGTTGATCAGGATACATTTTGCGGAACCTATAAAAAGATCATCCGGTTTGGGTCTATATCACATGAGTTAAGCACTATGTTTGTGCACAATGTAGCAGAAATAGCATTCGTAAGCCTTTATTGAGAGTTCTTCTAGATCACCATCTAAGCTTCAATTCTGGAAGTGCATGGGTGGATGACATGCCATCATTGTATCTCTCTTACAGTAATAAAACCTTGAATTCTTGCATTACCTTCTTTCTGCTGGTTTTCGAGTTAGTGCAGGAGACACTTTGGAAGATGTAGACGTCCATGACTATCGAGAAAGGTATCCCAATGTAGGTACTGATTATAGAGGAGGATTTGGATGATCTTGGCACACCATGCATGACTCCTTTACAGAACCCTATCTAAGAACTTCGGCAATGATCGATGCAGGATTACCTTTGCAATGGAATAGTATAACCCATGAGATTGTATTATCAATTGTATTGCCCAGCATCAGCCTCTTCTCAAGATCTCATATCTCTGTTTTCACGAGAGAGTCTCTGGCCAACTCAAACGTTTATGCCACACCACTACTCTACTCATTTCTTCAACTCATAAGTTCTTTTTCAATGTTTCTAGCTTAGTGTTATAGGTAATTAATTATATTGTTTCATCTCATTTCGTTTCCTCCCTCTCTCAATGTGTGAGTGTGTGTGTGTGTGTGTGTGTGTGTGTGTGTGCGCGTGCGCGCGCGCGTGTGTGTGTGTGTGTGTGTGTGTGTGTGTGTGTGTGTGTGTGTGTGTGTGTGTGTGTGTGTGTGTGTGTGTGTGTGTGTGTGTGTGTGTGTGTGTGTGTGTGTGTCTTGTTGGCATGAATTTTCTGTATTGAGTGTGGACATCTTTTTACATCTGCGAGAGGAATGTAATGAGTTATACCTGGTGGTAGCATAGTCTTATAGTCATTGAATTTTAAGGGTGATCCTCCCTGAACACATTGTTTTGCAATGTGCAGATACTTTATCTTCCAGATGAACTTAAGAATGTAAAAGCAGCTGCTTCCCTGAAACTGGAGAACATTATGGAAGGCATCAACGAGCTAGAGGGTGGTTTGCATATCACGGACGAAGAAATAGAATTTGCAAAGTCAGACCTTAGCAATACATGTACCCTGCGGTCAAAGTTTCTTGAATCCATGGTTCCTTTTTATGAGGACTGTCTCACCTATGTTACCGAGCTAAAAGAACTTCTTAATGGAGCTCTTCAGAGGCTCAAGCATGTTTCTGAATATTTTGGGGAGAGCGGCGCAGAGCAGCCAGCCAAGCAAATGGATCTATTTCATACAATGCATCGATTCTTGACCATGTTTCACCAAGTGAGCAAGGAGATTCAAGAGGGAAGGTCGAATCTGAAGTTTGATCAAAGAAATGATGTGGCTCAGTTCCCAAAGAAGACCAAATGTAGTGATGACGACAAAGCAACAGCAAAAGTCAGGAAGGACAGCATCAACAACAAAGAAGCAACTATAGTAAGAAAGGACAACATTGACAGTAAGCTAAAAATCAATGAACCGGAGTGTTCTTCAAGCTTAAATGTCAGCTCAAATACACCAGAAACCCTAATGGTTGAAAATCAAAGATGCAAGCATCCAATTAGCACCCCAAGTGAAGAAAGGGACTCTCTAACTAGTGACTGCGTTGATGAAATAAGAGACCAAGAGCAACTCTCCCCCATTCAAGGTGGAGCGACAGGGGAGTGCATTCAAGAGGCATTGCTTGGAGAGCTTTCATCTAGAGGTCTTGTAAATAATAGCTCGAACTACCTTGGATATGATTCTGATTGGTCAACGTGCTGAGCTCCAAACAAAGATTGATTTTTCAAGTTTGATGCCTGGTAATATATACTACATTGGATGCACTCTAGGCTAAATCTGGCTCCTAGTTTATAATTAAGTTCGCTCTCAACTTCAATGAGATATGTAGAACACAAACTATCGACACTTCAGTGACCATAGCACCTCTGGCGTGGCAAATCAGAATGTCTTTGCTTTTTAAAATTGTATGATGAGTGACGAACTCCTTTTTCCCCACCCATTCATGTGTAAAATTTTTTTGTCGCGCCTTCTTCTGTGAAAATTTCGAGCTGGCTCTTTGTCAGTGTTAAACAATTTTCTACTTCATACACATCAGAAGACAACTTCATGCGAATAATGTTTCCTCACCGGTGAGCTGTCGAACGTTGTTATACATACAAATAAAATGAGCCATAAACGCCAAGCTCCAAGAAATGTGCATATATAAGCATATTGCTTGCTCATGCTCCAGAGCCATGAAGAAATGAATGCAAGAATCTGAATGAAACAACAAGCTGATACGTTGAGCATCTAAGCATTACTCAACAGAAAGATGCATTATGGTTTAAGGCATCAAAACACCACAAGAAGATTCAAAAGAAATCATCCAATATGATTCTATCGTAGTAAATCCTTATGCTCTAAGAGGTCGGCTTTTCTTTTGAAAGAAAGTTCAATCTGAAATCACAAACTGAATTCCAATAAAGATTGTTTCCCATATGTTACTTATAAATATACCTATTTGTAAGGACATTCTTAAGTGTTATATGTTGTATTAATCTTTCTAACTTTCTTTTTAGTAAGCTCTCAATGGTATCTAATTGGTGTACATACCCAAAGTTAGATACAAAAGAAATTAGCTAGTTACACTATCATTGGGTCCCTTTCAAACTCTTCATGGTGTTGCTTCATTTAAAGGCTTGAGGATTCTAAATGTTCTTGATTATTTTGATTTTTCACATTTTGTTCTAGGGTTTTTCATAAATGCAAAGGATCGGGAGAATGTGTGCCATATACCTATTGCATCAAAGATATGCCTCTATCCAATAATCAAGAGAGAACCAAAATGCACGAATGTGAGTGATTCATCAAACCCATTGATTGTCATGCTTGCCGAGCATCTCTTAGCTCAACTAAACAATGACTATCCCTTTTGACAGGAGCCCTTTATTTTAGAGGTGTGCGAGCAACTTATGTTTTACTTTTTAAAGGAAGTTCAATCTTACTATCACTCTTCTTGATAGCTTGAATTAATGGAAAGTACACCATTGAAGGGCATAGCACTCGTGGGATCCCCCCCCAAATCCCACACAAGCAAAGGTTGAATGTCTAGCACCTTCTACAAATGACAGAACTTGAAGACCCACGAAGGGTTGGAACTGGGAAGGGATAACCCTAAGGTCAGATGAGGAGATTGGTTCGAACTAAAGACGATCGACCTGATCGCAGCAAGCATGGCCCTTGCCACTATCAACATTATCCATCAAGAGCACTTGAAGGCCAATGATTCTCCGAAGGGAGTTTAGTTTAACTTGTCATCATGTAATCATAAGTTTCTTTTCATTTTCAAATCTTCAATATTCAATTGTCGCTCTAATCTAGGATTTTTTATTGTCTTGGTTTCTTTTTAAATATTTTCATTCTCCATTTTTCATTGGAGAGGGGTGTTCCCTTTTCCATGATTTTAGAGAAAGGTATGCTTAAATATGCCTAAACTTAATAAATCAACATGTATTTTATTGCATCTTACAATGTTTATGGTGCATTTCTCTTTGTTTCAACTTTATTTATCGAGTTCTCATACAAAATGTCTAACTTTGCGAAACTCATATCGGTTTTGTGATTTTGGTAGAATTTTCATGTAATGGGGGATATAAATAGAAGGAGGTCTCCCATGCTGAAGTACTCAATCCCATTCTTCCTAATTTATCATTTCTTCATTTCCAATGAGAAACTCCTTTTTGAAGAGTGATTCAAATTGTCCCCAAGTCCTGAAAATTAAGTTGAATTCCTTCAAATTGATAATTCGTTCAAGGACTTCAACCACTTATATGTCACGAGGAAGGAGATAAGGAAGAGAGATCACTCACGCACTCTCACACTCAAAGAGGAGCACACACAAAAATTGAGGCAAGGAAGAATGATCTTCTTCTTCTTCTTCTTTTTCCTCTTCTTCTTCTTCTTCTTCTTCTTCTTCTTCTTCTACTTCTTCTATTACATAAAAGGAATATACAAGAATGACCTAATACAACAATACAATTAGGGCAATATATAAAGAACAATACATAAGGAAAAAACCAATGTCCATGAATGAGTGAGCTCGCAAGGAACAAGTGTGCCATCAATCTCGGTGGATGAATCTAGTAAAGCTCACTAAAGTATCTCTGACATATACCATCGTGACCACTATACATGTCAGAGAAATGAAAAAGTGATACATATCATCCTTGATCATCACATGTTGAGCTTGATATCTCAACACTCCTCCTCAAGCTCAATGTCATGTCCTCTAATCCAAACATCTTCCAAAACTTCTTCAGCTTCTCTGTTCCAATTGCTTTAGTCAAAATATCACCAAATTGCTCATTTGTCCTTATATAAACAAGATCAATATCATATGCTAATACCCTCTCTCTGATGAAGTGATAATGTACCTTAATATGCTTTGTTCGAGCATAAAAAACAAGATTCTGTGCTAATTGAATGCTATTAAGATTATCGCAGTAGATGATGATCGGCTTTTGCACTTCCACACCTAAATATACAAGTAGCATCTCTAATCATGATGCTTCACATGCGGCCATTGCAGCACCTCTATAGTCACCCTCTGTACTCAACAAAGCAACAATGGGTTGCTTCTTACTGCTCCATGTAATAGATCCACCCCCAAGTGAGAATGGAAAGCCACTAGTAGATCTTCTATGTGACACACTACTAGCCCAATCGACAATGGTGTATCCATGAAAGAAGCTTAATAAAACAATGCATAATCCAAAGTCCCACTCACATAACATAGGGTGCACCTCAGAGCATCTAAATGCAATTTCTTGGGAACCTGCATAAATTGACTTTCAACTCCAATGGTGTAGCTAAGATAAGACCTTGTAATTATGAGATATATCAAACTTCCCACAATTTTCCTGTACATAATAGCATTTTCTAATGCTTCACTTGATGTAGTATCCAACTTAAAATTATGATCTAATGGCATAGATATTGGCTTAGAATCATTCATACCATACTTTTGCAACATACTCAAGGCATATTGCCTTTGCGACATCCATATACCCGTTTTTGTATGTATAAACTCAATGCCCAAAAAATAATGAAGCACACCAAGATCTTTCATGTCAAATTCCTGCATAAGGAGTTGCTTTACCTCTTTAATGCTTTTTTCATTATCACCTCCTACAATCAAGTCATCAACATAAATAGCCACAATTGTGATGCCATCGTCACCATTCCTTGCATATGATGAATGATCTGCATCACACATAGAAAATCCAATGGTGGTTAAGTAATCAACAATCCTTGCATGCCAAGCACGAGGGGCTTGTTTAAGCCCATACAGAGCCTTTTGCAACCTAGAAACATATTCTGGGTGCTTTGAATCTTCATATCCTTGTGGCTGGTCCATGTATACTTCTCCCTGTAACTCACCATGTAAGAAAGCATTCTTCACATCAATCTGATGCAAAGTCCATCCTTTTGTTGTAGCTAATGCAACAAGTGCTCTAACAATAGAATTTTAGCTACAAGGCTAAATTTTTCCTCTTAATCAATGCCATATGTTTGTGCATATCCTTTTGCTACCAACCGTGCTTTATACTTGCCTATACTACCATCAGCATTGCGCTTTAACTTGTAAACCCACTTGTAGCTTATGGGTTTCTTTGCTTGTAGCAATCCAACTAGCTTCCATGTTTCATTTCAATAAAGTGTAGCCATCTCCTCATCCATAACTTTCTCCCAATTTGCATTTCCAATTGCATCTTCAAAAAAAAAATGT
This sequence comes from Ceratopteris richardii, assembly GCA_020310875.1. Lineage (NCBI taxonomy): Eukaryota > Viridiplantae > Streptophyta > Polypodiopsida > Polypodiales > Pteridaceae > Ceratopteris > Ceratopteris richardii. The sequence continues at coordinate 89,751,174 of CM035408.1, read as the reverse complement.
TCAGCATCTTGTATTACCTTGGTCATGCAGGCACAATGACGAGCCATATAAGTGTCCTATGTCAATTGTTGCATTGAATTCTACATCCTCCCATATCATCTTGGTCCTGGTTCACTTCTCCTTGTATCATCTGCATGTGCCTTTCTTACTCCTGGCATGTTCACAGAGGGCAATCCAAGTTCCTCATCAAGGCTCTTTTTTGAATCACTTGAATCTTCATCAATGTCTTCAAAACCTGTAGATGTTTTACTACTAGCATAAAGCTTTTTGTTACCTTTCTTCACTGTATTTGATGAATTTGGTTGAATAAAATTTTAGTGCAATCTTCCACTCCATGGATTTGAGTTGAAACTATTGCTTGGTGATGCATCATGTCCACTCAAAACTTGAGATGTTTCACTTGATTTTTCAGAATTTCCTTTGTCATTTGAGTCAAGATTAAGTCCTTCTTTGGCATCTGCATAGAAGATTGACATTTCATCAAATACCATATCTCTGCTTACCTTCACTTGTCATGTAAGTGGCTTATAATATTTATATCCCTTTTGCTCAAGAGAGTACCCAATGACAATACATCTTTTTGCTTTTGGATCAAGCTTCATCCTCAACTCATCTAGAATATGTAGATATGCAATACAACCAAATACTTTCATATGTGATAAGTTTGGCTTTTTACCTCTAAACTTCTCTTTAGGTGTAACTTGATATACAATAGAAGTCAGAGTTATGTTCATGCTGTATACGATAATGTGCACAACTTTTGCCCAATAACAATGAGGCATATTCTTCTCAACCATCAATGCTCTTGCTATTTCTTCAATATGTATATTTTTGCATTCAGCAATGCCATTTTGTTGTGGTGTGTACCTGCATGAAAACTACCATCAAATTCCATGATTTTTAAGAAAGCTACTAAACTCATTTGACATGTATTCACCTTCTCCATCATATCTTAATGTCTAAATATACTTCCCTATGTGATTTTTCATCATCGCCTTAAAATTCTAAAAGTGAGTGAACACCTCACTCTTCTCTTTCATGAAATATACCCATACTTTTTGTGTATGGTTATCATAAAACTTGCAACCAGCCATAGATTTGGTCTTTGATGGATTGCAAACCTTTGTATGTACTATTTCTAACACATTCTCACTAACATGCTTGTCATGCGGAAATGATACTCTTGAATATTTACCAAATTGACATGCTACATATACCTTTTGCATCTCTTCAACCTTGAAATTTGGTAGTCCATCGACAATCTCCTTCGACTACATCAATTTTAGCCTCTGCACATTTGCATGTCCAACTTTGTGCTAGATCTATATATTAGCATTAAATCCTACACCTTTTGCAAACATGGTTGCATTCATTTCAGGAATTTTCACATTTAAGATGAAAATTCTACCCACTTCTTTCCTTTGGCAATCAATCTTCCATCTTTTAGAATCTTCTACATATAACCCATCAGCATTGAACTTGACTTATAATCCCTGGTCAACCATTTGTCCAATAGAAACTAGATTCTTTGTTATATTTGGAACATGCAACACATCAACAAGATGTTCTACAGTGCTATGTTTCCTGTAGGCTCAATAGGATGTGATGCATCATGGCTTGTTTCAACATATCCAAGAACTGGAAAATTTTGTAAACTACCAAACCATTCCGCATGACTCATGTGATTTGAAGCACTTTAATCAACATACCAAACATCACCATTTGATTTTGAAACATCAACAGATATCATATTCATCATGTGATGTTGGACCATGAACAACTCTCAGAATCATCTACACTTGTGGATGCATAGTTGTTTTATTGCCTTCTATTATTTTGATTCTTCAACCTGCAATCACGTTCAAATTATCCAGGTTTACCATAGTTCTAGCATTCTTTACTATCATTACGTGAATCATTTCTTTGGAAATTTCTACGACCTCTTTGGCTCCCTCTTCCTCGAAATTGTCCTCTACCTCTTGCATGATTCTGATGTTGACCTTGGTCTTGGTTATTGTTTCCTCTTCCACTTATGAAACCTCTACCTCTTCCTCTGCTAGAGTAGAATACCTGCTCAGAACTAGGTTTTCCTTGGGAGTTTGAGTCCTCACTAAGATTCTTTTCTTCAATAATATGCATGGACACCATATCAACAAAATCTAGAGCATTTTCCCTCGTCTGAATAGAATTTTTGAATTGCTTATATGTAGCTCCTAAACCACAAAGGCACACTTCCACCATATCATCATCATCATCTACATTCACATCAATAGATGCAAGTGACTCACATATGCTTTTGATTTTCAGGGTGTAATCACTTATCGACATTCCCTTTTTCTCCGGTGTTTGCAGCTCATTCTTGAGTTGCAATTTATGTGCCTTTGTATTTGTGTCATACAATGTGACCAAACCCATCAGATTCTTGGCATCCTATATATGCCCAATCATGCTATCATATATGCTAACAGATAGCCAATACATTACCTTTTGTGATCCTTGATTCCATTCTTCATATGCTCTTAACTAGTCAGCAATCATATTCCTCTCTAGTAACTGTGAAGCATTTTTGTTCTCTCTCCTTTGATCTACTTCCAATAGCCTTTTCCCATCAAGAAATTTTTCATTTTAAATCTTCAAGCATGGAAGTTGTTCTTCTCTAGCTTATCGCTCATAAGTTGACTCATTCCATCCGCACTTGCCATTTTTCCAGCGGTTTGCAACACTACAAAAACACTAGAAGCAATACCTCTGCTTGAACATTGTCACACTGTGATGTGGCAGTTCAATCTCAATAAAACATAGTTTTTGTGTACCTAAAATACACGGAATCTCTTGAAATTTTGGACCTGGAATATTTGAGTATTATTGAGCAAAATTGAAGTTACGGTTTTGCAAACTGGCTTGATTTTTTTGTGGATCCCACCTTGCAATCTCAAAATGGAGGTCGAGATGGCTCTGAAAGAAAAATCTGAGCAATCTGCGTTCATTTGTGAATCATAATTTCTCCATGCCTTCTCGCATACTCTTCACTATTAGTGTTCTCCATGAGCTCTCTACAACCACAATGGCTTTGATACCATGTCACGAGGAAGGAGATAAGGAAGAGAGCTCACTCACACACTCTGATAGGTTCCTAAGCCCAAGGAAAAGATGATTGTGGAAGCTTTTATTTTGCTTAACCCCTCGCAATCGGTCTACTTGGATTACCTGGAGCCCATAATTACCCCTCGAGGAATCCTCCCTTTGTATATGTACTAGTTCATATGCTTCCCGGCAAACGCACCAAAATGTAAAATTCTAAGTCCAAGGAAAAATGCCTATACACCATGATATTTTACCCAACTCTCCTTACTAGGTCAATTTTGGTTTCCCCTAAGTCCACAATTTCACTCCAAAGTTTTGATGGAGGAGGCGAGAAAACGCATGCACGATTGGATATCCACCTACAGTGGTCACTTCCTGTAACCTCCCTTTCTTCACTCAACCCCCTCCTTTCACGTCGGGTTCACGTATGTGGTCGGGTTCACACGCGCTTAGGGGTGCACACAGAGTGCCAAGAAAGTGACAAAGGAGGGAGGTGTTAAGTGAAGGTTGCACGTGGGATAATATTAAAAGGAATCCTTGCCATGACAATGATGGTCAACAATGTTGTGAACATAAAATTCCTACTTCATCACCATGGACAACATTGGTAATTAGCAGCTTATTCAATCACGAAAATCAAAGTGAATTTTGAGACCAGACAATCAATAAAGCCCAACATTTTTTTTTCACGAGCCAAAAATCCATTGCAATGAAAGAAAAAAATCTCAACCAAGAGTAACAGCAGTTAGGAAAAATGGTCAGCATGCATGTGAACCACTCATTAGAGCCACTTCCAATGGTTTCCTAAACCTTAAGGGCATTGCATTAGTGAACAATAAAGCTCCTGGGCATCAGCAGATAGACTAGTGCAACATCAGAATGGGTGAATGTACGAATATATTAGCCAAGCCAAGATGTCATCCACTTTGAATATTGAGCAGATTCTAGCGCTACAAAATATAGGGGGTATCTCATACTAGTGAAACATCCCAAAGAAAACAAGGAGGGCCTATATTCTTGCATTAATCCAAGCTTCAAGAACAACGCATTGAGCAAGCTGAGCAGATGCTAGGCTCCACCATGATTAATAAGCATACGGGACAAATCATCACAGGCAAATGAGAACAAAATACGACATATTGCAAGGCGAACATCCAAATCAGAACTGAACGCCAGCAATTGGCTAAAGAATGGAAAAGTTCTATTGCAATTTTCCTCACTTAGATTCGGGCCTAGCTCCTCCAAAACGTAACCTGTTCATAGGTCATTTCCACAAATGAAACAACTGTCAAACGTCCATAAGCTTCAATTCTGCGCTCATAGTCATATTCTCCAACAGTTGATGATGACATCGAATTGAGATCAGATATAAGATTTGCAATAAAATAGAGCGATGAATTTGCAGAGGCAAATCGTAACAATGATTTAGATACGACTTACAAAGCTAAGCCCTTCTTTGGGATGTTCGGCAAGGTCTCTGTGCTACAGAGTCTAAGTCACCCTCTTCTTTCTTCCAGATTATCATCGGGGTTACTTGCTCCAAAGCTTAACGGCTCCTCCCCTGATGGGCACCCCCCCTGTCTGTGATGGATTCCCCTCCGATAGCACCCGTAGTGTTCTATTTCTCTTCCTTCTTTGCTTGGACTTTTATGAATGATCAGCAGAAGAAGTTCATGAGAAGAACCTTTGACTGCGTTCCCTCTGGCACCAAATACTTCAATATTCTATTCCTCAAGTCTCTGCCCAAAGGGGAATCTGAAGTCCTCATTCTCTGTGCACCCTTGTCAGGAAGATTGCGATAAATAGAGAGCCTGAAAGAGCGAAAGCAAAAGTAAATGTGCAATGACCATCACGCCTGGGTAGCACAAATCCAGGATGACCGAGGAGTCATTGTAGCCATGATAAAGTGTTCTGAGACATATCCTGACCCAAGGCGGTCGAGAAAGCCCATATAGTGAGCATCACAAAGAACACATCCGGAATCGATCGCCACCGAAAACAAGTTCAAGAACCAGAAGCAGGGCAGCATCAAATTTTATAGAAGGTTTTTAAAAAAAGTGGAGGGCAAGCGTAGCCTCCAAGAATATCTTTAGCACACTATCCCTCTCTGATCAAGTCATTTAATTGTGTTTTCTTGAGCCCATACACTTCATCCACGCAATGCAACCTTTAAAATTTGTGATATACACAGCCCTTCATCTCATGCTTGTCAAACATTGAAGACTGAAGCCAAAATAGGACGAGTTGCAACCATGTGATTCAGATTTCTTCCTTCAGAGTATTGCATTTAGATTTCCTTTCTATTCTATAGAGGTAGAGCACTAATACAGAAGCCCAAATCGAACCATGCACTGCATAATCTCTTATCAATATGTAAATAACATAACACAAGGAGTCCAAGCAAACAACAACAAGTCTTGAAATGAATTTGATAGTGCTTTCCTGCCTCTAGAAAGTGCCTTTCCCCCCCCCCCTGTGCTGTTCCTTTCCTTTAACTCTTGACACCTGTCTTGCAAGGGCGACCATACCACCTGCTGTTGTGATGACCATAAGTGTACGATAGCACTGAAACGTCTTCTTTCACAACCAACCATAATAATGGATGGAAGTAGGTGGAACAACAATGGACTGATCATAACCAAAATAAACAGCAGAATTTTGATAGGCCACCACCTTGAGTGCCACAAATCTCTCGAGTCATTCATATATATTTTCTTCGTACCAATGGCCGTTAGAAACCTCAAGAAGAAGAAATGGAACATTCCATGCTAATCTGGAGCACTCCCCTTGTATTTGCAATCAACATATAATCTGCAAACAGGAAGCATGCTTGTGCACGAAAACCAACAAATGATACAGTTAACATACTCCCCCCTTCTACTTGCGAAGTCGTCCCGACGAGCCATTCTCGCTCCAATCTGATCAAAACAGCCATGAAAATATCAGTGTACAACAAGCTTGCATACCTTTCCATCGAGCCATTATTCCAATTGGACCTGCACTCATTGAAGCTGTTAGTGCTAAAAAAAATCACTCATGAATACATACAAATCAATCACTTCCAAAATGATCAAAGAACATGCACATATATGCAATTCCATTTCAACCATGCATCAATTTGCTCACACATTCCATTATGAAAATAGTCTCAACCAAAATAACACATGCATACCTTTCCAGGTTTTACACATGCAACTGTCATTGCGAAAAAAAAACAGAAACAGAAAGACCGAAAACAACAACAACTGAAATGAATTCAACAGGAGATGCAACATACCCAAAATGCATACCCCTTTTATTGACCTACTATTCGCTATGTACAATTATTCCATGACTAGACGTTCCCAAAGAATCCCCATCGTCGTCCTACAGAAACCATCGAGACTCGAGTACAAGTCAAGACCTACATAAAAACCCTGGAGTGTCCCACACACTGGAAAACCCTCGGATAGAGCACACAAGTTATAAAGCAAGACCGTTGCATTACCTCACTAAGGCCTCATCCATAAGTACATATAGAGTCTCTGTGCCTTCAAGAATGTTGATTCAAAGTGAGTTGATCTGTCACAAGCCATCACATACCAATTACACAAGCAAATAACGTTCCCTTCCAGGCGATCATCGCCCTCTCCTCTCTCTCTCTCCCCCTCAGGAGTGGGGAATAACTTCATAGGTAAATTTTATTTTAATCACACGTTGGACTACATTGACACTGGATGCGATTCGTGGACCTGACCACCCGATCAGGTTGATTCCACCTATCTACCAATGCAATGCAGCGCACAACACACAAACACACAATGATAACACATAACATATATCAGCTAGCCCATAACGAAGCTGGGTACGGCTCGTGGTCGTGACTACCCAGCCACGATGGCTCCACCTACCTACCAACCCGTTATGGCGCGTAGGTAAGACACAAACATATACCTCCCAAGCTTATGGCGAAACTAGCTGCGGCTCGTGGTCCTAACCACTCGGCTAGGATAAATCCACCCACCTACTAGCCCACCATAGCGCATTGGTACGATCACAGCAACACAAATTTTTTCTTTTCTTTTCTTTTTTCTTTTTTTTTTTTTTAATTTTTTTTTTAGTTAATTAATTCACCCAAGTCCTGAGAATTAGGGAGAGGAAGAAAGGGACTTTCCCACTTTTCCCACACATGCATGCAAACATATACACTCTAGCCTTTGACAGATCAACCACCTCTTCACTCCATTCTCTCCATTACAGACACTACATATGTATTCATCGATTTGACTTTTCACTAGGTAACTACAACCAGCTATGCCTTAGTCCCTCCTGTACCTATCCTTAGACGATCTAGAATGTGGGTCTCTGGGATGTCTCATGTAGCCTCACATCGTACTCGCATCCCGACAACTTTCCTAGGGCGAGTCAGGTTCAACTTCAGGAGCTCCGTCATCACTTCCTAACGTTAGCACATCTGCCCAAGCCCACGTGATATCGTTCTCTTCGTTAGGCATTTCCCTAGAAGGATCAAAATAGTAATATCGATCTCCCGCCCATCCTACATGTCGAGTCAGGTATTCCTCAAAACACTCAATGTAAAATGCAACACCCAAACCCTGGTTTATAAAGCATACCAGCCAATGCGCTTCCTCTACATCATATTCCGTCTCAAAGTCGTCGACATCTATGTCCATGCGGGCGAATGTTTGGTCCGAGAAATATATCCTTAGCTCGTATAAATAGAGTTGCGTTATTTGATCTGCCATTTTGTTACTTAGCTCCTAACAGTCTCTGCATAACACAAAAAATATTAGAAGTCCAAAATTCTTGAGCTGGCACAGGATAATATTTATGACAACAAAAATTATAACTAACATATGCGCATATATATATCTAACTATACATGTATGTACAAGGAGTCTACTACGTCCTTCTGCTTGGATCTCGTCTGGCTTCTCCCGTCCTAATGTCACGTGAAATATGGTTTAACTCGAAGCGCGTTAACCTTCACGGGAGCATATTCTTCTCCTAAATCTTGAATTTGCATGGAACCATTGGAGTTGAGTTCCACCACTTTAAACGGTCTTGCCCATCTTGTTTGTAACTTCCCCGGGAATTTATAATATTTACTATCATAGACTAGTACCAAATCCCCTTATTGAATCGCATAGGTCTTGAGATTCTTATCATGCCTCTCCTTACGTCTCTTCTGAATAGCTTCCAAACTTTGTTGTGCGATGAGTCTCTTTTCTTCCAGCTTGACCAGTTGTATGTACCTTTCCTTCAATGAATCTTCCTCGCCCAACCTGCCTTCGATGGCCACTCTTAATGTTGGAACTTCTTTTTCGATGGGAAAGATGGCTTCCTCGCCGTATACTAGGGAGAACAGAGTGCTCTTGGTCGTCACTCGGTAGGATGTTCGATATGCCCACAAGGCTTCCAAAAGTCTCTCATCCCAGTCTCTCCTATGCACAGCTACTGTCTTTGTTAGAATCTGTTCAAGAATTTTGTTGGTGACCTCCACTTGTCCATTTGCCCTCGGATAATATGGAGTGCTTTTTCTATGTTTGATCTTATATAATTCCATTAATTCTTCGATCAATTCGTTGACAAAATGTGTTCCTCTATCACTCACTATCTCCAACGGGCATCCGAATCGAGTGATAATTTGTTCATACAAAAATTTAGCTACATCAACAGCTCGGTCAGTCTTCAGAGCTTTGGCTTCTACCCACTTGGTAACATAGTCAGTACAGACCAAGATATACCTATTGGATCTTCGACATGAGGGAGGATCAATAGGCCCCACAAAATCAATTCCCCACTTCTCAAAGGGCTTAAGAGCGAGCACCGGCGTGAGAGGAGCTGCATGTGCTAATGTGGGTTTGCCCATTCGTTGGCATTTGTCGCATTTCTTACAGTATGTGTGCGAGTCTTTGAACAGCGTTGGCCACCAATACCCAGCCAATAAAATCTTTCTTGCCGTCAATTCACCAGCAAAATGCCCACCGCAAGGTTCGTCATGCAAAGCCCTCAACACTAGGTTTGCTTCTTCTTCCTCGAGACACCTTCGATAAATGCTCTCATGAACAAAATATCGATAGAGTTGCCCCCCAATGATGCTATGGTGCTTCGCCAATGCTAACAGTTTTTGCTTCTCTCTCTTGCTTGCTCCTGGCGGATATTTAGTGGTGCATAAGAAGTTCACCAAGTCGGCATACCAAGGTACTTTAGCATCAACCTGGAATAGATGCCCATCAGGAGCATCATCGGGAACACTAGAGATTGGCTCCTCATTAACAATTCGAGATATATGGTCAGCCAATATATATGCTTTGCCTGGTCTGGTTACTACTGTGAACTGAAATTCTTGGAGAAGTAGCATCCACCTCATCAATTGCCCTGATAGCTCGGGTTTATTAATGATGTACTTTAGGGCTTCATGATCCACATAAAACGTGAAATGCTTTCCCATCAAGTAATGCCGATACTTGTTTACCGCAAAGATCATCGAGAGGCATTCCTTCTCCGTAGTCGTGTAGTTCCTCTCAGTGCTATTCAAATTGCGACTTGCGTAATAAATAGGGTGGTCCAACTTCTTTTCATCGGCTTGGCATAGCACTGCTCCAACCGCAGTATGAGAAGCGTCGGTATGCACATGGAATTCTTTCGTCCAATCGGGTGCTACCAAAATCGGTGCATTTATCAATCTCTCTTTGATCGAGTCGAATGCAACTTGACACTCTTCAGTCCATTGGTATTGTTGGTCTTTCCTCAAAAGATTCGTCAGTGGTGCCGCTATGGATGCAAAATTTAATATAAAACGTCGATAATAATTCGCATGCCCCAAGAATCCTCTGAGTTGCCGCAAGTTTTGTGGCGGTGGAAGTTGTCCAATTTTTTCTACTTTATCCTCGTCGACCGCGATTTCTTTTTCGGAAATAACATGTCCCAAAAGCAATCCTCTTCGCACTCCAAATGTGCACTTTTCAGGATTCAATGCGATGCCTTTTCCAATGCTTCTTCTTAAAATAGCTTCGATCCTCTCCATCATGTTTTCATCGTTGCCTCTGATCGCAAAGTCATCGAGGAATATCTCCATCCAATCTTGCAAATAGTCTTGATATGCAGCTATCATTGCTCTCTGGAATGTGGCCGGCGCATTGCATAATCCAAATGGCATCACACGATATGCGTACGTGCCCCATTCCGTGGTGAAAGTAGTTTTTGATTGATCCTCTTCATGGATTTGGATCTGGTTGTACCCACTGAAACCATCCAAAAATGAGTACAATTTATGGCCAGCCACTCTGTCCAAGATTTGATCAGTAAAGGGCAAGGGGAAATGATCCTTCTTCGTGCGCTCGTTCAACTTTCGATAATCTATGCAAATACGGATTTTCTTATTTTTCTTGTGAACAACTACAATTGGTGATACCCATTCACTGGATGCAATGGGATATATGAATCCTGCTTCCAATAATTTAGTCAATTCCAACTTGATCAATTCCGAGTAGACTGGATTCGTCCGCCTGAGTCGTTGACATATTGGTCGGGTGCCTTCTTCCAAATCTATATAATGTTGGCAGATTCGGGGATCAATTCCTCTCAGATCATTGTATGACCATGCAAAGGCCTTGCTGAAATTTTTGAGTGCCAACTTAATACAATCTCGTACTCCATCTGGTAGCTCTGACCCCACACTCAAGAACTTTTCTGGAAAAACTTCCCATTTTTCCAACTGAGCTTCTCGCGAATATTCCTTATTCCTTGATGAAGTTGTGATTGGAATGTGCTCTCCGATCACGCGTGCATGGTTGGCCAGTAAATCATTGTTTTGTTCTGTTTCGGTTGAACCTAATTTCTTTAATTCAGCTTTTGCAATGGCTTCCGACGCTTTAGTCTTACTCTTCGCTTCTTTTTCCGATTCTCGACTTCTCTTTAGAATCTCTGCCTCTAGCATTCTAACTCTTTCTCTCAATTGTTGCACTTCCATTGTCTGAGCTAACTCCAGCTCCAGCTCTTCTTTTGAAGTTCCCTTCTCCAGGGATTGAGTAGCTTTGTTTTTACTTGCGTCTATACTCAACATGTGGCACTCAAATTCTCTTGTATGTGTCAACCATCTCAACAATTCGTGATCGGAATCGTCGTTATAGAGCAATGGATTTTGATACTCTCCCATCTTCGTGTCTTGATTCTTAAAGAGCTGCAAGTTGAACCCGTCTTGAAGCAGATTCTTGTAGGTGTCCGTGTTCAAAGAAAACCTAGCTCGTGCAATCTCGTGCCTTGCTTTCTCCTTCTCTTTCTTTTCCATCTCATCGACTATTATTGTTTTCTTCTTGTTGCTCGAGGGTGGGGATACTTGTATTTGAATCCGATCAGACTTTGGCCCTATTGAAATAAAACCTGTGCGCCAGTCATGCACACATTCGGCTTGCACCAGCCATGGCCTCCCAAGTAGGATCGAGAAGGTAGCCTCTGAGGTCCTTGGTCTTACTATCAGATAATCAACTTTAAACTCTAGACCGCCCACAATTGTGCTTACATTCTTCAAAAGACCCGCAGGCTTCACTTGTGTTTGATCTGCCATTCTCAAGGACATCGGCGTTTCTTCCATGTGGTTGAAGCCCAAAGCTTTCATCATGAACTCAGTCATTAAGTTGAGTGCGGCTCCACTATCTAACTGAGCACCGAGGACTGCATATCCTTTAATCTCGACCGTCACAGCTGGAGCATTCGAGTCGATTTGCGTCGTAATACTTTGAATGATTCCTTGGACATCTTTATCTTGTCTATTTTTATCTCGAGCTTTCCTCGGCTTCTTAATATATTCGTTGTAGAATTGTTTCCTATAAGCAGGTGAACATTTTAGCAATGTGCCAATATCCAGCGTGACTTCCGTCTCAGCAAGCAACTTTACAATATCTACTTCTTCCGAACTTTGTCTTTCCTTTCTACACTTCGGAGCCCTTAATCTTTCAGGGAATGGTGCTATGCCCGGCACAAACTCCTTGGTCACTGGTGGAAGAATCTCAATCTCTTCCCCATCCTCAAGCTTTGCTGCTCAGCAAATCCTCCAACTTGGTTTTCTACCTCTTCACGCTCAGCGATCTTCTCTTGACTCCCTTCTTCACCTTCGCCTCCTGGATTCTTCTTCGAATACTCTTGAGTCCTTGTGACTACTGCCACAGTTGGCTCTTTATGTGGTTTCTTGGCCTCGTAAGCGTCCACAAAGTGCATTGACGAGCTAGAGCCTTCTTGAGGGTTCGGTGTCTTGAACACTACTCCGATCGTAGGAACTTGCTCTTGAGCTCTCGTTGTGGAATGCATCTGAGTATCAACATAATTTGAGGACCCTACTGGTCCTTTTTCCTTGCCGGCGGCGGCTCTTCGTTTTGGACAATCTTCATCAAAGTGGCCCTCCCCACTACAGTACCTACATAGTGGGGTATAATCAATTGGTTTCTTTTCGTTTGGACATCTAGATTGAGTATGGCCAAAGCCATGGCATCTCCAGCACTGGATTGGACCATCTCTTCTTTGATCACGTGCGGCTCCTCTTGGATAGTCTCCTCCTTGACCCTGAGCACCATATCCATAAGTCGGTCTGTTTTCCCAACGAGATGTAGGTGGGACACCTTGACCGGGCAATCCCGTGTAAGGTCTTTCTCTTGTATCTCCTGATTTCATGGTCCTCTCTTCATAGGCTCTCTTGTTGTAACATCGATCCTCCGTGTGATTTGTCCTTCCACAAAAAGTGCAACGCATTCTAGGTGGTGATCTATCTGTGAATACTCTCGAGACTGTAGGGCATTCTGAAGCCAAATGGCCGTAACCATGGCACTTTCCGCACCATGTATTTGATCGAAACACTTGATTCGGGTTTGTTGTGACCTCTGGTTTTACTGTGTATATCTCCTGAGTCATTGTGGCAGCTTTTATGGCTTGCGTGACCAACTCCAATATTCGTTCTTCAGTTAGCGCAGGCTTTGTCTCGCCTGGCGTGCTAGTGGCAGCTACAAAAGCTGGGGTCGTCAATGCGGGACTTCCTTGGCCCGGATCTTTCATTGGTATGTTTCCTGGGCCTCCCATTGGCTCATATAAGAGCTCCATTTTCCTCTGTTGACATAATTGTACTTCCTCCCAAAGTCTCGCTTGTTCCTTAGCATCCATTAAAGTCGCAGGTCTTGTCAGGCTGATATGCTGCCGTGCCGTAGGATCTCTCAATCCCGAAATGAATCTTCTTTTCAATGTCTCATCGTTCGGGGCATTTGCGCCCATCTTTCTTACCAACGTTTCCATTCTCTGAATGTAGTTATCGATGCTCTCATTGACTCCTTGTCGCAAGTAATCCATCTGTTGGGCCAATCTATCTTGGAAGCCTTGTCGTCGAAACTTTGCCAAGAAGGCTTCCTTGAGCATCTGATAAGTTCCACGCTCTTGTGGTGTCAGATTCCCATACCAATTGGCTGCCTCATCACGGAGAATAGCCGGAAAAATTCTCAACCTTTGATCCTGGTCAACTACGTCATTGGCCTCACAAGTAACCTCAAACAACTGGATAAAACTATCCGGATCTTCGTCCCAAGTACCTGAAAACTTGGTGAAGTCCCCCAAGTGAACCGAAATCCACTGAGCCATTTCGAACAGAGGTGTGATGTCAATATCACTTCGATCCCAAAAATTTAATGCACGCAGCTTCAGGATCCCTCCTTCAAACTTCCGCACTTGATTCGCAACTCTCCTACGGGAGTACACGTTTTTGGCTGATTTCTTCGAGCCAATGGAGGTCCACTCACCTGGCGGTTCCCACCTTCTCCTTTCTCTTTCAAGGGCTCTTCTCTGAGCGCGTTCCTCTCTTTGAGTTTGTGTTGCTCCTGACGATGAGCTCCCCTCGCTCATGTACTAGATCTTGGGGTCCGCAAGCTCGGCCAACCTGTGGCGCTAGGCGAACCTATGGCACTCTCTTATAGAGACGTACCAAGCTATTCCCGACAAACGCACCAAAATGATAGGTTCCTAAGCCCAAGGAAAAGATGATTGTGGAAGCTTTTATTTTGCTTAACCCCTCGCAATCGGTCTACTTGGATTACCTGGAGCCCATAATTACCCCTCGAGGAATCCTCCCTTTGTATATGTACTAGTTCATATGCTTCCCGGCAAACGCACCAAAATGTAAAATTCTAAGTCCAAGGAAAAATGCCTATACACCATGATATTTTACCCAACTCTCCTTACTAGGTCAATTTTGGTTTCCCCTAAGTCCACAATTTCACTCCAAAGTTTTGATGGAGGAGGCGAGAAAACGCATGCACGATTGGATATCCACCTACAGTGGTCACTTCCTGTAACCTCCCTTTCTTCACTCAACCCCCTCCTTTCACGTCGGGTTCACGTATGTGGTCGGGTTCACACGCGCTTAGGGGTGGTGCACACAGAGTGCCAAGAAAGTGACAAAGGAGGGAGGTGTTAAGTGAAGGTTGCACGTGGGATAATATTAAAAGGAATCCTTGCCATGACAATGATGGTCAACAATGTTGTGAACATAAAATTCCTACTTCATCACCATGGACAACATTGGTAATTAGCAGCTTATTCAATCACGAAAATCAAAGTGAATTTTGAGACCAGACAATCCATAAAGCCCAACATTTTTTTTTCAGGAGCCAAAAATCCATTGCAATGAAAGAAAAAAATCTCAACCAAGAGTAACAGCAGTTAGGAAAAATGGTCAGCATGCATGTGAACCACTCATTAGAGCCACTTCCAATGGTTTCCTAAACCTTAAGGGCATTGCATTAGTGAACAATAAAGCTCCTGGGCCATCAGCAGATAGACTAGTGCAACATCAGAATGGGTGAATGTACGAATATATTAGCCAAGCCAAGATGTCATCCACTTTGAATATTGAGCAGATTCTAGCGCTACAAAATATAGGGGGTATCTCATACTAGTGAAACATCCCAAAGAAAACAAGGAGGGCCTATATTCTTGCATTAATCCAAGCTTCAAGAACAACGCATTGAGCAAGCTGAGCAGATGCTAGGCTCCACCATGATTAATAAGCATACGGGACAAATCATCACAGGCAAATGCAAACAAAATACGACATATTGCAAGGCGAACATCCAAATCAGAACTGAACGCCAGCAATTGGCTAAAGAATGGAAAAGTTCTATTGCAATTTTCCTCACTTAGATTCGGGCCTAGCTCCTCCAAAACGTAACCTGTTCATAGGTCATTTCCACAAATGAAACAACTGTCAAACGTCCATAAGCTTCAATTCTGCGCTCATAGTCATATTCTCCAACAGTTGATGATGACATCAAATTGAGATCAGATATAAGATTTGCAATAAAACAGAGCGATGAATTTGCAGAGGCAAATCGTAACAATGATTTAGATACGACTTACAAAGCTAAGCCCTTCTTTGGGATGTTCGGCAAGGTCTCTGTGCTACAGAGTCTAAGTCACCCTCTTCTTTCTTCCAGATTATCATCGGGGTTACTTGCTCCAAAGCTTAACGGCTCCTCCCCTGATGGGCACCCCCCCTGTCTCTGATGGATTCCCCTCCGACAGCACCCGTAGTGTTCTATTTCTCTTCCTTCTTTGCTTGGACTTTTATGAATGATCAGCAGAAGAAGTTCATGAGAAGAACCTTTGACTGCGTTCCCTCTGGCACCAAATACTTCAATATTCTATTCCTCAAGTCTCTGCCCAAAGGGGAATCTGAAGTCCTCATTCTCTGTGCACCCTTGTCAGGAAGATTGCGATAAATAGAGAGCCTGAAAGAGCGAAAGCAAAAGTAAATGTGCAATGACCATCACGCCTGGGCAGCACAAATCCAGGATGACCGAGGAGTCATTGTAGCCATGATAAAGTGTTCTGAGACATATCCTGACCCAAGGCGGTCGAGAAAGCCCATATAGTGAGCATCACAAAGAACACATCCGGAATCGATCGCCACCGAAAACAAGTTCAAGAACCAGAAGCAGGGCAGCATAAAATTTTATAGAAGGTTTTTAAAAAAGTGGAGGGCAAGCGTAGCCTCCAAGAATATCTTTAGCACACTATCCCTCTCTGATCAAGTCATTTAATTGTGTTTTCTTGAGCCCATACACTTCATCCACGCAATGCAACCTTTAAAATTTGTGATATACACAGCCCTTCATCTCATGCTTGTCAAACATTGAAGACTGAAGCCAAAATAGGACGAGTTGCAACCATGTGATTCAGATTTCTTCCTTCAGAGTATTGCATTTAGATTTCCTTTCTATTCTATAGAGGTAGAGCACTAATACAGAAGCCCAAATCGAACCATGCACTGCATAATCTCTTATCAATATGTAAATAACATAACACAAGGAGTCCAAGCAAACAACAACAAGTCTTGAAATGAATTTGATAGTGCTTTCCTGCCTCTAGAAAGTGCCTTTCCCCCCCCCCCCCTGTTCTGTTCCTTTCCTTTAACTCTTGACACCTGTCTTGCAAGGGCGACCATACCACCTGCTGTTGTGATGACCATAAGTGTACGATAGCACTGAAACGTCTTCTTTCACAACCAACCATAATAATGGATGGAAGTAGGTGGAACAACAATGGACTGATCATAACCAAAATAAACAGCAGAATTTTGATAGGCCACCACCTTGAGTGCCACAAATCTCTCGAGTCATTCATATATATTTTCTTCGTACCAATGGCCGTTAGAAACCTCAAGAAGAAGAAATGGAACATTCCATGCTAATCTGGAGCACTCCCCTTGTATCTGCAATCAACATATAATCTGCAAACAGGAAGCATGCTTGTGCACGAAAACCAACAAATGATACAGTTAACACACTCTCACACTCAAAGAGGAGCACACACACAAATTGAGGCAAGGAAGAATGATCTTCTTCTTCTTCTTCTTCTTCTTCTTCTTCTTTTTCTTTTTCTTCTTCTTCTTCTATTACATAAAAGGAATATACAAGAATGACCTAATACAACAATACAATTAGTGCAATTTATAAAGAACAATACATAAGGAAAAAACCAATGTCCATGAATGAGTGAGCTGGAAAGAAACAAGTGTGCCATCACTCTCAGTAGATGAATCTAGTAAAGCTCACTAAAGTATTTTTGACGTATAACAGGGTGACCACTATACATGTCTGACAAATGAAAAAGTGATATGTGTCATCCTCGATCATCACATGTTGAGCTTGATATCTCAACATTATATGCATGAGGCCCAACCTCTCCTCAAGAAAAGAAAATAAGGGAATTCTAGGAATTCCATGCTCTCTTTCTATAAGGAACTTCACAACTTTCTTTTCAAAAATGCAAGGTATTTAACATGTAACTTCTCTTTAGACTTAGACTTGGACTCCACAATCATTCGCTTCCCAATACTGAATAAAATCATTCCATATGCATAATTTGGAAATTAACTTTTGCCTCTCTAACCTTGAAGTTCAATTTCCGAAATTAATACCATTTTATACCAAATTTTATAACCCTATCCTTGTGTAATAGAAATTATGTATCCATGAGGTGATCACTTTTGAGGTAATCCCAATTTCCTCACCAGTGAATAGTTGAGGAGTCATCATTCATGATTCTTGCTCTCTGTCCATTCATATGCCCTCTAACTTTATGGTTGAGCACTTTGTTTCGCTTTGTTTGAGTAAGGTGAACACTTAAGGATGTATTCATAGGGGTACCTGGATGTGCTACTGGGTGTGAAACTTATGCATCTCTTGTGTGATGGCCGACTTGTCACGACACTCATTCTCCCTGCTTTTTTTCAATAGAATGTTGTTTGAGAAGAGTTAAAAACTTGAGGTTATAACTATGGTGTTTGAAGCTTTGATACCAATGCTACTTGAACATTCTTTACATGTACCTATATGTTGGTGTAAATTACAAGCCTACACATTTGGCTCAAAGGATGCATTGAAGTCTATACATACATGAAGAAGCATAGGAACATATGCTAGTGGTTAATTACCACTTTACCTCATTGTAAAAGTCAAACTGACTTGGAATCTCTTGTAATCACCTACCAAAAGGATTCGTGGAAAATTAGTTGCTTGATTGAAAGAATATCTCCAAGCATTTAGGAGCTTGATCATAGGGAGCCAAAAGTTTGAATTTGAATTCAAATTTTTAGTCATCTCTTATAAAAATGGATATGAAAAGTCGCGGGAGAGAGAGAGCACTCCCGAGCCTAGCATTTCTGTTTTTGAGTGTGTGTGAGGTCTACACTCAAGCCCACACCTCTCTACACCATTTGGCAATGAGATTCATGCCAATGGAGTTGTATACAAATGTTCATTAATACATACATTCATATTGTCTATCTTTGAGTTCTCTGTTAGTCTACTCAAAAGTTTGTCAACTTGTCAAGGGCATATCTCGGTCAATTCTTCACCAAATTCAGTGATTCAAAGCTTGTTGGATTCAGCTTAAAGTAATCTACATGCTGTCAAAGTTTGATGACATTCTATTCAACCATTTTGGAGAAATCTGCATCGAGGTGAACTCTAGTCATTTTCTGCTACAGTCCTAAAAAGTCGGGGGTATAGCTTAACATGCTAAATTGATTTCACTTAGCATAGTTTATCATTTTACATCATTCCACTTGGAATAGGTATCTTGCTAAGCTAATTAGATACCCCTCAAAGGAAGTTTTCCAATTCCTACTGTGGTGGTCATACTCAGCAAAATACTCAGCAGGTGTCAAGCCATAAATAGAAGGTTTTCTTGAGTTTGTGACTTCCAAAGTTATCTGTTTTGATTCAATCATTGCACACATCATTTCCAAAGGACATAGGACATTTTATGGTGTCATTGGAAAGCTAAGGAGGTCTAGTTATCAACTCTGAAGCAAAAGAGGGTTGGTACAAAGCAGGTTTAGCAGTACCTACTCAGTCTCTTGGAGCATGTTACACTTATGTGTTCCTCGAGTAGCTTTGATGTGAACCTTTTCCCTATACATGGGCACTTTTTACTCTAGTGTTGGCTAGAGGTTTTTTCCCCATGTTAACACATACTTGATACTCTCATATGTGGTGGTACTTTGTACTTAGGGATATTATTCAGCTTTTACTTTAGTTCAGTTCATCGATCAATAGAGAGAGCTATTCCAGCCATCAACTTCTTCGTGTGTCTTGCTGCATTTGTGCTCTTTGTGTGTGCTTCTTGTGTGTCTCTCGCACTTCTACACACACCCAAGAGTGGTATCAGAGCAGGTTCAGCTTCTTCTCAAGTTTCGGTTTTTCACGTCGCAGCGCGTGCGCACTTTAACAGTGCAAATCGACTTCGAAGCATAGAAGTGTGAATTTCAACGGCCCGGAAACATTTCCACCAGGTGTGTTGGAGTTTTACCCCCATTTCGAAGCCATTCGTGCAGTCAGAATCGCCATCAGAGTGACGGTTTGTGAGCTGAAATTTCAGCACTCATTTCAGCTTTCGTTGAAGTGAAGATTTTGTCACATTCTTGTTCCTTAGTGAAATGGCGGGCAGCAATGACTTGTTTGGCATGCTTCAAGCTGAAGATAAGCTTGATGGGACCAACTATCCGATGTGGTCTTACATGATGAAGCATGTTCTTGTTGCAAAACAGCTTTGGAACATAGTGGCAGATGTAGATCGAAGATCGGCAGGTGCTTCTACTTCACAATCTATTGTCACAGATGGAGCTTCTTCTTCGAGTGCAGTGGTTTCTCCTTCTCCACCTACACAGGAGCAGCTTAGATGGGATGGAAAAGATGCTCAAGCTCATGCTTTGATTGCGCTTTCAGTGAAGCATCATATAGTTCCACACATTCGGTCATGTTCTACATCGAAACATGCAGGAGACACTCTTGCTTCTTTGTATGCCGTGCGTAATGAAGCACGTGTTGCATACTTGAGGAAGCAACTTGAAGATGTATGTATGGTTGAAAATGAGTCGGTGGATGTGTATGTGACATGCATCAAGGACTTGAAAGAGCAATTCGCAAACATAGATGAGATCATTGCAGATGCATCACTCATTTCTACATTGTTGAAAGGATTACCGGAATCTTTTCAAAGCTTTGCTACTACACTTCGCTTGGTTGCAAAAGGAAATCGAAATATGTATGCATTTGATGAGGTTGTGTCTCTTCTTTTGCAAGAAGAGCAATCTAGAGTGAATAGGAGTGGTTTGATTGAGGGAACGCAAGCACTTGCTATCTCACAAAAGGGGAAAAGCAAGCATGGTTCAGCTTTGGGTTCATCAAAACCAAAGCCTCAAGCTTCCTCTTCCACTCATTTCTCTAATGATGGTGATTTGCAAAAGAAGAAGAGATGCAAATATTGTCGGAAGGGTGAAAGCTTGCTAAACGCAACGAAAAGAAGAAGGAATCCGGCATGTCTATTGCTGAAAATTCAGCAAATGCAAAGAATGATGAAGCTAACATGGCTCAAGATTTTTGGCCATGTGTTGTTACATGTCATTATGATGCTTCTTTACATTCTAAATGTATGGTTGTGAGTGAGGCTGATTCGGATTGGTTCTTTGATAGTGGTGCTTCAAAGCACATAACATCATGCAAAAGATTTTTTGCCTCTTTGAAAGATGCACCTAAAGGAGGACATGTGGTATGTGCAAACAATGCCTCTTATCCTATCATTTGAGTAGGAGAAATTGAGCTTACGGCTGCAAATGGAGGTTTGATTCTCTTGAAAAATGCATTGTATGTGCCCGGTATAAAAAAGAACTTAATTTCAGTTCCGTTGATTGCCAAAGCTGGACTTCATGTACACTTTGTTGATGATAAGTGTATGATTCATGATTTCAGCAATGGCGATGTTATTGTGATGTCCGGTACATTATGTAATGGTTTGTATCGCATGGATGCATACAAGAGGGCTGCCTCGAATGCCTTAGTTGCTCATACTTCTTCCATGGCTGAAATGGAGCTTTGGCATGCTCATTTTGGTCATTTAAACTTCAATAGTTTGCTCAACTTGCAAAAGAAGGACATGGTTATTGGCTTGCCTACACTTGAGTCCATTGAAAAGCATGCATATGAAGGTTGCATTCTTGGAAAAATGCATTGTGCTTCTTTTCCAAAAGATAGTCATACACACACTACCCAAAAATTGCAACTTGTTCATAGTGATGTATGTGGTATAGTCAAGACTCCATCTTTTGGGAAGCATGTATATTTTGTTACCTTCATTGATGATGCTACTCGCCATACATGGGTGTATCCTATGAAAGCAAAGAATGAGGTATTTTCTTGCTTCAAAGCATTTTTAGCTATGGCTGAAAATTTTTCTTCACAAAAGCTTTTGACTCTACGCACGGATCGTGATGGTGAATACATGTCACATGAGTTTAATGTTTTTCTTCGTGAAAGAGGTATTTCAAACCAATGTACGGTGCCATATACACCTCAACAAAATGGTGTTGCCGAGCGTAAAAATAGAACTCTACTTGAAATGGCACGATGTATGGTTAAAGGAAAGCATCTTCCTCATAAGTTTTGGATGGAAGCGGTCATGTGTGCAAACTATGTGTTGAATCGCTGCCCTACAAAAGCATTGAGAGTCATCACTCCTTATGAGGCTTGGAATGGTCATAAACCTATGGATAGTCATATGCGTGTGTTTGGTTGTTTGGCATATGCTCTTGTGCCATCACAACAACGTCACAAACTTGATGACAAGGCAAAGAAATGTATATTTGTTGGTTATAGTGCTGAAAGTAAGGGATATCGGTTGTACCATCCATTAACGAACACAATTATTGTGAGTCAAGATGTGGTATTTGCTGAAAATTCAGTTTTCCCTCTACTTGAATGCAAAAAACTGCCAACAGTTAGCTCACAAGATGTGTTCGATACACTCATAATGGTGCGCTTGACTATGGCCATGTAGAGCAACCAACTGAGGTTCAAAGGGCTGAAAAATTCCAGCCAAATAGGGCTGAAAATGCTGAGAATTTCCATCCAAACATGGCTGAAAATTTTCAGCCAAAAATTGCCAAAACTGTTGGAAATTTTCAGCCACATATGGCTGAACATTTGCGTCAAAATATGGCTGAAACTAAGCATGAAATTCAGCCCACGCATGATGTACATATTGAAGATGTTTTACATAATGAACACATGTCTATCAAGAGTGCACAATCTATGCCAAAGTGGCTGAAACAAACTTTGCAGGACAGCAAATTGAGTGCACCTTTACTTAGTAGAACAAGATCAAGCTCTCACCATGCATCAAGTAATTTTGTGGATTATTCTCTTATTGCTACAGCATGTAATGAAGAGCCACTTTCTTTTGAAGATGCATGTGACGATCCACAATGGATGAGTGCTATGCAATCAGAAATGGATTCCATACATAGAAATGGTACTTGGGAGTTATATGAATTGCCAAAAGGAAAGAATGCCATTGGTACAAAGTGGGTTTATAAGATTAAGAGAAAATCTGATGGTAGCATTGATCGCTACAAAGATAGATTGGTTGCCAAAGGATATGCGCAACAATATGGCATTGACTATGAGGAAACTTTTGCACCTACTTCACGCATGACTACCATTCGTACCGTGGTTGCATTGGCTGCCCATCGAGGTTGGAAAGTGCATCAATTGGACATAAAAACAGCCTTCTTGAATGGAGATTTGCAAGAAGAGGTCTATGTGAAGAAACCTCCTAGATTTGCTATGAAAGGGAAAGAGCATATGGGTTGTCGCTTGCATAAAGCCTTGTATGGTCTCAAGCAAGCTCCACGTGCATGGTATGACAAAATACATAAGCACTTGATTGCTCTTGGATTCACATGTAGTCTGATTGAAAGCACACTCTATGTACGCAAAAATGGGGCTGATCTTATAGTGCTTGTTATTTATGTCGATGACATACTCTTGACTGGGTCATGTGATGCAAAACTTGACATTCTTATGGCTGATTTGCAACATACTTTTGATGTCACTTATCTTGGTCTTTTGAGCTAGTATCTTGGCATCCAGTTTGTATCCGTTGAGGGGGGAGTTGTTATGCATCAAGCAAAGTATGTTGAAAAACTGCTTCAGCGTTTTGACTTTGAGGATTGCAAGCCAGTTTCCACACCAGTTGAGACAGGATTCAGGTTCTCAGTTGAGGATTCCAGTGATGCATTTGACACTTCTCTTTATCAGCAAGCAGTGGGATGTCTTATATATGCATGCAACACAAGGCCAGATATACAGTATGCAGTTTCCCAGTTGAGTCGATTCATGCATAGGCCTGGCACTAAGCATTGGCAAGCGGTAAAACGTGTGTTTAGATATCTTTGAGGCACTTTGAGCTTAGGTCTCTTTTATGGCAGAGATGTTCAGCCATGCTTGCATGCTTTTACAGATAGTGATTGGGCTGGTTGTTGTGATACTCGCGTGTCCACTAGTGGTAATTGCTTTTTCCTTGGAGACTCATGCATATCTTGGTTGAGTAAGAAGCAACCTACAGTGGCGACATCGAGTTGTGAAGCTGAGTACAGGGCAGTTTTCACAGCGACAGTGGAGTGTATATGGATGAGACGCCTATTGATGGATCTTTGCATGGAGATTGATACTGCTACGCATATTCTCACTGATAGTCAGAGTGCTTTGGCTGTTGCACGAAACCCAGTGTTTCATGCACGGACCAAACATATTGAGGTGCATTATCACTATGTGAGAGAGCGCCTTCATGCAAGAGATATTGATTTGGTATATGTGCCTACACAAGATAATGTGGAAGACATATTCACCAAAGCTCTTCCACGGGAAAAGTTTGAAGCTTTCCGCAAAGCTTTAGGCTTGTTACCTTGTGGGGGCTGATCTGTCACTCCCTATATGTGTTCACATCATTCGCTTCAGGGGGGGTTTGTTACACTTATGTGTTCCTCGAGTAGCTTTGATGTGAACCTTTTCCCTATACATGGGCACTTTTTACTCTAGTGCTGGCTAGAGGTTTTTTCCCCATGTTACCACATACTTGATACTCTCATATGTGGTGGTACTTTGTACTTAGGGATATTATTCAGCTCTTACTTTAGTTCAGTTCATCGATCAATAGAGAGAGCTATTCCAGCCATCGTCTTCTCCGTGTGTCTTGCTGTGTTTGTGCTCTTTGTGTGTGCTTCTTGTGTGTCTCTCGCACTTCTACACACATGCATCAGAGCATCCTTCCATCCATCCCAACAGTGGTATCAGAGCAAACTAAGGTAAAATGGGAGATGGTTTTCCTTCATTTATTGACAAATTGGATAGGAACAACTATCAAGCATTGTCTCTAAGGATGAAGACCTACTTACAAGGAAGGAGTCTCTATGGGTACATCTCAGGAGATGAGGAATCGCCCTCATTCAAAGCAAGAGGATTACCAACCAAGGAAGAACATGAAAAGCTCAACACATGGTGTGCTAAGGATGCATTGGCAAGGTCTTATTTACTCAATTCTATATCTGATTTTGTTTTGCCACATATTAGAAATTGTAAGACATCCCAAGAGACTTGGGAAACCTTGTCATCATATTTTTCCTCCAACACAAGGGCTAGGAAAAATCAGTTGTGGATTGAATTCACAACACTAAGGAAGCAACCTAAGCAAGCTGTTTCAGAATTTGTGACCAAGATTAAAGATGTAGCAGATCAGTTAGCAAGCATAGGAGAAGAGATTGAAGAAGAACAGATTGTAAGGCAAGTGATCAATGGGATCAAGGCTGATGACAAATGGGAAAGCTTCACCACTGCCATGGATCTCTACATGGACATGCACACTCCAGATCTTACAACCCTCATGGGAAAATTGTTTACTCATGAAGCAAAGCTCAACAAAAATGGAGACACATCCAAAGGTAATAACTCTTCTGCCCTATACACTCATAAGAAGTCTAAAGATAAAGGCAAGAGCAAGAAGGTGGAAGATGAAGGATCAACCTCTCAAGCCAACTATGCAGGGAGAGGTAGATCTTCAAGAGGAAGGGGCAGAGGAGGTAAGCCAGGTAGGGGGAGATCTTATAACTCCTCACCATGCAACATTTGTGGTTTATCAAATCATACTACAGATGAGTGTTTCAGGAATTACAAAAATCAGAGAGGAAGAGGATACTAAAGAGGTGGCTACTCACAGTCAAGAGGTAGATTCAACAATCACCAAGGTTACAACAATAATTACAACAACAACTACAACAATAATTACAATGGCAACTACCAAGGAGGATTCAAATCCACGAAGGATTACAACAACTATACAGAGGAGCAAGATGACTCTCTTCTAATCATGAACATGACATCAAAATCAGGTACAAATGATGACCACCTATTCTACATTGACTCAAGATGCTCAAATCATGTGGCTGGCAATGTAGCATTACTCTCTGATCTTGAGGAACCAAAAGGTAAGCATCAAGTCCAAACAGGTGATGACACAAAGCATTCTATAGTTAAAGTTGGAAATGTTAAGACTTGTGATGGAAATCAGAATTTGTTGAGCAGGGTACTCTATGTACCAACCATTACCAAAAATTTGATGAGTGGCATGGTAAGAGACCTTCACTTGACAATTGCAAAATATTTGTATGTGTAGCATATGTACACATTCCTTCTTAGATAAGAGGTAAGCTAGACCCAAAGGCTGAAAAATGCATCTTTATTGGGTATGATTTAAATAAAAAAGGTTACAGGTTTATAATCCTATCAATAAGGGGTTTATGGTAAGCAGAGATATTGTCTTTGATGAAAATGATTCTTGGTATGAGAATGAATGCAGGAAGGTCAAATTACCCTATGATTTGGAAGAGGAATTTCCAAGTCTTACAAAGGAGGAACCTATTCAGAATGAAGCCTCAAGTTCAGATAATGAAGACACTATCAATCTTGAAGAATTCAAAGCATGAAAATCCAAAGGCAAAATGAAGATGAAGAAGCTTGAAGACATACCTGAATCCTCAACTCAACCATTTAGAAGATCACAAAGAGAAAGCAAGAAACCTATCAGATATGGATATGATACATCTCTTATTACTAAACATTCTGTTTATCTTGTTAAAGATTTATCAAATGAAGAACCAGGATCATATGAAGAAGCAATAACCAAATCAGAATGGAAAGAAGCTATGGATGAGGAGATTGATGCTCTCAAAGAGAGTCACACATGGGAGTTAGTACCTCAGAAGGACTCAATCAAGGTAATAGGGTCCAGATGGATCTATAAGCTTAAAAGAAATTCTGATGGCACAATCAATAGGTATAAAGCCAGATTGGTAGCCAAGGGTTTTACACAAACCCAAGGCATTGACTATGAGGAGACATTCTCACCTGTGGCCAAGATGCCAACCATCAGAGTGTTGGTAAGTGTGGCTGCATCAAAAAATTGGAATATGTACCAATTGGATGTCAAGAATGCTTTCTTGAATGGATGGATTTCAGAGGAGGTATATATGTCACAACCTCCTGGCTATGAGGACCACAAGAAGGTAACATATGTTTGCAAATTAAAAAAGGCTTTATATGGATTGAAGCAGGCACCTAGGGCATGGAATTACAGGTCAACTACATACCTCCAAGACCAAGGTTTTGTCATGAGCAAGGCAGATACTTCTCTGTTCATTAAGAGAAGTAATTCAGAGGTAATATACCTTTGTGTTTATGTTGATGACATCATCATTACAGGTAATGATGTCAATGGAATCAGATATATCAAAAGTCAAATGATGAAGGAGTTCAAGATCAATGATCTTGGTCTATTGAAATATTTTTTGGGACTTGAATTAGTCTACACTAATTCAGGGATATATATCACTCAAAAAAAATATGTACAAGATATGTTGAAGAAGTTTCACTTGCAGGATGCTAAAGTAGCAAGCACTCCAATGGAGGTAAACCTAAAACTAAGTGCACATGAAGGTGATGAAGTTAAGGACATTACAGGTTATCAAAGTATGGTGGGTAGCTTGAACTATGCTACCTTAACAAGGATAGATAATGCATATGGAGTTAGTGTGCTAAGTCAATTTATAATTTATACCTCACTTAGAGGCTGCCAAGAGAATCTTGAAGTATCTCAAGGGTACACAGAACCATGGTTTGTATTTCCCTTACACTTCAGATATTGATATCAAAGTTTACTCAGATGCAGATTGGGCAGGATGCAAGGATGATAGGAGGAGCACTTCTGGATATATCTCTTTTGCAGGTGACAAACCAATTTCATGGTCTTCAAAGAAGCAACCTACTGATGCTTTGTCTTCACAGAGGCAGAGTATAGAGGACTAGCTAATGCCACACAAGAAGCAATTTGGATTAAACTTTTGTATACAGAATTGGGTTTGTTTACTAGGTCTCCAATAATCTTTGGAGATAATACAAGTTCTCTTCACCTTGCAGCTAATCCTATTTACCATGCTAGGACCAAACACATAGAGGTCCATTACCATTATGTGAGAGAGAAATTGATAAGCAAGGATATTCAACTAACCTATGTATCAACCAACATGCAATGTGCAGATTTGTTGACTAAAGCTTTGGATGGAACCAAACTTTGCAGGTTCAAATCCATGATTGGATTGCAGGACATACTTGAAGATTGAAGATGAAGACTTAAGCCAAAATGTTTGGCTTGAGCGGGAGCTGTTGGTGTAAATTACAAGCCTACACATTTGGCTCAAAGGATGCATTGAAGTCTATACATACATGAAGAAGCGTAGGAACATATGCTAGTGGTTAATTACCACTTTACCTCATTGTAAACGTCAAACTGACTTGGAATCTCTTGTAATCACCTACCAAAAGGATTCGTGGAAAATTAGTTGCTTGATTGAAAGAATATCTCCAAGCATTTAGGATCTTGATCATACGGAGCCAAAAGTTTGAATTTGAATTCAAATTTTTAGTCATCTCTTATAAAAATGGATATGAAAAGTCGCAGGGGAGAGAGAGCACTCCCGAGCCTAGCATTACTGTTTTTGAGTGTGTATGAGGTCTACACTCAATCCCACACCTCTCTACACCATTTGGCAATGAGATTCATGCTAATGGAGTTGTATTAAAATGTTCATTAATACATACATTCATATTGTCTATCTCTGAGTTCTCTGTTAGTCTACTCAAAAGTCTGTCAACTTGTCAAGGGCATATTGCGGTCAATTCTTCACCAAATTCAGTGATTCAAAGCTTGTTGGATTCAGCTTGAAGTAATCTACATGCTGTCAAAGCTTTACGACATTTTGTTCAGCCATTTTGGAGAAATCTGCATCGAGGTGAACTCTAGTCATTTTCTACTACAGTCCTAAAAAGTCGAGGGTATAACTTAACTTGCTAAATTGATTTCTCTTATCATAGTTTATCATTTTACATCATTCCACTTGGAATAGGTAGCTTCCTAAGCTAATTAGATACCACTAAAAGGAATTTTTCCAATTCCTACTGTGCTGGTCATACTGAGCAAAATACTAAGCAGGTGTCAAGCCATAAATAGAAGGTTTTCTTGAGTTTGTGACTTCCAAAGTTATCTGTTTTGATTCAATCATTGCACACATCATTTCCAAAGGACATAGGACATTTTATGGTGTCATTGGAAAGCTAAGGAGGTCTAGTTATCAACTCTAAAGCAAAAGAGGGCTGGTACAAAGCAGGTTTAGCAGTACCTACTCAGTCTCTTGGAGCATCCATCCATCCATCCCAACACTATAGACTAAAGAAAGGTGGCTTCTCCTCCCATATGTGTCCTCTATATATAGCTCATAGCATGAGGTTGAGAACTACAATTAGCATGTGAAAGTTTACACTAATCTTGCCACATGTCCAAATCCTCAAGCTCTTGATATGTTTCCTTGTCAAATCTAATTAGCTCTAGTTATCTTGATTGGATACATAAACACACGTGCATACATACATATATACACACACACATACATACATGCATACATACATACATACATACATACATGCATACATGCATACATGCATACATGCATGCATACATACATACATACATACATACATACATACATACATACATACATACATACATACATACATACACACATACACACATACATACATACATACATACATACATACAAACATACATACATACATACATACATACATACATACATACATTATACATACATACATACATACATACATACATACATACATACATACATACATACATATACTTACTCAATCTCTTATCAATGGACTTTAAAAAAGGAATGACTTGAACAGAAGAAAAGTCTCCTTTTGTATTAATGAGAAGAAAGCCATTCTGTACATTTTTTCTATATTTTCTCTTATTCAAGGGGGAAGGAATCCTTTTTTTTTTAGTTCAACCCTAACTTCACTTATCATTTTTAATAGAAAATTACTAGATGAAAAAGGTAATATGCAGTTTCCAATAGTCTTTTGCTCTTGATCTCGTAGAAATGCACATTAGGGATATTGATGTATCACTTTACATAGTCTATCAAAGGATATTTACAGAGTCAAAAAGCATGCAAATCTGGTGGTAGGGATTCCCCCTTGGGATAAAACAATCCACGTAGTTGGCTACCACTCAAATAGCGAAAGATGTGCTTAGCCGCCTGCCAATGCTTGACACCTGGGCAATGCATAAACCTATCTGTGAGACAACAAATTGAATATCCGACCGAGTAATACATAAGTAAATCAAGCATCCAATAGCCTACAGATAGAGAACAACATCAAATGCATCTCTTGCATCATGAAGACTCAATCGTAAACCTGTCTCCATAGGAGTGACAATAGGTTTACAATCTTCAAGGCCAAAATGCTGCAATAATGTGTCAATATATTTTGTTTGACACAAAGCCATTCCACCATCAACCTGCATAAGTTGAATGCCCAATTAATGATGCAAAAGCCCCAAATCAAACATCTAAAATGAGACATGCAAATCAGCCTTAAAATCAGCAATGTGCTTCTCATGAGGACTAGTGAGTAGCATGTCATCAACATACACCACAATGATCAGAAGTACATCATTAGCATGCTTAACATATAAGGTGCTTTTAGTTGGACTCTTCTCAAAACCATGTGCAATTAGATAGGTATGTATCTTTTCATACCAAGCACATGGTGCTTGTTTCAAATCATATAAAGCCTTTCTTAACCTGCACAACTGGTTTTCATGCCCTTTCTGCACAAATCCAGGGGGCTGAAAAACATACACTTCTTCATGCAAGTTACCATTCAGAAATGCAGTTTTAATGTCTAGATGATGTACATTTCAACCATGATGAGCTACAAGTGCATAGATGCTGCAAGTAGGTGCAAAGGCCTAACCTTATACTTGTCAGCTGTTCCATCAAGCTTATGTTTCAGCTTGTATACCCACTTAGTGCCAATGGCCTTGTTTCCAGGAGGCAAGTCACATAAAGACCAAGTACCATTCTTCATTGTAGCATCATATTCAGATTGCATAGCAGCCATCCAATTTTTTGAATTCTGTGCTTCATCAAACGAAATAGGCTCATTCTCATCAGAGAGACTAGATGTAGCCATAGCATAACAATCTGATGCAAAAAAGGCACTATGAGAGCTTGATTGAGTATGATATGACAAATGTGCATCTAATTTGCTGTCATGCAAAGTCTACACCAGCCATTTTTGCATAGTTTTTGCCTCCTAAATATAAGCTCTCTCATCAACAAGTGCATCATGTAAAGCTGCATGAAAAATGAGATGATCTGCATCATCACATGAAACCTGCAAAGGCTTAGAAGTTGCCTCATTAGGACCACCACTAGACTGTCCACCTGTAAAAAGAGGTAGCAAAGTATCATACATGTCTTTGGAGCTAACAGATGTCTCCTTAGTACATGAAAGCAATGGCTAAATATCATCTTCCACAAAAACGAAATCACGGCTAACCAAAATGTGTTTAGTTTGTGGATGATATAGACGAGAGCCTTTACTTTCAAAACTGTACCCAACAACAATACATTTTACTCCTTTATCATCCAAAGTTCTACGATGTTGTTCATGCACTAATGCATATGCAAGACAACAAAAAACACACAGATGAGAAATAGATGGCTTGCGACCTTGCCAAGCCTCATATGGAGTCATAGACTATAGCGATTTAGTGGGACACCTATTGAGTACATATATTGCACACATAATAACCTCAAGCCAAAAACTATGTGGTAAAGCTTGACTCGTGACCATACACCTCGCCATCTCCATGAGTGACCTGTTCTTTTGTTAAACAACTCCAAGATTCAACAACAGGTAACACTAAGAGAATGAAAGCAATGACTTATCAGCCAAGATCCGATGCCAGGCATTGACTTCCCACATAAAACTCAACCTTTCAACATACATTCGATGCCAGGCA
Source organism: Ceratopteris richardii (assembly GCA_020310875.1). NCBI lineage: Eukaryota > Viridiplantae > Streptophyta > Polypodiopsida > Polypodiales > Pteridaceae > Ceratopteris > Ceratopteris richardii. The sequence goes on along the minus strand of CM035408.1, from coordinate 89,719,770 downwards.
TCCACTTGCTTGAAAAACTTCAACTTTTAAAAACATTTCACAGAAGACAAAACCTGGAGATGGAAGAAGAAGACTTATACACAGAACTTTAACTAGTTCTTATCATAGCTATGAAAAACTTAGAAGTTTACAAGTGCTTTCTCACTCAGAGAAGCCGGACTATACTCAATCATACAAAACGAGTACTAACTCACTTTCTCGTTGTCTTTCTCTACGCGTAAGTTGATACAAACTAACTTATATAGTTTTTTCAATCTCGTGACTTTTTAAAAAACTTTTAGAACTAAAGTGAACTAACTTTACAAGTATAATACACTTGTGAATTTGTCCCTTCACATAGGCATGTGGTTTTATTCTAAAGCTTTGACCTTCAAATATATGTCCAATTAGTGAGTGTTTCTCCAACAGCTCCCCCTCAATCACTAATTGACATTATCTGTTCCTTCATATCTTCTTCTTTTCTTTTACTCCTGCCATGCTTTTGAATCTGCTGGTCTTCACACCATCCAAGCTCTTTGTCATTATGTCTGCTATTTGATCTTTTGTAGAAATGTACTCCACCTCAATCTCTTTCTCCATTACCTTTTCTCTTAGGAAATGATAATGTATCTCTATATGTTTTGTTCTTGCATGAAATATTGGATTTGCTGCAAGATAAAGTGAACTCATATTATCTCCATGTATTGTAGGTATACCTTGATCAATACCCAAGCTTTTGAAGAGTGTCTGCATCCATATGACCTCCTCAGCTGCTTCCACAAGTCCTTTGTACTCAGCTTCAGTTGATGATAATGCTACTGTATGTTGTTTCTTTGAACACCAACTTACAATCTTTTCACCAATGTATATCATGTAGCCATGAGTTGATCTTTTGTCATCCTGGTTACCTGCCCAGTCTGAGTCACTATAGGCTCTCAACTTCAAATCTGATGTAAAAGGATAATATAATCCTTGCTTTATAGCTCCTTTGATATATCTGAGAACTCTTTGACCTGCAATCCAATGTGGGTCCTTTGGACAATGCATGAATTGTGACAAAACTCCCACTACATAACTAAGATCAGGTCTTGTTAGTGTAGCATAAATCAAACTACCCACAAGAGATTGATACTTCCTCATATCTTTGTATTATGCACCATCATATTTACTGAGCTTGTGATTAACTTCAAGTGGAGTTGAAGCTTCTCTGCAATTTTCCATATCAAACTTCTTCAATAAATTCAGAAGATACCTTTCTTGTGATACATATATGCCATGATCTGTATAAGTGACTTCCATTCCAAGAAAGTATGACAACTTTCCTAAGTCACTGATCTTGAATTCTTTCTCAAGTAATCTCTTTACCTCCTTGATTCCTTCATCTTAAGTACCTGTGATTATAATGTCATCTACATAAATACAAATGTAGATTGTACCTTCCTCTCCTCTTTTGATGAGTAGACTTGGATCTTCTTTTGAACTTTGATATCCAAGATCATTGAGATACTTCACCAATCTATAGTTCCATGCTCTTGGAGCTTGTTTCAATCCATAGAATGCTCTTCTCAACCTGCAAACAAAGTTTGGATACCTGGAATCTATAAACCCTTGAGGTTGTTCCATGTATACCTCATCTGATATGTATCCATTCAAGAATGCATTCTTTATATCCAATTGACTTAGGGTCCATCCTTTTGAAGCTGCAATAGCAATGATTGTCCTTATAGTTGACATCTTATCTACAGGACTGAATGTCTCATCATAATCTATGCCATAGGTTTGGGCATAGCCTCTCACCACCAATCTAGCTTTGTATCTGGCTATACTTCCATCTGCAAGCTTCTTCACTTTATAAACCCATTTATTTCCAATTACTTTCTTACCATTTGGTTTACGAACAAGTTTCCATGTCTTGTTCTCCTCCAGTGCATTGAACTCTTCCTTCATTGCTTCTTCCCATTGCTTCTTACCTTTTGCTTCATCATAGTTATGACGTTCTTCATCATCTTTGACCATATATGCATAGTTCTTCTGAGTTATGTAAGAAGTGTCATAAGAATACCTTTCTGGTTGTCTTCTTTTCCTACTTGACCTCCTTGGTTCACATTCTTCATATGTGTCTGGATACACATGTTCATCAAATATAGGAGCTTCTTCATTCCTTCTTGTTAATCCACTTCTGGATGTACTTGCTTGCATATAGTCTTCATCTCTATTCACCTGCACAATTGATTTTCCTTTCTCACATCTTCTTACCTCTTCTTCAAATTCTTCTTTCGTGTGACTTTGATCTGCATACCAACTTTTCTGTTCATCAAATGTAACATCTCTAGAAACAATAAATTGTTTGGTTAGAGGATTCCACAATCTGTAACCCATCTGCTTTTCATCATAACCAATGAACATATATTTTTCTGCCTTTGGTTCAAGTTTATGCCTAGGTTGTGATGGCACATAAGCATATGCAATTGCAATTGATCCAAACACTCTACAATGATGTAGTGTTGGTTTCTTACCCCACCAAGCTTCATATGGAGTCATTCCATTTAGAGCGGCACATGGTAATCTATTCACAAGATATGTAGCTTTATTTACAGCCTCAACCCAAAGATAATTTGGACAATTCTTCTCCTTTAGCATAGCTCTAGAAAACTCAACCAAAGTCCTGTTCCTTCTTTCTGCGACACCACTTTGTTGTGGTGTATACCTACAAGTTATTTCTCTCTTAATGCCTGCATTCCAAAGATAATCATTGAACTCTTGGGAGAAGTATTCTCCCCCTCCATCAGACCTCAGTCTCTTAAGCTTTTGACCTGTGACTCTCTCTACATATGCATGAAAATGCTTGAAGGCTCCAAAAACTACTGATAGATCCTTCTTTTGTTGGTCCCCATACATCTGTATGAATGAGCTCTAGTAATCCATCATGTTTGAATCCTTTCTTTTGAAATGGTAACCTGTGTGCTTTACCCATTTGACATGCTTCACATTTATAAACCATATGTTGACTCTGCACATTTGGTAGTCCTAGCACAAACTGATTAGCAACCATAGCTTTAATTCCTCTTTCATTGAAATGACCTAATCTCTTATGCCAGAGATCAAGTTCTGTAATCACTCCTTCACCATGTGTGAGCAAATCTTGACCAATGTTCCCTTGTACTCTTAAAGTAAAGAGTCTACCTTCTTTCTTACCAGAGACAATCTGATTATATCCATTCTCTGGATCTTCAACAAATACTCCTTCATTTGTAAACCTGACTTGAAAACCTTTTTCAACTATCTGTCCCACACTAATCAAGTTTTTGGGTATTGTAGGAACATACAAAACATTGGTTAGCAAATCTGCTCCACTCTTGCATTTCACTTTTCCAATTGAATGTACACTATGTCTTGTATTATCACCTGTTTGAACTGTATGACTAGAAATACCTTTTTCCAATTCTGACATAGAACCAGAGTCAATGTAAAATACCTTTAGATCTTCTTTATCTGATGTGCTGATTGAATTCATCATCAATATAACTTTCATTCTGTGTGTCATTTGCATAGTTGTAGTAGGTGGTGTTGTAGGATTTATTCTGTCCCCAACTTCTTCCTGCACCTCTACCATAGCTTCCTCTTTGATTTTTTCTACCTCTTTGAAAATTACTTTGATATCTTCCACCTCGACCTCTTCTATTGTTGTTTTGATTCTGGTTTGATGCTTGTTGATTGTGCCAACAGTCATGAGCCAAATGATTACTCAATCCACAGATCCAGCAAGCCTTTTTGTTGTTATTCTTATTACCTCTTCCTCTTCCAAAACCTCTTTCTCTTCCTCTACCAATGCCTTTACCGCTTGCATAATAAACTTGAGAAGTTGACTCTTCTTCATCCTTTGCTTTACCTTTATCTCCTTTCTTCTTGTTCTTCATGTACATTGCAGAACTTTGTCCTTTATCTCCATCTCCCTTCAAGTCTTGCTCATATGTGAGCATTAAACCAAGTAATTGATTCAAATCTGGAACATAATGATTTAATGAAAGTTCTGTTGATAAGACAAAAGGTATCCACCTTTCATCTCCTCTCAAACCTTCAAGTAGTTGAGCAATTCATTTGTGATCCTCAATATCTTCATCTATGGATCCAAGACTATCTGCTAGATCCTTCATCTTAGTGACATAATCACTAATACTTTGACTTGTCTTCTTTTTTAATGTTGTAAACTCTGACCATAGACTTGCTTTCCTTGCTTTAGTAGTACTTTGGAAATGATACTCCAATGCATTCCATATATCTTTAGATGATTCCAATCCTCTGATGTGTGGTAGCAAATGATCTGAGATTGTATTGTAGATGTAAGCTTTTGCACTTGCATCCTTCTTCTGCCAATGCTTTAAAGCATCAAGTTCCTCTTTCTTTGGTTAGCTTTCATCTTCAAATACTAGCTTCTCTTCTTCACCTGTTACATATATCATGAGATCCTTACTCATAAGTAAGGCTTCCATTCTCATTACCCATGCGGGGTAATTATCTCTGTCCAGTTTGTCAAAGGAGATATGATCTTCCATACTCCTTTCCTTCTGCTGCAACCTTTGATGCCTTGTGTCTTCAAATGCTTCAGCTTTCAAACTTTAATGGAAAACTTTCCAAAACTTCTCGTATCTTTGCCGCCTTCTGCTCTTTAGGACATTTCTGCTCTAATACCACTTGCTGATGTGTAAAACACCACAAGAAATGAATTAATGTGACACTAGAACACCTCTATGGTCACCACTAACTCATTGCCACTCCAAACTTTGAGAAATGATAGCCAAAACCAAGACCCTTACTTCTACAGAACTTTCCACTCACTAAAATGACATACCTTCAGTATTTTGTTAATTTCTCTTAGCTCAAAAATTATTTTTCCAAGATCTTTTGATGGATGAAAGTAGAAGAGTAGAGCTTTTCAACAAGCTATCATATGCTTGAAAGGAATATCTAGAACTCAAGTTATGACCTTCACAAGATGTCCCTGTATGACTTCCAAAAATGAAATTTTTGCCTATTTTAGTAATCCTGAGTGTCTAAAAATGAAAATTCGATGCCTAGCTTTCTCACTCAGAGAAGCCCGACTATACTTAATCATACAAAATGAGTACTAACTCACTTTCTCATTGTCTTTCTCTATGTGTTAGTTGATACAAACTAACTTATAAAGTTTTTGTCAATCTCGTGACTTTTTAAAAAACTTCTAGAAGTAAAGTGAACTAACTTTACAAATATAATACACTTGTGAATTTGTCCCTTCACATAGGCATGTGGTTTTATTCTAAAGCTTTGACCTTCAAATATATGTCCAATTAGTGAGTGTTTCTCCAACAAGAATCATGTACTGCACGTGCCAAATTATATTTAGACCTTTCATAGTCTATGAGCTTATACAACCCACGACATAAAATGCCAGAAGCAATAATGATGTTGCCATTTGACAGAACATGAACTGTACATCCGTCATCAAAAAATTTCATAACCAAGCCAATCTTCGCTAATGCAGAAACTGATAATACATTTTTCTTGATCCCTAGCACAAACAAAGCATCTGACAGAGTGAAAGAACTACCATCGGCAATAGTGAAAATGATTTTACCAACTCCCATGACAGGATAAGAGGAGTTGTTGGTGCATGTGACAGTATTCCTTGTAGGGGCAAGCTCCGGTGAAGAGAAGAAACGGCACTTCGAGGTGATATGTTTGGTTGCCCCACTATCAAAGTACCAAACATCTGAGTCTGCTGCAGACATGCACTCCTCATGACAAGATGGGTCAAAACTGCAAAGAGTAGTAAACACCCATTCTTCATCTTGCACAAGATTAGCAAACTATGTTTTTGGTGTAGAGGCCTCTACAACAACCATTTTGGCCTCTTTCTTCTTTGCCTCTCTAGGAGCCAGTTTTGGATAGTTCTTAATGACATGATCATTTGCTTTACAGTATTTGCAAAACAATTTCTGCTTTTCTAATTTCTTCTCATCTTTGCCTTCCTTCTTCGATTGTGCAAAATTAGCAGATTTTTGCTTACTAGTTGAAGAGCTCCATTTTCCTTTGCCCTTCTGACTAGCTAGGAAAGCTTGATCTACAACATGCATACTAGACCTGTTCTGCCTAGACTGATCTTCCTGCAATAGAACAAAAAGTAACTCTTCAAATATTAATGCATTTGGATTACCTTTCATCATCAAATGAAGAGTAGAAGCAAAACTCTGATATGAGTCGAGAAGACCATTCAAAACGGTTTGCACAAGAGAACTATCAAGAAAGTCATCAACAGAAATCAATTGTCCCTTCAAATCCTTCATCTTTGTCAGAAAATTATCCATAGAATCACCTTCATTCATGTGCTCACTCTCCAATTGTTTTCAAAGGTAAGCAACACGAACCTCATTCCTAGTCTGGTACAATGTGCTAAGTGTATCTGATAGGGTCTCTGAACCCAAGGTAAAGCGTCTACGCACAATGATATTTTGCCCAAACTTTCTGATGCTAAGTTAGCTTTTATCGTCCTAACTCCATAATTTCACTCCATTGTACTTCTGGAAGAGACAGAAAAATACATGCACAAATAGATATCCAACTCGAGTGATTACTTCTCACCACCTCTCTCTCTAATTCTCCCTCCCTCTTACCCTCTTAGCCTCACACACATAAATTCACACTTCCCACAAGCACACCTACACTCCCACACGTCTACCCCCCCCCACACACACACACACTTTTTCTTTCTTTCTCAAACACCCTATTAATCGAGAACTCACCGTTAGACGACCTCAAAATCAATCACTCATACTCACATCCACTCAGACACTACATCGCACACATTCGTATAACCATGCACACATATACACCCCCTTTCTGCAAGTGAAAGAGGATAGGGTGACAACCCTCTCTGTTGACCTAAGCTTCAACTTAGGGACTTGCGGAGAAAGAGACTGTACCTCAATCCCCTCACAAGTGCATATAGTGGGGATACACGCTTTTAATTTATCAATCCGAAGAGTATACTAACCTAGCCGAGTGTATGAAGACATGCAAATGTGTAATGGTCAATGCAAATGAGCTACTCAAGAATGAAAATGAGGTAAATGCTTATCCTAACAAGCTCTAACTGTAGGTCAAGACGAAACGATACTTGGTGCAGCAGCCGTCAGTATTTTGGACTTTTCTCCTAGCTCCGAGCTCCAAACATAGCAAATAGCATATGCGTTTCGAAGCTCTCGAGAAGACGCATCCAATGGCAGTAGTTTCACTCAATTCCGACGCTCCTACTTCAAGTTATGACAGAAATACTGAATCGCGAAAATACTCTCCTACGCTTCAGCACTTCCTACACCTCGCACACACCTCTCCTACAGTAAAGAAACACTCTCAAAGATAGACCACACTCACGAGCACTCTTTCCAAGCAGTACACATGCATACAAGCTCACCAAGAAGAAGATGAAGAGGGAAGAAGACACAAATTCGAATTTCTGTGCTCTCTATTCTCACAATGGCAAAAAGTCCTTTACAAAGAGTCACATTTGACTTATATACTAGTGCCCTAAAAATGGTCCTTTCACACAAGTGACCGGCACTTTATTCACTAAAAGCTAATTTCCTACTATTTTACATGGGTAAGCTTCTATTCTTCTGTGGGAATGCATCTAGAGGACTCCTCTAGTGCCTTTACAAGGGGAAATATATTACAAAAATGAATATGTTACAAAAATATGTGGTCCAAATCGGAAAAATTTTGGGGCCCGTCTTTTTCTCTGCTTTGTGCGCTCTTTGGCTCTGCAACACTCTCCCCCTCTTCGCCTCTGTCGTCCCTTGACAGACTTCGTTTCCTTTGACAGACTTTGCTTCGCGCACGCGCCCTGTGGTCAGTATTGTCTGCAGTTAAACAGACATGCAGATTCGATGGCCTTCTTGATTCAAGCTCTACTACTCGAGAGCCTGATGTAATTGTCTTGCCTGTTGACTTGGGTTGCCACGCACGCCACCAGTGACTAGGAATGTGCTATTCTTAGTCACCCTCTTCAACTTTTCAGCCTCTACCCCTTTCTAACTTTTGGTCCTACTCTGATGTTTGAAAAATCCACTCCTCTGGACCCCGGGGTTTAGCTTTGTAGCCTGGTGCGTGCCCCTGCGGGGCTTTGTGCAGAGATGGGTGTTGCGCCCCTGCGGGGCTTCCTGCAGAGATGTATCTTTACATTTATCTATCTTCAAATTTGCCTTTTAGTGAAGCTGTTTCTTTCGTTGCTTTCTTTTTTTCCTCTTCTTACTCGTCTCGCCCTCAACACTGCCCCCCTCCTGAACTCTGTCGTCCCCGACAGGCTTTGATAAGCGCCGGGCATATGTTCTGTATACTTGTTGCTCTGTGTCATTTAGCAGATTGGCTTCACGTATCATGATCTGTTTCCATTGTTCAGCTTTGACCCCATCGTTGGGCGGTTGTCTGTGGTCTGCGAAGAAGCTTAATTCGTATGCCGCGAGTCTGGCATTCAGATTTGATGACATCTTCAAAAATATCTCTGAATCTATTTCAAAAAATCCTGTAAAAAATGCTTCTTCAAATGTTTGCATATACGGACTTGGCAAAAACATGAGTCTAGAATAATATGCCATTATTGTGGGGCGGCTCGGCATTACTGATAGATCAAAAATAAGTATATCTGTGCCTTGATTAATGCCGATGAAGTTCAGAAATGTATACGCTGCATGTTTGAAGACCTTCAAAACTGTAAGTAGCATACTAAGTATTTTATTTGTCATCTTAACTGCTAAATCTGGTACCGTCGCATAGTTTTGAAGCCAAAATTCTATTGTTTTGATCATATAATCTTCTGTTGGCAAATAGTTATGTGGCGGGCTAGGTAACATCGGATAGTTTAGCCACTGTTTATTAATAGTGCCGCTTCGTTGTAAATCCAAAAATTCTTTGGTATCCCTTCTTCGTGGTATTGGACAAAATGAAGGGTTTACCTGTAATAAATAAGGTGCGGCTTCCCAGTGCACCCGTAGTGTGGGATGCTTCTCCAAAAATTTTCTCCTCCACACCGGCTGTGCAGCTTCGAACTGTGCTTGAGTGTACATGAAGGTGTCAGTCTTGAAATTGAGCTGCTCATCTGGACTTTTGTGTGTAATTTTCTTTATATATTGCCTTGTTTTCTCTTTCAACAGTCCATATGGAATGTTGAAAGGCTTTATGATCTTTTCCAAGTCTTTACCTTTGATTTTTGCTTCCTTCATGACCTTGATGACTTCATTCTCAAAATTTTCCGTCAATCGGGACACCACTAGTGCCCGTTCCTTCTGACTTATTTCTGCAGTGTATGGCATTGGATGATCATCATGCATATCCGCCATCTGCTCATGCATTGGAGAATGATAGATCGGTTGAGATAGAGGGCTTACCTCTACCTCGTCAGTAGGATGTTCTGTTTCTGGCACTACTGATGTCCCGATCGGTTCTTTGCCTTTCTGCTGATTTTTTAGCTCTTCAATGCAGTCATCTTTTTCCTTTATCTGTTGTATGGCTTCTCCGAGTTTTTCTTTGGTGGCTAGGAGCTCTTTACCTATGTCAGCTACGTGATCCATGTTTTCACTGTAGCTCTGTACCAGTTTGGCCTGTGCTGAATTCAGCTGCCTCTTGAGCTCACATATTTCTTGATTGTGCTTATGTTCTGCTTCTTCTCTTACTGCACGCTCTTGTTTTAGCAAGGCTTCATATTGTGCGAGTTGATCTCTTAATTCATCTTCTTTACTTTCAGTTGATTCCTGTTGCTTTATTGGTTGGTCATATAACAATGATTTCATCAACTCTTTATTTCTGTTCCGTAAAGTATCATTCTCGTCCAGATATAACTTCAGTTGTGTTTCTAGTAGAGTGCTTCTGGTTTTCATTCTTTCTTTTTCTGCTGCAGTGGCATCATATACTTTCTGTAGATCCTCGAGCTGGTTTCGCAGTTGATGATGCTGAGTGCTTAATGAGTCATATTGCGTTTGTGTTTCTAACAGCTCAGTGTTTTTGGTGGCTATCTCTTTTTGTACCTGAATTAGTTGTGCAGACAACTGTTCACTCATAACTTGAAACTGATTCTTTTCCTTCATGGCTTTGTCATAGTCTGCATCTATATCCATCATTTGCTGTTGCGTATCCATGGCTGTCTGGATCATTTGCTTTACCACAGGCTTCAGTTGAGTTACATCCACATTGAGCCATGTTTTCGGTATTGAGGGTTCTGCTCCGGTAGTCACGTCTTTGCCTTGAGCAATGTGTAAAGTGGTATCATGGGGCTGCCTGATTTGAAGTTGAATCCTTGGCTCGGCCCTCATGTTTTCATCCTATCCTTGAGGTGTGTCATCAGGCACCTCGATTATTGTTTGTTCTTTTTGTGGGACCTCTCCCGTTTCCGTACTCACTGGGGTTTGTTCTTCCTCTTTAATAGGTATGATATGTGTAACCCCAGTAGTTGTGTCTTCCTTGATGCTTATTTTAGTAGTGTCATTCAATTGAATGACGTGCTCCTGTTCCTGAGCATCATCCACCTTCTTTTCTGTTTCCTTTTGGTTGTCCGGTGTCACGTCCACTTGATCAATTTCTTGTCCTTCTTCTTCATATGTTTCTGTCCTGATATCAGTATCTAGCGTGTCTTTCTCAGGACTGGATTCCGTATTCGTACTCGAGTCATCAATGCCCAATTCTTGGTATCTTCCAGGTTGTTTTGGAGTCTTTTCGGTACTCTCTTTTTGCTGAACTTGACTTGCTTGTCTATATTGATGTCCTTGGACATTTAGATTCACCTGCCCTTGCATATACTGGTGTGTTTGCTCGAGGGCAGCAGACAGATCTCTTTTTGAAATCGGCATTTGAGCTGTCGTGATCTTAGGCAAGAGGTGCGTTCTCTTAGACTGAGGTGTTGCTTGAGCTTCCTCTTCTCGCAAGCGTTTTGTACCCCTCATGGGTTTCGGTGTGCTGGTTCCAGCCTCTTCAACCACAATTACGGTTTTCTTCTTTTTAGGGACCGAAGCTGATTTTGCATACCTTGCTAGCCCTTCTACTGTCGGCATCTCTCGTAAGCAGTGTTTCATATCCAGAGCTTCATATATCAATAAAGTCAAAGCTGAACCTCCGTTCAGGAACTTCTTTTGCCCCCATTTCTTCTGAGCTTCAAATAATCGTTCTTGTACGTAACCTGTGAGATTCACTTTGTTTCCTATCTGTCTCATGGCATGGGAGAGTAACTGGACTACTATCTTCTGAGGTGCAGTGTATTTGTTCATGCCAGGAAAACAAAAGTGTTGATGTACCAAACGTACCGCATCTTCAATATCTACTCTGTTAATCTCCAGGAATGATCTTTTCTTGGGGTCATGGCATTCCTCTTTGACATTGGTAATGCCTTCTTGATTCCATCCAAAGGCCTTATTGATCAATTCATGAGTGAATTGAATTGTCTTCCATGTGCCTACCTTGTCCAAAACCTTTGCTTCTGGAACCGAAATCTTTGTAGCAGCAGGCTGCATGGTATTCATCACTTGCGTACATCTTTGGAAGTCTGGCACGCATATAGGTATTTTCAAAAAAGCTTCAATTCCAGCTTGAGTCCATACTTCCTCGATATGTGGTAAACCTTGTATTATGGTCTTGAAATCTTGTGACATGATTGGGAAATAGTGATCCCTGTCCATAATCTTGATGGTTGCCATAAAGAGAAGTTCCGAGATAGGTTGGTCATCTCGAAACCAATGTCCTCTGACCTTGGTTATTGACCCCAATGGAAGAAGTAGCTCCTCTTCCTGCTGTGTAGCTTCTGAGTCAGAGGATGTCATCTGCACTCAATATAGAGGATGAATTAGTATCCATATGTTTTTCATAAATCCTCCTCCAGATGTTGATTAATAATCAGCTGTTGCTCCGAGTGCATGGTGCCGTCCCGTTCCCGTGGGTGTGAGAAAGGTAATACCTGAATTTTTTCATGTATTTTTATATTTTTTTGCTGAAAAGAAAACATAAAAAGTTAGTACATAGCCGAAGCGGTTAGTGAAATTTTTTTGGAGTAATATTTTTAAGTATGTACAAGTGCTCTCCTATTTCCAAAGGGAAAATGTGCATGACTATCCGAAAATAGAAGAAGGACGTGCCGAATGCTTGGCCTTGTAATGTGGCCCTATCATGCATACTCTGGATCGTGACAACTCCTCATGTGTGCAATTGGAAGTAGTTGCTTGATGTATGCAGCTTGTCTTGTCTTTCGGCACCCATATTTGCTTCACTTGGGTGCGACGTACTGTATTCTCCACCTTCTTGATGAATGCTGTTCGTTTTCGGCTGTATGTCTGCTGATTCTGTTTTGGGAATCTCAAGTCGGTTTGTATTGCATTTGGAGATTCCTTCTTCCTCCAATATGTCCTCTTTCTCGTCTGATGTGCCTGTTGACCCTGTTGAGTATGATAGCCCTTTCGATGTTGCTCCTTGCTTGGGATAGTTGTCCTTTGGATGCATGACTTTGGAACCCATATTATTGTTCGATCAGGTTGTGCAGTTATCAGCTTTTTTGGGATCCATATGCTATTGAGTCGTGGTTGCCTGAAGTGTTCGAAATTTTTTGTCTGCTTCTTAGATTGGACATGCTGATGTTGAAGACTTGTTTGTTGCTGAAGATAGGCCTTCTTTTGGTCCTTTCTTATCCAAGCTAGTGTAGAATGTGGAATGGGGTACACTCTCACAGGTGTAGACTTCAATTCTTGCAGAGGAATATTCTCTCTTGTGCCTTGTGGTTCAGTGGGCTTGATCTCATGTTCTTGCGTACTCTCGTGACTCTCTATACTCAAGGATGGAGTGCACACAGGACTCACAGTATTTTCACATGAAGTACTTGACGATGGGATTCCTATATTGCTAGTGAACATACAATCATGACTTTGTTCATTAGGATGAACTTCAGGCTCTATAATAGCAGCTTTGGGTGGTCGTTCGTCTAGCAAACTAAATACTTCACGAGGTCCTATTCTGGCCGAGATGTATCCTAAAGCCAATTGAATGGTTACCTCATATTCGTAGATCCAATCTTGTCCTAACACCACATCTTCAAGCAGATCTTGGTCCTGACATACTAAGAGTCTGTGCTCCATTGTGTTATTCCCCATATGTAAAGGTAAAGTTATCTCACCTATGCCTTGAGTAACTTTTCCTCCTATTCCAATTAGTTGTGCCTTCGATGGGCGTATCTCCTCTTTAAGTCTCTGAGACAAGGAAAATCTAATGCAGCTTATTGCTGCTCCTGTGTCTATAAGAGCATCCACTAAGTGGTACTCTTTTCGTCCTGCTCCCAGATTCAAATAAGGCTGTCTTCCTTGTTGTCCTGAGTTCTCCGTGGCTCTAAAATTAGCCATAGGGATGAGTTCTTCTCCTACTCGATATCTCTCGTCTCTTTCTCTCATCCACTCTTTCCGTTTTCTGATACGTTCTAGGGCTTCCTGTCTAGCTTCTTCTCGTATGCGTTCTTCTTCCTTTTTCCTACTCTGAGCTCCTAAGAGTCGTGCTAGCATTTGATCAGTCAATGGCTTCATGAATCTTTTCACTCGGCATCCACTGATGTAGTTGGGAAGAATATCTCCGTCTAGTGTGGCGAGATTGACTGCACCACTAGTGGAGATTCGATTTATGATCATAGGTCCATATCCACGTTTCTGTAGTTTCTTTGCATGCTGTTTGAGGGTGTATACTAAGACTAAATCGCCTTTTTTCAGTCCCTTGTCTTTTATATGTGCATCATAATAAGCCTTTTGTCTCCGTTTGGCTGCATAAATGCCCGCTACCGCTTGCAATCTTGTCTCGTGCAGCTTTTCAATCTGATCCAATTGCTGAGATAATTCATGACCGTTCCACTCATATTGCTGAGCCACTTTCAAGGTAGGTACTAAGAAGTCAATTGGCAAAATGGCATTTTGCCCATACACTAGGTTGAAAGGTGTAGTTCCAATGGCCATTTTATACGCCACTCGGAAGGCCCAGATTGCGTGATGCAATTGTTTGTCCCAATCTGACCTCCCATTATTGACAATCTTTGTCAATACAGTACATAGTACCTTGTTGGAACTTTCAGCTTGCCCATTAGCTTGAGGGTGGTATGGGGCTGACTTTTTATGAATCACTAAGAATTCATTCATTAGCGATTCAATGACTTCGTTTAAGAAATGAGTTCCTCGATCACTCACTATCTCGATCGGTAGTCCAAAGCGTGTGAATATGTGCTCAAAGAGAAATTTTGCTGTAGTGTGAGCATCATTCTTTCTAGTGGCTTTTGCTTCTACCCACTTAGTTAAGTAGTCGGTGGCTACTATGATGTACTCCGCATGTGATCCTTTCGCAGGTGGATTGATAGGTCCTATGAAATCAGTTCCCCACTTGGTAAATGCTCTCGCACAAACCATGGGTCTTAAAGGCATGTCATCTCTTCTAATGGGATATTTTGCTCTCTGGCATGTTTCGCAGCTTCTCACATATGTCTCTGCGTCCATATGTAGAGTTGGCCACCACAGGCCTGCAAAGAGAATCATCTTGACTGTTCTATCTGCTGAGAAATGTCCTCCCGCAGCTCCTGCGTGTGCCATTTCTAATACAGAGAGATATTCATTTTCATGAATGCACAATCTTAGCTGGTTATCTCTCCCGCGTTTAAAAAGTTGTTTTCCTAGGATGACGTAATCTTTGCTCTGTTCTTCAAGAGCACGTTTCCTTGCTAAGGTAGCTCCCTCCGGGTACTCTCGAGTTTTCAAGAACTTTACTAAAGGCATGCTCCACCTTGGTGCTATTGTAGAATAGCATAACGTAGAGTTCTCATCTGGGATTTGTTCTTGACAGATTTGACAGTTTGACACATAATGATGTGCATCTCGTTGCATGGTTGGCCAATATATGCCAAATCTCTTGAGTGTTTGCCATGTTCCAATTGCGTTCAAGTGAGTGTTCCATTGATTTATGTGCGCTTTCTGAAGCCACATGTTTTGTTCATCTTCTTCCAC
Organism: Ceratopteris richardii; assembly: GCA_020310875.1. Classification (NCBI taxonomy): domain Eukaryota; kingdom Viridiplantae; phylum Streptophyta; class Polypodiopsida; order Polypodiales; family Pteridaceae; genus Ceratopteris; species Ceratopteris richardii. The sequence continues at coordinate 89,704,759 of CM035408.1, read as the reverse complement.
ACATCTCATCAGTAGTCCGCTTGACTCCTGGTGGTATAAACTTCCAGCAATGATGTGAAGGTTTTTAGTCCTCCAAAGATCTTGCTTTCGGTTTGGCGTGATCCCATCTTTAGGTCCATGTGTGAGTATTGGGATCAATTTTTCGGCCCATTGAGGACATACTTCCAGGTTAAAAAGATAGGTGTCTGGCAACTCATCAGGGACTCCGCTAGGTGACTCTCCGTGTTTTAACCTAGAAAGATGGTCTGCTCTCACATGTGTGTTTCCTTTTTTGACTATTACCTCAAAGTCAAACTCCATTAGTAACAAGAACCATCGCACAAACCTTCCCGTGCTACAAGGTTTATTGACTAAATACAACAAAGCTTGATGGTCTATGAAGAATTTGAATTTGTTGGCTAAGAGGTAATGTCTAAACTTCTTGACTGCGTAAACCATTCCTAAGCCCTCTCTTTCTGTAGTCGTGTAATTTCTTTCGGCTTAGTTTAATTGTCTACTCGCATAAGCGATTGGATGGTCAAGCTTTCCTTCATCAGCCGGTTGAGCCAGGATACATCCAATTGCATAATTCAAAGCGTCAACATGAATATGAAAAGGCTTATTCCAGTTGGGTGATTTTAGAATTGGGGCTGTACTCAGCCTCTTTTTAAGCTCGTTGAAGGCCTTCTCACACTCGTCTGTCCAAGAGAACTGAGTCAATAGACCGTATAAGGGCTTAGCTATTATGGCATACATGTGAATAAACCTACGGTAATATCCACAATGTCCCATAAAGGCTTGTACTTCCTTTACATTTTTGGGTCTTGGTAAGTCCAATATGACTTTAATCTTGTCCTCATCCGTAGATATCCCATTTCTTGAGACTATGTGCCCTAGTATTTTTCCTTGTCTTACCATGAAGACACATTTTTCTAGGTTTAAGCAGACTCTATACTGCCTACATTTGTTGAATATCTTCCTTAATTCCGGTATGTGATCGGGTCTTTGATTGGAATACGTGCAAAGATCATCTACATACACTTCCATGCTTTTTTTCAAAAATTCCTTGAACACGTGACACATTAATCGTTGGAAGGTAGCCGGTGCATTAGTGAGTCCAAAGGGCATCACTCTGAATGCATACACACCCCATTCTGTGGCAAATGCCGTCTTGTGTTGATCCTCAGTTGCAATGGTCACCTGATTGTATCCGGAGAAACCATCTAGGAAGCTATAGACCTCTTTACCTGCTACTCTCTCCAATAGATGATCCGTAATCGGTAATGGGTAGCTATCACGTATAGTGGCTGCATTCACCTTCTTCAGATTTATGCACACTCTCAATTTTCCATTTTTCTTGGGCACTACCACTAATGGCGATACCCATTCTGTGTGTTCTATCTCGTATATGAATCCAGCATCCAACAACTTATCTATTTCTTCTTTCATCTTGGCTGAATACACCTCATTATAAGTATAAGGTCTTTGTTTGGAAGGTTTGGCTTCGGATGTCATGGGGATTCTATGCGCACATATAGATGGATCTACTCCTTTTAAATCCTTATAAGTCCAAGCAAAGACATCCCGGTATTCTCTTATGAGTTGAATTAACTCTCGCTCTTCTTCCGCTGAGACATCCTGTCCTATGAAAGTACATCGTTCCTCTCCTCCTTCCATGGTTACAACTATTTTTTTGGTTTGCTCTTTATTATCATATGCTATTCCCGGTTGTGCCTCTCTTTTAGGCATTTGAATAGCAATCTTCCTCTCTTCCACTTCATATTTTTTGAAATGAGCTGGTACCTCAAATTGGTCTTGAAGCTTATTATCGTCATCTTCTAACTCCCTTTCAACTTCTAATTCTTCCTTTTGAGTGAGATCCTTATGTTGTTCATTGGCAATGATGTCCATATTGGTGGTACTAATTCCTAGATCCAGGGGTTCTGGTTCCATTTCAATGCTCTCGTAGTCCTCCTTCCAGTCTTTCTCAATTACTTCTCCTTCTCCTGCCTCCTGAAGGACTACCATATACAAACTAATGTCGTAACCCTCCTCGTCAATACATTCGTTCATAGTTACCACTTCTTCGTTTACACAAACATCGAGGGTAGCTAAGATTTCCATCCAACCATGAGGTTCGAATTCTTCGTCTGGAAATACTTGTGGCATATAAGCTGGATCTTGTACCGATCTCACTACACCTTGTTTCTGCTGCCAACTTTTTCTTCTCTCTTCTTCCTTTTTTGCAGCTTGGCATATCCATAGATGAGTGTCCTCGTTCATCCAGGATTGGTCACTAGAACCTGCACTATGAATCGATTGATCGTCTTCCTCTTTATGGATTTGATTCCATTGCAGAGGTGGTACATCTTGATATGTGTACGTATGTAGGTTGATCCTAGTGGTGACTCCTGCGTGTTATAGGTACACTGCATCCTTTCCCCAATCTTGTACTACCTTTAGCTGTCTCATGAATGGCCTTCCCAAGATCATTTCATAATTGCTTGGCCTTTCAACGTGACATATTGCTAAAGTATGTTCGAATTCCACTCCGCATGTAGTGAAGATTACTCGTTCCAACAATCCTAAGGGTCTTTCCGTATGTCCATCTGCCATTTGAATTTTCATACGTGTTGGTCTCAATGCTGGTTTTCCCCATTTCTCCCAAATTTCTTTGGTAGCAATGCCAACGCCAGCTCCTGAATCTAATATGGCTTTGGTTGTGTAACCCCTATAGGTGATTGGTAGACAGGTATTTCCTTCATCTCCTTCACTAAAGTCTCCTACTTTATCCACTGGAATTTTCACCGTTTTCACTTCGTCATCTACCTCCTTCTTTTCTTCCTTGACTTCCCACTGATTGATCAATTTTTCTTTTAGATGTGGTTTTACCTTTAACAATTCTTCGAATGTTAAGGTACATGGGATTTTCACCTCTCTAAGGCGTTGTATGATCTCCGATGTTTGAACTGATGGATTCGTTTCTCGTCTCTGTATTGATGGAATGCGATACAATTCTGAGTTGTGCTCGTATTCCCCGGTGTAATTAGGTAGTTCCTTTACATCGTCTTCCACTTCTTTGTCACTTGCATCCATTGGAAAAATTTCTTCTGAATTAAGTTCAGGTATTGAATCCTCTATTTCGTTTTCTGCTTTCAACTCTTCAAAAGGCGGTTCCATTCCCTCTGCTTTTCGCCACTTGTCCTCTTGAACTCTCGCCCATAAATCCTTAGTCCAGTCTCCTTCTGTTTCAGGGACTATGGATCCTTCCTTTCTCTCAATACCAATTTCATCATTCAGAGGCCTATTTACATTAGGCTTTTCCTGATTGTTTAGACACTCTTGGAATTTTTCTTCGCAAATTCGGTTGTTTGGTAAAGGTGATGCGGGTTTTTCTAATGTTTGTTGGGCAACTTCTATCAATTTTTTGCAGATTTCCAATCTTTCTTTCTCTAAGTCACCTCTCGGATATTCTCTCTCATGTTGTTCTATGGTAGGTCCTACTTTTATTCTTGCTTTGTATGCCTGAATCCACATAGCTAAATCTTCAGGCATTGGGTCTGCTAATACCGATCCTACCTCCTCCCTTTCATTCTCCCTTTTATTTTCTTCCTCCACTTGTGCTTCTTCTGTTGATTTTGGTTTTCTCTTTTCATTTTCCTTCTTTTGCAATAATTTTTTTTCTTTTATTCTGTCTCTCCTTTGCTTCCATCTTTGGGATCGTTTACTGATGATACTTTTTTCTGGTTCTTCGGAGTCTTCTACTCTGTGAGGGATGGGTGTTTTTCCCTCTTTGTCACTTTGATTATTTTCTCTGGTTTTATCAGGGTTTTCTCTAGCCTTAGCTCTTGTTATGGCTTTTAAAGGTATAGTGTACTCTTTGTCACTCCCCGACGATTCAATTACCTCTATCACGTTAATCTGTACGTTAGATGTGACTTTGTTTGGGTTCTTAGGACAATCTCTAAAAAGATGTTCCTTTCCACAATCGCTACAGTATCCTTCCCAAATTCGTTGTGGTGGTGGTGGGTTTGGCAATGTACATTCTCTAATATAGTGGTCACCTCCACACCTGTAGCATGGTCCTCTAGGTACAGGCGGTCTATTCATTGGTCGAGGTGGCATGGTTGCTCTAGGAGCTGTATACATTAATGGTACATAATCTTGCTCGTAGTTGTATGCATTCTCTGGTGTCTCCATGCCATAAGCATATGGGTCATATTGTTGCCCATAATCCACTGTTGAGTTCTCATAACCGGGGTATGTTCCTTGACTAGGTTCGTAAAATGAGTCATATGGTTCACTACTAGTCAAAGGTGTTGCTGGCACTATGGCCCTTTCTAAGTTTTCCTCTGGCTGTGCTATCTTAACTGGGACAACGTTCTGAGGGTGGGGCGGTTGTTGTCCTAGCACTGGTTGAGGCTGCGTATATCCCTGGTATGTGTATGGTCGTGGTATTGGTGCCTGCGGCTGATATGAGGGATATCTAAAAGCTTCTCCTCCCTGCTGGTTCTGCGGATATCCATAGGGTCTCACATAAGGCTGTGTGGGTCTGGTTTGCCTATTGTAGGGGCAATTCTCGGTGCTATGATTTGTGTATCTCTGCTCTATACTGCAATACTGCAGTGGTCCTGGGACAGAGGGTCTCTGAGGAGCATAGGCAGGTGGTGGGACTACTCCCCTATTACACAAGTGAGAAGGATGATCCCCTCCACACTGCAGACATCTTCTAAGCATAGGCATTCTCATAGGATTGGTGGGATAATTCCTCTGTCCTTGCATATTCAGTTTTTTTGCTAGCAAGTCGGCAATTTCCTCTATGTTGTTTGTAGGGTTTGATGTGCTATTTGATGACTCTTCACTTTTCACACTCCCTTGGGGTATTTTCAAGTCTCCTGCAAGGTTATCCTCTAGGTCTATACATTCCTTCATACACTCTTGCAAAGTTTGAACTCTCTTCACGTACACCAATGACCTCAAGGTTCCGTTCAACAATCCTTCTAAGAACAATGATACCATTTTATTTTGAGTTGGTCTCTCCTCTACGGGGCATCTATCCACATACTGCTTGAATCTCCTGGCTGCCAACCTGACTGACTCAGTTGGAGCTTGTTTGAAGCTGTGGATTAATGACGAAGAATTGTTCTTGATTCCAGACTTGGTAAATTCTTCAATCATTTCTTGATACACTTGATCCATGTTCTGAAAGGTATTTGGATCCAATGGCTGAAACCAGGCCAGGGCTGTGTCTGACAAGGTAAGGCCAAAGGACTCATATTGAATCATGAAGTCATCTACCTGCTCGGCTCGGACTACTTGTTTAAATTCTGCTATGTGATTATAGGGTTCACTCGAGCCATCATAATGATTTCTCATGCACTTGGCCACTTGAATCGGTCTTAGTCTCCTTCCTGCTTCAGGTTGTCTCGGCATTACAGGGTAATTTGGTCTTCCTATAGGTATGCCTGGTCCTCGTACTACCTGTGGTCTGACTGGAGCATGAACTCCTTGTCTTGGGTCAATAGCAGGCTGTGGCCGGTAATTAGGATTAGTGGCAGGCATTGCGAATTGAACATGTGGTCTGATGGGGATCTGGGTTCGTTGAGTTTGTTGTGTTTGTCCCGAATGTTGACTTGAATCATTTTGAGAAGTTCCATGTGGGTTCCGTGACGTAGTGGCTTGGTCCCTTGGGGGGAACACTGGAATGTTCTGATACTTCAGCTCGGCTCTCTCTAATTCAGTGACTGGCCAATACCTTCTGTGGTCTTTGTCCAAATATGTGATGATGGTGGGGAATTCAGGATCTTGTAACTCATAGATGGTAACTGGATTAGGAGCAGCTTCCCAAATAGAGGAATGGGCTCTGAGGAGGTGCTCCATCCCATTGATCAAATACACATCTATTAGAGTGTCATCCTGGGGAACTAAGTCTCCTCTCCAGAGTTTAGTAATTGTCGATCTCCCTCTAGGAGTTGTTACTTGTTCTTCAGTTCCATGTCCATTTAAACTTGAAGTATTATTTTCCTCGCCACGTTCATTAATGATTTCAGGGTGTTCTGTTACCACGTATTGAATGTCTTGTTTATCCATGTACGATCCTCTTATGTACTTAACTGCCAGTCTTGGCACTATGTAGGCTTCTGAAGCCTTCCTCAGTCTGGCCACTGATCTGTTTAGACCATCCAAATAGATGGGGATCTCATTGAGGTTAGTGCTCACATATTCTAAGGAAGTTCTGTATTCGCCCTCAATGATGGACATCTGGCCAATCATGGGCACAGTGTTTTGCATATCCTCGGAAGCCATGGGGATTTCTCCTTCTGACTCACTGGAGGTCTCAGAATAGTGTGAACGGTTACTTGGTTCGGCAACACTCCCTACGGAAGAAATTACACTTCTTCGGCTTCCTAGGGTTCTTCCTGATCTCAAGTTCATTCACTTAAGAGCTCTGATCAATTCTGGTCCACCTTTAGTCTCTAGAGTTCTAAGTTATGGCTCAGAAGTCTAGGGAAAGCTTAGGCTGGAATGTGACTGAAAGAAAATTTCACGTCACGATACTTGACTCTCACGATCTCTGAGAAAACGATCGCTGACCGACGATACTTGGATGAAACGATCGCTGATAGACGATACTTAGGTGAAACGATCGCTGAAAAACAATCTTTCCCTAACGATCTCTGACTGGGAACGATACTCGACCTCTCAATGAAACGATCTATGACCTCTGACCAAAACGATCGCTGGAAATCGACACTTCGGTCTAAACGATACTTGATCAAAACGATCGCTCGAAAACGATCTTTGACCAAACGATCTCTCGCAAAACGATCTCTGGCAGAAAGCGATGCACGACCGACGATCTCTGGTAGAAACGATCGGCGATACTTGGGCTGAAACGACACACGATCTCTCACTAGACGATACACGATACTCGTATATAAACGATCTACGACCTTCACTAGAAACGATCGACGACACCCGTGACAAACGATACACGACCTTTGACAAGTATCGCGATCTCGGGATAACGATACTTGGCAAACGATACGCGATCGACGACCTCTGATCAAAACGATCTCTAGCGAAACGATCTACGACCGCTGTCTGAAACGATCTCTAACGAGACGATCTCTAACAAAACGATCTCTAACAAATCGATCTACGACCTCTGTCTGAAACGATCTACGACCGCTGGGAAATATCGCGATACTCAACCGCAGGAGTAAAACGATACTCGACCGCAGGAGCAAAGCGATACTTGACCCTTTTTTCAAATTTTTTGTAATGTTTTTTGAGATTAGATGTTTCCCCCTTTCTCACCTAGCTCTTCTCTCCTACCCTCACCCACTGTATCAATCATCCAAGGACTTTTAACCCCCTGAAGACCCAAACGACACTCAGCGCAGGTCGTTTTCTTCCTTTTCTAGGTAGAAATACTGGAAATTTTTGAGCAAATAGTTGGTTTAGTTTACCTTGGAAGCTCCCATGATCTCTTGGTCCAACTCTTTTGCACAGAACTCTTCCCTATTGCTTGCTTTCCTAGAAACGATCGCTGGGCTCACACGACACTCGACACAGCTCTCCACGATACTTGTTCAACAAGTAACTTGAAAATGAAAAAGTTTTGGCTTTTATACTTGGAAATTCCTAGCTTACAGAAAAATGAAAATTCTTGAACAAACCTAAAGCCTACTCTACTCTCCACTCACTCCTATTCTACTTCTTCTACTCACTTCCCTAATCTAACAACTCACTACACACACTCCAAGAATGAGAAGTAGCAAGTGCGGTTGAAATTGACTTACCAAAGAAGAGAAGATTTCCGCTCCTCCAAGCTCTTCAAAGAAAAAAGCTACTTACCATCACGCGAATGCCTCGGTTTGATTCGTCAGTCCCCGGCAACGGCGCCAAAAAGTGTGTTGACCTAAGCTTCAACTTAGGGACTTGCGGAGAAAGAGACTGTACCTCAATCCCCTCACAAGTGCATATAGTGGGGATACACGCTTTTAATTTATCAATCCGAAGAGTATACTAACCTAGCTGAGTGTATGAAGACATGCAAATGCGTAATGGTCAATGCAAATGAGCTACTCAAGAATGAAAATGAGGTAAATGCTTATCCTAACAAGCTCTAACTGTAGGTCAAGACGAAACGATACTTGGTGCAGCAGCCGTCAGTATTTTGGACTTTTCTCCTAGCTCCGAGCTCCAAACATAGCAAATAGCATATGCGTTTCGAAGCTCTCGAGAAGACGCATCTAATGGCAGTGGTTTCACTCAATTCCGACGCTCCTACTTCAAGTTATGACAGAAATACTGAATCGCGAAAATACTCTCCTACGCTTCAGCACTTCCTACACCTCGCACACACCTCTCCTACAGTAAAGAAACACTCTCAAAGATAGACCACACTCACGAGCACTCTTTCCAAGCAGTACACATGCATACAAGCTCACCAAGAAGAAGATGAAGAGGGAAGAAGACACAAATTCGAATTTCTGTGCTCTCTATTCTCACAATGGCAAAAACTCCTTTACAAAGAGTCACATTTGACTTATATACTAGTGCCCTAAAAATGGTCCTTTCACACAAGTGACCGGCACTTTATTCACTAAAAGCTAATTTCCTACTATTTTACATGGGTAAGCTTCTATTCTTCTGTGGGAATGCATCTAGAGGACTCCTCTAGTGCCTTTACAAGGGGAAATATATTACAAAAATGAATATGTTACAAAAATATGTGGTCCAAATCGGAAAAATTTTGGGGCCCGTCTTTTTCTCTACTTTGTGCGCTCTTTGGCTCTGCAACACTCTCTTTGACACACATTTAGATGAGACAGTTGAATCTTTCTCTAATTTTACGGGATTTCGAGTTTATCAACATGGTTGGTTGGCTTAAATGATGGCATATGAACCTTGACTCCACAACTAGCTAAGCGCATACTCAATTGAGGATACCATAGTTGAGATTTTATACATTCCACAAAGTATTTCAAGAGAGTTCCCTGATTTAGAATGTCAAAGCATACAGTAACTGCCCTAACTCAAGCCAATCAGATCCAAACATAATTTTAATTCAAACAAACAGATTACGAGTGATATACCAAAGATCTAATCACGATTTGGGTGAACTGTCCCAAAGCATACTTTACTATTTCCCAAAGCTATCCACCAAATTTGCCTAGTTTAGTCGTCCTCTGAACTTGTCAATTTGGTTCTATAGATCGTACGTTCATCTGTACTATTTTGTGTATTTTCATTGCCTCTTTGTATTGTGCAAACTAGCGTAAAAGTATTTTTCTCAATGTATTTAACTCCCCGCTTCTAGCAGCATACTGTTCTGAATTCCCAAAATAAAATGACTTGGCAGTCACAACAAAGAAAGCTTATATCGGAGAACAACGATTGCTCTTTTAACTACTGAAAGCCATTAACATTCACAATCATCATGTTGTGCATGGTATTACTTCATGAAAATAGCTTCACTAATGCATGCACACTGCGCTAAAACCTGTAAGCAAATAATTCAAGTCTGCATGCTTTTAAGCTTCAAACTTGGTTTCTCTTTAAATAGAATGAACACTCTTCAATAGATTCAAGCAAAACACACTATGTACAACTATCCGACTTACACACCCCAATTCCACCTGCATAAACTTTGCCACCATACATTAATGACATAAGATGATTTCATCCGAGCGTGCATTTTTCAGAGGAGAATGCGAAACAAACTCAAGCAGTACCACTAGCATACGTATACCTGTTGTGCCCTGACATAAGTATGTGCTAACCTCTCACAGGAGTAGCTGTAGCAACCATGTCCTGAATGGATGGAGTGGTTGATATGTTGATGTCTGTTAAGTCCAAGGCAGCCACGTTCAAGCTCAACACTTTGCTGCTACTAAGTATTCCCACCTCTGAGTGATGACACCCCCTAAGAATAACCTAGAGAATTTCCTTAAGCCGTATGTGGTGATGGTGACATTGTCAAGGTTTATGATAGGTGACCTGTAGTATAGAAACTCTGCATGTAGCCTTTGGGAATCCTTGAAAAAAACAAAGAAGACAGATAATTCCCCATTTTCCCTTAGAAGGTGTGATCATATGAGCTTAGAACACCATCGTGAGGCCATGGATAATATGAGGCTGCTACACCATGTTCAACTTCATCTGCATAAACCACACCAGCAGGCCCCGAAAAAACAGAGAATGAGCCAGATCTTCAGTAGCACCGAATGATCCCCTCCACACTCTTTCTTCCTCTCCCGAATCCGCTGAATGAGAAATCCTCCCCCCTCAATGCTTGTTGCTGCTGTCTGCACTCCCTTTTTATTGAGAATTTTCCCCAATAGCACTACCACTTCTTGTTGCATGCAACGACTTGTATTGCCTTGTCCTTAACCATTAATAATGCCCATACTGCGCTCTCTTTGTTCCTTCTTCAAATCACAAAGCTTGCCTTGAGTTTTTTTTGTATGAAGGAAATTATCTTGGAATCGTTGATCCCTGTCTCATGCTCATTCATGAATGCAAAGCGAGCTAAAACACCTCACATGATCCATATGCGACTAAAATAGCTTTTCCATCTTATCAATACAAGATCAAGCTGATATGCCCAACCATCACCATCAACAAATTCAACCTTGCCAACCGTCTAATTCTTTCCGGGTCCACTAAGATGTAGACGCAGTTGTGGTGGTACTTCCTCCTTCCTCCTAGTAGTGCTGACTTCCACCTTCCCCACAGATGCCTGCCTCTAGAGCGAAGGGACCGTTTCCTCTCTGAACCTGCTGCTCTCGGAAAAATCCCACCAGAACCTCTTATTTATCCCATCACCTGCACGGAACAACCACATTAAGACCAAAATGCCCTCCTGAAACAACTCAAAGAAGAAGAAGTTTCCTCCCTTGCTGCCTATACTTCCGTAATCGAGAGCCAAGATGGAATAGAAACTCTCTTTTCTTTCCCCAAAGATGGCTAGCGGATCATCCTCTGACTGAACAACTGACTCAAAGAACTCCCGTCCTCTGCACACCAAACAAAGAAAAACCGATGGAAAACCCCCTTGCTTTCCCTTACATGCTTACACCACCTGGGTGTTAAGATCTAACAAGTTATCATCAACTGTTGAGCTCTTGTACTACTTGTTGACGCGGCGAGTGAGCTTAACTAGCTAAAGCTCAACTGCGGAATTCACCACGCCACAAGAACTAAGCTAGAGTGATATTAGAACACCTCTATAATCATCAGTACCTTAGCAAACTTTCTGAAATTGAAAAACTTTACAACTGTGTTCTGAACTCACCAGAATTTCACCGGAACTTCACCGGACTGTCACTGTAATTGTACCAGAATCTTACCGGAATCAACTGTAATTCTGTTTGTAGTTACTTCAAATGATTGTAGATGAAGTAAGGAAGTTATACCTGAGCTTCCTTTAGTAAATGAACTCTTTCTGAAGTTTGAGAAAAAACTTCATCAGTTCTGGACGTCTTTTACGGTCAGACACTGTACCATGTATACATGTCTCGTTTCACAAAATTCTTTGATCAGTTTGTAGTTGAGATTACTAGCTTCAAGACGAGCTATCAATCATGGAAAACTTTACATTGTACTATGAGATCTAACTTGTAGATGTACCAGAAAACATTTACTGAGAAAACTGTAACTGTTAACTAACTTTCACAGTAACATGAAATCACTCAAATTTCTTCACATACGAAGAATGCACTCAAACTTTCACATGAACATGTGTTTTCTATTAGAGAAGATGTGTACAAAAATAGCTTTGCCTCACTTTTTCTCATAGCTATGGAAAACTCTCCTACTCTGAGTAGTTATTCTTTACCATCTCTCTCAGATGAATACCCGACAGTTCACATTCTATTCTTCATCTCTACATACACAATCTCTGGCGTCTTCCATATCACTATCCTCAGTTTCTATATGCACTATTCTATTCCAGTTCTATGTGCTTCTATGTTCATTCTTTTCTGCTCCCTTCTTCACTCATATATATACATTTTGTTCCGAGACTCAAAACTCGTATTTCTGGAAGTTTCTATGAACTATATTACAGTTGTGAATTTGTCCCTTCACTAAGGCTTAATTTTTTGAATGCTTTGTTTCTGCTTCTCTTTGTCTTTCTTCGTCTTTATGTCTGTCTGTATGCCAAATTTGTGAGTGATTCTTCAACAACTTCCCCTCAATCACTAATTTGCATTCTGTGATCTTTTATATATTCTTCTTTTCTTTTATACCTGCAATTTCTTTGAATCTGCTTGTCTTTACTCCATCTAAGCTCTTTGTCAGAATGTCTACTATCTGATCTTTTGTAGATGTGTATACTATTTCAATCTCTTTTTCCATTACCTTTTCCCTCAGGAAATGATATTGAATTTCTATGTGTTTTGTTCTTGCATGAAATACTAGATTTGCTGCAAGATACAACGAGCTCATATTATCTCCATGTATGATAGGTATACCTTGATCAATACCCATACTTTTGAACAAGGCCTGCATCCATATCACTTCTTTAGCTGCTTCCACAAGTCCTTTATATTCTGTTTCTGTTGACGATAAAGCCACTGTATGCTGTTTCTTTGAACACCAGCTCACAAGCTTATCTCCTAGGTATATCATATACCCATGTGTTGACCTTCTGTCATCTTGAATTCCTGCCCAATCTTAGTCACTGTATGCTCTCAGCTGTATATCTGATGTAAAAGGATAATATAATCCTTCCTTTATAGTTCTTTTGATATATCTAAGAACTCTTTGTCCTGCAACCCAATGTTGATCCTTCGGACAATGCATGAACTGTGAAAGAAATCCCACTACATAACTGAGATCAGGTCTTGTTAGTGTAGCATAAATTAAGTTTCCCACTAATGACTAATACTTGCTCATATCTTTAAACTCTGCACCACCATATTTGCTGAGTTTATGATTTACTTCAAGCGGTGTTGAAGCTTCTCTGCAATTCTCCATGTTAAACTTCTTTAGTAAGTTTAGGAGATACCTTTCTTGCGAAACATATACACCATGATTTGTATATGTGACTTCCATTCCAAGAAAGTATGATAAATTTCCTAGGTCACTGATCTTGAACCCTTTTTCAAGTAATCTTTTTACCTCCTTGATTCCTTAATCTGCGGTTCCTATGATTATTATGTCATCTACATAAATACAAAAGTAGATCATACCTTCATCTGTTCTCTTAATGAGTAGACTTGCATAAGCCTTCGAGCTTTGGTATCCAAGATCATTGAGATACTTCACAAGTCTGTAATTCCAAGCTCTTGGAGCTTGCTTCAATCCATAGAGAGCTCTTCTTAATCTGCAAACATGATCTGGGTAACTGGAACTTACAAACCCTTCAGATTGTTCCATATAGACTTCATATGATATATATCCATTTAAAAATGCATTCTTTATATCCAGTTGACTTAGCTTCCATCCTTTTGATGCTGCTATAGCGATCAATGTCCTTATGGTTGACATCTTTGCCACTGAACTAAACGTCTCATCATAATCTATGCCATGCATCTGAGCATAGCCTTTGACCACCAGTCTAGCTTTGTATCTGGCTATCCTTCCATCTGCAAGTTTCTTAGCATTGTAAACCCATTTATTTCCAATCACTTTCTTACCATTTGGTTCTAGAACAAGATCCCAAGTCTTGTTCTCCTCAAGCGCTTTAAACTCCTCCTTCATTGCTTCCTCCCATTGTTTCTTACCTTTTGCTTCACTGTAATTCTGAGGTTCTTCATCTTCCTTTACTAAGTAAGCATAGTTTTTCTGAGTCAAATAAGAAGTTTCATAGGAATACCTTGTTGGTTGTTTCCTTACTCTGTTTGACCTTCTTAGCTCATATTCTTCATGTGTATCTGAATACACATCTTCATCAAATCTTGGTCCATCTTCGTTTCTCATACCTGATCCGATCCTGGACGTACTTGCCTGCATATGATCTTCATCTACATTCACCTACATATGTGATTTACCTTTTTTAATTCTTCTTACCTCTTCTTCAATTGTTTCATCATTATGTTCTTTATCTGTATACCAGCTTTTTCCTTCATCAAATATCACATCTCTAGAAATAGTAAAATATTTTGTTAGAGGACTCCATAACCTATAACCCATCAGTTTTTCATCACATCCGATGAACACATATTTTTCAGCTTTTTGTTCGAGCTTATGTCTCAGTTGTGATGGTACATAAGCATAAGCAACTGATCCAAACACCTTACAATGATCAAGTGTCGGTTTCTTGCCCCACCAAGCTTCATAAGGGGTCATCCCATTTAAAGTTGTACATGGTAATCTATTTACCAGATATGTAGCTGTATTTACAACCTCAGCCCAAAGATAATTTGGACAATTCTTCTCCTTTAACATTGCTCTTGCAAACTCAACTAGAGTTCGGTTTCTTCTTTCTGCTACTCCATTTTGTTGCGGTGTATACCTGCAAGTTATTTCTCTTTTGATACCTGCATCCCATAGATAATCATTGAACTCTCGAGAAAAATATTCTCCTCCTCCATCAGACCTTAGTCTTTTGAGTTTCTGTCCTGTAAGTCTTTCAACATATGCATGAAAATGCTTGAAAGCTTCAAATACTTCTAACTTCTCTTTCAAAACATAAAGAGTTATCCATTTTGTTGCATCATCAATAAAAAGAACGTAATACCTTGAGACACTGATAGATCCTTCTTTTGTCGGTCCCCATACATCTGTATGTATAAGTTCTAACACATCATCGTGTTTGTACCCTTTCTTTTGAAATGGTAACTTGTGGGCTTTTCCCATCTGACAGGCTTCACACTTGTGAATCATATGTTGATTCTTCATATTTGGTAATCCTCTCACGGATTGTTTTTCATCATAGTTTTGATTCCTGTTTCATTAAAGTGTCCTAACCTCTTATGCCAGAGGTCTAACTCTGTAAATACCTCATCACCATGTGTGATGAAGGCTTGACCAACATTCCCTTGTACTTTAAGAGTAAAAATTCTACCTTCCTTTTTACCATGGACAATTTGATTGTATCCATTCTCTGGATCTTCAACAAATACTCCTTCATTTGTAAGCATGACTTGAAAACCTTTTTCTACTATCTGTCCCACACTAATCAGATTCTTCGGGATTGTTGGAACATACAAAACATTTGTTAGTAGATCAGCTCCATTCTTACATTTTACTTTTCCAATTGACCTTACATTATGTTTTGTGTTATCACCTGTTTGTACTGTATGATTTGAAATACCTCCTTCAAGTTCTGATAACAATTCTATATTTCTTGACAAATGATTTGAACAACCAGAGTCAATATAGAATATCTTGAGGTCTTCATTCTCTGACACACTTATCTAGTTCATCATCAACATTGTATGGCTGTCATTCTGCGTATCATTCGCATAGTTGTAGTAGGTAGTGTTGTGAGACTGATTCTGTCCCCAACTTCTTGCTCCACCTCTACCATATCCGCCTCTTTGGCTTTGTCTTCCTCTTTGATATCTTCCGCTTCTACCTTTACTGTTATTGTTCTGATTCTGACTTGACCCTTGAGAATTATGCCAGCAATCATGAGCCAAATGTTTGCTTAATCCACAGATCCAACAAGACTTCTTGTTGTTATCTTGATTACCTCTTCCTTTTGTATTACCTCTTCTTTTACTTCTAGCATTACCTCTTCCTCTTGCATAATTTGCTTGAGTAGACATCTCTTCTTCATCTTTTTCTTTACCTTTATCACCTTTCTTCTTATTCTTTGCATACATAGCCGAACTATGTCCTTTATCTCCATCTGTCTTCAAATCTTGCTCAAACGTTAACATTAGTCCAAGCAACTAATTTAAATGTGGTATAAAATGATTTAAAGAAAGTTCAGTTGAGAGTACGAAAGGTTTCCACCTTTCATCTCCTCTCAATCCTGCAAGTACTTGTGCTATCAACTTGTGATCTTCGATATCTTCATCAATAGATCCAAGACTGTCTGCCAAGTCCTTCATCTTAGTGACATAATCACTAATGCTTTGACTTTGCTTTTTCTTGAACATTGTAAATTCTGACCATAAGCTAGCCTTCCTAGCTTTCTTCGTATTTTGGAAATGATCTTCCAATGCACTCCATATGTCTTCTGCTTTCTCCAGAACTCTGATGTGTGGTAGTAGATGATCTGTAATAGTATTGTAGATATAAGCTCTTGCCGTTGCATTTTTCTTTTGCCACAACTTCAAAGCTTCTAACTCTTCTTTCTTTGGTTGACTGTTGTCTTTGAAAGTCGGCTTCTTTTCTTCTACTGTCACATATATCATTAAGTCCTTACTCATAAGTAAGGCTTCCATGCACATTACCCATGCGGGATAATTATCTCTGTCCAATTTGTCAATAGAGATATGATCTACCATAATCTTCTTGTTTCTGTTACTTTCGGTGAGTGTAATGTGAAAAGGTTTTACCTTTTACAAACCTTTACCCTTGAGAATTACTTTGGAACGTTTCTTGACGCCGTTTGTTGTTGATCATCTCAGCTTTCACCTTTCTTTGCAAGTTCTTCGAATTCTCTTGTATCTTCACTTTCGTTTACTCTTTGAGGATCTTTCTTCTCTAAGAATCTTTTTGCTCTGATACCACTTGTTAAGCTCTAACAAGTTATCATCAACTGTTGAGCTCTTGTACTACTTGTTGATGCGACGAGTGAGCTTAACTAGCTAAAGCTCAACTGCGGAATTCACCACGCCACAAGAACTAACCTAGAGTGATCTTAGAACACCTCTATAATCATCAGTAGCTTAGCAAACTTTCTGAAACTGAAAACTTTACAACTGTGTTCTGAACTCACCAGAATTTCACCGGAACTTCACCGGACTGTCACCGTAATTGGAATCTTATCGGAATCAACTGCAATTCTGTTTGTAGTTACTTCAAATGATTGTAGATGAAGTAAGGAAGTTATACCTGACCTTCCTTTAGTAAATGAAATCTTTCTGAAGTTTGAGAAAAAACTTCATCAATTCTGGGCGTCTTTTACGGTCAGACATTGTACCATGTATACATGTCTCATTTCACAAAATTCTTTGATCAGTTTGTAGTTGAGATTACTAGCTTCAAGATGAAATATAAGTCATGAAAAGCTTTACACTGTACTATGAGATCTAACTTGTAGATGTATCGGAAAAACATTTACTGAGAAAACTATAACTGTTAACTAACTTTCATAGTAACATGAAATCACTCAGATTTCTTTACATACGAAGAATGCGCACAAACTTTCACATGAACATGTGTTTTCTATTAGAGAAGATGTGTACAAAAATAGCTTGGCCTCACTTTGCTCATAGCTATGGAAAACTCTCCTACTCTGAGTAGTTATTCCTTACCATCTCTCTCAGATGAATACCCAACAATTCAGGTTCTATTATTCATCTCTACATACGCAATCTCTAGCGTCTTCTATATCACTATCCTCAGTTTCTATATGCACTATTCTATTCCGGTTCTATGTGCTTCTATGTTCATTCTTTTCTGCTCCCTTCTTCACTCATATATATACATTTTGTTCCGAGACTCAAAACTCGTATTTCTGGAAGTTTCTATGAACTATATTACAGTCGTGAATTTGTCCCTTCACTAAGGCTTAATTTTTTGAATGCTTTGTTTCTGCTTCTCTTTGTCTTTCTTCGTCTTTATGTCTGTCTATATGCCAAATTTGTGAGTGATTCTTCAACACTGGGCAGTCTGGTCCTCCAAGATAATGCTGAAGAAGAAGAAGAAGGCCACCTGCTTTTTTGTAACAGCCCCCTTGTCGCTACCTGAAGACTGCTCTCCTTGGCTCCCTACTATCCTCCAGTAGTCCCTCTATACTCGGGTCCTTCCCTTAAGCACATGGATCTTTCCTTTTTGCAACACCCATCAGGTATAGAAGCCTTTCGACTCTTCAACCAGAAGAAAATATCCTCCATTGGCTTTCTTCTCCTCCATCCTTTTCCATCGTTGCCTTCTTTGTATTCTCCTTTCCAAAAAAAATCAAAGACAATTGACGTATTTCCTCTTGTGATATCTCCTTAAGCTGCTTATTCCAGTCCTTGCTCTGTCCTTAACAAACTACTTCATTAATGTCCCTTGAATGAGGCAATATCGGAAGCACTGCTATCCATTCTAGTATTCTGCAACAGGATAGAAGCTGCCAGCCTATTACTCTACTCCTCTATTTGCCTCCCTTGCCACCGTCTGCCTCCTCGTGGAAGTTCTACCATTGCCCTCTCAATAAGGCCTGGAGGAGAATCATCAACGCAACCCTTCTTGAACCTTGTCCGCTCTTCGTTGCCGTTGTCACCTGCATAAAACAACCCACAACAAAACAAAGGAAGAGAACAAGAGAATGATAGGGAGGTGCCAAAGAGAGAGAGAGAGAGAGAAAGAAAGAAAGAAAGACTTTTTAACGTCTATTAGAGGCCAAAATCGGCCTATGAGACAAAACATATACATCAGTATGATCCAATCCACTGTGATCCAAAACGAAAATAAAGTGTGAGTACTACAAACGGGTATAAAAGGAGGGATAGTAGCTGGCATCAAGGGTGTGGGGTGCTATGGGTATGCACTCTATATGCTCAATGGGTGAGATACAAACATGATATGCATAGGGAGGGGAGGCTCGATGGTGTCACAACCCCCTAAATGCCTGGAGTGGGTGTAGGATATAATGCATCGGTGGGTAAGGCATCATGGCGATCCTCAAAATGCTCTGGGCGTCCAAATCGATAGGGGTGCGCTGCTGACGTCTCTGTATCTCCATGTCATGGCGTGCGTGAATCGCCTGAATCTCTCTCTGATGTGGATGAGCTCTCCGGACAAGGGGTCTCGGTCGTCGACGCTGTCGTCTAAGCTCCTCTGCTCTGTGTAATGTGACACCCCGCATCGAGCTGGGCCCTCAAGTGTATGTGGGTCTGAAAAAAACTGTAATATGAGTCTGAGGGGGGGGGGCCAAGTGTATCTCCATCTGCTGTTGGAGGAGTGATGCGCGGTGGTGCTGGAGCTCTACTAGGAAACGACCTAAAGGGCGCTGGTCCTCTGTCCCCAATAAAGCCCTGATCTCTCTAGGCCCCCTGAAGAGCTGTGGGTAGCGGTCTCTGATGTCCTCATATGTCTGGCATCTACATGTGTAGTGCTCCTCGTCCTCCACCTCCTCTCTACATATCCTGCATAATAGCTCATCCCTGGGGGTATGTGTGGCTCGCCGAATCTCAATCTCGAGCTGGTGTGATGATACTCTGAGCTGCCCAATGGCCACTCTCTCAGCTGGTGCCATATATGTATCCATGTATCGTGGTCTCTGAATGAAACCATCCGCTGTCACAGTCAAGAAGTGCTCTCTGTAGTGTTGCCTCTTTGTGGGAAGAGGCTCCCGTGGTGCTATCCATGTCTCCCTGACGTGTATCTGTAGTAGGTCCTGACGGATGATCCTATTCCTCTCCGAACGAGAGAGGGTAATGTGGGGGGAAGAGAGGTCATACTGAAAAGGGGGGAGATCCGTAATGCTCATGCCATGGTCTGCTAACCATCGGTAAGTCTGTGCATACCATACTCTCTCATGCCCTGTCTCTGCCAAATGTCTAGAGCTCTCAAATGCAAGCCTGGTGAGTTGGCTAGTGGGGAGCTCTCTGACTCTCAAAATAAAGGTCACCAACTGGAAGAGGGCTTCCACTAGCATCGGTGGTGTGCCAAGCTCAGCTCGTATAATGTCATGTGGAACGGAGGGCTTGCTGCGCAGCAAGCGTGATATCATGGTGATCTGGGGCCTCTCAATCTACGTCCACATCGCCTCTGTGATCCCTGGTGCCCATACTACTGCTGCGTACATCAATGCGGGTGTCACTAGAGTGTCAAAGAGCCACCCCTTAGTCCGGGGCTCCTGAAAATGTGTCTGAAAGCATCGTCTCTCTAATCCTGCAAGTGCCGCATAACCTCGCGTCAATCTATCTCTCGCAGCCTGTGCCATGGAGAATACCCCTTAGCTGCCCGAGAAGGTGATACCTAGGTAGACGTAGGAGTCCACTACCTCTATCTGTCCTCCAGCTGCTGTGAAAGAGGCGCGATGGCGTACTGTCCTGGAGGTATGGAAGATCATGACCTTGGTCTTGCCAAGGTTCACTGTGAGTCCTCTCTCCATGCAAAAGGTATCGAGCGCCTGTAAATGTGACTGCAACCCCTCCTGTGACTCTGAGAGCAGGACAATGTCATCAGCATATAATAGGATATGTACTGGCGTACCTCCGATGTCTCCTCCTCTCCCTCCTGCTCGCTGTATATACTCCGTGATCTCGTCGATGTAGAGACCGAAGAGAGTGGGTGAGAGGGGGCAACCTTGTTTCACACCAATGGTGCTAACAAGGCTGTCTGATAGACCGCCGGGGCAGCGTACCCTGCCTGTGACTCGTGCATACAAAGCGTGGATGGCCCATAGCATGTCTGATGGAAGCTGTAACTCTTGGAGCCTCCGTAGTAGTCTCTCTCGAGGGACCATGTCGAAGGCTTTGCGGAAATCCACAAAGCAACAATATAGTCTCTGCTTCCTCGCCTTCGCGCACTCAATCAAGCAACGAAGCACGAAGATGTGGTCGATGGTGGAGAAAGTGCGGCGGAAGCCTGCCTGGTCGGGTGCTCTGATCCCCGCTGCCTCAGCGTGTGTACTGAGCTCTGCCTCTAGTACTGCCCCATAGATCTTGGCCAGGATATGGCCTATCATAATAGTCCTGTAGTTCCCTGGGTCCATCATATCGCCGGACTTATGGATAGGCGTAATGGTATGCATAGTCCATGAGTCGGGTAATCCCTCAACCAAAGCACGGTTGAAGAGATGGGCGATCAAGTGGGAAACTACATCTGCTGCGTATATAAAGTGCTCTCCCAGTA
This sequence comes from Ceratopteris richardii, assembly GCA_020310875.1. Classification (NCBI taxonomy): domain Eukaryota; kingdom Viridiplantae; phylum Streptophyta; class Polypodiopsida; order Polypodiales; family Pteridaceae; genus Ceratopteris; species Ceratopteris richardii. The sequence goes on along the minus strand of CM035408.1, from coordinate 89,683,858 downwards.
GCCCCGTGTGGTCTGCTGAACGGCCATGTTGTAGCCTATGGATGGCCTGTCGTACCATGCCTGCTGTGAAGAGGGTGGATATCACCGGACGCGGTGTGAAAGGAGTCAGTAATGGTGGCTGTCCTGGGACGTCATATAACCTCTGGGCGTAGGTGTGCCAAGTCGAAGGATCGGCTATGGGTGTAGGTGGACGTGGCTCATGTAGTGCCCTCCACGCGGTGGCACAATCCCTACTCATGAGAAGGTCGATCAACTCTACCTCTTGTCGCTCCTCGAAAGCTCGCCGCTTCCGGCGTGTGAGGGCTCGCATTTGTCGTCGTGCCTCCCTCTCTATGATGGATCCCAAGATACTCTGTGCTCTGAGATGGCGGTATAGCTCAGAGATGAGTAGCAGGTGTAGCTCAGAGATGAGTAGCACCTCCTTTAATGTCAATCCGGGAAGACATGAGGATGGTATGAAGACCACGAGCAAGTGGAATCACAAGTGTGTGAGTGAGAAGCACACAAGCATGCACACACATACACACACACGCGCACACACAGTAAGAACAAAGAGAGTAAGACAATGGAATCACTTCTATTGCAAGAAAGTTCTCATACAAGCTCAAACTACCAGAAGCTAACCTCAAAAATGAGCTCTCTAGCTCTATTTATAGTTTTTGACTAACTTTGGCCCTGTTCAGACCTAGTGTCCGGCCTAGTTAAAAATTAGGTTCCGGGGCTTATTTGAGGGCCCAAACGAGATCTAAAAATTATGAAAATTGACAGGCAACTACTTCTAAGGCTCCCCAAGCTCGAGGACTCCTCGGCTTGTACAAAATGGAGCTACAAAAAGGTGAAATGATATTTACAAGGGTTTGTAGTGATGAGAATCACTTTAAAATGATGTGAGGGTTTTGAAAAAAAATGAAGGGTTGCCTCAGTGCTAGATCTGCATGTGTGTCCGTACTTGCTTCTTCCCGTGTACTGTCAACACTCTCCCCCCCCTAGGGTCTGTCGCCTCTGACAGACCTCTTTTCCGCCGTTTGATCAATGTATTGTTGCAGGAGGTCGGTTGCCAATTCTTGTTCTTTGATTTTTAAACCTCTGATTAGATCTCGTTGCCAAGCCTCCCAATCCACTGTACCAGGCATGTCAGGTTGTGGCATCGTGTAAAGCTCAGAATGCATCGTTTGTTCGCATGCAAAGAGATGGAGTAGATGCGTAGGCCGTGGCGCAAATACCTCTGAATGTGCTTCCCAAAACCCCGTGGTGAACATATCGTCAAATGTTTGCTTGTAGCAGGCAGGGAGATATCTTATGCGTGCATGCCATGCGTAAGCCACTCGTATGCTCGGGGTTGTGCTCATATCATATAGCAGGTCGTAATTACCATTAATAAACCCGGGAATAGGAGGTTGAATACGGCATACATTGCGAAAAGTTTTGAGTACGACCTGCATCATGTCGAAGATCTTGAGCATCATCTGGGCAGCGACATCTGGCATAGGGTGGAGGCGTGGTATCCAATGTCTGATGGTTGCAATCATGTATGACACTGTAGGAGTACCGGTTGGGGGGGCGATAGCGGGGTAATTGAGCCATTCCTTGCAGTTTGCGTTATTCTGAACCTTGATGGCAAAAGCTTTCCATGATCGGCGTCTTTGCACTGGCCCAAAACACGGATTGTACCTCAAATGCATGGGGGCATGATCCCATGTTCGAAGCATTTCTGGGTAAGTTTCGAGTAACTTTTGCCTCCACGTTGGTTGGAATATGACCCCTTTTCGTGCCGCTTCTGGTATGTCTTCTGGTTCGAACTGTGTGGCAAATGTGGGGCACTTGTTGGTGACCCGTTTGATTTCTGCATTGTAGTCAGCTAACAGTACAAAATAGGGCTTGTATTGCAGTTCTGAACTAGTGATAAGGCGTCTAGGGGCGATGTGTCTGAAGTATTCTGAGTGAAGGATGGTGTCCTCAATGGCCTTCATTGCCAGCATCTGAGTGGATATCCGCTCCTGATGAGTTTGCCCCATCTCCTCTACTTGTTTCATCCATGCTGATGGGGGTTCCTCATAGGTATCTTGGCCTTCTTCTGTTACGCGTCCTCCTGGGAATGGTTGAGGCTCGTAGGCGTCGACTAATGCTTCCTCCACTGGGATGGTAACTGCTTCTTCTTCTGACGGTTGCTCTGGTGGGGAAGGGGGTCGTTCGTACTGCATCAACTTCAGTTTTAAGTCTGCGATCTGCTGGCGTAACTCCAGCACGTCGTTGGGCGTTGAAGGTTCAGGTTCGGTTGAAGTAGCAGCGTCTGTCATTTCTTTATGCTCCTGTCGGTGTGGTGTAGACTCTTGGGGTCTCTGCAAGTCCTTTAGCTGGTCGGCAAGCTGATCATGTGCTTCTAACAGATTGGCATACGTTTCCAATATTTGTTGTATGCTCTCTGATGGGACCGCTTGAAATTTGACCGGGTCTATGGGTGCTCCCGGGGTGTTCTCCATGGCCGCCTCGAGATTCTCTTGGTTTTGTTGTTGAAGTCGTCTGTTCTCTTCTTGAGCTGCCGCTAGATGTCGTCGTAGCAAAGCCATATTTCGTTGAAGCCTTGCGTTGCGGCCCATCTGATCTCGCAGCTGTTCCTCCATGGCTTTGCGCTCTTCCATATGTCTCGCCTCGAGTTGCGCATTTGTCTGTTCGAGGGCGGATATCTTGCGTTGTGACTCCGTATGAATGAACTCCAAAGCAGTGACACGCTCTTGGAGTGTTGCTGAGAGGGTGCAAAGCCCTTTGTTATTTTCTTCCAATAATGTATATTCTTGCTTGAGCTGAGTGGCAGCTTCAAGCATCGTGTCGAGTGCAAGACTAAATGAGGTGGAAGATGCAGGGGGTTGGGAAGTGGGAATGGGGAAAGTGGATGTTGTGCCTACTGTGTGTGGAAGTGGTGATGTGAGTGTAATAACCTGTGATGGTGTTGTGAGAACAGTGGTGGTGGGTGATCCAGCGGATGGTGAGATGTCCATGGGATCGGACATGAGTGAGTGTGATTCGTGAAATGTGAACACCGGGATGGTGGGTGGTGTGATAGTGGTGGCTGTGAATGTGGGGAAGTGACTTTGGGGAAGGGACTTTTTCTTATGTTCCTCAACCTGTCGAAGAATGTTTACAAATTGGGTCCACAAGGAGGGTTGGGTGAATAGTGTGGTGCCCGAGGCAGTTACAAGAGATGGAGTAGGTATAGTTTGGGAGGGAGGAAATGGAAGGGTGGAGGGTAAGGGAAGGGAAAGAGTCTGACTAGTGACAGATGGTTGTCCAAAGGCATGGAGGAAGGAAGGGTGACCTAGTTGGGGTTCAAAAATCTGAGTGACAGAAATGGATGAGGGTGAAGGAAGGAGAGTAGAAACGGGGGTGTGTACAATGGTCTCACTATAGGAGGAGAATGGTTGTGTAGAAAAATAAGTGGAGAGAGGCTCTGAGGGTGGGGTAGGGGATGATGGGGGGGATGGTGCATGCGTAATTTCCTCCGGTTCATTATTGGGCCTAGGGCTAATCATGTGAACATCTTCTGATGTGGACGTAGCTAGCTCGGTAGATACTTCCATCTGAATCATCTTTCCTTGTCGCGGCCGCGTATCAATTCTTCTTTGATCATAAGCAGGGTTCTCTTGACAGACCAAGGTTCTCAATGCTTCACTGATGCCACAGGTGTCCGCCAAAAGATTTAGCGATTCTACAAATTGGGGGTCGATATGCTCTGACTGTAACATCTGGTTTACTAGGGCCCTATTTGCTTCTTCTGACATTTTATGGCGGCTTTGTACCTGCTTGATTGTCTGGTATAATCGTTTGAGCTGTGCCGTATATGTAGGGGCTTCGTCTTCACTCTCTTCTGGGTTATTCCTTGGTGCCTGCTCTTGAGCTTGTGTGTTTGGACTTGGAGGAGGTTGTGTCACTCCTAGCTCCTGTACGCTGCTTGTCTCACCTCGTGCATGTTCTCTTTGGGTTGATGTCCCCGGATCGATATTGTCAGGGCAACCTTCACTGTCTGATAGATGAGCCGTCTGCAGAAATGTTTCAAAATCAAAATTTGGGTCTTCGGTGAAAGTGGCCATCGCTGCGAATTCTGCCTCGGTAGGTAGCGGAGGGGCAGAGGGAGTGGGCTGTACCACCTCTCTTGGTTGAGACTCCTGGAGATGGATTATGATTGGTGCCACCGGGGCTTCCGCTCTAGTGGAGACTTCGGTAGTGGTTGCTGGAGGGATCAAGACTTGTGAAAGGGATCCACGCATTCTTTTTGCAGGCTGACTCCCTGACTTTCGCCCCTTAAACAACTCCAGATGTGCATACTTTAGGGCTCGCGCAACTGGTACATCGTACGCCAGACATCTGTAGATGATTCTAGTCAACGCACAGCAACCATGTAGAGTGGGTTTCCTCACCCCCCGCTTGCCTGCCTCATATACCTGATCTAAGATCCACACTGGCATCTTAATGGGCAAGCTGCCGGTCTCTGCTAAATACAGTCCGTACCATATCTTCTTGTGAGGCTGAGTGAAACGGTCTTGAGCTGGAAATGCGAAGTGCTGGAGGCACATCCGCAGGGGTATGGCGATGTTGGGGGTGAGGGCGCACATGTCTTTGAGCTTCTTGACTCTATTGCTTTTCATTGATTCTGGTATCAGGGGGTCGCGATCTGAAGGCACATGAGTGCCATACATTTGAAGGGCTTCCCTGATTAATGTTACATTTAGTTCAAACTTCCTCATCTCCTCCAGATTAGATAAGGAGGGCACCCAGAATGTGCCTGAATGATCTTTATCCCCGGTAGGTTTCATCGTGGCAATCAAGTAGTAACACCTGAGGAAGTCAGGTTTTGGTAGAGCTGCACTGAAGTAAGTTTGCAGTCCTGCCTTTCGCCAGATCTCTTGAAGGGGGGCTGCATTTTGTAAGGCCTCAAATTCTCTTGAAAAGAATTGGAAGGTCCACCAAACCCCTCCACACTCCATCTTGGACTCCCAGATGTGGTCCGCGTCTCCCAAATCCCCTGGCATTTCATTGAACCAATGGGAGTGCCCTTTTACTCTTTCAGTTAGCCCACTGGGTGGATCTGGAATAGGGATCCTTCGCACATTCAAGAATTCTTCGGGCCTAGCCGTTGGTGGAGCTTCCACTGGCATGGCATCCCAGTTGATAGGGGCACCAGATCCTGCCTGAGAGCTTGTGCCTGCCGCGGTTGCCATGAGAGTAGGTCGCTTATCTGCTGGAAGACGAAAGGCACATTAGGGTTGCATAGGAAACAAGATGTAATGATGTTCCCTTCACAATACTAACATGACAATCCCGGAGGTCAGTGGTTAGTGGTGAGGTGTTTATGATATGTGTGAGTGGTGATTAATGGTCAGTGTCATCCTAGATGCATACTTTGGTTATGCAATGGACTCGAGATGCTTTTGTGTTAGTGTGGACGGATTTACAGAATAAGGTCAGGGGGTTTAGTACACAGTTTAACTCTCCACACTTTGATACAGGAGTCGTAGCTCTTAGAGCTAAGGACAGGTGAAGATTTTAGTCTGAGTGTGTGATGTGGTTGGGACCTTGTGGGTACCCATTTCCAGACATTCCTGGGGTTGATGGGAGTGTGGGCAGTGAGAGGTGTAGGTATCTTGTCACTTCCTGAGTTGTTGGCCAAGAGTGCTTGTGAGAGCTGCTTCATCCTTGTGCCTGTGGTTGAAGTAATTTGGGCTTGTAAGCTAGCCTTGGGCACCCATATCTGTCTAGCACTAGGGATAGCCTTCATTGACCGCTTAGGCCCAAATAGAGATGGTGTGCCTAGGGGTTATCCTAGGGGGCTTCTTAGTTTTGTTCCTTGATTGTGAGGCTCGTTTCTTGTCTCCTTGAGAATCTGCGATTGGAGCTGTAGGTCTCCCATCCTTGCGTATCCAGACCTGCTTCACGCCACGAGATGCTCCATGATGCGCGGGTTGGCGCTCCTTCCTCTTGATCAGCGGTCTCCCTCGTATAGAGTGATGTTCGGTCCGTTCATTTAGAATCTTCTTTGGATCAATTAGGAACTCCTTCTTGGCTCCTGAACCTTCAGTAAGATTGACATTCCTCTGCACCATAGAAGTTTGGACAAACACATTGTGGTTATCTTCGTGTGGATTCCTGGAGGGGCCAGGAGTTGTTGCCTGTTCTATTGGTTTGAGTGCTTGATTTTCTAATTCAATCGTGAGATGACTTTGGCCTACCCAAGCCTGAAGAAGTCCACTTCTTAGGTTCAGGTTGACTGCGTGATCATAGATCCAATCTTGGCCCAATATAAGCGGTTCGGTCAGATCCTCGTCTTCACACACTAGCACTTTTACTGGCATGAGGACCTCTTGTATGTAGAGGGGAAGATCCGCCTCTCCCATACAAGGGGTTTCAACACCTCCTAATCCTATCAGATATGCTTCTATGGGTTTTACCTCCAACTGCAGCTGCTGGCAGTAAGAAAGCCGAACTGCACTTGTGGCTGCTCCTGAATCAATCAAGGCCCTCACGCTTGTTGTGTTGTCCTTTTGTCCTATTTCTAGGGTCAGAAAAGGTCGTCGGTCTACTATCTTGTGGGTGCGTCCACCTGAAGCCTCACACATGGCCATGGGATAGCCTGGGGACTCTTCAGTGTTAGTCATAGGCTGGTCTCTTCCTTGTCTTCTCAACTTCATTCGTTTAATACGTTCTAAGGCCTCTGCCTGTGCTTCTTCTCGAATTCGTTTTTCCTCCTCTTTACGTTGCTTAGCAATATTGAGTCGGCTTAGCATCTCCTCCGTGAGGGGTTCCTGATACAGCTTGACTCTGCATCCGCTAATATAGTTTGGGAGGACATCCCCCTCTAAAGTGGCTAGTTGTACTGCTCCACTCGTGGAGATCCTATTAATGATCATAGGTCCGTAGCCTCTCTTCTCTAGCTTTCTTGCGTGTTGTTTCAATGTGTAGACTAACACTAGATCTCCTGCTTTCAAGCCCTTATCCTTCACATGGGCATCAAAGTATGCCTTTTGCCGTTTCTTTGCAGCATAGATACCTGCTGCTGCTCGTAGCCTCGTCTCACCTAAGCGCTCTAGATCAAAGATCCTCGAGGACAACTCGTGTCCATTCCACTCATGCTCTTGTGCTACTCTTAAAGCTGGAATTAGGAAATCTAAGGGTAGCACCGCATTTTGTCCGAAGACCATCTGAAATGGGGTGGCATTGAGTACCGTTTTGTAAGCAACTCGGTATGCCCAAACAGCATGGTGAAGTTGTTTGTCCCAATCAGAGCGTTTATTATTGACCAGTTTCGTCAATACGTTACACAGGATCTTATTCGTGCTCTCGGCTTGTCCGTTAGCTTGCGGGTGATAGGGTGCAGACTTCTTATGTACCACCATGAATTCTTGAAGGAGATTTTCAATGACCTCATTCAAGAAGTGCGTACCTCTATCACTAACCAACTCTATTGGTAACCCATATCTAGTGAACACATTTTCGAATAAGAATTTAGCCGTCGTTTGAGCATCATTCTTTGTCGTGGCTTTTACTTCCACCCACTTTGTAAGGTAATCTGTGGCTACAATAATATACTCTGCATGGGAGTTCCTAGCTGGGGGGTTGATGGGACCTACAAAGTCTATACCCCACTTTGAAAATGCACGTCCCCCCATCATTGGCCTCAAGGGCATTTCATCTTTTCTTGTCGGATATTGGGCACGTTGGCATGTGTCGCAACTCTTCACATAAGTATGTGCATCCATATGAAGAGTGGGCCACCACAGTCCTGAGAATAGAATGGTCTTAATTACTCTGTCAGGCCCAAAGTGTCCACCTGCAACACCGCTGTGTGCCGTTTCTAAGACTTTCAGGTAGTCTGATTCATGTACGCACAGTCTTAGGTAACCATCCTTGCCTCTTCGATACAGGTTGTCTCCTACTAAAGCATAGTCTTGAGCCTCTTGCTCCATGCTCCGTTTTCTTGCAATGCTAGCCTGATTGGTTAATGTTCCTGTTCTCATGAACTCGACCAGTGGAGCACTCCAATCTGGGATTAATGACATGTGATAAAGAGTGGCATGCTCCACTGGGGGTCTCTCCTGGCACTCTGGACAGCTCTGGATCCACTCTTGTACTTCTTTGTCCATGCTAGGCCAATACACTCCTAAGCGTTTTAGATTCTGCAAGGTTCGTTGTTTAGAGTAGTGATTCCCTAGAGGTCCCTCATGGGCTTGCTGCAGCCAACTAGCATGTTCATCCTCCTCGACACAACAAGCTAACACCCCTTCTGTATCTTGCTTGTACATACTTCCAGCCAAGATTTGATACTTTAATGATTTTACAACTTCTTCTTTGCTGGTTTTCACATTCTTATTTGCAGGCCCGAAGGTTAGGACTGGTACCAACTTATTTGCCCATTTAGGGACAACTTCTAAATTGAACAGATACGCATCGGGCAATTCATCAGACACTCCTTGCGGTGGCTCTCCTGAAGTGATGCGAGAAAGATGGTCTGCCCGAAGATGGGTTCTACCTTTCCTGACAACAACTTCAAAGTCGTATTCCATTAGTAAGAGAAACCATCTTACTAAGCGACCTGTATTGCAAGGTTTATTGACCAAATATAGTAGCGCTTGATGATCAGTGAAAAACTTGAACTTATTGGCCAATAGATAGTGTCTAAACTTCTTCACAGCATATATCATGCCCAAGCCTTCTCTCTCCGTTGTGGTGTAATTTCGTTCGGCTGCATTTAATTGCCTACTCGCATATGCTATCGGCAAATCTAGGTTTCCTTCACCTGTGGGTTGTGCTAGCACACATCCTATAGCATGATTGGAGGCATCTACATGGACATGAAAGGGTTTGCTCCAATCCGGAGTAGTCAGTATTGGTGCTGTGCACAGACGTCTCTTCAGCTCATTGAAGGAATTCTCGCATTCCTCGTTCCATTCAAAGTTGGTTAACAACCCATAAAGAGGTTTAGCTATGATGGCATACATGTGGATAAACCTACGGTAATATCCGCAATGGCCCATAAAGGCTTGTACCTCTTTAACATTCCTTGGTCTGGGCAACTCTGCTATTGCTCTCACCTTGTCTTCGTCTGTTGATATTCCATTCTTCGAAACAATGTGACCTAAGATCTTACCTTGGCGTACCATAAACACACACTTCTCTGGATTCAGACACACTCGATAATCTCTACACTTGTTGAAGATTTGCCTAAGCTCAGGGATGTGGTAACTCCTTTCTTGGGAATGAGCGCATAAATCATCCACATATACTTCTAAGCTCTTTCGCAAGAACTCTTTGAAGACATGACACATGAGTCTTTGGAATGTTGCAGGTGCATTGGTGAGCCCAAATGGCATCACACGAAATGCAAAGATTCCCCATTCTGTGGCAAAGGCCGTTTTGTGCTGATCTTCGGGGGCAATGGCTACTTGGTTGTAACCTGAAAATCCATCAAGGAAGCTGTAAACTTCCTTGCCTGCAACACGCTCCAAAAGATGTTCGGTGATGGGCAGTGGATAACTATCTCTAATCGTAGCGGCATTAACGTTTTTAAGGTTAATGCACACTCGCAATTTCCCATTCTTCTTGGGCACCACTACAATAGGGGACACCCATTCAGTGTGCTCAATCTCATAGATGAATCCGGCTTCAATCAGCCTGTCAATTTCCTCTTTTATTTTGGCCGCGTAATTGTCATTATATGTGTAGGGTTTTTGTTTGGTGGGCTTAGCATCAGCGGTCATCGGAATCGTATGAGAGCAGATCTCTGGATCTACTCCTTTCAAGTCTCTATAATGCCATGCGAACACATCCCTATATTCCCTTAATAGAGCTACAAGCTCTGCTTCTTCTTCTGCACTTAGGTCATCTCCTATGTACGTACATCGTTCTTCGTTCCCTTCAATGGTCACTACAATTTTTTTGGTCTTTTCTTTATTGTCATATGCTTCTCCTATAATGGCCTCTCTCTTAGGCATTCGTACCAAAATTTTCCGATCTTCCACTTCATATTTCTTGAAATTCTCTGGTACTTCAAACAATGATTCTTCCTCTTCTTGTCTCACTACTTTCCTTTCCTTTTTCTTTTGACCTCCTTCACTTCCTTTCTTTGAACTTATCGTTTTAATACTCGCAAGGGGTTCTTCTTCCTTTTGGGTTAACACCCCTAAATTTTCTAAGTAGTGTTCCTCTGAGTCAAAGTATGTATCCATCACAATGGATTCTAGATCATCGTCATTCTCTTCTTCTCCTATGAACTCACTAGGATCACACTCTTCCAACAAGGGCTGACACATGAACACTGAAATATCATAACCCTCCTCATCACAATGAGGTGTCCATTGTTCTTCATTGACTGCAATGTCCATGGTAGCTAAGATTTCTGCCCAACCATGAGGCTCAAATTCCTCATCTGGAAATATCATCGGTGTATAGGCTGGGTCTTTTATTGGTCTATCTCCTGGGGGAGTTCCTTCTTCTCTCGCTTTTAGGCGCTTTTCCTCTTCCTCAGCGACCTTGCACATCCACAAGTGAGTATCTTCATGCAACCAGGATGGTTCAGGTGAACTTCCAGAATGCACGGAGATAGAATCTTCTTTCGCTTTGTGGATAGGATTCCACTGTAGGGGTGGTACATCTCTGAAGGTGTGATCCTTCAGATTGACCTTGGTGGTGACCCCTAAGTGCTGTAAGTACAAGGAGTTGGTTCCCCAATCCTGTACTATTTGCAATTGTCGTAGGAAAGGTCTTCCTAGGATCATCTCGTAAACATTATTCTTCTCAAAGTCACATATAGCAAACGTATGTTCAAACTCCACACCACAAGTGGTTAGAGTTATCCCTTCAAGCAATCCGAGAGGTCTTTCAAAATGACCATCTGCCATTTGAAGTTTCATTCTCGTTGGTCTTAAGGTGGGTTTGCCCCATCGCTTCCACAGGGAGATGGTCGCGATAGCAACACCGGCACCCGAATCCACAATTGCTTTGGTTGTGTAACCTTGATAGGTGATCGGGAGATAAGTGTTACCTTCTTCACCTTCGCTCATGTCTCCTATCTTGTCGAGAGGTATCTCGGGAACTTTCTGCTTAGAGCCTACTTTTGGTATATTGGATTCAAGTTCTGGAACCTGATCTTTCACATGATTCCAGAGCTCCGGTTTTGCCTTGAGGAGTTCCTCTACAGTGAGGTGACATTGAACCTTAGTGTTCTTCGCCACATCAGTGTTCCTGGGAATCACTGAGTCTTCATTTCTTACCAATATAGTGGGCGCTCTGATCTGGAGAGATTCAGATTCCCATGGGCCTGTGAAATGAGGCAACTCTTGTAAAGAATTAGATTCAAAATCTAATCTCTCATCCTCTTGTTGCTCTGCTTGATCCCCATAGATAGAGGGAATGTCTTGGGGAAATTGATCATGAAGGTCATCAATCTCAGGAATAGGAGGGGAATCACCCTTCTCCTTGGCCCATTTCTCTTCTTGTATTTCCCGCAAGAACTCTGGAGAGTACTGTTGTATTGAAGGAGGTATTCCAGCATCCGTAGAATTAGGAACATAAGCTACCAATTGTGGTGAGCGTCCTCTTTCAACGACTGGTTGAGCCTGTGGAGGTAAAGAAACTTGTGATTTGTTTACCAACTGCTCTAATCTTTCTAGTAAGCCTTGGAAATGCAACTCTGGCTTGACAGAGTTTGTCTGATTGAACTTTTGGCTAGTCTCAAGTATAGCTTGAGCTTGTTCTACCATTTTCATGCACATCTTCATCCGTTCAATCTCTAAGTCGGCTCTAGGGTAACTCCTGTCTAGGTTTGCAGCTGTTGGCCCTTCTTGAAGTCGAGCCTGGTAGGCTTTAAACATCATGTCCAAGCCTTCAGGAGTGGGGTCAGCTAATACTGATCCTACTCGGGGTGGTGGGTGGGTTACGAGGGGTGTGTTAGAGGGTGAAGAAATGGAGGGTGATGGGGATGGTAGTGGTGGAAGTGTGTGGGAGTGTGGTTGAGATGTGATTTCTGTGATTTTTGCCTTGGTTTCTCTCACGCTTTCCTCAAGTTCGTTTATCTTTTTTGCCCATTGTCTCTTCATTCTTTCACGACTATCCTTCCAGGTGCTAGTCCTCTTTTTGGGTATGCTCTCTGTTTCACTCACCTCGGGGCTCTTTTCGGGACCCACACCTTGGTGTTGTTGACGTGCCTGGGCTCTTGTGATCACCTGCACAGGTGCAGTGGAGGTTACACTCCCTGTGGAGTCTACAACTAACCCAACAACATTGATAGGAGTGATCTTAGGCATGTTATTGGGTTTTTTTGGGCAATCTCGTAGGAGATGCTCTTTCCCGCAGTCTTGACAAAAGCCCTGAATGGTTACTGGCTGAGGTAGTGTAGGGATAGGTAGTGGACAATCACGTACAAGGTGATCTCCCTGACATCTGAAACATGGCCCTCTAGGAAATGGAGGTCGTACCTGCCTAGGTTGAGGTCTAGAGTTGGGGTTTGTGTACATGACATTAGAATACGCCGGTTCCCCACTATTTTCACTTGGGTCCTCATAGTAGTATGACTCGTTATGCTCGGGTGACTGCATGTAGTAAGCCTGTGGGCTATCAATATGTGTGGAGTCAAAACTATGGTCACTTGGATCACTGTCTGATAGCAATGGGGTGACTGGAACTATGGCTCTATTCGGATTTTCTTCAGTAGAGGCATATTTTACTGGGATCACATTGGTTGGAGCAGGGGGTTGCTGCACTAGGACTGGTTGAGGTCTCTGCTGCCCTTGATAAGGTGGCTGATAGGTTTGTTGCGGTCTGTTGTATTGTGGAGATGGGTACTGATTCTGGTATCTACCCTGTTGTGGATATGGCTGAGGATAATTTTGCCTAACAGTTTGTTTGTTATATGGGCAGTCTTGTGCCGTGTGATTGGTGTACCTGCGCTCTATGGTGCAATACTGGCTACTAGGATTCACCTGAGGTTGGGCCATAATGGGGCATACACTTGCCATATGTTCACCGCCACAATTGTAACACCGCTTAACTGGGGCAAATCTTGGAATTTGCTTGCTAGAGACGCCTAGTTTTTGGGCTACCTTCTCTACAAGTTCCTCGATGGATGCGGATTGACCAGATGTTGGTGTGCTAGCACTATCAGAATCCTTATAGATTTCTGATAGTCCTAGCTCCTCACCTAGATTGTCCTCAATGTCTATGCATATGCGCACGCACTCCTCTATCGTTCTAGGGTCCTTTAGGTACACATATGATCTGAGCTTAGTGCTCAACAACCCGTCTAGGAACAAGGCCACCTGTTTGGCTGGTGTGGGTAACTCCGGCATTGGGCATCTCTCCAGGTACTGTCTAAATCTTCTTCCAGCTAGTCTGACCGTCTCTTGAGGTGTTTGTTTGAAGCTATGAATTAGTGAGGAGGTGTTATGCCTGATTCCACTCTTAGAAAACTCAACAATAAATGCCTCTAAGAGTTGGTCTATGTTTCTGAAATGCCTCTCATTCAGTGGTTGAAACCACGTAAGGGCAGTGTTCCTAAGGGTTAGACCGAAAGCATTATATTGCGTGAATAGGTCCTCCACTTGTTCAGCTTTCAACACTTGTCGAAATTCTGCCACATGGTCATAAGGGTCTCCCGTGCCATCGAAATAATTCTTCATGGACTTCACAAGTTGGGTTGGTCGTAGGGTCCTAGTGTGTTCTCTCGGCCTTGGCAAAGGAAAATCATCAATGTCCCGGTGATTCCATGGGGTTCTATGTCTCTCAGGTTCTACTCTATTCCTTTCTGTTCCCGTTCTTTCTCTTCCCAGGGAGTTGGCAAAACTTACCTCAGGTTTGTCTCTACCTCTATCTCTTTGAGCGCCATGAGCTTGGGAGGTCCCAGCTCCTTGATGACCAAAGGATACATTAGACCTTGGTTGGGGAAAGACAAATTCACCCTTCCAAGTGTAGGCATGTCTGCCCTGCTCAGTGACCACGAAGATTCTCTCTGATGCAGCGTCTAGGTAGGTTACTTGGCCTGGACTATCAGGGTCTTTAAACTCGTAGATTGTGAGGGTGTTCCCCTCCTGAGGTTGAGAAGTTCTATATCTCCAAAAAGCCTCATCGGTTTCCCGATTTAAAAGCAGATCGATGCTTTTATTATCTTGTGGAATCCATTCAGGAGTCATGATTCTGGTCAAGACAGACTTACCACGGGGAGTTCTTGGCTCTCTCTCTAAGTTCCCTTGCTCTATATCTCCCAAGTCGGCCTCCGCAATCACTTTTCCAAACTCATCAGTTCTATCGGGAAGAGTGGTGACTACATATATAATCCCCTCTTTATCTAGGTATGCTCCATTCTCAAACTTGACTACCGGGTAGTCTATTCCATGGGGTTGGTCGGGGTTCTTAATCTGGACCACTGATCTTCTCAGTCCGTCTTCGTAGATGCGAGCACCTAGACGATTCGTCCTGATATATTCCAATTGAGTCCTATAAGGCCCTTCTGGCTTTTCTAGATATGCCAACCCTGAGCTACCTACTAATCTCTCCATGTGATAGGACATCTCTGAGTCGCTTGTTTCTGATCTGGCAGTGTATGGGTAATCACTCAACTGTTGGGCCCAAGACCTGGCAGTGTGATTGACACTAGCTTCAGAAGACCTGAGGCTTTGTCTGTCTCGGCCTAAGTGTCTGCCTGATCTAAGGTTCATAAGCCTGATTTATTCACCCCCTAGAACCCAGGCACACTCTCGTTGCAGGCTGATTTTGCACCAATCACTTTGTTCTTTTTAGTTGAATATTGTGTTTATGGTCTTGTCTGAAATTGCGTCGTCAGGAGTACTTAAGTGAATTTCCGCACTTGATGAGTGATCGTTTCCCGTTTATCTTTTGTCCCTTAGGGTTTTCGCACTTAAGACCTATTTACTTCTTGCACTTTGTTGATTAATATTCTTGGACTTGATTCGTGCCTAACGTTGCCCTAATTAATTACCACACCTAAGTCGTACTTAGCCTAGGCTAGGAATTGACAAAAGAGGGTTGAGAGATCTTCCAACCTCAATTAGCTGATTGACCAAACTGCTACACAAGCCCAGGAAGCCTTCTCCCAAGCTCGGTACTCACCCTTGCTAGCTTGCTTTGGATTGCCTTGAGTGCCCACAAAGTTCCTGCAAAAACTCACCAGTTAGTATAGCTTTATTGTCACCAGTATTTGAAAGACACACTTCAATAATTTTAGTCCCCCTGGAGTAACTCACTGTACCCCCTGAATCTGAGAACAACTTAGTTTCACCTAAAGGTCAACTTAAAAATGCATGATCTGAAACTCCGCGTATGATTCTTACAAAAACCAGTCGAGGTCCACGTAGGATTCTCAACGAGCTTTCCGACAAGACCAAAATCTCATCAATCGGAGTTCGTATGGTCAAGTTATGACCATTCAGGCAGATAGGGGTCAAAACAGGCTCTCAGGGTTCAGGGAATTCCTCACAGGTTCCTAGGTCTTGTCCCACTTCTAAGGCTCTAATGTTACTCCAATGTGACCAAAACTAGGCTCAATTGTACCTCAATTTACTCCAAAAATTCACTCTAAAATTTCGTGCGTTAAGGCCATGTATCGCGATAGGTCGGGTCGAAGTGTCGCGATACCCCCAAGTGTCGCGATAGCTCGTGAAGTGTCGCGATACCCCCAAGTGTCGCGATAGCTCGTGAAGTGTCGCGATACCCCCAAGTGTCGCGATAGGTCGGCTCGAAGTGTCGCGATACCCCCAAGTGTCGCGATAGCTCGTGAAGTGTCGCGATACCCCCAAGTGTCGCGATAGGTCGGCTCGAAGTGTCGCGATAGCTCGCCAAGTGTCGCGATACACCGAGGTGTCGCGATAGCTCGTGAGGTGTCGCGATACACCGAGGTGTCGCGATAGCTCGGGAGGTGTCGCGATAGCTCGGGAGGTGTCGCGATACACCGAGGTGTCGCGATAGCTCGTGAGGTGTCGCGATACACCGAGGTGTCGCGATAGCTCGTGAGGTGTCGCGATACACCGAGGTGTTGCGATAGCTCGTGAGGTGTCGCGATACACCGAGGTGTCGCGATAGCTCGGGATATGGCGAATTTTTCTGTTCTGTCTAGTGATTCTAGGAGCCCTAGGCCTGCGCAGTGTCGTGGTGCACTCAGATTAGCGATAGGGTGAAGTTTCCGAAGTGTCGCGATAGCTCGAGCTTGACGCCTCGGGGACTGTGCAGACAAATTCCGTACCTGCTGAGCTTGCTGGAGATGATGATGGAGCTGGTACCTGCAAGAAACATGCAAAACAAACACACAAAGCAACAAGGCACTCTCGCTCTCTCACAAACTCGCACACAAAAAATGAAGAGAATGGAAAGGAAGAGGGAATGTATAGTGGAGAAGGAGATGAAGGTGGAGATGGAGATGGAGATGGAGATGGAGATGGAGAAAAAATCAGAAATTTACCTACTACTTACCATTCCAACGCGTCCTCTCTACGTCTTACCATCACACGCTCGTCCTCAAAGCTCGATCCCCGGCAACGGCGCCAAAATTTGGTGTAGCTCAGAGATGAGTAGCACCTCCTTTAATGTCAATCCGGGAAGACATGAGGATGGTATGAAGACCACGAGCAAGTGGAAGCACAAGTGTGTGAGTGAGAAGCACACAAGCATGCACACACATACACACACACGCGCACACACAGTAAGAACAAAGAGAGTAAGACAATGGAATCACTTCTATTGCAAGAAAGTTCTCATACAAGCTCAAACTACCAGAAGCTAACCTCAAAAATGAGCTCTCTAGCTCTATTTATAGTTTTTGACTAACTTTGGCCCTGTTCAGACCTAGTGTCCGGCCTAGTTAAAAATTAGGTTCCGGGGCTTATTTGAGGGCCCAAACGAGATCTAAAAATTATGAAAATTGACAGGCAACTACTTCTAAGGCTCCCCAAGCTCGAGGACTCCTCGGCTTGTACAAAATGGAGCTACAAAAAGGTGAAATGATATTTACAAGGGTTTGTAGTGATGAGAATCACTTTAAAATGATGTGAGGGTTTTGAAAAAAAATGAAGGGTTGCCTCAGTGCTAGATCTGCATGTGTGTCCGTACTTGCTTCTTCCCGTGTACTGTCAACAAGGGTGGATATCACCGGACGCGGTGTGGAAGGAGTCAGTAATGGTGGCTGTCCTGGGACGTCATATAACCTCTGGGCGTAGGTGTGCCAAGTCGAAGGATCGGCTATGGGTGTAGGTGGACGTGGCTCATGTAGTGCCCTCCACGCGGTGGCACAATCCCTACTCATGAGAAGGTCGATCAACTCTACCTCTTGTCGCTCCTCGAAAGCTCGCCGCTTCCGGCGTGTGAGGGCTCGCATTTGTCGTCGTGCCTCCCTCTCTATGATGGATCCCAAGATACTCTGTGCTCTGAGATGGCGGTATAGTCGCCTACACTCCTCATCGTACCATCTATTCTGGGGTGTATGCCCCAGCCGTGTCAGATGTGCAGTGCTGTGGGTGGTGTATGGGAAGCTGAGAGTAGCAGATGTATGGAGGATCGAGGAGAAGTGGGCGGTGAGGGTGTCCAAGGAGGCAGAGGGATCAAGGGAGTAGATGCGCTCTCGAACATGGGAGCTATAGATATGTGCTAGCTCATGTCTAAAGTGAATGGTGGTACGGGCTCGTGGTTGTGTGGTGACGGGGTGGGGTATGCATGGTGAGCCGCGAATGGATAGGGCAAGATATGCGTGATCAGCTCCAATCGGTAAGGGTGGGATAGTGAATGAGGTGATGAGATGTGTCGCCTTCGGGGGTCCGATAACGTAGTCTACCACACTGCCCCCCTGTGGTGTCGTGGGTAGAATGCAGGTGAGACCGTGCGAGGTGGGCCAGCTCCCCATCCCATTATATATAACGAGATGGTGTGCTGCTCCCATCTGGAGTAAGTGTCGGCCATATAAGGTGGGTGTGGCGGTGTCGGCTGAGGCTCTGAGTGTAGGCATGTCCTCTATGGTACGAAGCATCTCAGGGTCGTCAAAGTCATAGATATCACACTGGTGGCTCTGAGTGCGGGCATTGAAGTCTCCTACAAGGAAGACTTCACCCATCCCGGTATACTCCATAATCGTGTCACTGAGGCAGTCATATGGCGATGTGGTGTCTAGTCCCTCCCCTCCTGATGGCTGCTCAGGGGAATGTGTGAAGCGTGAACCAATGGGTGCAATATAGCATACGGCGAAGTACGCTGCTCTCTCCTCTGATAGCTGCAAGCGTATCCACATGAAACGTGCCTCTGGATCTCTGGCTACCACCTGTACCCTGTGTTGTAATGACTGTCTATAGAGCACGGCTACTCCTCCTGATCCTCGTGTGGTGTGCTATCTCATCAGACGGCGGTGAGCTGACTCCCACATATAGCCCTCAATCCTCGGTAGGCTCCTCCCCGGGCTCTCGTGTGTCTCTGTCAAGAAGATAATGTCTCTACCCTCCATCACCTCCTCGAGTCGCTCTGGATGTGTCCATAAAGATCCATTGCAGTTCCAGACTGCAATGTGCACCTCCTGTTGTGCTGTCTCATAGGCCGCGAATCCCTAGTCAATGGGCTGTCCATCAATGATGATCCGACCGTCTCTGTAGAGGGCACGATGTCCCTCTCGTCTGGCCTGGAGGACACGTGGCATGCATGCCCGTCTGTGTTCTACCTGCATCCGTGTGAGGTCGTCATCCAAATAGATGGGGGTGCCTGGTGTAGTGCGTAGTACCGCCCGTCGTCTGAGAAAGTCTCTCCTCCTGGCCTCATCTGAGAACTGAAGGATAAGTGCTCTGCTCCGTGTGGTGTCCCGTCCTGCTCTCCATACTCTGGTGAAAGGGAGAGGCTCATCTGCGCGGTATCCAAGTAATGTGCACAAGCGACGCCCGTCCTGCTCTGGTGAACCGTCTGTCTCTGTGAGGCTGGAGACGCGAACATTGAGCCTGCGGGCCTGTCGCATCCGCTCCTCCTCAATGGTGGTATGCACTATGTGGATCTCCTCATGGTGGTTGTTCTTCTTTGCCTCCTGTCGAAGGTTCTTTTTGACAACCTCGACCCATCCATCTTTCTTAGTCTCAAGCTCGTTCTGCACCACCTCCATACACTCCTTCTTGATGGTCACCCGAATGTCCTCTAGATGTGGAGCGATCTCCCCCTCCTCGTGCATGCTGTCCAGTTTCGTTTTCATATCAGTAAGCGCAGTGTGCAAGTCCTCCAGGTCCCGTGAGTGCTACTTGCGGGTAGCGAGAAGCTCTTCCCAAAGGGATTCGTTTTCCTTCTCCAAGGTTGCCACCTTGGCTTCGAGGGAGACAACTCTACGGGTAACCCCATTCAGTGCAGAATCTCCTTCTTTCTTGTGTTTTCCTATCAACTCTCGGAGGGCATGCTCTAAGGTGGCCAACTGTTCGTCCAGCTTGGGAACCATGAGAGAGAGAGAGAGAGGATTTGGGTTTTTCTTAGGGTTAGGGATTAGGATTAGGTTCTAGAGTTAGGGTTAGGGTTCAGGTTAGGGTTAGGGTTAGGGTTAGGGTTAGGGTTGCACATACTTTTGGAGATGTGGGTTCTGGAGTTAGGGTTAGTTTGGGAGTTTGGGAGGTGGGCATGTTAGGTTTTGGTGTTTAGGGTTAGGGTTATGGTTTCAGATCAGTTTGCAGCTGGGGTTTCGGGTATGTTAGGATTGTATCGTCGGGTGTTCTATTCTTGTTTGTAGGACCCATCGGAGTGGTGCGTTAGTCAATCATTTAGGGTTGCATTTCGAATTTGTTAGGTGTTAGGGTTCTCTTCTCGTGATTAGGGTTTGTTCAAACCGAGGAAGAGGAGAGCGGATTCGGCGTGGTAGGGGTACTGGCAGAGGGCGGGGCAGAGGCGTGCATGCAGCGGGCGGGGCAGAGAGAGGCGCGAGTAGCGGGAAGGCAGAAGGGGTGGGCGCGCGAAGCGGGCAGGGCAGGGCAGGGGACCGAGCAAGGCGAGGTAGAGAAGGCGGGGTAGGAGGCAGAGCAAGGCGCGGCAGGGCGGGGCAGGGGCGAAGCAGGGCCGCGGCTAGGGTTTCGGACTACAGCAGCAGATGACGGGGGGAGAGAGAGAGAGAGAGAGAGAGAGAAACAACTTTTATTTTCCCCTTTTTTTTTGTATCACCCACTCCCCTGACATCTGACACACCCCACTCTCCCCACTCACACATGACATGCAATTTTAATTTCTTTTTTTCTCCTTTGTTGTTTTTCCGTTTTTTTAATAAGTTTTATTTCCCCTTTTATTATTTAGTTATTAGTTTCCTCTGTTTTTTCCTTTGTGCGTTATTATTTTTTTCTTTCTCTTTTTTCTTGTTGTTTTTTCTTCTGTTTCAAGTTTTTTTCCTTTTATTTTCCCCTTGTTTTTCCTTCGATTTTTTCTTTTTATATCATATATATCCCCCCCCTTGGATGGGGAGAAGGTCGACCCAGCCCGCAAGTGAGGGAGGGACACAGTACGACCCCCTAGCATATCTGCATTAGAATCTGCTACAGAGCCAGATTGGATGGGCAGAGTATTCATTAAATCTTTGCTATCAGAAAACTCATTGCTGACAAGGTCTCTAGGCTGCACAATATTGGGCCTGAGGATGCTAAACTGTTTAGCATTGTGTGATGGGATTCCCTCATTCACAATAATATCTTCATTGTCAGAGACTCGGTTCACATGGTCCCGATGACGCTTTGAAGTATAAACCTCAAGTGTTAAATTGATGCTGGAAATTGGCAAGCTCAAGAACCACAGGTTGTGGCTCCTTAAAAATAGAAGCAAACCGAGTTGATTCTTTTCTGCATATAGATTCCCCCCAAGCAAGTCACATAATTTTTGCGGTTTCATTCTTACCCATTGCTTTTGTTTTCCTTTCATTATGACTGATAGACATACAAAATTCCATTTGAGAGAAACACACATGCAATAAAAAATACACATGCATTCACACTATTCCACACACAGAACTCCCCAATTGCTTCTAAAATTATGTTGTATTTTCACACCTTCAATTTGAAATGCAAATATATACAAACACTCTTGGATCCTTTTTGATACACATGTGATTACTGCAAAACAAATTCAAGATGCCCACATATCATAATCAACACACATAGACACACATGTACATACATATTCCCATGCTCACACATGCACCTTCCTATTGCAATGATGCACTCAAGAACCCATCCATGTTGATATTGCACATTAATGCATAAATGCAACCATACAAACAATTCCTTTTGGGATATTTGAACAAAATCACATTTCCAAGAGCTACATTTTTCATAAACACCACATTGGTAGACTTAAAATCAACACAAATGTTCCATGTAACATACTCCCCTCTTCTTGTATGCGAAGTCGTCCCCGACGAGCCAATTTGGTACCTGTATTCAAATCATCCAAGTCATCGACAATGCATCAATGCACATTCACATACCTCATACTTATTCTATCTCTTTCCACGGGCGTACTTGCAACCACACTAAATCAACATCCATTAGTCATAAAAAATCAGTCGCTTCACTTACCAACTTTGTATGCCATTTCGTATCTTCGCCGCCATGTCCACCTGTGTAAAACTCATCAAACATATTAGCTCATTTTTCATCAAACACCACATCTACTACCAAAATGAAGAACATCCATATCACACATATATACGCAACACACACACATCATGATCCTGCATCACACATGCATTCTCATCACCGACAACATACATGCAAGCAGAAGACATGTCCACATTCCCTCTCGTCACTCTTCTCAACTATTCGTTCAACACGTCACGAATCTCTATTCCACATGCATACTCAACTCACTTTCTACACACACCATCAAAAACCATTCCCCACTTCCGTTTTTGATACTCTTCCCAACCACATGATCGCTTTCTTGATTCCTTTTTCTCATTTCTAACCGAGTTCTCTTGCTGATTTTTTATTCCCCTTCTACCTAGGGTTTCCACTACCCGTTTTCCTTTTCCTTGACCCCTTTTTTTTCGCTTTTCAATCAAATTTAATGCTAGGTCACCACCACACCTCCTGAATTGATGGCTACGTGTCAAAGACCACTCAAGCCTAACACGAGCTCACTCCGACAAAATCGTTTATCGTCGACATGCTCCAGGACATCACAAGTAGTTGCACAACCTAAGAACCAAAATGAGCACCTCCCAAGAGTTTATAGACAAACAAAGCCACTAGCATGCTTGGATCCCTCAAGTCCAAGTCTTCCACAGACACGTCGGAGTCGAAACCTTAGCTAAGCTTAAGCTTCGATTCGATATGCCTAATCAGGAGTCCACACATTCCCAAATCCCCACAACACATACACATACCCATCCAGGCATCATGCCCTCTTGCCTCTCTTCTGTCCCCCCTCGAGCAAGGAATTCGTCTCATTCATTTTTTTTCCATATTTTTCTCTTTTTTTTTTCATCATTTTTCCACATATTTACTCACACTTGCCGGCCTACGCCGAAGCTGGATGCGACTCGTGGACTCAACCACCCAATCGAGTTTGTTCCACCCATCTACCAACCCAACACAGCGCGTGACACACAGACGGCTAGCCCTATGCGAAACCGACGTCGGTTCGTGGCATTGACCACCCGACCAAAGTGGGTCCACCCACCTATCGGCCCACATAGGCGCGTAGCCACATGCACACATACACAAACATATAGATTTTTTTTTTCCAAGATCTCGAGAATTAGGAGACAAAAGAAAGGGCCTTTTTCACAACCATCCCAATCACAATACACACACATATAAACTCCCTGTGGACATCCTGATGAGACACCTCTCCTCTCTACCGCTACTCAAGCCAAAATCTGACCACTAATGCCATGGTCAACTTTTCCTCTTGAAACCCGCACACACTAACTACCTTGTCGACCTGAAACCCTCGAAAAATGCCACTTCAGTCCTAAGCATACATCAGACTTGGTCCGTCCTCACATCTCTGGCTCGCAATCCGCAAAGCAAACCCTAGTCAGACTCAAGCCGTCCTCACCGACATCCATCGCCTCATCGATTCCTTTCTCACCTCCAACCTCTGCCTCACAGAGATTCCACATGACCTGATAGATGACCTGAAAAACTACCATTAGTCGTTGTACCCTTCAATGCCTCAAGCCTCGCCGCCAAGTCCCTTAATCCTTGTTTACTTTGCTCAATATCACTATATTGGAACAAGTCACAGTCAATGCTTCGGAACCGATTCCATATTTGTTTCATTTCTTCGTCCAACTCTTTCGTCCTTTTTTCATATCCGAGAGGAACATCTTCCCTCTTCTCAACTCGAAGAGTCAGCTTCTCCACCTCTTCTCGAATTGACCTTTCCCCCCAAATCCGACTCATATTTTCTACATCCAGATCATCCACTTTTTTTGACAACTCCTTCACCTTTTCTAACTCCACTCCTATAGCCTCTAACTTGTCCAACATGGCTTTCAGCTCTTCCTCTATTCTACCCACTTTCAGATCCTCTACCCGTTCTCTCGTCTCGCCATCTTTCCGACTCATGTATCTACCGAGCTTGCTACTCAGTCTTGCATTTTCTTGCTCTACCCGTCTCACTTTCTCATCATCACTCTCTACCTGGGAACGATGCATCCTTTCTAACTCCAGATGGAACTCCTCACATGCCTTACCCGCTTGATCACTATATCTACCGATCAAACTTTGCACTCTTTCCATTTCTTGCTCTATTTGCTCAAGTCTCTTTATCAAGTCCTCCTCATCTCTCTTGGACTCCTCTTTGATCGCAACTCCAAAGCAGTCGCATACCATCAAGCCGGATCTCAAGTCCAAGACCACGTTTTCACTCTCAGGCCTCACAAGGCCTTTCCTCAAACTTTTGTTTACTCTTTTCAACTCCTTGTTTTCGCTTTTCAACGCTCGTACTTTCTTTTCCCAAGTTCCTAGGACCTCAACCATTTTCACTTGATTTTCCTCTAATTTCTCTATCTTGATCCTCTCATTATCTCGCTCCACATGCAACCGATTGACTTGATATTCCAAGCTCTTCACAAGTTCTACCAAGTCTCGGTCATGAGATCCAGTGTCCTTGCTTTCACTTGCTCTCGCGGTCTCTGTCGATGAAGTAACTCCGCGCTTGTCAACTTCCACATACAAAGAGGATAAACACCTATCGAATTCATTCGTTGTGACCTTTACATCAGTCACCTCTTTTGAGCCACACATGTGCTCACATAGCCTCTTTTTCGTGCATTTCGCACAGTGGGGGCAAAATCCAATGGAGTGCATATGCGAGGGCAATATTTGGCTATATGCCCAATTTTCTCACAACACCAACATCTCACATAGTTTGATATCGGGCCAAACTGTCAACCTCTGTTCACATGATGTCTCATGGTCAGACCAGAATATATCCATCTCCTATTTTGTCCAGCATTCATTTGCCTCATGTTGACCTGTTCAAAACCATAGGCTTGCCTTTTTCGGGCCATTTCTCTAATGAAGTTCAAAGCAAATTTGGGATTGACTTGGCTATGCGACACGATTGGGGCACCAAGCAAACTCGTAGGACTCTCTATGAGATGTGCTAAGCCGATTCCCAGCAAACGCACCAAAATGATAGGGTCTCTGAACCCAAGGGAAAGTGTCTACGCACAATGATATTGTTGATATATTTAGGTAGTGATGTGTGTGAACACTCTAGGACCGCCGGGGCACTTTTTTCCCTCTTTAGGAGGTTTTTTTCCCCCGGCTTGTATATACGCCTATTGCCCTAATGGGCTACTTATCTTTGTACATTCTCTAGTAATACATTCAGTCTTGTGTGTTGTGCTCCAAGCTTCTTCTTCTTCCTTGTGCTGTTCGCATGCTTCCGCAGACGTCTAACTCCAACAATTGGTATGAGAGCAGGTCGTTGCTTCTTCTAGGGCGCCATCGACACTCCTCCGTTTGCAGTCTCAGATTCGCACAAAATTTGGTGAGCATACTCAGGGTGTTTCCGAGATCAAAACAGCTTCGCTTTGTGGTGCCGAAATCGCGATCTGAGCTCGTTTCGGCCTCCGAACGCACTATCGCAGTGCTTGTGCAGGCTATTTCGTCCTTTTGTGCCAAAGGTATATAGCAGTTTCTGTTCGCCAGTTTAAGCGTCTCGAAGTCTGCTACAGGTCTAGCAGAACTCGTCTGGGCAGTTTTGTTCAACTTTTTGAGATACAGTCAATTTTCTGCATCAAGGTATTTTAGTCACCGGCCATGGCTGAAAGCAGTGATGTATTCCGTATGTTGGCTGTTGAGGATAAGTTGGATGGTACCAACTACCCATTATGGGCTTATATGATGCGACATGTACTGGTTGCAAAAGGATTGTGGAACATTGTGCAGGGTGTTGAAAGACGTCCTGTTACACCTGTAACGACAAGTACTGCAAATATAGGTGTTGGAGCTGATGAAGATGGTATCGAAGATGATATTCCGTAGATTCCTGTTCGTGCTGCTGTTTCTGTTGCACCTACTGTAGAGCAGATTCGTTGGGATGGCAGAGATGCCCAGGCATATGCATTGATAGCTTTGTCTGTGAAACGTGCCATTATTCCTCACATTCGCTCTTGCAGAACAGAAAAGGATGCTTGGGATACACTTACCACTTTGTACCAGGCTAGGAATGAGGCTCGTGTTGCTTACCTCCGAAAACAGTTGGAGAGTGAGCACATGAATGAAGGTGATTCGATGGACAGTTTTCTTACAAAGATCAAAGAATTGAAGAAACAATTGATTTCTGCTGATGAGGTTATACCAGATAGCTCACTTGTGCAGACCGTTCTGAATGGCCTTCCTGATTCATATCAGAGTTTTGCCTCTACTCTTCGATTGATGATGAAAGGCAATCCGAATGCCTTGTCATTTGAGGAATTAGTCTCTGTTCTGTTGCAGGAAGATCAGTCCAGGCAGAACAGGTCCATTATGCATGTTGCAGATCAAGCTTTCCTGGCTAGTCAGAAGGGCAAAGGAAAATGGAGCTCTTCTACTAGTAAGCAGAAATCTGCAAATGCTGCACAATCGAAGAACCAGGATAAAGATGAGAAGAAATCAGAAAAGCAGAAATTGTTCTGCAAGTACTGTAAAGGAAATGATCATATTATAAAGAACTGTCCAAAACTGGCTGCTAAAGAGGCAAAGAAGAAAGAGGCTGGAATGGTTGTTGCAAAGGCCTCTACACCAAAAACAGAGTCTGCAAATCTTGTGCAGGAAGAAGAATGGGCGTTTACTACTGTCTGCAGTTTTGACCCATCTTCTCATGATCAGTGCATGTCTGCAGTAGACTCAGATGTTTGGTACTTTGACAATGGGGCGACCAAACATATTACCTCGCAGCGCAGTTTCTTCTCTTGACTCGAGCCTGCCCCTACAGGGAATACTGTCACATGCGCCAATAACTCACATGCGTCAATAACTCACATGCGCCAATAACTCCTCTTATCCTGTTATGGGAGTTGGTAAGATCATTCTGACTACTGCTGATGGTAGTTCTTTCACTTTGTCAGATGCTTTATTTATGCCAGGGATCAAAAAGAACCTGTTATCAGTTTCTGCATTAGCCAAGATTGGCTTGGTTGTGAAATTCGTTGATGACAGGTGTACAGTCCATGATCTCTCAAATGGCGATGTGATTATTGCTTCTGGCATTTTATGTCGTGGGCTGAATAAGCTCATAGACTATGAAAGATCTGTGAATGATTCGGCATGTGCAGTTCATGATTCTCAGGCTATGTCAGATGCAAAGCTTTGGCATGCACGCTTTGGTCATCTGAATTTTGCTAGTTTGTTACGCCTGCAGAAATCTGAAATGGTGTCCTCTTTGCCCAAACTTGAGGCACCTGGAAAACATGTTTGTGAAGGCTGTATTTTGGGCAAAATGCAGCGTTCTTCCTTTCCAAAAGATGGTTCAATTCGGGCTATGCAGAAATTGCAGCTTGTACATAGTGATGTCTGTGGTCCTATGCAGACACCCTCTTTTGGAAATTACCTTTACTTCGTGACTTTCATTGATGATTTTTCCAGGCATGCATGGGTATATCCACTCAAAGCAAAGTCCGAAGTGTTCATGTGCTTCAAACAGTTTTTGGTTTTGGCTGAAAATCTGTCAGCATGTAAAATGGGCACCCTCCGTTCTGATCGAGGGGGGGAATATATGTCTTCAGATTTTAATGCATTTCTGGCTGAACGTGGGATAAAACACCAGTGTACAGTGCCGTATACACCTCAACAGAATGGAGTTGCTGAACGAAAGAACAGGTCACTCATGGAGATGGCGAGGTGCATGGTCAAAAGTCAGGCTTTACCACATAGTTTCTGGCTTGAGGCTATCATGTGTGCAGCATATGTACTGAACAGGTGTCCCACAAAAGCGTTGCAGTCTATCACTCCATATGAGGCTTGGCATGACCGCAAGCCATCTGTTGCTCATCTGCGTGTTTTTGGTTGTTTGGCATATGCATTAGTGCCTGAACAACATCGCAGAAAATTGGATGATAAGGCAGTAAAATGTATTTTTGTTGGGTACAGTTCTGAAAGTAAAGGCTATCGTCTGTATCATCCACAGACTAAACGCATTCTGGTTAGCCGTGATGTTGTCTTTGTGGAAGATGCTATTCAGCCATTGCTTTCATGTACTAAGGAGACATCTGTTAGCTCCAAAGACATGTATGATACTTTGATGCCTCTTTTTACAGGTGGACAGGCTAGCGTTGGTCCTAATGAGGCAACTTCTCAGCCTTTGCAGGTTTCATATGATGATGCAGATCATTCCATTTCTGATGCAGATTTACATGATGCACTTGTTGATGAGAGAGCTAATATTGAACAGGCAAAACCTATGCCAAAATGGCTGGTGCAGACTTTGCGTGACAGCAAATTAGATGCACCTTTGTCATATCGTACTCGTTCAGGCTCTCATAGTACCTCCTTTGCATCAGATTGCTATGCTATGGCTGGATCTAGTCTCTGTGATGAGAATGAGCCTGTTTCTTTTGATGAAGCACAAAATTCAAAAGATTGGATGGCTGCTATGCAATCTGAATATGATGCTATAATGAAGAATGGTACATGGTCTTTATGTGACTTGCCTCCTGGCAAGAAGGCCATTGGCACTAAGTGGGTATACAAGCTGAAGCGTAAACCTGATGGTACAGTTGACAGGTATAAGGCTAGGCTTGTTGCAAAGGGTTATGCGCAGGAAAGAGGCATTGATTTTGATGAGACCTTTGCACCTACATGCTGTATGACTACTGTTCGGAGCATTTGTGCACTTGCAGCCCATCATGGTTGGAATGTACATCAGTTGGACATTAAAACAACATTTCTGAATGGTGACTTGCATGAAGAAGTGTATGTTTTTCAGCCCCGTGGCTTTGTGCAGAAAGGGCATGAAAACCAGGTGTGCAGGTTAAAGAAGGCGTTATATGGTTTAAAGCAAGCACCACGTGCTTGGTATGAGAAAATACATGCCTATCTGATTGCACATGGTTTTGAGAACAGTCCAACTGAAAGCACCTTATATGTTAAGCGTGCTAATGATGTGCTTTTGATCATTGTTGTCTATGTAGACGACATGCTGCTCACTGGTCCTCTTGAGAAGCATATTGCTGATTTCAAGGCTGATTTGCATGCCTCATTTGAGATGTCTGATTTGGGGCATTTGCATCACTATTTGGGCATTCAGTTTATGCAAGTTGATGGTGGAATGGCTTTGTGTCAAACGAAATATATTGACACATTATTGCAGCGTTTTGGCCTTGAAGACTGTAAGCCTATTGCCACTCCTATGGAGATAGGTTTACGATTGAGTCTTCATGATGCTGGAGATGCATTTGATGCTGTTCTCTATCAGCAGGCTGTTGGATGCTTGATTTACTTATGCATTACTCGGCTAGATATTCAGTTTGCTGTCTCACAGATGAGCAGGTTTATGCATTGCCCAAGAGTCACGCATTGGAAAGCGGTTAAGCGCATCTTTCGCTACTTGAGTGGTACTCGGCTACTTGGGTTGTTTTATCCCAAGGGGGGATCACTACCACCAGATTTGCATGCTTTTTCTGACTCAGATTGGGCTGGTTGCTATGACACTCGTGTGTCCACCAGTGGTTTTTGCTTCATGCTTGGTAGCTCATGTATATCTTGGTTGAGCAAGAAGCAGCCTACTGTGGCCACTTCCAATTGTGAGGCTGAGTATAGGGCAACTTTCACAGCGACTGTTGAGTGTGTGTGGCTTAGACGCCTTATGGCTGATTTGGGTGTTGGCCAGTCTTCAGCCACCACCATCTTCACTGACAGTCAGAGCGCATTGGCAGTTGCGAGGAACCATGTGTTCCATGCTCGCACTAAGCACATTGAGGTGCATTATCACTATGTCAGGGAGAGATTCTCTGCTGGGGAGATCAGCCTGGCATATGTGCCCACGCAGGAGAACATTGCAGACCTTTTCACGAAGGCTCTGCCTAGGGAGAAGTTTGAAGCTTTCCGCAAAGCTTTGGGCTTACTTCCTTTTGTGGAGTGATTTCCACATAGCTCGGCACTTCCTTATACATGAGTGCCAGCTCCTTGTTCATTGCATCACTCCCAAGGAGGATTTGTTGATATATTTAGGTAGTGATGTGTGTGAACACTCTAGGACCGCCAGGGCACTTTTTTCCCTCTTTAGGAGGTTTTTTTCCCCCGGCTTGTATATACGCCTATTGCCCTAATGGGCTACTTATCTTTGTACATTCTCTAGTAATACATTCAGTCTTGTGTGTTGTGCTCCAAGCTTCTTCTTCTTCCTTGTGCTGTTCGCGTGCTTCCGCAGACGTCTAACTCCAACATATATTTTGCCCAAACTTTCTGATGCTAGGTTAGCTTTTATCGCCCTAAGTCCATAATTTCACTCCATTGTACCTCTGGAAGAGACAGAAAAATACATGCACAAATAGATATCCAACTGGAGTGATTACTTCTCACCACCTCTCTCTAATTCTCCCTCTCTCTTACCCTCTTAGCCTCACACATAAATTCACACTTCCCACAAGCACACCTACACTAGCACACGTCTACCCACACACACACACACACTCTTTTTCTTTCTTTCTCATACACCCTATTAATCGAGAACTCATGGTTAGATGACCTCAAAATCAATCACTCATACTCAGATCCACTCAGACACTACATCACACACATTCTTACAACCACACACACATATACACCCCCTTTCTGCAAGTGAAAGAGGATAGAGTGACAACCCTCTCTTTGACACACATTTAGATGAGACAATTGAATCTTTCTCTAATTTCACGGGATTTCGAGTTTATCAACGTGGTCGGTTGGCTTAAATGATGGCATATGAACCTTGACTCCACAACTCTATGCAGTTCCCTGGTTTAGAATGTCAAAGCATACAGTAACTGCCCTAACACACGCCAATCAGATCCAAACAAAATTTTAATTCGAACAAACAGATTACGAGTGATATACCAAAGATCTAATCATGATTTGGGTGAACCGTCCCAAAGCATACTTTACTATTTCCTGAAGCTCTCCACCAGATTTGCCTAGTTGAGTCTTCCTCTGAACTTGTCAATTTGGTTCTATAGATCGCACGTTCATCTGTACTATTTTCTGCATTTTCATTGCCTCTTTGTATTGTGCAAACTAGCGTAAAAGTATTTTTCTCAATGTATTTAACTCCCCGCTTCTAGCAACATACTGTTCTGAATTCCCACAATAAAATGACTTGGCAGTCACAACAAAGAAAGCTTATATCGGAGAACAATGATTGCTCTTTTAACTACTAGAAGCCATTAACATTCACAATCATCACATTGTGCATGGTATTACATCACGAAAATAGCTTCACTAATGCATGCACACTACACTCAAACTTGTAAGCAAATAATTCAAGTCCGCATGCTTTTAAGCTTCAAACTTGGTTTCGCTTTAAATAGAATGAACACTGTTCAATAGATTCAAGCAACACACACTATGTACAACTATCCGACTTACACACCCCAATTCCAGCTGCATAAACTTTGCCACCATACATTAATGAATAAGATGATTTCATCCGAGCGTGCATTTTTCAGAGGAGAATGCGAAACAAACTCAAGCAGTACCACTAGCATATGTATATCTGTTGTGCCCTAACATAACTATGTGCTAACAGCCTTAATCCTCTCACGGGAGTAGCTGTAGCAACCATGTATTGAATGGATGGAGTGGTTGAGATGTTGATGTCTATTAAGTCCAAGGCAGCCACATTCAAACTCAACACTGTGCTGCTACTAAGTATTCCCACCTCTGAGTGATGACACCCCCTAAGAATATCCTGGAGAATGTCCCTAAGCCGTATGTGGTGACAGTGACACTGTCAAGGTTTACGATAGGTGACCTGTAGTATAGAAACTCTGCATGTAGCCTTTGGGCATCCTTGAAAAAAACAAAGAAAACAGATAAGTCCCCATTTTCCCTTAGAAGGTGTGATCATATGAGCTTAGAACACCATCGTGAGGCCATGGATAATATGAGGCTGCTACATCATGTTCAACTTCATCCGCATAAACCACACCAGTAGGCCCTGAAAAAATAGAGAATGAGCCACCCTTTAGTAGCACTGAATGATCCCCTCCACACTCTTTCTTCCTCTCCCGAATCGGCTGAATGAGAAATCCTCCCCCCTCAATGGTTGCTGTTGCTGTCTGCACTCCCTTTTTACTAAGAATTTTCCCCAATAGCACTGCCACTTCTTGTCGCATGCAACGAATTCTATTGCCTTGTCCTTAACCATTAATAATTTCCATACTGCGCTCTCTTTGTTCCTTTTTCAAATCACAAAGCTTGCCTTGGGTTGTTTTTGTATGAAGGAAATTATCTTGGAATCGTTGATCCCTGTCTCATGCTCGTTCATGAATGCAAAGTGAGCTAAAACACCTCACATGATCCATACGTGACTAAAATAGCTTTTCCATCTTATCAATACAAGATCAGGCTCATATGCCCAGCCATCACCATCAATAAATTCAACCTTGGCAACCGTCTAATTCTTTCGGGGTCCACTAAGATGTAGACGCAGCTGTGGTGGTACTTCCTCCTAGCACTGCTGACTTCCACCTTCCCCACAGATGCCTGCCTCTAGAGCGAAGGGACCATCTCCTCTCTGAACCTGCTACTCTCGGAAAAATCCCACTAGAACCTCTTACTTATCCCATCACCTGCACGGAACAACCACATAAATACCAAAATGCCCTCTTGAAACAACTCAGAGAAGAAGAAGTTTCCTCCCCCGCTGCCTATACTTTCGTAACCGAGAGCCAAGATGGAATAGAAACCCTCTTTTGTTTCCCCAAAGATGTCCAGCGGATCATCCTCTGACTGAACAACTAACTCAGAGAACTCCCGTTCTCTGCACACCCAACAAAGCAAAACCGATGGAAAACCCCCTTTCTTTCCCTTACACGCTTACACCACCTGGGCATTCTGCTCCTCCAAGATAATGCTAAAGAAGAAAAAGAAGGCCACCTGCTTTTCCGTAACAGCCCCCTTGTTGCTACCTGAAGACTGCTCTCCTTGGCTCCCTACTATCCTCCAGTAGTCCCTCTATACTCGGGTCCTTCCCTTCAGCACATGGATCTTTCCTTTTTGCAACACCCATCAGGTATAGAAGCCTTTCGAGTCTTCACCCAGAAGAAAATATCCTCCATTGGCTTTCTTCCTCGATCCTTCTCCATCGTTCCCTGCTTTGTTTTCTCCTTCCCAAAAAAAATCAAAGACAATTGACGTATTTTCTCTTGTGATATCTCTCTTAAACTGCTTGTTCCAGTCCTTGCTCTGTCCTTAGCAAACTACTTCATTAATGTCCCTTGAACGAGGCAAGATCGGAAGCACTGCTACCCATTCTAGTCTTCCACAACAGGATAGAAGCTGCCAGCCTATTACTCGGCTCCTCCGTTTGCCTCCCCTGCCATCGTCTGCCTCCTCGTGGAAGTTCTACCATTGCCCTCTCAATAAGGCCTGGAGGAGAATCATCAGTGCAACCCTTCTTGAACCTTGTCCCCTCTCTGTTGCCGTCGTCACTTGCACAGAACAACCCACAACAAAATGAAGGAAGAGAACAAGAGAATGACAGGGAGGTGCCAGAGAAAGAGAGAGAGAGAGAGAGAGAGAGAGAACCAACTTTTATTTTCCCCCCCTTTTTTTTTTATCACCGACTCCCCTGACATCTGACACCCCACTCTCCCCACTCACACACAACATGCAATTTTAATTTCTTTTTTTCCTCTTTGTTGTTTTTCCTTCCTTTTTTTTTTAATAAGTTTTATTTCCCCTTTATTATTTAGTTATTAGTTTCTTCTGTTTTTTCCTTTGTGCGTTATTATTTTTTTCTTTCTCTTTTTTCTTGTTGTTTTTTTTTTCTGTTTCAAGTTTTTTTCCTTTTATTTTCCCCTTGTTTTTCCTTCGATTTTTTCTTTTTATATCATATATATCCCCCCCTTGCATGGGGAGAAGGCCGACCCGGCCCGCAAGTGAGGGAGGGACATAGTACGACCCTCGAGCATATCTGTGTTAGAATCTGCTACAGAGCTAGATTGGATGGGCAAAGTATTCATTAAATCTTTGCTATCGGAAAACTCATTGCTGACAAGGTCTCTAGGCTGCACAATATTGGGCCTGAGGATGTTAAATTGTTTAGCATTGTGTGATGGGATTCCGTCATTCACAATAATATCTTCATTGTCAGAGACTTGGTTCGCATGGTCTGGATGACGCTTTGAACTATAAACCTCAAGTGTTAAATTGATGTTGGAAATTCCTCTGTAGGTATCGCCTACAACATTGGCAAGCTCAAGAACCACAGGTTGTGGCTCCTTAAAAATAGAAGCAAACCGAGTTGATTCTTTTCTGCATACAGATTCCCCCAAGCAAGTCACACAATTTTTGCGGTTTCATTCTTACCCATTGCTTTTGTTTCTCTTTCATTATGACTGATAGACATACAAAATTCCATTTGAGAGAAACACACATGCAATCGAAAATACAAATGCATTCACACTATTCCACACACAGAACTCCCCAATTGCTTCTAAAAATATGTTGTATTTTTCACACCTTCAATTTGAAATGCAAATATATACAAACACTCTTGGATCCTTTTTGATACACATGCAAACAAATTCAAGATGCCCACATATCATAATCAACACACATAGACGCACATGTACATACATTCCATGCTCACACATGCACCTTCCTATTGCAATGATGCACTCAAGAACCTATCCATGTTGATATTGCACATTAATGCATAAATGCAACCATACAAACAATTCCTTTTGGGATATCTGAACAAAATCACATTTCCAAGAGCTACATTTTTCATAAACACCACATTGGTAGACTTAAAATCAACACAAACGTTCCATGTAATAGTATCCCAAGCATCCTTAGCTATTCTACAAGAGCGAATGTGAGGAATAATGGCATGTTTGATAGACAAAGCTATCAATGCATGTAACCGAATCACGAACAGGAATCTGTAGAATATCACCATCTTTGACACCTTCTACATCAGTTTCAGTACCTACAGTTGTAACGGTTGCAAGTGTGATAGGATGTTTTTCAACACCCTGCACAATGTTCCACAATCCTTTTGCAACCAATACATGTCGCATCATATAAGCCCATAAGGGGTAGTTGGTACCATCCAACTTATCCTCAACAGCCAACATACAGAATACATCACTGCTTTCAGCCATGGTTGGTGACTAAAATACCTTGATGCAAAAAATTGATTGTATCTCAAAAAGTTGAACGGAACTACCCAAACAAATTCTGCTAAAATTGTAATGGACTTTGAGACGCTTATATTGCCGAACCAAAGCTAGAATATACCTTTGGCACAAAAAGACAAAACACCTTGAGTATGCTCACTAAAATTCGTGTGATTTTGAGACTGCAACCAGAGAGGTGTCGAAGACGCCCTAGGTGAAGCAGCGACCTACTCTGATACCAATTGTTGGAGTTAGACATCTATGAAAACACACGAACAACACAAGGAAGAAGAAGAAGCTTGGAGCACAACACACAATATTGAATGTATTACCACTAGAATGTATAAAATCAATAATTGGTTAGGGCTATAGGTGTATATACAAGCCGGGGGAAAAAACCCTCCCAAAGAGGGAAAAAATTGCCCCATTGGTCCTAGTGTGTTCACACACATCACTACCTAAATATATCAACAACAACCAAGTTCAAGATACCAAGGTTGAGAGCAAGGAAGGTCCATAGGCTAGTGACCAAGAAGTGGAAAGGCAAGGTTCGAGATACCAAGGTTGAGAGCAAGGCATGTCTATAGGCAAGTGGCCAAGATGGAGAAAGGAAAGGCTCAAGACACCAAGTTTGACAGCAAGGCAAGTCCTTAGGCAAGTGGCCAAAAAGCCGAAAGGAAAGGGTTCAAGAGACCAAGTTTGAGAACAAGAATGTTCAAGAGATTGTGCAAGGGTGAGGACATCAATTCAAGGGGAGATCAAGGATTGATCATTCAATACAATGATCTCTATGTTCCTCCTTCCCAAAAGATGGTTCACGTTGAGCTACTCATAAATTATATCTTGTTCATAGTGATGCCTGTGGTCCTATGCAGAAGCTTTCATTTGGGAACCACCTTTACTTTCTGATGTGCTTCAAACAATTCTTGGTTATGACCGAAAATTTGTTGGGCACCCTCCATTCTTATCAAGGGGGAATACATGTCTTCTAAATTTTATGTATTTCTAGCTGAGTGTGGGATAAAACATCATTGTATAGTGTCATATACGCCTCAAAAAAATGGAGTTCTTGAAAGGAAGAACATGTCTCTCATGCAAATGGCAAGGTATATGGTCAAAACTTAGGTGTTAGCACATAGCTTCTGGCTTGAGGTTGTTATCTGTGGAGCATATGTACTTAACATGTGTCTCATAAAAGCGCTGAAATTGATCATATGAGGCTTGGCATGGTCACAAGCCAATTGTTGCTCATCTATGTGTCTTTGGTTGTCTGGCATATGCATTAGCTCCTAAACAACAACATAGAAAATTGGATGATAAAGCAGTGAAATGTATTTTTTTTTGCTATAGTTCTGAAAGCAAAGGTTATCATCTATATCATCCACACATTCAACACATTTTGGTTAGCCATGATGTTGTTTTTGTTGAAGTTGCAATTCATCCATTACTTTCATGTACCAAGGAAAATTCAATTAGCTCTAAAGATGTGTATGACACTTTGCTTCCTCTTTTCACAGGTGGATAGTCAAGTGTTGGTCCCATTTTTTAAGAGGAAGAAAAATTCTCTCATGGAAATGGCAAGGCTTAGGGTCAAAAGTAATGCTTTACCACATAGTTTTTGGCCTACGATTGTTATGTGTGCAACATATGTACTTAATGGGTATCCCACCAAAACCTTATGGTTGATCACTCCATATGAGGCTTGAGATGGTTGCAAGCCATCTATTGCCCATCTACATGTTTTTGGTTGCCTTGGTACATGCATTAATGATTGAAAAACAAAGCAAAAAATTGGATGAGAATGCAACCAAATGTTTTTTTTTTCATATAGTTTTGAAAGCAAAGCCTATCATCTATATACGTCCATACACTAAATGCATTTTGGTTAGACATGATGTTGCTTTTATGTAAGATGCAATTCATCCCTTACTTTCATGTACCAAGGAGACATTTGTCAGCTTAAAGCATGTGTAGAAAACTTTTCTACCTTCTTTTATGGATGGATAGTCAAATTTTGCACCTAATGAGGTGATTTCTCATCCTTTAGAGGTCTCAAATGACTGATGTACTTATTGATGAGAGATGTGACATTGAAGGAGGAAAACTATGCCTAAATGGCTGGTGTAGACTTTGAGAGATAGCAAGCTAGATGTCATATCATACTCGTTCAAGATATCATAATACTTCTTTTGCATCAAAATGGTTGTCTCCAATGTTTGTGATGAGAACAAGTTCTATTTCTTTTGATGATAGAATCCAAAACAATAGATGTCTTTGGCACTAAATGGTTTTACAAGTAAAACTTAACCTCATGCAATAGCTGATAGGTCTAAGGCTAGGCTTTTTGGCAAAGGTTATGCTCAAGAGAAGGGCATTGATTTTGATGAGATCTTTTCTCCCACATGTCAAATCATCACCATTCTTGGAATTTTTACATTTGCAACTCATCATGGTTGGAACGTACATCAATCGGACATTAAAAATACATTTTTGAATGGTGATTTACATGAAGAAATGTATGTATTTAAGCACCTTGGTCTAGTGTAGAAAGGGCATGAAAACAAAGTGTGCAAGTCCAAAAGCATTGTATGGATTGAAGCAAGGACCACATGCTTGGTATGAAAAGATACATGCCTACTTGTTAGCACATGGATTTCAAAACAGTCCAATTGAGAGCACCATATATGTTAAGCATGCAGATGAACTTCTAATCATTGTTGTATATGTTGACGACATGTTGCTTACTAGTCTTAAAGAGAAGCATACTATTGAATTTAAAGTTGATTCACATGTTTCTTTGGAGATATCAAATTTGGGCCATTTGCATCATTATTTGGAAATTCACTTTATGCAAGATGATGGGGGAATAGCTTTGTGTCAAACAAAATTGGCACATTATTGCAATATTTTGGCCTTGAAGATTACAAAACTATTGTCACTCCCATGGAAACACATTTATGGTTGAGTCTTCATGATGCTAGAGATGAATTTGATGTTGTTCTCCATCAACACGCTATTGGAGGCTTGATTTACTTATGTGTAATCATGCTTGATATTCAAATTTTTGCCTCTTATATGAGTAGGTTTATGCATTGCCTAGGTGTCAAGCCTTGGCAAGTGGTTAAACACATCTTTCATTACTTGAGTGGTAATCCGTTACATGGATTGTTTTATCCCAAAGGGGGATCATTACCACTATATTTAACTGATTTTTCTAACTCAAATTGTATTGGTTGTTATGATGCTCATGTGTTCACTAATGGTTTTTGCTTCATGCTTGGTAGCTGATGCATATCTTGGTTGAGGCAAAAGCAGCCTAGTATGGTCATTTCTAGTTGTGAAGATCAATATACATCATTAACATCTTTACTGATAGTTAGAGTGCATTGAAAGTTGTGAGGAACCTTATGTTCCATGCCCATACAAAGCACATTGAGGTGCACTATTAGGAGAGACTCTCTTCTAGAGAGATCAATTTGGCTTGTGTTCCCACATAGGATAATGTTGTAGATCTTGTCAGAAATGATCTACCCAAGAAGATGTTTGAAACTTTTAGAAAATCTTTGGGCTTACTTCCTTTTGTGGGTTGATTTTATTCCACATAGCTTGGCACTTCCTTATACATGAGTGCTAGCTCCTTGTTCAATGCATCACTCCTAGGGGCACTTTTAAGTTTTCCCTTGGTTTGTATATACACCTATAACCCTAAGAAGTCACTAATCTTTGTACATTCACTTGATACTATTAAAAGATATGCATTTCTAGGGCAAGCTCAAGTTTTGTTTTTCATAAAATAACTCCATTTGAAGGCTTTTGAACCTTAAGAAAGTCAAAAAACAAAGTTGAAGGTGCAACCTTATCCAAAGGGAGACATTGGACCACCCAAAGCCAGTCCAATGAAGAGACAAAGTCACAAGGCAAGTGAAGAGACAAGGAGGGCATGTGAAGAGACATGGAGGACATATGAAGAGTCATAGAAGGCTCTCATGGCTATATAAAGACCATACAAGCTCATTCAAGGTGTGTGTGGATGCTAGGAAGTTGGGGTGCTATTTATATATGTGCCATTGAGCCATACACTCTCATAGATGGTCATATTCTCTTGTATATTTCTCCTACACTTTCCAAAGGGTGCTTCATTTCTGTAGCAGCTTGTTAGGACCTCATTTTATCTTTAGGAAGGTCCATTCTGAGACTTACTTACTAGAAAGCTTATAAAGCAAGGATTCTGTTCCAAAAATATTTTTGGCAAAATTCTTCTTGTACTGTGAGATATTGCTATTTCTTTGTCTACTGTTCTGTCCCAAAACCTACTAGGAAAATTGGGCTGTCTTGTGTGACTAAATTGACAAGTCTAGAGGTGTCCAAATCCAGTGATTAGTAGCTCATTGGAAAGCCCTTACTTTCTATTATGTGTGCCTAAAAGGATTTTTGGATTGAATTCGGGAATTGGGAGATATACCAGTTTTAGTGAGTATTGGTATGAGGGCAAATAGGTCTTGGGAAGGGTCTAAGCTTCTTCTTGTGCATTTGGAGGAGAAATCATCCAACAGTGGTATCAAAGCTCCTTTTGGACATCAAGGAGAGTACAAAGAAGGAGGCCAAACCAAGGAATCAACCCATTGAAGCCTTTTCAAAGCTTGAAGGAGATTGCAAACTTGGAACCAAGGGGGAGCTTCATCAAGAAAGTGCTTCATCACACAAAGGGACTTCACTTTCAACAAAGGAGGTAATCCCACACCATATTTCAATTTTGGGTGATTCAAGAAGATGGGAGAGGTATCCAAGCCACAAACACAAAGGCAAAGAAGGTACAACTCAAAAATGAGCTCAACAACTTGAATAAAGGAGGTAACCAATTCATACATGATTACATAATTAAAGCCAAAGGTGCAGCCATAGGACATTCAATTGATGATGATGACATGGTTGCATTTATACTTAATGGTCTTAAAGATGATGACAAGTGGAGGAACTTCATATCCTCATTGTATGCTAGGGAGAACATGTGTGATTTTAATCAATTGAACACTTTAATGGTTAATGAAGAAATATTGCAAGGTGGAAGCAAGGGCAAAGGTGCCCAAGGTCAAATGCTATATGCAGGTAGAGGAAGAGGCAAAGCATCAAGAGGTAGATGAAGAGGAAGGCAAAGCCAAAGCAACCAAAGTGACAACCAAGAAGACTCAAATGAAGGCTCATCTTCAAATGGAAGAGGTAGAGGCAGGAACAATAGAGAAAGAGGAAGGGCAAAAGGAGAGAAGCATGGGAGGATGTTCACTCTCAATACCAACAAAATCCCAACAAGTTAATGTTCATCACTTTAGGAAATAAAAGAATTGCAAATTTGGATTTGTGGCATAAAAGGATAGGACATGTAAACATTGAAAAGCTAAAGAAAATGGAGAAAAATGCATTGCTTTGGGCTTCCAAACTTCTCAACATCACATCTTCATGAGGCATGTGAAGCTTGTCAATTCGGGAAGCAAACTAGGTTGCCTTTCAAGTCAAGCAAG
This sequence comes from Ceratopteris richardii, assembly GCA_020310875.1. Lineage (NCBI taxonomy): Eukaryota > Viridiplantae > Streptophyta > Polypodiopsida > Polypodiales > Pteridaceae > Ceratopteris > Ceratopteris richardii. Next base: position 89,643,547 of record CM035408.1, on the reverse strand, counting down.
TATGTTTCTCCAAGGGTTTTGGATTTAGTGCATACAGATGTATGAGGACCTTCAAGAGAACCTTCACATGCAGGTAATAGGTACTTTGTTACCTTTATTGATGATTGTTCAAGGAAAATTTGGTTGTATATAATCAAGCAAAAATAAGATGTGTTTGAAGTATTCAAAAAGTACAAGGCACTTGTTGAGAATGAAATAGGTCATATAATTAAAACCCTAAGGTCAGATGGAGGGGGAGAATATTACTCCAATCAATTCACAAGGTTCTTAGAAGATGAAGGCATAAGGAAGCAATACACATGCAGGTATAATCCTCAACCAAATGGTATTTTAGAAAGAAAGAATAGACAAATTGCAGAGGTAGCTAGATGCATGTTGAATGAGATGGATGTACCTTTCTCATATTGGGCAGATGCAGTAACCATAGCAGCATATAATATGAATAGGATACCAACTTCAGGAGTTCATGATCTTACTCCAGATGAGGTATACTATCAAAGGAAGCCAGATTTGTCTCATTTAAGGATTTTTTGTTGCATATGCTATGTTCATGTCCCACATGAAGTTAGAGAAGGTAAACTTGATGCTAGGGCCAAAAAATGCATTTTTGTTGGCTACTCAAATGCGCAAAAGGGGTACAGGTGTTATAATCCAATCACTTAAAATCTTAGAGTGTCAAGGGATGTTGTGTTTGATGAGTTAAAACCTTGTTATGGAGGTGTGAATGATTTGCAGGAAGAAGACTTTGTACATGCAATAGGTACATGAAGAGCAACTGCAAGCTATCACTACATTGAGTGGACCAAATATGCCAAGTCCTTCACACAACTCATCATCATGGAAGGGCAAGCAAAAGGAGTTAGAGCATACATCAAAATGTACCCACAATAGAGGTAATTGATGTTGGTGCAGGACAATCACCAATTGATGTTTTGACATGGAAATGAAGTCAAGGATTTGAGAAGAGAACAAGTTGTGAAGCATGAAGGAAGGACACATTCAGAATTTGGAAGATGTGTACACATATGTATATTATTTCAGAGATAGTTCACTTATATCTTTGAGTAGTCATAAGCTTGTAAATTTTTGTCTATATATACTTTGGAAAATGTCGGGACAAGTATGAGAGAGCATGAGAATAGAGTAATCAGGAGTTGTAAAAGTCATTAGACATCTTAGAAGTGAATCAAGACTCTCTCATCACTCAGTTGTAATTTTTCTAACAAATAAAGAAAATGTTGCGCCCGATATTTCTGAGCTTTCTCCTTCTGTGTTAGATCTTTTGTGAAATGCTTTTGTACAAGTCTAAGTCTATAGGTAATCGACTTCTGTACAAATTTTTAGCTTCCAATTGTGATCAGGCTGAGAGAATTTTGGATAGGAACATCTATATGTGAGAAAGTGTTGAGTGTCTTCTAAAATAGGTGCAAATTCGATGGTCAAAGAAATGGACAGTGCTCAGTGCATAGTGCAAAGTTTTACACAAATGAGGAGTGAAAATTTAAGTTGGAAGGTAAGTCATCTATGGCTAAAAGCATTTGCTTAAACGGGTTCTAGTTTTGGAGAACCATGTCTTAGAAGTTGCAGGTGTCAAAGTCGACTATATAGAGAGACAGTTTCAGACATAGGCGAAACATTCTACAAAGTTTTATAAGAAACTTTACACGAATGATTAGTCAATGAGTGATTAAGGTGCAGCAGACTTTTCTGAGAAATGACTTTCTTCACAGTTAGCTAATTTCTTGATAGTTTGGTGCTTGTCTTCCAAAATTCGTTGGAGTTTAAAGTTATTCTTGATATAGAGGTGGTCTAACATCAAGGATAGCTTGATCTTTTGGAGATTAACACTCTCCATCAGTGGTATCAGAGCAGGTTGTATCAAAATTGAGGAAAGGAAGACTCCGACTGCTGCAGACATACAAAAATCAACATCTGAAGGTTCAAAAGCTGAAAGCTTGAGAAGGAGGTCATACAACACCAAGGAAGACAAAAGGAGTGTCATTTGAAGTAAAGGTAACCTTATACTTTATAAAGGTTGAAGAATTCAATACACAGGTGAAGAAAAGATGGGAGATTCTCTTCAGATAGAGAAATTGGATAGAGAGAACTATCCAACATGGTCAATGAGGATGGAAGCTCATCTAATGAGCAAAGACATGATAGGTTATATTACAGGTGAAGAAGAAAAGCCTCAATTCAGAGATCCTAGTGTTCCAACTAAGGAGGAATTATCAGATTTGAAGAATTGGATGAAGAGAGATGCTCAAGCTAGGAGCATTATCTATATGGCAGTCAATGATTACTTGCTACCTCACATTAGAGGTCTTGAAAGTGCAAGTGATATATGGAATGCTTTGGAGGAGCATTTCCAAAATACCACAAAGTCTAGGAAGGCATCCTTGTGGGCAAAATTTACTACATTCAAGAAGAAGGCCTCTCAATCCATCTCAGATTATGTAACCAGAATGAAGGACATTGCAGATGCATTAGGAGCTGTTGATGAAGACATTGAGGAGGATAAATTGGTAAGGCAAATCCTCACAGGTTTGAGAGGTGATGACAAATGGAAGCCATTCATTCTATCTACTGAATTATCACTTGATCATTTTACTCCTGATTTAAATCAGTTGCTAGGACATATGTTAACCTTTGAGCAGGATGTCAAAGGTGAAGGTGACAAGAGTACAGGTCATGCAATGTACTCAAAGGATAAGAAGAAAAATAGCAAAGGAAAGCAACAAGCAAATGAAGATGAAGGCACAATTAGTCAAGCCAACTTCCTAAGAGGAAGAGGAGGTGGCAAAGGTAGAGGAAGAGGCAGGAATAATAAAGATGGATTCAAAGCTTGCTGGATTTGTGCTAAGACAAATCACTTAGCTAATGATTGTTGGCATAATACTCAGAGTAATGGTGGATATAATTAGAACTTTAATTCAAGAGGAAGAGGTGGCAGAAATCAAAGAGGTAACTTCAGAGGAAGAGGTAGTAGGGGTTACTTTGGAAGAAATGCAGGTAGAGGGTTCCAAAGTCAACAATACAATAATACCTACTACAATTATGCTTCAGATCAGAAAGAGGATTCAACATTGATAATGAATGCAACTTGTGAAAGGCAAAGTGAAGACCAAAGAGTCTTCTACATTGACTCAGGGTGTAGCAATCACCTGAGTGGTAACATAGCATTGATGACTGATTTGGAAAATAAGGTATCTAATCATGTTGTTCAAATAGGTGATAATACAAAGCATAATGTGAAGTCAATTGGATCAGTGAAGGCCAAGGATGGAAGTACTCTCTTGAGTAAGGTCTTGTATGTTCCTACAATTCCTAAGAATCTGATAAGTGTAGGACAAATTGTTGAAAAAGGTTATGAATTAGATTCACTAATGAAGGAGTGTTTGTGGAAGACCCTAGCAATGGGTATAAACAAATCGTTTCAGGGAAGAAAGAAGGAAGGTTGTTCACATTGAAGATTCAAGGTAATGTTGGTCATGCCTTGTTCACTTATGGAGGACATAAGATCTCTGAGTTAGATCTTTGGCACAAGAGGCTTGGACACTTCAATGAAAGAGGTATCAAATATATGATTAACAATGGTTCAGTGCTTGGATTGCCTAATGTTGCAGGTCAACATATGACATACAGATGTGAGGCATGTCAATTAGGTAAGGCTCATAAGCAATCTTACTCCAAGCATGGTTTCATGTATTTAGAGAAGCTTGAGTTGGTACACATAGATGTGTGGGGACCATCAAAGGATTTCAGTATCAATGGTTCAAGGGACTATGTGATTTATGTTGATGATGCTACCAGATGGATCACTATCTATGTGATCAAAGATAAGTCAAAAGTATTCAATACATTCAAACATTATCATGTGTATGCAGAAAGAATTACAGGTCATAAATTGAAGAGACTAAGGTCAGATGGAGGGGGAGAGTATTTCTCTAATGAGTTTAGTGATTACTTGTGGAATGCAAGTGTAAAAAGGGAAATCACTTGCAGGTACTCTCCTCAACAAAATGGTGTAGCAGAGAGAAGAAATAGAACTCTTGTTGAGTTTGCAAGGTCAATGATGAAGGAGAAAAATTGCCCAAATTATTTGTGGGCTGAGGCTGTAAATACAACTACTTATTTGGTCAATAGGCTACCATGTAAAGCTTTGCAGGGTATGACACCATATGAGGCATGGTGGGGTAAGAGTCCTACCTTGGATCATTGCAAAATATTTGGATGTTTGGCATATGCATATGTGCCATCACAATTAAGACACAAGTTAGAATCTAAAGCTGAAAAGTATGTATTCATTGGTTATGATGACAAGCAGATGGGTTATAGATTGTGGAGTCCATCTACAAAGCAATTCATTGTGTCCAAGGATGTTACATTTGATGTAAGGTACTTGGTATGCAGGTACAATCAATATTAATACAGGTGATGAAGAAGTTGTGAGTCAAAAGAAGGGTAAATCAAAGGTTCAGATATTTGATGAAGAGGGGAATAATGAAGTGCAGGTTGAAGTTGAAGAAATGCCAAGATTTGATCCTGAGTGTGAAGAACCAGAAACCTCAAGGAGTGGAGAACTCAGAAGGTCATCAAGACACAAGTGGCAACCTACAAGGTATAGCTATGATACTTCTTTTTTGGCTACCAAAGATTATGCTTACATGATAAAGGCAGATGAAGACTCTTCCACATATGAAGAGGCAAAAGGTAAGGAAAATTGGGAGAAAGCTATGCAAGAAGAATATGATGCATTAATGGAGAATCAGACATGGGATTTGGTTCCTAAACCAAATAGTCAGAAGATCATTGGATGCAAGTGGGTCTACAAGACAAAGAGATATGCAGATGGAAGTGTGTCTAGGTATAAATCTAGACTTGTTGTGAAAGGGTTTGCTCAAACATATGGTATTGATTATGATGATACCTATAGTCCTGTGGCAAAGATGACAACCATCAGGACACTCATAGCTATTGCTGCATGTAAAGGTTGGAAATTATCTCAATTAGATGTGAAGAATGTTTTTTTAAATGGTTACATTTCAGATGATGTTTTCATGGAGCAACCTCAAGGATTCAGAGATAGAAGGTATCCAGATCATGTATGTAAGCTCAAGAGAGCTTTGTATGGTTTGAAGCAGGCCCCAAGGGCATGGAATTGTAGACTTGTGAAGTTCTTGAAAGAACTTGGATTTCAAGTATCTAAGGCAGATAGTAGCTTGCTTGTTAAAGCAAGTGATGATGGGTTTATTTATATGTGCATATATGTTGATGATATAATTCTTACAGGTACATATGAGAAAGGCATTCAAAACCTAAAGAAGCAAATGGAGAAATAGTTCAAAATGAGTGACTTGGGAGACTTGTCATATTTCTTGGGCATGGAGATTTCATACACTCAACATGGAGTGTATGTGACTCAAGAAAGGTATTTGAGAAACTTGTTAATCAAGTTTAAAATGAATGATTGCAGGGTAGCACCTACTCCAATGGAGGTAAATCACAAATTGAGTAGATATGGTGGAGAAGAATTCAAGGATATGAAGCTATATCAGAGTTTGGTTGGTAGTCTTATCTATGCTACATTAACTAGGCCTGATTTATCATATGCAGTTGGGGTTTTGTCTCAATTCATGCATTGTCCTAGGAAAGAAAATTGGATTGCAGGTCAAAGAGTGTTGAGTTACATTAAGGGTACACTCAAAGAGGGTTTGTATTATGGTTTTACATCAGATACAAATATCAAAATATATAGTGATGCAGATTGGGCAGGTAATCCTAATGATAGAAGATCAACATATGGATACTTGTGTTATGTGAGAAATAAGTTAATCTCTTGGTGTTCAAAGAAGCAACACACAGTTGCTTTATCATCTACAGAAGCTAAGTACAAAGGTATGGTTGAAGCTGCAAAGGAAGTGATATGGCTTAAGACTCACATGAAGAGCTTTGACACCATACAGAGTACACCTATCATTTATGGAGATAACATGAGTTCATTGTATTTAGCTGCTAATCCTATTTTTCATGCAAGGACTAAACACATTGAGATTCAGTATCAATTTCTGAGAGAGAAGGTGATGGATAAAGAGATTGAAGTCATACATACTTCAACAAAAGATCAGATAGCTGATATGCTTACCAAAAGCTTGGATGGACCAAAGCTACAGAAATTCAAAGACATGGCAGGCATAAAGAAGATAGAGAAAACCTCAATTGATGATTGAGGGGGAGCTGTTGGTGTAGGACAATCACCAATTGATGTTTTGACATGGAAATCAAGTCAAGGATTTGAGAAGAGAACAAGTTTTGAAGCATGAAGGAAGGACACATTCAGAATTTGGAAGATGTGTACACATATGTATATTATTTCAGAGATAGTTCACTTATATCTTTGAGTAGTCATAAGCTTGTAAATTTTTGTCTATATATACTTTGAAAAATGCCGAGACAAGTATGAGAGAGCATGAGAATAGAGTAATCAGGAGTTGTAAGAGTCATTAGACATCTTAGAAGTGAATCAAGACTCTCTCATCACTCAGTTGTAATTTTTCTAAGAAATAAAGAAAATGTTGCACCCGATATTTCTGAGCTTTCTCCTTCTGTGTTAGATCTTTTGTGAAATGATTTTGTACAAGTCTAAGTCTATAGGTAATCGACTTTTGTACAAATTTTTAGCTTCCAATTGTGATCAGGCTGAGAGAATTTTGGATAGGAACATCTATATGTGAGAAAGTGTTGAGTGTCTTCTAAAACAGGTGCAAATTCGATGGTCAAAGAAATGGACAGTGCTCAGTGCATAGTGTAAAGTTTTACACAAATGAGGAGTCAAAATTTAAGTTGGAAGGTAAATCATCTATGGCTAAAAGCATTTGCTTAAACGGGTTCTAGTTTTGCAGAACCATGTCTTAGAAGTTGCAGGTGTCAAAGTCGACTATACAGAGAGACAGTTTCAGACATAGGTGAAACATTCTACAAAGTTTTATCAAGAACTTTACACGAATGATTAGTCAATGAGTGATTAAGGTGTAGCAGACTTTTCTGAGAAATGACTTTCTTCACAGTTAGCTAATTTCTTGATAGTTTGGTGCTTCTCTTCCAAAATTGGTTGGAGTTTAAAGTTATTCTTGATATAGAGGTGGTCTAACATCAAGGATAGCTTGTTCTTTTGGAGATTAACACTCTCCATCAATTGAGGTAACTCGGTATGAGATTTTTGTTCAGGTGAAGATGAAGATGAATTTGAAGAAGTTTTAACTCCTGAAGTGCAAAAGAAATGGACATTGAAGAAATATCCAATCGTAGGTAGTGAAAGGAGATCAGAAAGGTTAAAACATCCTATTCAAAAGCTCACTTATGATAGCTTTATTGCAAAGCATTATGCTTATATGACACAGGTTATTAAAGATAAGGAACCATCAAGCTATGAGGAAGCTAGCCAACACAAGGAATCGAGAGATGCTATGGATGAGGAGATTCAAGCTCTCAAGGAAAACCAAACTTTGGAATTGGTACCTAGAGAAGAAGGCATGAAGGTGGTCACAAACAAATGGGTGTACAAAGTCAAAAGGAATTCAGATGGATCTTTAGCAAGGTACAAAGCAAGGTTAGTAGCTAAGGGCTACACACAAACATATGGGCTTGATTATGAAGAAACTTTTAGTCCTGTTGCAAATAAGAGGACAATTAGGACTTTGATTTTAGTGCCAGCTTCTAAAAGATGGACAATGTATCAATTGGACATTAAAAATTCTTTTCTTAATGGAAATTTGGAAGAAGTGGTTTATATGTATCAACCCATAGTTTATGAAGATGAAAAGAAGCATGATTTTGTATGTAAACTAAAGAAGGCTTTGTATGGACTCAACCAAGCACCTAGAGCATGGAATAAGAGATTGGTTGAGTACCTAATGAAGTGTGGTATTGTTGCAAGTGATTCAGATCCTTGAGTCTACATCAAAAGGGTTGATGGAAAATCTATATACGTATGCATATATGTTGATGATTTTATCATAACAGGTGATAATGATGCAGGTATCAAAGAAATGAAGGCAAAGCTTGGGAAGGAATTCAAGATATTAGATCTTGGAATCCTCAAGTACTTCTTGGGCATTGAGGTTATGTACAAAAATGATGGTCTCTACTTGATGCAAAGAAAATATTTGTTGGATGTATTGTACAGGTTTGGAATGAGTGGATGCAAACCACTAAAGCAAGCAACGGATGTAAACACCAAACTTAGCTCTACCCAAGGAGAAGAACTTGAGGACATTCACACCTATAGGAGCCTAATAGGCTCACTTATATATGGAAGCATAACTAGACCTTATTTGGCATTTAGTATAGGAGTTCTTTCTCAATATATGCATGCTCCTACTAATGATCATTTGAATGCAGCAAAGAGGATACTCAGGTACATCAAAGGTACAATAAATCAAGGACTTTTTTGTGCTTATGGAGGATCATTAGAGCTCAAAGGATATGCGGATGCTTACAATCTCTAAATTCAACAAATCAAAGAAGGAGGAACATGTGTTTCATGGCTCCAAAGATGATAGAAGAAGCGACACAGGCTATGTGATCATGCTAGGAAACAATTGTGTATCATGGAGTTCAAAGAAGCAACCCACAGTTGCTTTATCTTCAACCGAAGTTGAAGATAAAGCAAATGAAAGACTTGAATGTGCAAGTTGGACTAGTTCCTTTATTTGGAGATAATATATCAAGCATCTATCTTGCAAAAAATCCTATGTTTCATGCAAGGAGCAAACCACATCAAAGTCCACTATCACTTCATAAGGGAGAAGGTGCTTGAAAAGGAAGTGGATATTCATCATGTAAGTACAAAGGACCAGGTAGTTGATCTACTAACAAAGTTCTTGGATGATGGAAAGCTTGCTAAGCTGAAGCAAGCCATACAACTCAAGGAACCAACTTCAAACGCAAAGGAAACTTGAGCTTGAGGGGGAGTGTTAAAAGATATGCATTTCTAGGGCAAGCTCAAGTTTTGTTTTTCATAAAATAACTCCATTTGAAGGCTTTTGAACCTTAGGAAAGTCAAAGAACAAAGTTGAAGGTGCAACCATATCCAAAAGGAGGGATTGGACCACCAAAAGCTACTCCAATGAAGAGAAAAATTCAAAAGGCAAGTGAAGAGACAAGGAGGGGCATGTAAAGAGACATGGAGAACATATGAAGAGTCATAGAAGGCTCTCATGGCTATATAATGACCATCAAAGCTCATTCAAGGTGTGTGTGGATGCTAGGAAGTTAGGGTGCTGCTTATATATGTGCCATTGAGCCATAGGCTCTCATAGATGCTCATATTCTATTGTATATTTCTCCTACCCTTTCCAAAGGGTGCTTCATTTCTATAGCACCTTGTTAGGACTTCATTTTCTCTTTATAGGAAGCCCTATTCTGAGAGTTCTTGTACTTGCTCGAAAGCTTATAAAGGAAGGATTCTAGTCCAAAAGAATTTTGGCAAAACTCTTCTTGTACTATGAGATATTGCTATTTCTTTGTCTGCTATTCTGTCTCGAAACCTACTAGAAAAATTGGGCTATCTTGTGTGACTCAATTGAACAGGTCTACAGGTGTCCAAATCTAGTTATTGATAGCTCATTGGAAAGCTCTTACTGTCTAATTTGTGTGGCTAAAAGTTTTGTTGGATTTGATTTAGGAATCGGGAGATATACCAATTTCAGTGAGTACTAGTCTGAGGGTAGATAGGTCTTGGGAAGGGTCCAAGCCTCTTGTTGTGCATTTGGAGGAGAAATCTTCCAACAGATACTACAATTAGCATTGTGTTTTTCTGCAAGCTTCCTATTCTTCTTCATTTTTGTTCATGTGTTTCCACAATCCTCAAACTCCAATAGTTTAGAGGTCAAATAGACATCAGAAAAATATGAAAATTGGTGTGGATTTATTAATCATTCCCATGTACTATTTGGATTTTATGTATGGGCCTAGTTATTTTTAAAACTAGGACTTGATGCCTAAAATATGCATTTTTCTAACAAATCGAGATAAAAATAGGAAAAACCTACTTCCATGCTCATAATCCCCTTTTGACTATATTCTTTGTCCTTTGAGTGAGCTTTGAATTATTTGAGTTTAGACTTTTTGTCTTCTTTTTGAGCTTCCCCCAACACTCCCCCCTCACTGCTTTCTATCCTCACCAACAAACATCTTTATGGTGTCCAAGATGAGCATGAATATTAATATGAAGATGTCAAGTGCTCAATATCAACATTGTAGTACAATACCTGTAAATAGCTAGATCGGAAATTTCGGGAGACTATTGTTTTTATTTTTTTAATATCTTCTTTGTGTTCCCTCGAAAAGATAAACAAATGATGTGCTAAAAGAAAAATAAAATGATTGCAGGCTGAGGGTGTGCATGAGGGATATGTGACCCCCCAAAAAAGGAAAAAAAGATGAATGCAAAAACAAAAATAATATGGATTGAGAGGTTAGTGCATGAGTGAGAAATTAAAAAAAAGGAAGATATTTCCATCAATTGAAAATAAAAGGAAATTATTGGAGATGGAATGTGGAAGCAATCATATGGGGACTAATTAGTGTAATGCATGGGTAAGAGGTAGTTTGTGTCTTATGAACAACCTTATAGTGTGGCCCTATGCACAACCTTTTAGAGTGGTCTTATGCATAGCCGTGCAAGTTGGTCCTATGTCAAAGTAGAGTATTTAGATGTAATATGTTATCATAGCCAACATGCAAAACACCAATAAAATTATTTTTTAATTCCTAGAGAGACCAATTAGCAAAATGGAGATTGTACAGTACAAGATGGAATTACACAAAAATACAATAAGAGAGAAACAAGCACATGCATAGGCACCAATACACACATACATGCACACACTCAAGAGTAGGCAAGACATAGGTGCCTTGATACACGAAAGTAAAGGCTATGCAACTTCCTCCATGAAAAAATACATCATGGTTAACCAAAATATATTTAGTTTGTGGGTGATATATGTAATAAACTCTGTTCTTATAACTTGCAAGAATACATTTTAAAACCTTATGATCTGATTTCCTAAAGCCATCTTGCATTAAAAGAATATCAATCCTTTTAAATAGGGCCCCGCACATCTTCCATCATCTCTAGCAAGTTTAGGGCTGATAAGCTTCATGTCTAATAAGGTTCCATGTGCATGTATCTACCAGCATCATAGATATGGCTAGTAGAGAAAGGAGACTTCAACTTGATGTTGATGTGGCGATATTGATTTGATAAATGAAAGTTGCATTAGCCTCCTTTAAAAGACATGTAACTCAGATATCTTATGATTTTCACCAACCTCATGGTTTGCAACCATGAAAAGTTTTGTAAGGATTTATAGACTATACTCATTTCATAGGAAACCTCTTAAGTACATACATTGCACACTATGCCACAAGCCAAAAACAATGATGTAAAGCTAGTCTTTTGACCACATAACTTACCAATTTTAGGAGAGAACTATTTTTTCTATCTAAAACACCATTCTATTTTGGTGTAAATCAAATCTAAACTTTTGTTTTATCTCCTGCTCATCAAAAAATGCATTAAATTCAGAATGCATAAACTTTCCCCCTCAATCAAATGGAGGGTCCCATTTAAGATGTTGATAAATTTTCAGCCATAGCAAGGTACTATTTGAATCACGTAGATAGTTTAAACTTTGAGATTAATTAGTAAATCCATGTGGTTCTAAAAAAATCACATATAAATGTCAAAAAGTAAACATAATTTCAAAAATATACAGTGGTCCTCTACTTGCTGACAAATGTTGAAGACATTCTACTTAGTAGATTCAGAGAAAAATGCATCGAGGTGGTCACTAGTCAAACTCTACAGAGATCCTAAGAAATTGAGGGTAATGCTTTGTTTGCTAAATTGATTGCTCTGTGTATAATACATCCTTTTAAGTGATTCAACTTGAAATCATTAGCTCATTAAGCTAATTTGATATATCCGAAAGGAGTTTTTCTAATTCCTACTGTACTGGAAGCACTGAGCTTAACAAGCAGCAGGTGTGTGAACAAAAATAGAAGGTTTTCATTGATTCTTGAATTTGGAGGTAGTCTATTTTGTGTCAAACATTACTTGCATCATTTCCAAAGTACATAGGCACTTATTTAGTGTCATTGAAAGCTAAGAGAGCCTACAAAACAACTGTGGAGTCAAAGAAGGTTGGTACTAAGCAGGGATTTGCAGTACCTACTCATTTCTTGGAGTGTCCATCCATCTTTCCCAACAGTGGTATCAGAGCAAAGCTAAGGTAAAATGGGAGATGGTTTTCCTTCTTTCATTGATAAATTAGACGGGAACAACTACCAAGCATGGTCCTTGAGGATGAAGACATACTTGCAAGGAAGAAGTCTCTATGGATACATCTCAAGAGATGAGGAGATGCCCATTTTCAGAAGCAAAGGACAACCTACAAGAGAGGAGAATGAAGACTTAATACATGGTGTGCCAAGGATGCATTAGCAAGGTCATACTTACTTAACTCAATCTCTGATTTTCTTCTTCCACACATTGGGAACTGTAAGACATCCCAAGAGACTTGGGAAACATTGTCTTCATATTTCTCTTCCAACACAAGGGCTAGGAAGAACCAATTGTGGATTGAGTTTACAACTCAAAGGAAGCAACCCAAGCAAGGCATTTTAGAGTATGTGACCAAAGTTAAAGATGTAGCTGATCAATTGGCAAGCATAGGAGAAGAAATTGAAGAGGAGCAAATTTTGAGACAAGTAATCAATGGCATTAAGGCAGATGACAAATGGGAGAGCTTCACAACTGCCATGGACTTGTACATGAACATGCAGATTCCAGACCTTACCACTCTCATGGGACAACTCTTCATCCATGAAGCCAAGCTCAACAAAAATGGACATTCATCTAGAGGTAATAGCTCTTTTTCCCTATACACAAATAAAAGCAAGTCTAAAGAAAAAGGAAAAAATAAGAAGATTGAGGATGAAGGATCTACCTCCCAAGCCAACTATGCAGGGAGAGGAAGAACCTCAAGAGGTAGGGGTAGAGGAGGTAAGCAAGGTAGGGTGAGACCCTTCAACTCTTCCCCATGCAATATTTGTGGTTTGTCAAATCATACTATAGATGAGTGTTACAGAAACTTCAAGAATCAAAGAGGTAGAGGATTTCAAAGACGTGGATAACACAATCAAGAGGAAGATTCAACCATCATCAAGGGTACAATAACAACTACAACAACAACTACAATAACAACTACCAAGGAGGTTACAAAGCAAGGAAAGTCTACAACAACTATATAGAAGAGCAAGAAGATTCTCTTCTAATTATGAATATGACTTCAAAGCCAGGTATAAATGATGACCATCTCTTCTACATTGACTCAGGATGCTCAAATCATGTGGCAGGCAATGTAGCTTTTCTCTCTGACCTTGAGGAACCAAAGGGTAAGCATTAGGTACAAACAGGTGATGACACCAAGCACTCAGTGATTAAGATAGGAAATTTTAAAACCTCTTATGGAAATAGAAATCTGTTGAGCAGGGTTCTATATGTACCTACAATTACTAAGAATTTGATGAGTGTTGGACAGATTGTGGAAAAAGGTTTGAAGGTCAGGTTCAACAAATATGGAGCATTTGTGGAGGATCCCCAACATGGATTCAAGAGAATTGTCAAAGGACAAAAGACACGTAGATTATTCACTTCTGAACTTGAAAATACAAGGAATATTGCACTTTATAGTTACAAAGACCAAACACTATCAGAGCTTGAAATTTGGCATAAGAGATTAGGACATATTGGTGAGAGAACTTTAAAGCAAATATGTAGAGATCAATGTGTGCTTGGGATACCCAATGTATCCAAGCAACACATGATCTATAAATGTGGTGCTTGTCAGTTTGGAAAGTCTCATAGGTTATCCTTCTCAAAGAAAGGTTACATGCATGAGGATTACCTAGAGCTTGTCCATACAGATGTATGGGGACCAAGTAAGGATCCCTCAATTTCTAGATCAAGGTATTATGTATCTTTCATTGATGATTTCAGTACGTGGACTATCTTATATTTTATGAAGCACAAAGATGAAGTATTCAATTGCTTTAAAAAGTATCTTGCACTTGTTGAGAACCAAACAGGAAGAAGCCTAAAGAGACTAAGGTCATATGGAGGAGGTGAGTACTTCTCAAATGAGTTTGATGCATTCTTGTAGGATAGAGGAATCAAAAGAGAAATTACCACAAGGTATACCCCTTAGCAAAATGGGGTGGGAGAGAGGAGAAAAATACTAATTGTGGAAACAGATAGATCAATGTTAAATGAGAAAAAATTACCTAATTACTTGTGGGTAGAGAGTGTATCTACTGCCACTTATCTTGTTAAGAGGCTGCCTTCCAAATCTCTTAATGGAATGACCCCATATGAAGCATGGCATGGTAGAAGACCTTCACTTGATCATTGCAAGATCTTTGGATGTGTTGCTTATGTGCATATACCATCTCAAATAAGAGGTAAGCTAGACCCTAAGGCAGAGAAGTGTATCTTCATAGCGTATGACTTGAATCAGAAAGGATACAGGTTTTATAATCCTTCCAACAAAGGATTTATGGTCAATAGAGATGTTGCCTTTGATGAGAATGATTCTTGGTTTGAAAGTGAATGTAGGAAAGTAAAGCTGCCTTATGACTTGGAAGAGGAGTTTCCAAGCCTCACTAAGGGGGAGCCAAATCAAATTGAAGACATCAACTCAGATGATGAGGACATCATCAACCTAGAAGAATTCAAGGCATGGAAATCCAAAGGCAAAGTTAAGATGAAGAAGTTGGAGGATATACCAGAATCATCCAACCAAGCAATAAGAAGATCACAAAGGGAAAGCAAGAAGCCAATCAGATATGGGTATGACACTTCTTTAGTTACTAAGAATTCTGGTTATCTTGCAAAAGACTTGTCATTTGAAGAACCATCATCATATGAAGAGGCAAAGACCAAGGCAGAATGGAAGGAAGCTATGGATGAGGAAATTGAAGCACTCAAGGAGAATAATACTTGGGAGCTAGTGCCCAAGAAGGATTCTATGAAGGTAATCGGTTCTAGATTGATCTATAAGATCAAAAGAAATTCTGATGGATCAATAAGCAGGTACAAAGCTAGACTTGTGGTTAAGGTTTTTGCACAAACCCAAGGAGTTGATTATGAAGAAAACTTCTCACATGTGGCCAAAATGCAACCATTAAGGTATTGGTAAGTGTGGATGCATCAAAGAATTCGAACATGTACCAATTGGATGTAAAAAATGCATTTCTAAATGGATGGATTTCAGAGGAGGTGTACATGTCACAACCTCCTGGCTATGAGGACCCAATCAAAGTAAATCATGTGTGTAAACTGAACAAAGCTCTTTACGGATTGAAGCAGGCACCTAGGGCATGGAACCATAGGTTGACAACATACCTTCAGGATCAAGGATTCATTATGAGTAAAGCAGATACTTCTTCGTTTTTTAAGAGGAGTAATTCAGAGGTGATATATCTATGTGTATATGTTGATGATATCATACTTACAGGTAATGATGCTAATGGAATCAAACAGATCAATAATCAAATGATGCAGGAGTTCAAAATTAGTGATCTAGGGTCACTAAAGTATTTTCTTGGACTTGAGTTAGTCTATACTAACTCCAGAATTTACATTACACAAAGAAAGTATGTACAGGAAATGTTAAAGAAGTTTCATTTACAGGATGCCAAGGTAGCAAGCACTCCAATGGAGGTAAATAAAAAATTAAGTGCTCATGAAGGTGATGTGCTTGATAACATTGTAGGATACCAACGCATGGTGGAAAGCTTGAACTATGTTACATTGACAAGGATTGATATTACTTATGGAGTAAGTGTCTTAAGTCAATTTATGCACAACTCTAGGACACCTCACTTGGAAGCTGCCAAGAGGATTTTGAAGTACCTTAAGGGCACTCAACATCAAGGTTTATATTTTCCTTATACTTCAAATTTGGATATCAAGATATACTCAGATGCAAATTGGGTAGGTTGCAAAGATGATAGAAGGAGTACCTCAGGTTACCTATCTTTTACAGGTGACAAACCTATATCATGGTCTTCTAAGAAGCAACCTACTATTGGTTTATCTTCAACAGAGGCAGAATATAGAGGATTTTCCAATGCTACTCAAGAGACCATATGGATTAGATTGTTATATACAGATTTGGGATTGCATACTACATCTCCAATGATTTTTGGAGATAATACAAACTCACTTCATCTTGCAGCAAATCCTATTTATCATGCTAGGATCAAGCATATAGAGGTTCACTATCAATATGTGAGAGAGAAGCTATTGAGCAAGGAAATTCAGTTGGCATATGTATCAACCAATATGCAATGTGCAGACTTATTAACCAAAGCACTTGATGGTACTAAACTTTGCAGGTTTAAAGCTATGATTGGATTGAAGAAGAAGACCAAGCCAAGATGTTTGGATTGAGGGGGAGCTATTGGTGCAAATGCCAAGCCTACACACTTGGCTAGGCATGAGAAGATCTTATGAAGAGTAGTTGGAGTTCCATAAGAACCAATGCTATGGATTCTTTACTTTCTTACCATTTGTAAAATTCTAATAGACTTAGAGGAATATTTGTAGCTACCACTAAACTCGTGGAGGTTGTTAGATGGAAAAACCATGACTTAATTTGGAGAGAATATCTCCTAGATTAGAGGATCACTTTTCTAGAGAAAGCCAATGTTGAATTCAAATTCGAAATTCAAATGAATCATCTATAATAGATGAATGTAAAACTCACGAGATAGATCACTCCATATCCAAGTCTTTGTTGATCTCATGGTCGGAGAGTGTGGCTTACTTCATAGCCTATACCTCTCAGTATCATTGAGCATTGTTCATCATGCCAATGATCATGTACAACATTGGTTCATAATATAATAGATCATTCATTATATATGCTGGTCTCTCTGTTATTATCACTCAGAAAAGTCATTTTCTATTGCTCATATCTCATTCAATACTCCCCCATTTTCAATGTTCTATAGCTTCTTGGAATCATCTTTAAGTCATCTACATGCTGACAAATTTTGAAATTCGGAGAAAAGTGCATCGAGATGGTCATTGGTCAAACTCTGTAGAGATCCTAAAAATCAAGGGTAATGCTTTGTTTGCTAAATTGATTACTCTGTGTATAGTACATCATTTTAAGTGTTTCCACTTGCAATCATTAGCTCATTAAGTAATTTGATATCTCCAAAAGTAATTTTTCTAATTCTTACTTGTACTGGAAGCACTGAGCTTAACAAGCAGAATGTGTGTGAACAAAAATAGAAGATTTTCATTGATTCTTGAATTTGGAAGTAGTATGTAGATAGATAGATAGATAGATAGATAGATAGATAGATAGATAGATAGATAGATAGATAGATAGATAGATAGATAGATAGATAGATAGATAGATAGATAGATAGATAGATAGATAGATAGATAGATAGATAGATAGATAGATAGATAGATAGATAGATAGATAGAAAGATAGATAGATAGATAGATAGATACATAAATACATAGATAGATAGATAGATAGATAGATAGATATATAGATA